>JAYXIM010000751.1:0-1237788 GCA_037575425.1 Anastrepha fraterculus | reverse complement strand
TAACTACGACTAATAAGTTTTTAAAAGTAAATGCCATTTTTTTTGTAAACAAAATAAAATGAGAGGAAAATTACTTCAATATTCTTGTATTTGGTTCTAAACTGGAAATGTAATTTTTCCGCGATCTTCCACTCCATCTTTCTCAAATTTATATTTCATTTTTAAATCTTCCTTTAAGCAGTACTCGTCTGTTACTGTCATTCGCACATCTACTAGCATTGACTTCTTGCAGCTTTCTCAATATTTCATTTCAATATTTGTGAATGGCATGCTAAAACGCAGCGAAAGTTAATAATAGCACTAAAAGAAATTGCTGCATATTTTACGGCAATAACAATACGAAATTACGCCTCGACTACATATAAATTAAATTAAAATTACCAAAAATGGCATTCATCTTGCAGCAAGGCATAATAACAATAAACAAGTAAAAGCAAAACCACAAAAGTAGGCATAACAAAGCGTCAGTTAGAGGCCGCAGGATATTTACGAGTCCAGCCACAAATAAATAACATCCCGAAGAGGGGAGTTGGTTGATGTATAGGTAGGCCGCTTTTGTGCATGTGGGGATGAAGACGCGCATGAGATAATTTTATGTGCACAAAAATTGGTATGGCAAATTATAATTTTTTCTTTCATTCCCCGCCACTGTTCGCCTACATTCATTTGTCGCTGTTTTTTTTTTTTTCTTTACATTTTTCCCCTACTTTTCATTTGTTGGTCCTTCAACGCCATCACGCATTTGTATGTATTGTGCGCGCAATTTAATGTTGGTACAGCCACTTAGCTGTTGCTTGCTGTTACTCAGCGGTTTTGACAGCAAATTTTATGTTTCAACGAAATGTTGCCAAAATTACGCAGAAATGCGAACGACAGCAACAATAGAGTGGCGGAGATGCAGTGGCGGAGCAAGCAAGTGGCGTCTTTTTTAAGTTAACTCACTGAAATGCCAACTACTTTGGTTGTACGAGTATGCTGGCTAGGCTGGTAGTTCGGTTCGGCGGGTTCATTGTTATTTCGTGGTATCGTTGAGGTTTGCGTGTTGTTTGTGGTTTTATGTGGATTGTGTGGTTGCTGCTGCTGTTGCTACTGCTGCTGCTGACAGAACGAAGTATGCAAAATTGCAAATTAAAAAAGGAATGGAAAGCAAAAATAATTTCTCTGTAATGGTAACGCACAGGACAATGAACACTATAATGAGTCAGCGCATTGCTCAACAACCGCTTGACGAGTGACGCATAACGCCCGCTGCTACTTGCCATTTAATGTTGCTGTCGCTGACAATGATGATGTTGATGATGTGCGACCACTAACGTCAGTTTGCACTCACAACGTAAATGCATCAAGTCATTAGGGGATATTAAAAATTTTAACGAGTCATGAGAGAAATTAAGAAGAAAGAAAAAATAAATCATTTAAATCATTTTATTGACTTGTGACTTAAATTATTCCATCGTATAAAGCATGAAGAAGAAAGGAGGAGAAAGACGTACCCCTCAAATAGGGTTAGAGTGCTCCTCCTTAAAATTCACGGTTGCATGCGCAATGCATTCATTACGAGCGTTTGAATATTTAATACTCATACGCCATGGCGCGTCAAAAAATTAAATTGATAAAAGTTTAATTTCAATCAATAACCACTGAATTTTTCAATATGGACAGCAAATATTTTGCTATATCTAATGTCTAAGCAAACGTTTAATATTCAATTTTGTCAGTGAATTTTTATTTTTCAAACCCAATTGTTAACCAACCCCAATGAGGCGAATCATTATATGCCATTTAATAATTTTATAACAAAAATTATCGCAAAACACAAATTGATACAGCAATTCTATGTACATAGTAAGCCACGCTTTCTCATTTAATTACCGGCTGGCTACGGTCTGGCTGTAAGAAATGAAGAGACCATTCTGTTAATTTTTTTTAATGAAGCAGCATGGAAATTCATCAAAGTGCGACGTCTCCCTTTTTTTTTTTTGACTATATAATTATACTCAGTCCCTGCGCTTGCTTCGAGTGATTTTTGAACAAAAAGCGTATAGGCGTTCCTCAAATCGTTTAACCCCTGCGCTTGGACAAGCGAACTTCGACGCACTAAGCGGGTAACAGTACTGACCGCGGAGTTCTTCGCTACCAAAATTTGACCGCCTCGATTTTTTTCAATTTTTTGTAACAATAAACGCCTCATAGCAGCATTTGGCTGCGTTAAGCGAGTAGAAATATGGAAATAACGGGGAAGATAAGCATCGCAAAAAAGGACAACTGCTACGCGAATAATACATATCTACGCACATATGGGCTCGCATGCACACGCATATGTGTTTGACGTGATAATCAGCATAATAAAATGTGAATTAGCAAGTTTTCACCGCAACACGCGGACTTTCGCATCAATGCGCATAATTAATTTCAAACAAGAAAAATAAAAAAATTTAACAATAACACAAAACGCAAATTAAAAACTTCAACACATCACATCAGCATATGGCCATGCCATATATGTATTTTAATGCTGCTGATGCAGCAGGTTCTAAAACGCTCGGTGCTCCTGCGATGCCCATTAGTCGCAACGCTTGCGGTTTGCAGCTGGCGCTCAGCCAATTACATAAGCAAATTATTATACATATCTGTGTGTGTGTGGATGTGTTTGCTTTTCAACAAAGTTTTTATTTGAGTTAAAAACAAACACGCACAAGCACAGCTTCGACTACAATCGGTGCTGCGAAAGGATTGGGCGCCAGGCGAGCAAGCGAGCAACTTACGCCAAGTATCACACATCAACGCCAACATAATTAAATAAACCGTAAAATCATTTAATTTAACATTTAACAGCTTCCGCTTAATTTAAGCGCGCTCGCTTATGTTTCTTCTTTTTTCTCCATTTAAAACCGGGCAGGAACCTATCCATATGTATGTATGTAGTGTACTCGTACAACGAAGCGTCTGCTTGTCTGCGCTTATTCTGTGCTAGCCAACGATAGCAGAAGTTGCGCGCGAAGCCTCGTTGCCAATGATGGCAACACTGAAATCAGATGTACATCATCGCTCTAGCATATTTGTAGACAGGGCATCTGCTGCACTTTTCCAACGCATAACTCAAAGTTAGTTTCAAAAGTCAACAAACGAATCAAATTTAATTTCAAATAATTATGTATATATGTGTACACGTATTTAAGCCAGCTAAGCACACTAATGAATGCATGAAAGTATTGTTTGAAAATCATTTGTACTCCTATAGCAATTTATGGATAAACAAAAAGTTCTTACTGCGAATGCAGCAGAAAACTACCAAAGTTGGCATACCTACTTTAAGTAACGAAAGATAATTTATGTGCACAGCATTATTTTACCTTTTATTCACGAAAGACTCAACTTTTTTAATGTAAATCTTTTTGAAATGCATTCATTTATACATAAATATATGTGGTTGTTATGGAGAAGTGTCAAGGAGAATAGTTGGGTGTGGCTCTGTCAGAACTTCTCCTCTTTAAAGTACCACGCCTGGCGTTGAATTACATAGTGAATGGTTTGATACCAGCTCCCTCGTTCAAGGGAAAGAAGCAACTGGTCTTTCTTGAGCTGCATGAGAACTATCAATATCGGTAACTATTATTTGACAGCTGTTAGTGTCAAATTGTGTTGACATTTCTGTTCAGTAAAGTTTGGAAAATATTCATGAATCATTAAATGCCAAAACGCTCACAAATTGTACGAATTTACTTAGAAAAACATAAATATATCGCCGAAGTTTATAGAGCCCCGGTGGCATCATCGGTCGTGATTTCTTTCGAAATGAGGAGGGAACAGCTGTTGGGGTGAAACGTGTGCGCTATTGAACCATGTAGATTGAATTTTTGTTTCCAAAAATTAATCAGCTAAACATCAACGAATTTTTATTTGAACAAAACGGCGCAACTTGTCATACAGATCGCTTAATAATCAATTTATTACTATATTCAAGCTATAGCCAAAAAATGGATTGATCGAATGGACTATGTAACTTGTAGTCGCGTACCCGAAGTGTTTTCATTTATTTCGCTTTTTTCGTTTTATTAAATTAAAAAACAAATATTTTTGTCTTTATTTTTTTTACATTTTTTTCATATTGAGAGTATTTTATTTCATTTTATATTACTTTTTCTAATTTTATTTCATTTTATTTTTTTACTATACTTTTTATTTAATTTCATTTTATTTTTTTATACTTTACTTTTATTTCAATTATTTCTTTTATTTTACTTTATTTTCCTTGATATTAATTAATTTTACTTAATTTTTTTTAATTCATTTCATTTAATTTTAATTTAATTAATTTTATTTATTTATTTATTATTTTTTCCTATTTTAATTCATTTTCATTATTTTTTAAATTAATTTGACTTTTATATTCTCTTATTACTTTTGTTTATATTTTCATTTTACTCCATTTCATTTTATTTATTTATTTTTTTATTGCCTTTAATTTTTTTAATTTTACTACATTTTATTTTATTTTTTTTATTTTTCTTCCTTCATTTACACTACTAAATGGTGATATTTAAGAGCTATAGGAAAGTTTTTCAAAAAAAATATAATTTAATATTTGAAGTTTATTTCATGCAAATGTTGACCGCGACTGCGCTTCAAATGGTCCATCCGCTTAGTCCAATTTTGTCATACTCTTTCCAATGTTTCGGCCGGTATCTCACATATAAATGCTTTAATGTTGTCTTCCAATGCGTTAGTTGAAGCAGGCTTGTCTGAATAGACATGAGCTCTAACATAGCCCCACAAAAAATAATCTAAAGGCGTTATATCGCACGATCTGGGTAGCCAATTGACAGATCTTGAACGTAAAATAAAATGTTCAACGAACTCGCCTCTCAACAAGTCCATTGTTACGCGTGCTGTGTGGCATGTGACACCGTCTTACTGAAACCACATGTCATGCAAGTCATGCTCTTGCATTTTGGGCAAAAAAAAGTTGGATATCCTTTCACGGTAGCGCTCACCATTCACAGTAACGTTACGAACGGCGACGAATCGATAATTGATGGTCATCATTAACACTGGCCGATACAGCTGCGATATTTTCTTCAGTTCGCACTCTACGTAAGCGTGTTGGTGGTTTGATGTCTAATAATGTAAATTTAGTTCTAAATTTAGCCACAATAGCTCGAATAGCCACTTCAGAGGGTCGATTAAACTGACCATAAAATGGAAGAAGCGCGCGATAAACTTTCTTAACAGAACACGCATTTTTATAATAAAATTCAATGATTTGCAAGCGTTGTTCGTTTGTAAGACGATTCATGGTTAAATTATAGACCAAACTGAAAATGTTTGACAGTGAAACAAAACACGAAACGTGCGTCAGCTGTTTAAGCCAACTGTTTAAAAAGAGAATAGCTAAAAAATCACCCGTGACATTTTATATCCTCTTATTTTACTTTATTTCTTATGTTATTTCACTTAATTATATTTTTTAATATTTATTTTATATTAGCTTAGTATTTTATTTAGTATGTCACCCGTGACATTTTATATCCTCTTATTTTACTTTATTTCTTATTTTATTTCACTTAATTATATTTTTTAAAATTTATTTTGTATTTATTTTATATTAGCTTAGTATTTTATTTTTTATACTATTTTATTTGTTATAATTTTATATTTTTACTAGCTGTACTTGGCGCGCGTTGCTACGCCAACAACTAAAATAAATTTAAGAAAAATAATTTTAAAGAAAAATCGACACACAAATATTCAATTCATTCTAAACCATTTTATTGATTTTGTTTATTTCGAAAAAAATCGGTTGAACGGGGCAGAAGTTGCTACTCTGCAGCGCCACCTGATGGAAAAATACATATATGTATATACCAATTTTTATAATAATCGGTCCAGTAGTTTTTGAGTTCATCGAGGCCATACAGACAAACATTCATTTTTATATATAAAGATTTATATTTATTTATAATTTTTCTTTATTTATTATTTTTATTTTATGTTACTTTATTTTCTATTTCATTTCATTTTATTTTTTTATTTTTCCCCCCTTACATTTTGTTTTTCTTAATCTTACAATTTTTTATTTTATTTTTGTTTCTTCTTTCCTTTTATTTATTTATTTTGTCAATTTTATTTTATTCAAAAATAAAAATAAAAAGTTGCCATTTTTCTCTCCTTCAACTCTTTTAACTCTACCCCATACAAAATCTACATATTCAAACATCAAAGAGTTCTTGCATTTACACAAGTTATACGAGTATACAGACATACACATAGGCATATCATTGTTCCCCATCATACCAACTAAAATTCACTTTTTCAGCACAAATTTAGTTAACCAATTTACTCATTCACAGCATAACACACAAGTCTTCAAGATTTTCGATTGTAATGAAACGGGTTCCAATCCGCCCATTTGCAAATACATACCCATACATGCATACGAGTATATGCATGTAAGTAGACGAATACTGGTACGCTTTTTTACCACAGAAATAGCGCAGCGGAATTTTTGCCAGCAATGGAATTTCTTCATAAGAAAGCAGAGATGTAGTGCATGTGTGAGTGTGAGTTGTGGTATGTACTAGGGGATATTTTAAGGATCACAAGTTTGAGGGAGGAAGTGTATAAATATTTCTGGCAAAATATTTTGGTGAAAAGTTCAACAAAAACTGCCACATGAATGAACTTGGCAAAGGATATGGAAAAGTTTTCACTTTTTACATGCACACAGGCAAATAAACTTAGTCAGATGCATCTATCACAAATACGTGTGTGGATGTGTGTGCGCTTGTATATGAGAAAAGTTTTCATAACAGGATGCATTCATAGGGGACGCTTACTATAAAGCAAATGCCTTATGGGCTAAAAAGGGCCTTGAAAATTTGTATCACTAAAAACTTCTAGTAATAGGATCAAAAATTGGTAATTAAGTAGGGGAAAATGAGAGCAAAGGAGAAAATTATTTAAAACGGCACTCTCTCTAGTGCTACTTGTAGTGTACCCGTGGTACTCTTGCCATATAGGGGGAAATGAGAGGAGGGAGAATATTATATAAAACAATGAATACTGTATGATCTAAAGAGAGAGCATAAGAGTTTAAATTTATTGCTAAAATAACTTTTTACGGTTGATTTAAACAATTTTTAACTGCATCTGGCCATCTAGCGATTAATAGTAATTGCATATAGCATTTTTAAAATTTCATTTTCCATAATTGCATAATAAAGCTCAAGCAAGAACTTGTATGAACTTAGCAATTTTTATAAACATCAATGTCTTAGCGGCTAACTAAATAAGTTTGTTACTTGTTCTCAAGTATAATCGCACCTGAATCGCACTATACACGTCACTACCACACAAATGTCCTTTCAATCATCATAGTTTATAATTTTCTTTCCCATTTTCTATCGATCAATCTCATACTACAAACATACCTACACGCCTACATACAAACGAGTACATATTTTATAAGTTTCTACCCTTAAGTTATTAAGGAAACTTACTTTACAAGTTTTCCATTAAGTTGCGCCAAAGACGGATACTCATTTATCCATTAGTATTTATGTGTAAATATGTATATTTGTACATGTTTGTTTTGTACACACATACATATGTATGCTCAAATTTTGCCACCACTCAAAATTCAATCGAATCGATTGATTTTTTTACTTCTCGCAGTGAATATTACATTTACAAGGTGATACAGACCAATCATGCGACAGCGAAGGACTTAAATCCACGTCAATCAATTGTGTTATTTTTATTTATGATGGATCCTGACAGCCACAACATGACAACATGACCAGTACTTCCGTTTACTCGTTATGGTTTTGGCTTGCATGTTATTTTTTTCGATTACATTTTTGTTTTACTGGGGAACTACGAGTTGCTATTTTATTGTTTTTGAACAGGCAAACTTGAGATACGAAATTATTTGGCTAACTTTTATGACCGACATAATAGTTTGACCAAGTCTTGGTGTCGTCTTGCTTTGAAATGGTAACTATATATTATAATAGGTAACTAATTTCTAAAGGCGTGCTTTTGCCTTCTTGAATCAGGGTTCCTTATGTGTATCTTATTCTAAATCGAAATAACCACAACTCATATAAATTCATATGTTATTGGCGGGTAAATTTCTTTTTATGTGTTTCCCCAGCTTCTCCTTCCACTAATTTTGTACGTCGTGACGTTGCCATACAAATAGAAAGGACTGTGTTTTAATGTGTAGCTTTTTATGGAAATTTAAAATTGCCTACCGTAGAGTGACTAACCTGCTCCGTTCTCCATTCTTTGATGTTTCATGTCCATCGAGTTTGGGCAAGGAGCAAAGTACACTAACACTAAAGCGTCAGCAATTAAAAGCTCAGCTCATAAAATAGCTCTCTTGATAAATGCAAATTTTAAACAGCCCAAAGAAAAGAGGCAGATTAAGCCTTTCTTCCTTAATACCAATAAAATAAAATACAAATACATTCGAATCCATGCTAGGTAACTGATCTGTAAGTTTGAAGGTTTTAAGTCTGTTTCGACTGTTCCGGTGTCTACCTACATTTTGCAAGAATGTTCGGGTCCAACGAAAATTAAATCAAATCAAATTAAAATATTTTAAAAATTTAACCATTTTCTGGCATTTAAGTTACATTTTGAGCTTTGGTGTATTAAGAGACTCATAGTAGAATTTAGTGAAAAATACATTTGGGGTATATCTTATACTGTTATATCCCTATATTATAAGTACCGTTTACCTTTTCCTACAAAAGAGGCAAACAAGCCCATGTATTGAGCAGTTAAAAAATATTCCCCGTTTTTCTCTACACAGAACTGCTGAAGACATGTTAAACTTTGACGTTTAGCTGTAATTACAAATGGAGTACACACTTTTTTTACTCCTATGCCACGAAACAGCAAAATGATAGCAAATGATTTTTCTAATAGTCCCTCGGCAGGCAATAGCAAACCTGCGAGAGAATTTCTGCCATGAAAAATATTCTCATAAAAAATATCTGCCATTCGGAATCGGCTTGAAACTGTAGATCCCCCCATTTGTGAAGCAACATCAAGACGCACGCCCCACATAGGAGGAGGAGCTCGGCCAAACACCACAAAAATGGTGTAAGCGTCAATTATTTATTTATTTGATTTTTATGCCACAAAACAAGTTCGATTTTGACGTATAGTATAACCACTGTACAAATTATATTCGATCATTAGATAATCAACGTTTGACATTGAATATGTACATAAGTTTCGTTACAAAATCAAATTCCCAGGTCATTTGAGGCAATTTATACAATTTTCAAACCCCCATTGCTCTTTCTCTTCTTATTGCAAAAAGCAAAAACAAATACGAGTAACCTACAATCTTACTGAATTCATAAATGTGCTAACCACAGTAAGGCGGCATTAATTATTCATTTTATATTCATTTTCGATTTGTCTAATTTTTCATTGATTCGTTTTCACTTACCTCGATTAAACTATCGCTGCCCAAACCAACAGCAACACCGCCTCGTACTTTTCGTTCGCCACTGATGGCTGACGTGTTCACACGCACACCTGCTGTTCCACCGCTACCAACATCCGTACGCTTTCCCGCACTACTGCCGCCACCTACCGCAGCTGTTGCTATTACAATTTCGTCCTCTTCGTCGTCGTAAATGTGACCCTCCGCTGCTGTTGTACCTACTCCTCTTAGGTCGCCAGTTGTTGCGACACGTTCGTCGTCGTCGGTGTCGTCTGCCAAACCAATGCCAGCGGCTAAATTGAAATCATCCGAAGCGTCTGCATCCACGTCCAATTGCTCTTGGAAACTTAAATCTAAATCTTGGGGTAATTTTGCATATTTGTTGTGACTTTTCATTTTCCAAACACGACGACACGATGTGTTGATGTGTGGACTTATTTGTTGATTTTAAGCCAGCGACAATGGCACAAAAGGGGGTCAGTTAGAATGTGGATGAGTCATGCGAGCGGCAAGGTAAGTTCAAGGGAGAAATGTAATGTTGCTTTTAAAAGTTTTTTTCTAGCTTTTTGTTGTTTCAAATTTCAACTGAAAATAGGATTAGGAAAGAAGGTTTCCGTTCTTTTTCACACTTTTCCAGTTATTTTATTATATCATTTTTTTATTAATTTATTTTTTACTTCTTTTTTCGCGCAAAGGACACTCAGACACAAATATCTTTGTGCGCTGCTATGCTGCTACTCACTTAAATAATGACAGCACTGCATTGGCATACGCTACTGGTGTGGAGAGAAAGAAATGAGCCCAATCGATTTTTTGTCGCGTTTAATTTGCTGCGCTTTTGCTGTTTTCACATTAACTGCGAGTTTATTTTTTCTTTCATTACTTTCAATTCACATACATACACACGTATTTTTGTTTTGCAATTGAAAAGCCAACAGGTTACGCCACCGAACACTTCTTCCTCACCTTCACTATTTCACTAATTCACTATGCAATTGGTAGCACTGCTTTTAATCCATCAATTGTTCTTTGAATGTGCATTAACAACAATGCCGACTGGCATTTGCAGTCAATATGCTGCGATAGTGTTTCCGGCGGAAGAAAGTCTACGAGGCAGCGCTTACAATGGCTGACGATTGCAACAAAAATCACAGGCGCCAGCAATTCAAGGACGCATAAGAGGTGACGCTGCTGTGGCACTAACAAAAGCCAAAACTAAAATCGCAAATGCCGTCGCAGTGCAGCCATGTAGACAATGCAGTCGCAGCTGGCGTCGCTGCGGCTGTCGTTGCTGCACTTGCGGCAAGATTTTACGCCTCAACGCTGCTCTAAAGCGATTAGGAAACTGCAAAGACGTTCTTGTGTGCAAGCGTGTCACGGCGTTGAATGAATGAAGTACACGTCGGTTTCACGGAAATACTTTCACTGCCAAATGGGGAGTTGATGGGCGGTGATACTTATATACATACATATGTATATGTATGGAAGTATGTACGGCGACACACAAAAATGTCAGCAGAAATTGGAGCAGTGCATTTCTGCGCGTGTAATTAATTGGAACGATTTGAGTGCATAACGCGTCACTTGTAACAAATCAATGTTTTCCTTTTTGCTAGCTTTCTTACAAACATATATATGCATAAATTAGAGTTTTGTAGTATGTGCAACTAACAATTTTTTCATTTTTTTTTTTGCAAACCGGAAGTGCTTCACCATTTCTTATTAGCAGTCACGGCACCATTTTTCTCACTTGAAATGGATTTTTCTCCAACTAGATTGGGGTCTTATGTGTATTTTTTTTCTCACTTTGCCAACTTTATGACCGCAATCACAAAATCGCCAGCCACTCGCCTCAACGTCTCAAACACATTTGACAACTGAATTGCTTTTGCGACAGCAACGACAACAGTGTTTGGAGCCGCCAATTGCAATTTTCCCTATTGTTGCGATTTTCTTTTGCCGATTTTCCCACTAGAAATGTCAAAATGTGAGAATCAGAAAATACACGACTACAACAAAAGCACAAAGAGTCGTCTCCTTTTCGCGCATGGCTATTGCAACAATTCGTTGAATTTGCAACGCATTCGTTCATGGATTGGATTTTCTTTTCATTGCGCTTTGGTGAATGCATTCGCCTTGCTCTAATTGGCATTGTAATGTCGTTCGTACATATTTACGATTGTTTGTAATAGATTTTGATACAAATATGCGCAGTTATTTTATAAAGTTTAGCATTGCCAGCATAAAAAGATAACCGTTGTGCGTCCTTGAACAAATTTTTAAATTATTTTTTCAATAAAAAACTGGCCGTTATAGTGGATCCTTCTTGTCGTGAACCTTTGGTTACAAGAGCGCATAGTCCAGGGTATGCATTCAGGCTTTTCCGCGTTTCATCAATAGCACCCATATTTTGTAATGGAAGGTCTTTGTTCTATTGTTAAGGATATGTGCAAACATATAACAGAGTCGCGAATAATCGACTCACATGTTTTAGGATGTCTTGGAGATCGATTGTTCCTACTCGAGTCAAAGCTTGAATCGAAGAATCGACCATCGATCGATGGATGAGCCTTCAACCAAGGTCTGACGGCGCTCTGGGTGTCCCCCTATGACGAAAAATACAACAACAACATTCCAACATTATATGATAGAATTGCTCCCTATAAAGGACCACAACCAGTTTAAGCAGCTCCTGTAGAGATGCTAAAGAACTCACCATCAGTTCAAATGACGTGAATGCTCAGAATTTTTAAGTTTGGAAATCTTACTTGTCCAGTACAATGAAGCATGTTTTGCACTTACATGAACTTCTTGAAATCATATTGTAAGATTTGACTTAAGTTTTTCACAGCAGCTATAGCCAATATTTAAACAAGTGCGTACATGATGAGGTGCTCCAAACATGTGAAAGTGGAGGGCGAAATCTTAATTAGCTCAAGAAAAAGCGTACACTATACAACTTAAGGCAAGATCGAAAAGCACTTCCAAAACCCACTGATCTACAATGCAAACCTGGAGAGAATATCATCATAATACAATATTATTATTGGAAGCACATTTTGGCATCGTTCCGCCGAAAGAAAGGAACTACCACAAAATTAAAGGTCTATCTTACCACCATTTCCATCCATACAGCAACTAACTCTATTTCGATCTCGATTCATACAAAACTAGGATACACACTGCAAAAATCTTACTCCTTCTTATGCCCTACCTCTTACCCCACACATCTGGCACGTTTGGCTGCAACTAAAAAAAACCACGCGCTTTCAGGGCCTTAAACTGGAAGTGTCAAATGGTGATGAACAACAAACAGCCAATTTATGGGCAAAATCTTACCACAACAGCCACCCCCACAGCAAAGTTAAAAGAATAGCACTGCCCGACCCCATTTGTCGCGTGTACCACTGCGGATATTAGCTAGCATTTTTGTAATCTGCTCCCATATAAGCCCGTCTGAAAAAGCCATCTCTCCCTACACCAGGAAAAGAGTCTTACCAGGAATAAAGGAGATCAGTAGTAGCAAGATTGGGCAGCGAATTAGATTTGTGAATGAGCCAAGCGTACCCTGTTAAATATTACTCGGAAAGGCTTCGACAAAGGAAGTGATATCATCTAGGAATATGAAAATGCTGAGTCCACTTGCTGAGCTACCACTTACCCAATCACCCTGAGATGATATCACTAAAGTCATCAAATTCGGTAAGAAATCCTGAATTGAACTGGACGACAAGGTAAACTGGAGTGCACCTGCATTTGAAAGTAAACTCCAGGAGTGTACACTGCCCTGGTATACAGATAGCTCAAACATACCAGAAGACATAGGCGCTGGAATATATGGCCGCAAAACTCTGTGCCGATGGGTATTTTTCCAAGCATCTTCCAAGCGGAGTTGTATGCCATCTGTCTAAGTGCAGAGATTAACTTAAACAGGAACTTCCGAAATGAGCGAATTGCCATTCTCAGCGACAGTCAGGCGGCACTCAATGCTTTGTCATCATGTCCTCACTGTTCATTGAGTGTATCGAGAAAATGAATCTGTTAGGTACGCACAATCGCATACAGCTAATTTGGGTCCCGGAACATAGCTGGGAACGAAGTAGCGAACCTATTTGCAAGAGAGGCTGCGGCCACACCATTAACAGAACCCTAGCCCCGTCCTTGCTATGGGACAACACAGGAGGTTAGCTCAAACCAAACTATAGGGCTACGCCAGGGGAAATCCCTGGGGGTAAGGATAAACTAAGAATGCTCACAGGCCTCTGCCGACGGCGTAGTCATCTGCACATCATTGGGATATGCTCCACTAACTCTTGTCGTTTCTTTGACGAGTCCGAGGAGGCGCCAATGCCCCTTCTCCTTGAATGCAACGCTATAGGGCATAGAAGGTTGAGACATCTCGGCCATTCGCAGCCGGAAGAAAAGCGCATACGCTCAGTCCAACCCACTCTATCTTAAGTTTAATAAGGGAACTCGGTCGAGTGCGTATGAGGTACTGTGATGAGTAGAAAAGTAGAGGGCACAAAAGGCGATGAGGTCGTAGTACAAACCTCCAGTAAATTTAAATCTAAATATAAAATCTCCCCCCAGCACGGTTTTTGCTACAACTCGAATGAAAGTACATATTTTCCAGTATTTTTTTTTTTTTGGAAAGTAATCGGTTTTTTGTAGAATTTATTTGTTGTTGTTTTGTTTGTTGTTCTCAGCTTCTGAATTTAGTTAAGAATTTGTTTATTTTTCTTTTATGTTATTGTTGATTTGTTCTTTAAAAAGTTTAGCTTAGGTTAATAATCTTATAAAGGAAAGCATCGTAATAGCTACCACCAGTCATACCTCTGTTTTCTTGTTTCACATATTCGTTAAGTTTCTTTTCGCACAATATTGTAGTTATTTTCAGATTTTCAAAAATTTTAGATTGTTTGGTTTTTCCTTACTGATATTGAATGGGGTGTAAATGTAAGGGTTTTGTAATGGTTTTTCACGAGTATATAAAGAAAATGTTTATGAACGTAAATACTGCATTTTGCATGCTTTTATAATGAGCACTTTTTGTAATACAATAGATAACCAATGAGTTACAATATTTTTTTTTTGTTTCTTTTTGTTTTTGTTTCGTAAACTTTCTTTGATCTCCCATCGCCATATTTCAACTATATAATAGTAAATTGTAGATGTAAATATAAATACTGTCAACTTAGCAATAGAAACACGCAATATCCTCATAAATATCAAATGCATTATATAACTGTGTGCATACATTTTTGTTGCATGTACATATGTATGTATGCTAGCAATGCATGTGCAAGTGTGTTTGTATGTATATAGTACAATTACAACTTACATAGAGTGATTTTTTAAATATTTTTTTTAAACATATAGAGTACATGTTAAATTACAGAAACACGCAGGGTTGTACATTAAATCCTTTTCAAGTTAAACACAAAGGCTGTCACTTAAGAGTAAAAAATTTAACGAAAAATTAAATTAAGTAAAAATAAAATAAAACATAAAACAATAAAAAAAAGTTCTTATAGAAATTTGTAATGATTTTTTTTGTTTTTTTTTTTTTGTTGCTGATTTAGTGTTATTTGAGATGCTCTTAAATTTTTTGTTTGTTTGTTATGTATACGATAAATTACTAAATGCATTAAGTACAATTACTGGCAACCCAAGAATGTTGTTGCGTCGTCAAGTTGTTAAGTAGTCCGCTATAAATCCCGTTGACTTTTGAAGCCAACAAAATTGTGCTCAAATTATTTTTAATTTTACTTTACTACGTTACTATTTGTTTGTGGTTTGTTTGTTGTTGCTTTCGCTATTTCCATCTTATTTGCTAAAAGTATATGTAACTAGACTTAGAATACGTTAAAAACGTTTCGAAAATATCAAAGTAGGTATCAAAAAATGGCAAGCGTTCTGCAACAAATGCTAGAAACAAAAATAAATGATTGAGTAATATTCATATTGCAGCGCAAGTAACTTTTGTTGTTGTAGTAATGCATTTTTTCCACCATTTGCAATCGCAAAAACATAAAAATAGTTCAAAGTTGTTCCGAGTATTCGATCGATGATGTCAAATACAAGAGTTTGCGCCGCATATACCCCTTTAGTGCAGACATACATATTCTCTAAAAAATAATATCCTATTTCTCTTTGCTACGACACTGCTGCAATAAACTATGGTTGTTGTTGATGTTGTTGCTCTTGCAATTGATGTAATAATTGTTGTTTCGTTTCGGCTTTAACCGTTTTGTAACGACCTTTCTCCTCTGTATTCTCGGGCGGCTCACACTCGAATGACGCCATCGAAAGTGTGTTCTCATTCAAAACACTGCTAGTCTGCAGATATGCAATCACATTTGGCAGCTGCTCAAATGGACAAGTGACCTTCTTCCATTCATTGAACTCCATCACCTGTTTGGCGAGTTGTGAACATTTTTCAAAATTGATATGATTGTTTGGCAAACTGTAGGTGAAAGAGAAAAGCGAAAATTCAATTTTAGAGTGTTTGAGCAAAAGTAACTTTTCGAGAAAGACTAACTCATATACGCCTATGGCCAAACACCCTCTTAAAACCCCTCTCAAAAACTCTCTTAAGTGGTCTCGAGTTCTACATATGATGCCAAAATAATAATAAAAGTTTCGACAAAATGTGTACACATAAAACTCTACCTAAGCAAACATTTTCTTCTAAATTTTAAGCCGACTCCAAGGCGCATTCATTAAAGGTGGCGGCACTAGACCTACAATACTGTTCTGTGCGTTTGATTGTCAAAGCAAAGTATTGAGAAACTAGAAAACAAATAATGAGTTCGCCTTGTTTTATTCTGAGCTGACAGCAACATGGACACGGCGAAGGAAAAAAACAACTCAGCTGATTTACCAACACCACCTTTAATAGATTCGCTTTGGCCGACTCCGAACGGCAAATATTTGTTATGAGAAGCTTTTCATGGCAGAAATACACTCGGAGGTTTGTCATTGCCTGTCGAGGAGCGACCGCTATTAGAAAAAAATTTCTCGTTTGGGTGTTTCTTGCACGAAGATTCATATGCATAAATATACTTAGTCCTTTCACAAGTTAAGTCCGTTATAGATATAAAATTATAATACTTTTTTATTTAAGTTAGTTTTATAAAAAGAAAACTTTTAAACTTTCAATCGAAATGGACACCATTTGCTTTGAACCAAGCCTTCAAACGATTAGGCCATTCAGCTAGCTATTGCAGCACTCACAGTTTCCATGGATATTGGCGTCACTACTCGAAGCAAGAATTGTTTGAGACTCTTCAAATTTCTGTAAGGTCTTCGACAAGTCATGTTATCTATTTCTGACCACAAACTGTAGTCCAATGGATTTAGATCTGGACTTCCAGACGGCTAATCTTCTGCGGCTATGAACCCAGAAATTTGGAATATTGTTTTTTAGCCACTGTTGTGAGGTTTTCGCCTTATGTGCCAGAGCAGAATCTTGCTGGAAGATCCAAAGCTCTCCATTGCAGACAGTACTGGTTCGAAAGGCCTTCTAAGATATCCTCCTGGCGCACTTTTGCCCCGGTTTTAACCCCTTTTTCAAATATGAAGAGATGTAACGCCCTTAGAAGACACGCCTCACCCAACCATTACGGAGGCTGGATAGTGGCTACGCTGAACCCTTAAAACAAACTTCTTTGGCGTCTTTAAAAGTTTTAGCAAAGATTTTGTCGTTTTGCTTATTAAAAAATTCTTTAACAGTGAAAATTTTCTCATCTATGAAACGCGACAAAAGATGACCAGTTGAGCGACGGAAGGTCACGAAACTGAGTATAATTTATGAATGGACAATGCATGCGAACAAAAGCAAAAATAACGGAAATTTTTTCTGCGAATTTTTTCTCGTCGTATACCAAAGGCGAATTTACTAAAGGTGGTGTTGGTAAATCAGCGGATTTGTTTTTTTTCTTTCACCGTGTCCATGTGGCTGTTAACTCAGAATAAAACAAGGCGAATTTAATATTTGTTTTCTAGTTTCCCCAATACTTTGCTTTGACAATCAAACGTACAGACCATTGTTGTTGGTCTAGTGCCACCACCTTTAATGAATGCGGCTTGCCGTATGCATTGTGAAGTTTGTCACAGAATTTATGGCAAGACTAACAATATGCCGACGCTCAAAAATATTTGAATATTTAAAATTTCGACAAAGCCCCACTCCACCTAAGATTTTATTTTTCCCCCGTAGTTTCTTACTTACCGATTCGAACAGCCTTCGTTTAAAAAATATAAATCCTTAACGAATAAACTAAAAAATGGAATGATTATGCGTTCACGTTCTTCGGTAGCGCCTTCGGAACGCCACATGGCGGCTTTAAGTGTTGAGCGATAACTATTGAAATTCGATGTAGGATCCATTTGATGTTCCAGCACAGAGAATTTTGCAGATTGCACTTTTGACCACTTGGCGTAAAAGAAATATAAATAGAGATTTTTTTAGTTACATGTAGGCCAGTTATATGTAAATAAATAGATCAAAAAATGTTCGTAAAGAGGACATCTCGTCTAGTATTTTTTTAAACGATGTACTTCTATTACATGACCGAAAACAGTACGGCAGAATGCAGTAAGGGAATTTGTGGTAGTCTTGCACAAAAGTTTATGAGAAAAACTTTACAATGGCATTTTTTTTGTCGTTTATCATGCAAAAATATGCTACTAACCGAATTACCAGTAATGCCGAACGATTTTTGCGCTTTTTAAAGCTGGCCAGAGGACCCCAAAGTGCAAGAAATAAAAAACATCAATTTTCGAAATAATGCATTCCACTTAATTTTTTTTTTTTTTGTTTTCAATTAAAGCGAAACAAATTACGAATTTAATGCATACATAGCAATCTGATTTCGACAAAGAGAAAAATTAGTCTACTTGTAATCGTAAAAATCTTATTGAGTAAAGTTACAACCAACCAACGTTACAATGACCAGTCTTCAAAACTGCAAACAAAGTAGCGAATACTTAGTCAGTGCTCTCCTGCATGCTCAACTAAGTCGAGTTGCAAATTGTTGCCCTCCTTCTAATTTTAACAATCTAATTCAGTCTATCAACAAAATCGTATTTCTAACAACTTGATAATATTATTCGTTCTTTAATTTTTACTATAAGAATAAGGGCCTCTCACCGTTTTCTTAAGCCTCGATATTGGCGCTAAATTCAAACCAGCTATAATCGCCATCAAACTGTTAAAGTTGCCTATGTTGAAGCACTCCCGCGCCGTCTCAATCCAGAATTCGATAATACGTACACGCTGCTTCTTCTTCGGGTACTAAAATATCGTATGCGACAATGTTAAAACAAGTTGCAAGCCAATTGAAATGAAAGATTCTAATGCACACACACACACATACACTGGCACATTCATTTATACCTTTACAATCTCTGTTGCAGTCAGGTAGCTCAGCCGGTTAAACCACTCCACGTACGATTCCAAATTGCGTGTTTTTTTCATATCATTCAACGTTGTAGAGTCAATGTTCGTCGAGTTCTTAGCAGCATTCGTTGAAGTAGCCGCTGTCGACTTGCCATCAATGCTATGTTGATATTCCTTGGCGAAAGCTTGTACAAATTCCTCCGGGCCAATGTGCGAGAGTCGCTCGAGTTCGATGGCTGTCAGCTGATGCGCCAACTGTGCACAACTCGGACAGATATCCATGATGCCATGCACTTCATGTGTGTTATTACCATCTATGGTCGCTGCTACAGCTGCCACCGCTCCAGAGCCCAGTGAATTTGAATTGTTCGTGGTTGTTTGTTTGTTTGTGTCTGCGATGCTGCTGGTATGAAGCGTGTGACTTTTTACACAACCCACCAATGAGTTGTGCGTACTGCTTTGATTGGCAGCAGTGGCGGACGCCGCTGCCGATGTATTGTAGTGCGGTAGTTGTTGGTGATTGCTGCCTGTAGTGAGATCTGTAGCTACCATCGCTTGCAATGTCGCCTCGTATTGCTCTAGCACTGTGAGGCGATGCACTAACAATTGTAAAATTCGTGACACCCTTCTACCGAGCGCATTATCAATATAGACACATTTGCGCGCCAAAATGCGTACTTGCTGCATCAGGCGTTCATCTCGAAAATCATACGGAAAAGTCTCAATCCACTCGGCAAGCAAACGTATACAATTTTGTGCGCTTAACTGTATGGCGGTACGCTGTTTTAGATGGCCATCAACAATCACATTCACTTCATTATGACCAACTGCTGGCGGCAATATAGCAGCATTATTAGCAATTTTGCGTTGCATTAACGGCGACGCTGATGCTGCTACAGCCAAGTGACTGAAATGTGCCTCGTCGACAACATCTACCCCATGTGGCTGATTTTGCTGTTGCTCCTGCTGCTGTTTTTGCTGTTGACGTTCCCATGTTTGAGAAATCTGCGCAAGTAATTCATGCGGCCGCACAAATAGACGCGCGCTGAGCAAAAAAGCGAATATAAAATTCTGTTCCGGATAGTAATCGCTGGTAGGCACCATATGTGTGATGAGCGCTTCTAAACTAGCCGAAACCAAATGCCCATCCTCGGTATACACCAACAAATCACTTCGTCCATCATTCAGCACCACATTGCCGGCATCCGATGCTGATGTCGCATCACGAAACTGAATCTGCGGACTTTCATAATGAAGCTTACGAAACGGTTGTCGCTGTATTCCGGTAAGACAGGAACCATCACGCCGATGTGAAGCAATACGTTCGTTGTTGTTGGACTGCTTAATTATATCGCTTTTGTCTGGCAGTGTGTTGGCTGAAGCTAAGATAGTTGACGACGTTGACGATGCAGATGACGCTTTTGTCTCATTTTTATGGCTACTAATTGACTTTGCTGGATTCGTATTGGCACTACTACTGCTGCTACTGTTATTGCTACTGCTGCTGCGCCCATTACTTGTACTGCTGGCGCTAGCGCTGCTGCTCTTTATGACGTTATTCGGCATTGGCAATTTAAATGGTGCAGGCTTTTGAAATTCTTCTGTTCGATGCGCCGTATAGAATTGCGTAGCTAGACGCAAAGCGCAGGACTTGAATCAATCGCATTCAGAGCACAAAGTTTTGAATTCGATGTGCTGGAATAAGAGAAGAAAATTTAGCACAATTATTTTTTATGCAATTATTCAAAGCGAATACGACAGTTATAACAAAAAAGCTATAGTAAAAGTTCGCATCTGCCTCTTTGGTTACTTATTAGGGAAAGCTGCTGGAAAAATCCTTTAGTGAGCTGGAATGCAAAGTAAGCATTTGCTGAATATAATAAGTTCTTCCGTATTATGAACCTTTAAACTATGTGCGCCAATAGGAGAGGACTACGGCAAAATAACTGAATTAATGTTTTTCTCCACAAGTTTCTCAAATTTTAAATCTAGCCTATGTGCCTTGAAATTTTATTTATGTACATTAAATGCATTCTCACTGCTGTAGAGTATTTTTTCAACATCCATTCTGAGTTAAATTTTATAGCCAGCTGAGCAGCTTTTTTAAGCATCACTATGAGATCTAAGTAATTTTATTTAATTGCGTGCCATATGTTACCATTTAATTTGAAAATAAGTTATTCTTTTCTTTTAGTTTGCTATGCGTAGTAGTATCAGCAATCACATAAATGAATCCGTCGCAGTATCACTAACAATATTTTTCTGTTTAAGTCCTAAAGAAAATAGCATATTGCCAACACCCTACCCAATTAATTCTAATTCAATTCTTCTATAAAACGCAACCCAATGAATGCAAGACAGCATGCCACACACCTATGTATACCACCCGTTGCATACCACTACCTACCCAAGCTCTAGGCCACAAAATCCACGAACACTATGAGAATTTATCTTGCCGCAATTGACCACCATGTCGCCCTTTGGTCTGCGCTTATAACTAGACTGTTTCCAACCATCACTTTAAAAAATATCAATAAAAGCGGCACATATAACGAAAGCATGGAAATTGATTTTTACCTTTTGTATGTAAGCTTGTATATGTGTGTATTTACGACGTATTTTGAAGTGGGGGGTTGGGCAAGGGTAGCCTGCCGGTTTATGTTTCCCTTATACTTTCTTCGGTACCACTTCTGCCCAGCTCGATTATTTATAATGCATTAAGAAATTCGCAGGTTGTGCTGCTGCTGCGCAAATAATTTTTAGTTATGTTCTACAAATATCCGGCACACCCATATTGGATTACAGGATAATTATTTTCCTTCCGCGTACTCAGAATTGTCTAATATCTTGCGCAGCGATATAAGCACTGAAGTAAATAGTGGAAATATGGCAATAAAATTGGCATAGCAGAAATAGGTATTTTATTACAAATCACCTTTCACCATAACTGCATAGCACAAACAGGATATAGAGCTAACAATCACTGGCCAATGGCCCGCTTTCTTTTTTGTCCGCTTTTGCTTTGTTATGTTGCATGGAATTTGACTGTCCGCTGTTGTGTTCGTAGATTTTACTGCAATTTTGCGACAATATACACAAATATTGTTACATAGTTCAAAATACACGCACTCACCTGGATGCAGCCTCACCCTTCGCACTCATGTATGCGGCAGACTGCTTGGCTGCGTTTTAAACGACCGTACGAGCGACCAGCCAAATCAGCCTACTTGACCTCACCCGTCTTTTTTCGTTTTTTTTTTAAGCTCAACAATTTTCAGTATGGTCAGCGCTTTTGATGCTACCGTGTGTTGCTACCACCCCTTTACCTTGGATTCGCAATCGTTCGCACTTTTTCAGCGCAATTACACTTTTATTTATTTATTTGTTTTTGCTTTCTAGTCCACTTGATTTCAATTATAGCAGTTGCATTAATTTTTTTTTTTTTTCAAAATATTTTTTCTTCAAATAATAGTTTCATATGAACTCGTGCTGGGGCTGCATATCACCTTCTAGGTAATATTCCTCGAAATCTGTCGGCGACGACGATAGTTTCTACTTTCCTTGCAGTCCCAATTTACCAAATCAATTCCCTCCCCTTTTTCACACATACTCACAACTACACGAAAAAACTCTTTCGCCCGACGCAGTAGCGGCCAATAATGCGTAAGAGCATACGGGCGTCCTCTATTTCTTCACCGCATGCAGAAAATGCCTCTTATTTGATTTTTCTACTTGGAAAAGCAACTAAAAGAAATTTTTCTTTTATGTTTGATTGCAATTTTCTGATGTACGACGAGTTTTCTTGTGTATTTTTTTACCCTTTTGCCACACACCGCTGTTTGTTTTGTTTATGCGTTTCTCTATGTGGCGTTCAACCATTTTCACAGTGTTGCCAAGGTTTAGATTTTAAAACATACCAAATCGGTTGGAATTCGCGTATTTTGCTATACTCGTATTACGAGCTGAAGATACATATGCAATTTTATTAAAAAAATATAATCGAAACCTGTATAAGGCAAGAATATAGTCTATATTTATCTTAGTATTACATATTATAGGATGCATAGTAAGAATTTCTGTTTTGATATATTCTTTCTATACAACAAAGCGAGAATTGAATTTAATGTTGTAAAGTTAATGTTTTATGAGTACTTTCCGCGACAGCGGTTTTTACGAAACAACACGAGCTTAAGTCTCGCCCAAGTCGTGGTAGACTTTCCCCAAAAATACATGAGGCGAATGTTTTATACTGTCAAAGCAATAAAAACTTTCTTAACGGATAAGTGCAAAGCATTTACTTTTGCGAAACCGTAAGTGGTGTGCTTATTATCATTTCCACTTAAAATTTATTTATTTTAGATAATTAAACTTGAATGATGAAAATCTACTTTTATTTTTACAGTGTTCAGATATATGAAAAAACGAAAGGGTAGGCTTTGACACATTGAGCGGCCACATTTTTCGATTTCCTAAAAGCTCTATATTTAGAGTGAAGAGTAAGTCCTGGCAGCACTGCATCTACATTTAGCAGCGAATGTCAATAAGAAGTGAGTGCAAAAGTTAGTAAAAGATCGGATTATATATGAGTCTATTACCTTTTTTTCAAATAAGCAATATAATATGGCAAAATTACAGTATATTATGTACACGCATTGTACATATGGATTGGGGAAAAAGTAATGTCGCATTTTGTCAATTGAGCGCGACATTTAAACATATCTTGCGTTGTGCTTATTGCATCGGGTCACACTAAACGGCGATTTGAAGACGACAATCTGTACTACAAGTGTCTCTTTGACAGTGTTGTGATCGTACGTTTCAGTCTTAAGTTATAGCGCGTCAAAGATGAAGTCCACCAAGCAAGAAATTCGTCATATTTTACGTTTTTACTACCTTAGAGGTAAAAATGCAACTAAGGCGACGGCAAAAATTTGTGAAGTTTATGAGCCTGTTACTGTAACGATTCGCACAGCCAGCGTTGGTTCGATCAATTTCGTTCTGGTGTAGTAGATGTCGAAGATGCACCCCTTACTGGTAGGCCAATCGTCGTAGGGAACGATAAAATCGTTGAAATTATCGAAAGAGGCCGGCATGTGAGCATTCGCTCGATAAGTCAGAAGCTAGGTGTAGACCACAAAACCGTGTGGAACCATTTGCAGAAAATTGGATTCCAAAAAATCTCTTGGACCGAATCAACGCTTGCGATTCTCTGCTAAAACGGACCGAACTTTACCCATTTTTGAAGCGGATGGTGACTGGCGATGAAAAGTGGATCACGTACGACAACGCCAAGCGAAAAAGATCGTGGTAGAGAAGCGGCGAGCCGGCCCAAACCATCGCCAAGCCCGGATTGACCGCCAGGAAGGTTTAGCTGTGTGTTTGGTGGGACTGGAAGGGAATTATCCACTATGAGCTGCTCAACTATGGCCAGACCCTTAATTCGGTCCTCTACTGTGAGAAACTTGACTGTTTGAAGCAGGCGATTAACCAGAAGCGGCCAGAATTGGTCATTAGGAATGGTGTTGTGTTCTACCAGAACAACGCTTGTCCTCACACATCTTTGATGACCCACCAGAAGCTACGGTAGCTCGGATGGGATGCCCTATCGCACCCACCATTGAGTTCGGACCTGGCACCAAGTGACTATCATCTCTTCCGGTCCATGCAAAACGCCCTTGGTGATACCAAGTTGGCCTCAAAAGAGGCTTGCGAAGACTGGTTGTCTGAGTTTTTTTCCTCTCCTTGGGTTTTATAAAGGGGGGACAATGAAGTTGCCTTTTAAATGGCAACAAGTTTGCGAACAAAACGGGGCATATTTGACTTGAATCGGATAATTCTAAGTACGTTAAATAAAGCGTCATATTTCGATCACAAATGCGACACTTCTTTTTCCCCAACCCAATATATATAGGGTCAGTTTTTGAATTCGTATTCCTTACGCTCAAAAAATCATACTATATTTTTTATGGGAAAAGTAAAGCACATTGCTATGCAATATCAACATATTTGGAGTTTGGTTTAAATAGCGTATCGAACATATATTATAACTTCATTTATTTTAATATCATTGTACAATAGTTATCTTGCTGCTCTTAACAATCAAAGGAACTTTTTTTATTCAAAACTGCTTGCATATACATATGTACAAGTGAAGGTGTATGCATTTGTGTACTTTAATTATTGAATAAAAATTGGTTATTTTATGTATAATCTAATTAACTGCTTACTCATTTTTTTGTTTAAATTTTTAGTTGCCCTAAGTTTTTTCGCTCTCCTCCTCTTCACTCCCCATCACGTGTAAATCCAAATCAAACCATCATGTTTGCGTGTACGTTGACTGAAAACCACCAATTAAATCGCTCTCCTGTCCACCAAAGAGATCTCCAAGTAACATATCACATGTCTGTGTATGCTGCGTTTGGTACAGATTACTAAAAGCTCCATCCTCAGTATCGCCGTTAGTTGTACGTGATTCAAGCAAACACTGTGTAAAACTAGTTTGTGTTTCTGTGGACACTAGCAACTCATCATAGGCGCAGCGTGTACATGTGCCTGCAGTTGATGTGCTATATTGTGTTGCAACTTCATCGGGCGTTGCTGCCTCGGCAGTGACATCAGAAAAGCTGGACCAATTTGTTTGTGTTTGTATGTCGGTAAATCCAAGCAAAGAATCTGCAAAAAGATCACCGTATGTCTGTGTGTACGTATGTGTCGAGGGAGGAAGCAACTGAGCAGGTGGCAAAGAGGAATTCATCGTAGGAGCTGTGGTGTTGTAAGTATAATGACGTAATGTGCTTATCATTTGACTTTCAGTTTGTGTCTCTATATGCCGTGGTTCTGGTGTGTCAGCGAACGATTGCGTATTCACTGAAACATGTTTTTCGTTTAACATTTCTCCGTTTATTGTAATATTTCTATCCAGATTACTGCTCTTAATAACACATTTTGGTGGTGTGGCTTCTGATAAGACATAGTAATTATAAATCGAGTTTTGTCGAAATAACTGCACGTCCTTACCTTCGGTTTGTGTTTCTTGGTCGTTATATTTTGTTTGTGTCTCATTTATCGACCTTTTCCGCTGCGATATTTTCTTCATTTCAGTGGTTCGGACATCCCGCACCTTATGCCCCTTTCGTTTTCCGTGCGTCAGTAATGCCTCCATAGTGCTATATTCCCATCCACACTCTTTGCAAGCATAGTTAATTCCACACATCTTTTCCACATGCAACTTCAGCTGATTGCCGGTGATGAAAGCCTTTCCACACTGGTCACATATATTTGTTTTGGCTATATGGCTTTTTTGATAATGCTGACGCAAGTATTTTAATGTTTTAAAGTGCATTTTACTAGTATGCATTTCGTGATATGTACACTCCAATTGGGGGCAATGAAAAGCACACTCTTTCCCCTTGATGTCAAATCTCTTAACTGGTTGTTTGCCATGATGGCGTTTCATGTGCATATCCAAATTGCCAACATTTGTGAAAGTGGAGCCGCAATCCGGATGTGGACATAGAATTTTACGAGTTGGTAAGAGCTCTTGCTCTGTAGGAGTATAGTGCACAATTTCCATTGTAATGAAAAAATCGTTAAACAAAATTGTTTATATTTTTCTTAATTGTTGCAAACAGCTGATTTTGTTTATTCACTTCTTCTTTCAAGTTCTTTAATTCACAATGATGATATTCGAATGGTTAGGAGGCTGTCACAATGCTCAAATTAAGGAAACTAAACTTTATAAATAGGGGATCTTTATTTTACGATAATGTCAGAATACGTATAATATAAAACCTCTTATGTTGGAAACATATTTGTAGATGAAATATGACTACTGGAGAATAGTAGATGAGTATAATCTGTTTATTATTTAACCTAATTAATGAATGCATTTAGAATGTGCTCAATCACAAACATGTGTAACAGCGTTGGAACAAAATGTATTATTGGAATTATGGTGTGGACCATAAAGCTAACGGCAAATAGTAGAATTCACCTGCTTCACATATTAACAATGGATTTAAAAACTGACCTTTTCCACATCATTCACAATGACATTTGTTATACGCTGAAAAATACCACATCACACAAATCTGGCACCTTCGGCTGAAGGGCCTTTCAGATTGCGGAAAATTAACAATTCTTGAAAATTTCTGTAAACTTTTAAAAAGAATCAAGTCTTATTACAATTTTTCGTTTATTATAGCCGTGTAATAGTGCAGATTTATATGTGAAGACTAACTGCGTAACAAATAGAGTAAGTAAATGTGCAATAACTGCAGGCAGTGGTAGGAGAAGTTGAACAAAGAAGAAAAATACCATTGCAACTGAAAGGAAAAAAACTGCAGACGGGGACAACGGCGAGCAAAGTAACATAGCAGCGGCAATAGCAGAATTGCACAGAATATAAACGAATTATGGCAAAAGAAAACGATGAGGTGCAACATAACAACAACAACAGCTGTAGTAATAGCGGCAGCAACAACAACGGTATGGATTCACTCCCCGCCAGTGTAGGTGTGACGACGTCGAATGTAACAGAAGCAACAGCAGCGCGGACAGATTTTGTTGCAGAGATGGCAGTGGGCAACGTAACGGCCGCCGATGACAAGGGCAAGGCCAATAGCGCAGACGGGGGTGATTGTGCCATTGGCAGCTCTAGAAGCAATCAGTTTGTGACGTCCACGACCTCTTTCATGCGTGGCAAACTTAATGATCTGGTAGCGGACCTGTGTATTAACGGGCCAATGGGAAGCAACGACAACAACAGTGGTTATGGTGACTACACAAATGAGCGTTCAAATAGCAGTGGTACAACAGCCCATGTAGAAGGTAAGGGCGTCTGATTATCTCTTAGCCGCCAAGTGCAACTACACTCCTTTTCCCCTTTAATAGCTGGAACGCAACAAACAAACTTGGGTTCTACATGGGAGCCTGTTAGCAGCAGTTCCACCACACAACCTGTGACACAGCCACATGCACCACCAACACAGAATACATCTTCATTTTCTTTCAAACATTTCCTGAGTAGCGGACCGCCACTAACGGCTCCTTCCAGCACTGTTACTGTCACAACACTGGATGCCCCAACGTCTAATAACGTGAATGGCACTCAGAGCAATAATGCGACCGGGTCGTCAAATAACGGTGCTACAATTCAAACTTCAACTGGCGCACGCCCGAAAGTTCCTCAGTCAGCTTCCCTTTCAAGCACGTCAATATCGTCATTAATAACTGGCGGCAATGTTGCTTCATCGTCAACTACTGGCGGAGGGCAACCAGAGGGTGGCAATTCATTTAGTGCATCAGCTACAAAAATGAAACGTTCACCACGATTTTCGTCGTTCGACTCGCAAGCTTGTCTTGCAGAGTATGTGACGGTGGGTGCGGATCCGGAAATTGAAGGTATGGTAAGCACAGGTACGAGTGGCGTGAGGACTGCAGGAGTTGGAGCCAATGCCAATTCGGGATTTAGGCTTTACCCAGAGAGTAGTGGTAGTTTCTATTTCATTATTATTATTTTTTTTTATATTTAATTTATTAATGATTTTCAGATTTTTTCTCATCGTCCACACGCGTTAGCCGCGGAATGGGTGATGGTGGTACAGGCGTAGGCGGTGGCATAAATAGCACAGTCGAATACGATAGGCACCAATATGTGCCACGTTCTTATTCCAATTATGAAATGCCTATGTCGTCCTCATCATCTTCGCCACGTCGACGTGCAGGAGTTGCAAACATCAATAGCGGAGGTGGTGGTACGAGGGAGGCGCGGCCCACACGTCTGGCCTTAAACACAAATTCGTCCAAATCGAAAGTGAATTTGCCACTCGGCGACCTGAGTAGTGGCGCCTGTGGCGGCCCCTCTACGGCCGCCGCACCACCGGTTACCCGTCCACTGCCCAGCAATGCAGGTGAATTTCCCAACGCTGTGCTGCCTGACTTTGTGCAGGATCACTGGCTTGAGTCATGGTATGCACACGACATGCATCTGGATTCACCGCCTAATTCGCCGATACGCGATTTTAGTGATGTTGATGTAGCAGGTGGGGCGGTTGGTGGTGGTGGTGGTGGCGGTGTAAATGATGTAAGCGGCGGCATAGGCATACCCGGTCCCTCGCCTGTGTATGGCAGCGGAGGTGCTTGTGGTGGCGGAGGTGGTGCAACTGCTGAGGCTACCGCTAGCAATGCAAAAATGCTGCCCGATTTTCTCTCTGATGGACCAATAATACATTCTTCGCAGCGGCTAGCTGATGTGGCTGTCGGCTTGCCATCGAATTCCATAGGCTCGCCAGACGACCCGCCGATCTCGTCTCAGCTATCAAGGCTGCGTATCGAAAATGAGCGCTTGCAGCGGGAATTGAATGATTCGCGTATAGCACTGAACGAGCAGGCACGGCGTGCAAACGATTTGGAGCGTCAGTTGCATGCGCGTGAACTGCAACAACAACATCTTCAGCAACAGCAACAGCAACAACAACAACAACAACAAAAACGCGTTGGGGAGGTGACAACAACTGAGCGTGTTGAGGGGTTGGCGGAGAAAAGTAAACGCACGCGAGCGACAACATCGACGCCAGGGGTTACGGCGCTGAAACAGCAAGTGACACAATTGACGGTGGGTTCACATTTGTTAATGGACAATGTGTCTTCATTTTTTTTTGTTATATTATAAATTTTGTCTTTGATGCAACAGTTGGAATTGGAAGCGCTGCGTCGTGAAAATGAGACGTTGCGTGAAGAGGGCGCTGTAGGTGGCTTCAATGTTCCATGCTGTGATCGTTCACGTCCATTTGCGACGGATGCTAGTGGTGGCGCTGCTGTTGGCGCAGAAGCGGGTGTGCGTGGCGCTGTTGGTCGACCGTCCAGAACACAACAAATATCAAGGGATTTGCTTAGAGCTGCAACAAATGCAGAAAACAATCTAAGGTAATAATAAATCGTTGTCAAACAATTTTCGTGCACTTTCTTAGCTTTATTATAATGTTTAAAATTTTTCGTTCTCAGGCAACTACTCGCTGGGGTAGATAATTTACGGCAAATGGCTGCTGATATTGAAAACTCTGAACTTCGGTTGGGTTACGATGTCAGTCCCGATCTCTTTTCAGATTTTCTAGACGATTGTGATGATTATGAGAACTACTCGGATGGACCTACATTGTAATTATGTATGCAACTTTGTTTTGATTTGACATTTTCATCGGTTATTCTATGATACCATTAAACAAAAAATCAAATATTTTCATCTGGCCGTAAAATTGAATCGTTCAACTCAACTATACAATATAAAATATAATCATGAATGGCATTACTAAAAACTGCGGTTAACTTAATCTAAAATAAAACAAACAAAAATTATGCAAACACTCTGATGCATAGAGTATAAAGAGAGAATCATGTTCACTACATATAAATATACATATGCATACTCGTATACACAAAAATTTGTTGTAATATGTTGCTTAATTTTTATAATTTTCTCACTTTGCGATTCCTTCTGTACGGTATTTATTGATTTTTGTTTCTAGAAACTTTCTTTGTAAGCAATTCAGTAAATAAATGCCTTTTTGCCTTCACGCAGGGGAAAGCAAAATTATTATCGCGCGCACACATACATAAACAAGGGAAATATAATCGAGCGTAACTGCTACAATAAACACTATTTAATAATAATAAGATTTAAAGCAGTATAAAAAGTGAAAACTGAAATATGAAATAGACGAAAAGCGGAATGTAGAGTTAATTTAAGCTAAAGAGGAGGTAATGACAGCAAATATTAAGTTGTAAAATATTACAAATAGCTCCATACATGCATTACCATTCACTACCACTAACAACAGCAACAAAAATATCGAACTTTTTATCTGATTCGATTATGTTTACCCTCATGAAATTTGAATTTGATTGTTTTGCTTTTCTTAACCACCACGACTAAATATTTTTTTTTTGTTTTTTGCTGTGCAAAATTAAAATTTTGATATGAAGGAAATGCTAACTACACAGAACTGTTATTGTACTGAGGGCAACCAAGTTTTTGCTTACATATGTATGCACATATGTGATGTATGTTCGTGATGAGTTGGAGTTCGTGCACCCGTTGCAAAGCCTTTATTGTAAAAAGCAAATAAACAACTAGTTTGAAACAATGAAAATATTAAAACTTAATCATTGTGCATACAAACATTTCGCTTACACAAAACGTACGTCGTATCACAATTACGTAGGTGACGTACTACATGCAGCAAAATCCTATAAAAATTGATTAAAAAAATGCTTTCTCAAACCATTAGTATACACATATCTTTGTCTAGTGGAACAACGCCAGAGCGCCTAAAAGTAGACTATACTACAGCAACTTCTTTTTCTTATTAAAGTCTTCTTTTGATTGACTTGCGACTTTGGCGAATGTAACTGACAAAAATAATTTCTTAGTGCAACTTGACTTAGTTTTAGGCTGAAATTTCCGCTATTTTTAATTTAGTTTTGTTTGTACTGTTCAATCCTTTATTGAAACGTGTTTTACATCACGTAAATTTGTACTTTATGATTTTTATTTTTCTAATTTTTTATTTTTATTGGTTTTTAGTTTCATAATTTTTTAAAATTTACTTAATAGTTACATGAAAAACGTATCTCGGCATATGCCAACAAGTCTACAGGAACTTTAAGTAAAATTTCACCAAAAATTAGAGCGAAATTCAAGTTTAAGCACCTGAAGCCGCGTTTGCATTTGCTAAATAACCATTTTGTGAGTCCTATATTCTTCCTTGAAGCTTTTCGACTTTTTTTTATGTAATTTGATCACAAATTTTTGTCATAAATTTGTAGTTTTACATATAAAATAATAATACCAAGATAAAGAGACATTAAATAAAAATTAAAAGTTCGAAACTTGCAAAAAAATGGATATTTTTCTTTTTCAACTAAGCAGTGGTAGAGAAAAATGCATGGAGCTGGGCTAACAGATCTCGTGACCCAGCTTGTACATATTTATACATATTGCATACAAACATGTGCACACATACATATATACTCAATTCAAATGCGTACAATCAAAGGCGAAAATGCAGCTAAAAATGGATTTTCCACTTTACGCACAATAACTGGTTTCGCATTTGCATCGACTGTGTGGCGCAGGTGTTGCAAGGGTGCGGGGGTGCGGAGGTGTGCAGGCAAAGGAGCAAACTCAGCTGCTATAACGAATGCAATTGGAACTACGACGAATTGGCGTGGATTAAGTTTGTTTATTATTTTTCTTTGTATGCAGATATGAGCTAAACATAGATTCATTTGAAAGTGGGCATGCATTTAGTTGACTTCATGCGTAGGTGCGTATGTACACAGGGTGCGTATGAATGAAATGAATCGAAAATTGCTTTGACTAGAGGGCTGTTCATGAAGCAAATAATTTGTAACAGTTGTTTTGGTGTTCATGTATCCAAAAAACTTGCAAAGTAGGGGAAAGTGAGAAAGCAAAATGGCATTTCATTTGGAGGGGAAGTTGCAAGTTTTTACTGGATACATTTTTACTTGTAAGAATTTGCAAGTGGCAAAACAGCTGACCGCAAAGTAAAAATAAACACGATTTCAAATTTGCGAATTGAGTCAAAATTCTAAATTTAAATAAAAATTGTGATTGAAGTGGAGAATGCAAGTGAATATATTTAGATGAAATTTATAAAGTTTAATTGAAGTCATATATTAAATAGGAATTGGCGAATGGTTTAGAGGTATGTACTTCTAAACCACGGCCTCCAGTCACCGTTACTACGGTAAGCCGTCGTATTGAGATCACAGTTCAACCAGAATGGTGCGGAAACCCCGAGCTTGACTTTTCACCTCTTCATAGTTCGATGCAAGTTTTTCCATAGAACGACACTATTGATGCCCTGTGTGAAGTGTATTATTCGAATATGAAGTGTAATATGCTATTAATGCATTTTTTACTACCTTGAGAGGGGGAGTTAAATATGGGGTTTCTTCGGTCAAAAAACATTTGAAGAAAGTATCTGTTGGCAGTAGAAAGTCTATTGTGAAGAGAGTAGTCATAATGAACCTGATATCCCGAAGCTATGGAACTATCAACTTTGAAACCATCATAAATGTTTCCAATAGTTTCTGCGTTCGACATCATAAGGGGAACTTAGGCCATACCTTTCAGGTTACTTATGACGCTCATCTTATCTTTAGTATGACTCTGAAACATGAATAAGGCACTGAAACATGAATAAGGCATTGACTCGTTCCCACGTCAGTCGGTTCTACGTAAACGGAACGACCCGGACTTATATCCGGCCAAGGACTGTCACGTCAGCAGCATTCCTCGTATATGCATGGGGAATTTTTATCCTGCTACAACAATAACAATAGCAAATTATTGACCCCGTGGGAGATAGGTACCGAGCAAATAGTTTGGGTCTATGAAACTGCAGCATGTCCATTGGCTTGACAAAGAAAGAGCTGGTGTGAGGGACAGAATGGCGACATCGCGCCAACCAATGTGATCGCAAGATGCTTGAACGCGAGGATAACTGAAATGCTGTTAAAAGATCCGTTGAAGGCGTATTACGGAGAAAAAATATAGACCCGGACAAAGTACAATAGAGTGAATCCTCAGACAGAGAAATAAGAAGACGAGCCTATAGTGTGGAGCTGGCTACAAGCATGGTGGACCCAAAGGTAGGCGAATAGAACTGATCAATTTCATGGGCGTCGCTCTGGGCCCTCCCGAAGTAATGCAGAGAGTAGTCCCGGGAAGGGTGTCTCCCCAGAAGGAGAGGAGGGACACTCCACTCGACGCAGTAAGCCACGTTCGCTATAAGTGCGAAGACAATTTAGAGGGTTACCTCTCCTACCAAGGAAAACAAGGAAGTCCGAGAACGCAATGGAATTACTAAGTTCAAAAGGAGTTTGGTAATTAAATAAAGTAGAAAGACCTGGAGACGTGGTTTCGAAACTGTTATAGAGCCACTTTAGAAGATACCTATTTATATTAAAAGGACCGTCTTAATGGGAAGCTGACTTTTTCAATTCTGCCATTTTCAAGTCTAAGCTGCCTGTTGAACAAATGTGGTATTACTTCAACCAAGCATGACATTTATACTCAGCGTTTAAGAGAGTTGGTGGATATTTTAACGATTGATTTTAACTCTCCGGGCACCCGGGTTGGCCAGACTGGGTTTTCCAACTTTGGATGTGAATTTAATATATTTCTATTGTAGCTAACGACTTGAGCTTCCAGGTAGTTTCTTAAAATTTAATTTTCTATCGATTTATGTGCACCACCCTTTAAAAAGGATCCTTGAACAGGACGAACAAAGGCCAAACCCGGATGCCCAATCGAAGGCTTTAAAAAAGGTGTCCCTTTCGGGAAATTTATAATTTTTGCATTGGGTATCGTAGGTCCATCATAATTGACGTTTGTGAACTAGACAGACGCAGTAAGACAGAAAATAGAGCGCTTAATGGTCACTTTAAATATATTTGTTTCTTTATATAATAAAAAAGTTATTCAAAAATGAAGTTGAATGATTCATTTCGCGCCAGAAATGCACTCGGAAGTTTGCATTTGCTTGTCGACGAGGCGAACGCTATTAGAAACAATTTTTTCTTCGACTTTCGACCCGGAACCAACTTCGCTACGGTGACCGTTAAACAAAAAGTTGTCCCGTCGAATATAACCCTTTAGATTACGAGGTGCTAGATTGTCGAGGAAGAGTCACGTTAGAAGGATTAACTGGACTTGTTAAAATATTGTGATGGGTGGTACAATGGGCTTTTTCAGCCTTCGAAGCAAAAGCCTTTCTTACCTAACCTAATACTCGTATAATATAAACATGTAGAAGAATGCATGAAGTGAAGAATACAGGCGATTGCCCATATCGCGGCCTCGCTACTCGCCTTACCTCTAATTTGTTTTCGTTCTAATTTCCAAAGCCACAAAAGTAAGAGTCACATATTAAATACCGACTGGCACACTTCCGGAACTGACCTGCCCGTAGCATTGTTAGTAAATATTCTCAGCGTACACACATTCGCGCTGTGTACTTATACGTTAATCAGTGTCAATAAGTATTCTTGTCTTTAAGATTTCTGTTATCACAGGTACCCTGTTCAGCGCACGAGCGCGAGCGCATACATCTGTATGTGTGTATGTGCGCATTTATGCGACCGCAATGCAATTCTACACTCACAGCAGATCGTGAAATGATCAAGCCGGGCGCCTATTCAAATATTTTCCGCATGCTGTACGGCGCACAGCGCTGAAGCCACAAAACCATAGGCAGCACCTGCACACTCCCATACAAACATGCATGCACTCATACTCCTATATAAGAAATTACACACGCACAAAAGTGATGTGCGCCTGAAAGTGTGCATATATGCAAGTATTTACATACGTATGTATGTATGTAAATATATATACTATTTTATCAGTTGCTAGTTCTGATTGTAGTTCGGTTCGTAGACTTCACACTCGCCACACTCCTGACGTCAAATCTCCCGAAATAGGCGCGGCGCCGCTGCCAACACTTGTTGGTTGCTGGATGTGTGGTTCGATGTTCGTTGGCAGCCAGCCGCTCGCCGGTCACTGCGCTGGGGTATGTGCCTGGCTTCCAAGTGGCGTTCAATAATATCAAACTTTTAGTAGCGTTGTTGTCACCATTTGGAGCAGTTCACTTGTGAATACTTTATTGTGGACTATTTTCTTTTTGGTGTTCGCTGGTTCCCTTTTTGTGCAGTGGCGTTGAACTGTTTGTGTGATTTATTTATTTGATTGAAAGTTCGTATTGCATTTTATGTAAATAAATAGAAGAAAAAGAAACAGTGAACTCGTGTATGAATTAACTTTCCATTAATCAACATAAATTGAAGTGCAGCAGCGAAAGGCATCTAAGCGGTGGAAAATCAACGGTGTTTTATAAAGTGAATTTCGGAGTCACAAGTCAGTTGTGCCATAGTACAATAGCACGAATAATGATGTCCAAGAGCCCTTTGGGTGAGTTAGTATTTCGAATATATATATTTTTAACGAAATATCATATTTATTTTTTTAATATTTTTCATACTTTTTTACAGTAATTTTTCAATTTATTTTATTTTTAATGAATATCGAATTTATTTTTTCAATATTTTTTCATACTTTTTTACAGTAACTTTTCAATTTTTTTTTATTTTTAAGTAATATTTTTCAAATTCTTTTTATGAACTCCTAACTTATCAATTCCAAGCTTATCAAATCTCCTTTCTTCTTATCAAGTCCCATTTTTATATCTTCAATATAACTTCATAGGAATGTGGCCTCCAGATTGTTTGCTCTACTTATTTTAAAATTTCATAATTACATTTTTTTTGCTTTTTCGTGAAAGTAAGGGCACTAAGTAAAATGTGCGTCTCTCTAATCAGCGGGTCTCGAAAGAATACAAAAAATGAATGAAATGCTTTTGAAAATGTTAAGTGAAGTGAATTTAAAGGCTTTGGCTACTGCAGAGTCAGGAAAAAACGAAATACTTTTTTGGATTTTTTACAGCGAATCAATGGCATAAATAAAAATTCTGAAAAAGATCCTTTATAACACTTATGACACTACAACTACAAAAATATTTTTTGCTACTCAACTTTTCTTCGACGAAGTTTTTTTGAAATACGCTCGACCGGATCAACTGCACCTGAAATCCATTGTTTAGCGTAAACATTTTTTTAATAATATTTCTTAATTTTTTTATATATCGATTTTTGTTAAAATAGAGCGTTAAAAAATGGCCAAAACTAAAAAACTTTTTTATAAAAAACATAATAAAAAAATATTAAAAAAAAAATTGTCTTAAATAACCAAAATATCTTTTAAAACTTAAATGAAAAAAAAAAAAATATTGAAAACATAATCCGTGAAGAATATAATCAATATTTAAAAGAAGTCTTCTGAAATTGGCGCTTACACCCTTTCTGGGTGTTTGGCCGAGCTCCTCCTCTAATTTGTGTTGTGCGTCTTGATGTTGTTCCGCAAATGGAGGGACCTACAGTTTCAAGCCGACAACGAACGGCAGATATTTTTATGAGGTGCTTTTTCGTGGCAAAAATTCACTCGGAGGTTTGCCATTGCTTGCTGAGTGGCGACCGCTATTAGAAAAAACTTTTTCTATTATTTGATGTTCATACACGGAGATTCGAACCTACATTCTCTCCGAATTCCAACCCATTCGGCTACGGCGGCCGAGTTCTGAAACACTTTTATAAATAAATTATAATAATAAAAAAAAATATTTAAAAAATAGTCCATGCGAATGTAACCAAAATTTAAAAAGAGTCTTCTGAAACACTTTTATAAAAGCAAAAAACAAAAACAAAATATTGAAAAAATCTAAATTAAAAAAATCTTCCGAAACTTTTATAAGAGTAAACAAAAAAACATTTTGGAAAAACAAAATCCATGCATAATATAATTATGAATAAGCAGTTACAATTTCAAGTCAATCGGCCAAGATTTGTTCGAGTTAAGAGTCCGGCCAATTTGAAAAATGCATTTTCGAATAATACGAGTAAACGCATTTAAAGCTTTCGGTATTGTACGCATCGAACGGAAAGGGGCTGCATCGAGAATTCGAAATAGAAATATTTCTGAGTAGGTTTGCGTCATCCGAATCCCTTGAGCATGCCATTTTTAAGTTATTGGGTGCATCTTTTTCTTAAATAGATTTTTTTGAAATATCCATAGCGGCCTCACACCTTAGATTATTTACATTTTTCTCGTCTTCGTCTTCTATTTATTTAATCAAAATATTTAGTGAGTTCTTAATGTATGTATGTATGTATTGCACATACAGACAGTAAGTCAATTTAAAGTAAACATTTTGTTAACAGCGATCGCCCCTATGCACACAGTGACAAACCTCTAAGTGCCATGGACACAGACTTCTCAAAAAACCATCTGATACCCGCAAGTGGAATAAGTTCATTTATAGGAAAGCACAAATACGACATCAAAAATTAAATGAAAAGCTTGCCTTTCAATCAAGTACGCGTCTGTTCCTCATATTATCTTAAATTTGTAAGCATTCTACTTTTTTCAATAGAAATAAATTTAAAAAAATTTGTTAAGAACTGCTCTTCGACTGATCTTCAATTGCTTAGTATTGTGCCACAAAATATATTTTATGAAAATATAACATAAAATATATAAGAAAACCACATTTTGTAAATTTTAAATTATTTTTTTGTCACAAATAGTCATAAAATCATATATAACCATATTAATCAACTATGCTTGTATATGAAAAATATTCAAAAAACTAAAAATATTTTCGAAAAATAATTTCTCCAACTTTTGTTTATCTAATATTTTTTGTATTGCGAAGAAAATCAGCTGCAATCCATTTATTGGTTATTCCACTTATTATTTCTAAGGCAACAGTCATGATTCTTAAATTAAAATAATTAATATTGGTGCTGCTCGGTTTCCGCCGGTTCAGCCCGTGAAAATAAACGCGTTCTATGGCACGCGTGACTTCGACATTTCATTTTGCTTTCATGTTATTTTACCGAAGGGCTTGGCGCAATCAGTAGACATTTAAGAAATGAACAGCAAAAACGCAAATACAGAAAGGACGGAGTGTAGTTGAGGCTCTCTTCCACAATCTTGAATCACACAAGTATTAAGTAAGTTAAACAATAATGAGTCCATATGCTGTAATAATCGAAATAAAACTTTAATCAAATGGGCTTCATCGTAAGCTCAATTTTACTGCCTACAAAATGCTTCTCTTAATTAATCTCAAAATGCTTCTAAAAATTGTGTAAAATTGGAAATTATGGTATAGCCATAATTCGACAGAAAATATCCGACAGCTGACTTGTCAAACTTTTTCCTAGATGGTATATTATTGGTGGAACCAAGATTTTGCTTTATTTTTTTGGGTATTTTTCTTAAAATTGGGCATAATTTTCACTGCAATAATACAATCAATTTTAATAAAGCACAAACAGTCAAGTATATCTGATTGAAGCTTTCGTTTGTTTTTTGAAAGATTCTAAGTTGTAAGATTTAAGGCAATGCTTTTACCTCTACCGTAAAAGTTTTCGTAGCATAAACATAATTGAATACAGAAACGAACATGAATGAGTCCCACAGATACTTAAAACATTGAATTCTGTAAAAATGTTATAGTAACTTCCCACTAAGTTGTATACCTTTCATGCAAGTAATGCAAGTAGGTCCGAATTTTTATATTCGCAACTGTGCATTACTACATAATTAATTTTATGTATGTATATCAATTAAAGGTGCTATGCAAATGCATCTACGTCTAATAATAAATTATTTATAAGGCCAATTATACAAATTTTATTTATTATCGGAACGCTATTAAAATCTTAACTCACCAACACACAAGAAGAATAAAAGCATAGCATCATTAAATGCGTAGTTTATACCTAGCATAGACTATAAATAGTATCAAAACAACAAAAACAAGCGGTATCATTTCTTATCATATGTATACAAAAAGTAATAAAATAATGGTGCATATCAGCAAGTATATTAGTGTGGCATAGTCAAGTGTGTAGGCAAATAATTTGTGACGGGACGAATGTCATCAAAAGCTGATTTGGTACTCTACATAAGGCATTGTTCGACTTAGATAAGAGAGTTAACAATAATCTAAGTTGAGGTATATGGGATGAAAGTTCAGAATGAAAAACAATAAAAGAATAAAAAAAATAAATAAATTAAATTTAAATATTTATATACATTCTATTTTATTTATATATAGTTCAATAGTCAAAAGTAAAATAAAATAAATTAAAATAAATCAATAAAAAAAAAATAAGCAAAAAAATTAGGTCTCAAGAAGATGATAACGATATGCTTCTTAGAAATATTAACTATAATTTATAGCTAGCGGTTAATTTTTCTAATTTTAATGGGGCATCAAAAATATATTTTTTTATATTAGGCGTAGAAAAAATAAAATAAAATAATTCATTTGTCGTCCCGGTGGTATCGTATAGCTTCGGAATTGTAAAATGGTCATCTACTGAAATAGAAAATCTACAACGAATAATACGGACAATTATGACTAAATACAAGTCACGTCATCCAAAAAGCTCTGTCGTTCGAATGATGCTACCTAGAAAAGCGGGCAGCAGGGGACAAATTTATGTTGGAGCACTGCATGTCAAACGTAACTTAAACATAAGAGCATACTTCCAACATAAGTCCTCCCAATCCGATCTGCACAAGGCCGCAATTGCTGCGGATGATAATTACACCCCACTTCGGATGAATCAATCCTACGAAATCAGGAACGCAACCACAATAGATGAAAAAATCTAAAGATGGTCTGAAATGGCTGTCCACGGCGTATATCGAAAAGACTTGCTGAGCCCACATGTCGACCAAAAATTGTCGCACTTATGGCTTACCAACAGGTCGATATTTGCCGAAACGGAGTGTACCATTTTCGCCATACAAGATGGTGTGATTCCAACTAGAAATTTCATTAAATATATAATGCGAGATCCAAATGCCGCTGCAGACAGATGTCGAAGATGCAATAGTCGGAGTGAGACATTAGACCACGTGCTAGCGGGATGCACCACACTGGCAAACTCTATGTAGCTGAAGAGACACAATGACACCGCGAAAATAATCCATCTAAAACTGACGCAGATGTACAACTTCAATCCAAGCAAAATATCGTACTTCAGATACACCCCTGTTCAACTTGAACCTGTTCAAGAAGACTCCAACTACCTTCTATATTATGACCGAACAATTTTAACAAATGCCACAAGAGAGGCCAGATATTTTCCTGATTGATAAATCTCAAACGACTGGTTATGTATGTAGTTGATATTGCTGTTCCTCTAAACAAAAACATGCAAAAAACATATGCGGAAAAAATATTCAAATATTCGGACTTAGGCATTGGTGTCAATATATTAAATAAAATAATAAAACAATAAATTAAAACTCTTCCACAAGAGTCTTCCACCACCAACTGGACCAAATTAAGTACATAGCGGCTGACATGAATCGTTGGAGAACATTTATGTCCGCCCTACATATTGACTAAGAGTAATATAATATGCATTATGCCGTTTTTCTTAAATATTAGTTAGTTTTTCTTAAATATTTTAAATAGTAATATAATTAAATATATTAAGGCTTTTCTTAAATATTTTCTTTTATTTTCAATTGAGAATGTCTTTTATGTCTATGCATAATTTATCAAGGAACAAGAAAAAATTAAGTCCCAAGAAGCGGATGTGGTGCTTCTTCGAAACCTTAGCTATAATTTTTAGCAACGCCTTTATTTTTCTAATTTTGATAGTAAAATATTACCATTTCCCATTAGATGCCTCCAGTGAGTAATTTCTCATGACGGGCACATAGAAATGTAACTCGCATCGGGTTATATTATACGGCGACATAAATTTGTCTTTACGCAAAATTCCAGAAAGGTAAAATATATTAAAATCGTTGAATTCTTCAGTATCAAGCTGAATGGGCGACTCAAAGTAAAACGAAAAATACTCAGAACTTTTTACTTGGCTTAATAATTACTTTATAAATATGTATTAAAATATATAAATATTGCAATAACTTTTTTTTTAATTTCTATATTCACTTTTTTGAAGATAACTGATATATAAATACATGCTTTGTTAAGTTTCTTTTTCATCTTACTGTTTTTGAAAAAATATAATATTTGTAATATTACAAAAAAAATTTTAAATTTCCGAATTCTTTATATTTCCTTGTAATTTCTAATTGCATTGAAGATTTTTTTGTTCAAAATGAAATTTTCACTCATTAATAGATTCGTTCGATAAACAGATTTTTGTCAATTTTTTTTTTGTTGACTGTGCTTTTTCTTCCATAACAAAAAATTTGGGCATTTAAGTCAGCCTATTCCATGCTAGGCTCACTTTTCGAAAAATTTGCATTGAATGCAATAACTGTACATTTACGCCAGTTGCTTCATCCATTCGACACTTGCTAACGCTTGGTGAAAAGAAGAGGTTTTTTGTATGGAACAAAAGGCTTGACACTCCAGCGGATAAAATGATCAAAAATCACCGGTATTTTGTAGTCCCTTGAAATTTGCATTTTCTTATACTAAAATTCAATGAGCTATAAAACTGCATACCCAGAAAAATTTTGACAATTCTGTTTTGAAAGTTAAAAGCTTTGGTGAAATTTTGAAAAATTTCGCTACATTTTGTACATAAAATTGTAAAAAGGTAGTGGTGTGTTTATAACTTTGTAACGGGGTGTGTATGAGGTACGAATTAATAGTTGTTGGGGCAAGTATATTTGTGTATATTAGCAAACAAGAAAGATAGACAATTTAAAAGTTTAATTAAAGCAAACAAATTAAATATTCAAGAATATTTGTCCGACTTATTTGTCGAGAAAAGCACTCAACGTCCATTTGTCGAATGTTTTCCTTTATGCACTTTTGGTTGTAAGCTCAAAATCAATCAGCTGTTCATGAAATTTGCCCGTTTATGCGTTTTGTGGATTTATGTATGTAATAAGTTTATGTTATTGCGGGAAATATTATAAATAAAAAAAAATTAATAAGAATTAATACTGGAATACGATTAAAACGAACTTAATATGAAACCGTACATGTGTAGCGCCTCTCACAGCCTTAATAAACGTATTCGATTTCCTATCAGCTTCGTTGGTGGCGGCTTGTAAAGCAAATATATATGAAATTTGAGCGGGTAGCTTAATGAAATATGGAATAGCCTAGGCAGACTCACTTCACTGCTGATAAGATAAATGAATAAATATCGTACGGAAAGCTTCCTACTATTAAATTAACACTTTATCTGGAGCATTTTTTGTGCTGTAATTATATTTAGATTCATTTGGGATCATAATGATAGACATTTATGATTTGAATATTTGCATAGGAGTAGTGAGATGCGAGAAGGGGGAGCTCGATTATTTTATCTTTACTGGGAATCTTCTGCTCGAATATATTTGTGTTAGTGAACAATATCGTTTATGAGACAAAAAGTCGCTAAATACCGCGATTAGAATTACAACTTGAACTTGATTTGTAATAGCCTGCCTTATCAGCTAAAATATTTGCAATGCGCTTGTTCTTGTTGTTTTTTTAATGCATCAGTTGAGTGCAACTAGCAAATGGAAGTTAGAAAACATAATTAAAACTAAATTTGACAATGTATTGGGTGATTTTTTAAGAGCTATAGGAAAATTAAAAAAAAAACACACGTAAAATTCAGAAAAATTCATGGAATTTGTATTTAAATCGATAGTACAGTTCATATAATTTTATGTTTGAAGATTATTTCATGCAAATGTTGACCGCGACTGCGCTTCAAATGGTCCATCCGCTTAGTCCAATTTTGGCATACTCTTTCCAATGTTTCGGCCGGTATCTCATATATAAATGCTTTAATGTTGCCTTCCAATGCGTTAATTGAAGCAGGCTTGTCTGAATAGACATGAGCTCTAACATAGCCCCACAAAAAATAATCTAATCTAAATAATATCGCACGATCTGGGTGGCCAATTGACAGGTCCCGAACGTGAAATAAAATGTTCACCGAACTCGCCTCTCGACTTGTTGTCGCGTGCTGTGTGGCATGTGGCACCGTCTTGCTGAAACCACATGTCATGCAACTAGCCGAATACTCCTACATCAAAATTTTTTATTATGTAAATATACAGGCATCTTTGCTTTATGTTGAAGGTAAAATGTAATAAAACTTTTAAAAAGAGAGTTTATAACCCAGCTTCCATTCTTTTTACCTTTACTAGAGTCATTTCTCTATATGAAAAAAATTTTTCCAGATCGCAAAAGAACTGTTCAACCAAAAATACTGCTGCCACCCTTTTTCACTAAAGCCTATTTGCAGGTATTTTCTCTTATAATTTTTTGTGAATTTTGTATTTTTTTTTGTGCCACGTCGCATTTTATTATACCAAAATTGCAAGGGCTGTAAAACTCCAAATGAAAAATTTTTCCAAAAATACTATTTTATCAAAACAATTTGAAATTTTGATGAAAATTTGCAGAATTTTCACAGTTTTTGCACAAAATGTAAAAAACGATTTACTTTTATATGGTTTTTGTTGTATAATGAGTTAAACTCTTATAAAAACTAGTATACACTAAATGAACAAAAGTAAAAAAATATCGCACACCCATTTTATTGTCCATTGGTTATGTCATTTCACTAAAAGCCTGCGCCGTGCATATAAAGTTCAATTTCGCCCGAGCATAGGCACTTCTTTACCTGATTGAAACTTGATTTGAATACTATTCAAATACGTCAATTGAGTGCATTCGCACCCAACCTTTCAACTTACCCGCATTTGCATTCAATTTGCTTATGTATGCAAGTAGATTATTGCACTCGAATGCCCATGATCGTGATCGTGCATTGCCTTCATGGCGACTATTACTTGAAAGAGGCTTAATTTGTAGCGGTTTTTGAAAACTCTTACATGAATGTATGTATATGTATAAGTCTAAGTACATACATATGTATGTTTGTATAGGCAAAGTGAATTTATGTAAATTAATGCTGCTGGTGGGCGGAGATGCAAAGCAAAAATAGATAATCTAGGCAATAATTATTTTATATAAAATGTTTACAAACAAAGGCGAAAACCACGTGACTGCGGTAGTCAATTCTCATTAATCAGTTGTAATTGGAGGCAATACATACTTGCATACATATTTGAATAGTTGATATTAAATGTGCGGCGCATATGGTTTGATCAGTGTAGGACTAGATTCGAATTACACTGTGCAGCACAAAAAAAGAAAGCAATACCCAGCATGAAAACTTGTACGAACGAATCCATGCGAGCCACAAAACAAAGTTCTCCAAGGAGGTTTGCAATTTTAGCTTGTGTAAAGAAGTAAGCGAAAAGAGGGGAGAGCAAAAGGAAGCGTTTGATTCAGACTCAAGACGGCGTAGCTTTTACAAATCTCAAGCAATGGCGATACAATTTTTTTAGAAATGTTGATCACAGATGTGGCAAGCTAATAAAGAAAACAAAAAACAAAAAAACAGAACTCAAATCAGTTGACTTTTGATGAGTTTGGACAAAGTTATAAATATTTCTAAAAATTGATCTATTTTTCAGCTTGAGTGTAGTAAGTAAAATGAAAAACAAAAATTTTAAATAAATACATTTTTTTTTCTTTTTAACATTTTTTTATAATTAATGTCATTAATTTTTTAGGATGAAATATACTTTAAAAAACAATTTTTTGTAAAAAATTTGATTGGTTGTTAAAAACTTTTTTGTACAAAATTTAAATTCTTAGTTAAATAATTAACTTTTTTGGAACAAATTAAAAAAAAAACTGTAAAAAATTTAATTTGTGTTTTTTTAATAATTTTAGATTTTTTGGTTAAAACTTTTTTTTCTGAAAACTTGAAAAAAATTTAAAAGTTTTGTTAAATAATTAACTTTTTTGGAACAAATTAAAAAAAATGTAAAAAATTTAATTTGTTTTTTGTTTTTAATAATTTTAGGTTTTTTGGTAAAAACTTTTTTTTTCTGAAAACTTGAAAAAAATTTAAAATTTTTGTTAAATAATTAACTTTTTTGGAAAGTATTAAAAAAAAAATTTTGGAAAAAATTAAGTTTGTTTTTTGTAATAATTTTAGATTTTTTGTTAAACCTTTTTTTTCTGAAAACTTGAAAAAAATCGTAAAATATTTAATTGTTTTGTAATAATTTTAAATTTTTTTTCTGAAAATTGGTTTATTTTTAGGCTTGAGTATGGTAAGCAAACTGAAAAAATAATTTTTTAAAATAAATGAAGTTGAGAATAGTTAATTTTTTTTCTTAATATTTTTATAATGTTTTTTAGGATGATATATGCTTTAAACACAATATTTTTGGAAAAAGATTTGATGTTTTTGTTAAATTTTTTTCCAAAAATGTGAAAAAATTAAAAGAAAAAAATGTGTAAAAAATTTCAATTTTTTCTTAATTTTTTTTTTAATTTTTTGTTACAATAAAAATTTAATTTTTTTGTTAAAAATGTTTGAGACGATTTTGTTGTTGTAATTTTTGAAAAACACCCTCTCTTCAAGTTTTTCAATCAATGCATTTTTCGTAACGGTAGTTGATGAGGTAAATAGTCACAAGTGATTACCGATTACTTGCTTGGATTACTTGGGTGTAAGGCTTTGTATTCTGAAATTTCAAATAATGAGTAAAAATGCGGAAATACGGCGTTGGTCGGAATCACTTGTCTAATTAATTGTAATAATTTTATAGTTTCTTCCTATAGAAAAAGAGAGAAAATAAAAAAATGGGAAAGAGATCTAAAAGATCGCTATGCAACGCCTTACTGCGAATAATCATTCCCTTACGCTGAAAAATCTTTTAAAAAATTTCAATCACTTCCTGGACCAGTAAAAGTAGGATTCTCTTTTAAGCTGAAACACTTTTATATCACGTGAACCTTTTGAAATCCATTATTGGCTCGAGTGGACATATAATTTCTTTCGGAGGGACCTACAGTTTCAAGCCGACTCCGAACGGCAGATATTTGTACGAGGAGCTTTTTCATGGCAGAAATACACTTGGAGGTTTGCCATTGCTTGCCGAGGGGCGACCGCTATTAGAAAAATGTTTTTATTAATTTTGCTTTCACCGAGATTCGAACCAACAACCTCTCTGTGAATTCCGAATGGTAATCACGCACCAACCCATTCGGCTACGGCGGCCACAATAACTAATAACGAACTAAAATTGAGCTATCAGCTCCAGTTACATATTTAAGCTTTTTTTGTAATTTCTATAGTCTACTATAATTTACAATGCCGAGAAAACACTGCTCAATAAAACTAATTCCTTAAAACGTTTTTTCGTTTTCCATTTCACAGTCCAAACAGCACGTTTGGTGCGTCATGGCTTCCAAAAACGGTCCGCCTCAACACTTCATTCCAAAGCCTCACCAGCTGTCTTGCCAGAGATACAAAGCGAAATGCCCGACTGTGACTATCAACCACCCCAATATACAGGACCAAGTTACGAGAAAGTATTGGAGATACGTCAAAAGCATATCACACCCAACATTACGCCACATTTCAAGAAGCCACTGCTGATACACAGCGGGCACATGCAGTGGTTGTTCGATCATGAGGGTCGTCGTTACCTGGATATGTTTGGCGGTATTGTTACGGTTTCCGTGGGACATTGCCATCCGTAAGTAGCTCCAAAGTTCTTAATTTTTGCTCTTTCTACTTTTCTGTTCATTCAACTCAAATAGCAAAGTCAACCGCGCATTGGAGCAACAGATCAACACACTCTGGCACACGACAAACATTTACATGCACCCGAAATTACATGAATATGCCGAACGTTTGACGGCCAAGTTTCCTGGCGATCTCAAGACCGTGTGCTTTGTAAACTCGGGCTCGGAGGCGAATGATCTTGCAATGCTCATCGCACGCATGCACACAGGCAACCAGGACATTATTACATTCCGCAATGCCTATCATGGCATGTCACCCTACACAATGGGATTGACAGCGCTTTCAACATGGCGTTTTCCGCTACCTGGCGTTAGCAATGGCATACACCACGTGATGAACCCCGATCCATATATGGGTATTTGGGGTGGTGCTGCATGTCGCGATTCGCCAATACAAACTGATCGTAAGTGCGATTGCTTGCAGGAGACTGGCTGTTTGGCCGGCGCTCGTTATTATGAACAACTGGAGGAGGTCTTCAAGTATTCATTGCCACGCGGACGTGTGGCCGCCATGTTTGCCGAGTCCATACAGGGAGTTGGCGGTACTGTGCAATACCCCAAAGGTTATATCAAGAAGGCGGCAGAATTGGTGAGGGCCAACGGCGGCTTGTTTATTGCCGATGAGGTGCAAACCGGTTTCGGACGCACCGGTGAACATTTCTGGGGATTTGAGGGTCACGACTTCATACCGGACATAGTTACTATGGCGAAGGGTGAGTTAAGCCAAATTGCGGAGATTAATTAAATATAATTAAATTAAATGTTTTAATATCAAACACACAGGCATTGGCAACGGCTTTCCGTTAGCTGCCGTGGTGACTACGCCTAAGATTGCTGCGGCATTGGGTCAAGCGCTGCATTTCAATACCTACGGCGGCAATCCAATGGCCAGCGCTGTAGGTATCTCTGTGTTGGACGTTATTGAAGAGGAGCAACTGCAGAAGAACTCGTTGGAAGTGGGCACTTACTTCTTGCAGAGCTTGGCGGGTTTGCGTGATCGCTTTGAAATGATTGGTGATGTGCGGGGCAAAGGGTTGATGATTGGTGTTGAATTAGTATCGGAACGCGCTACGAAGACGCCGCTAAGCGCGCCGCATGTATCGGAAATCTGGGAGACCTGTAAGGATATGGGTGTGCTCTTCGGACGTGGCGGCCTAAATGGCAATGTGAGTATAAGCATTTGAAATTATATAGAATTTTTAGGCGACTCAACTACATAGGAATTTAGAGATAGCACTTAAGGAAAAATTCGGCTTTTGTAAGATTTTTGATGTAATTCTTTTTTTAATTTAATCGCACTTTGAATATAAAAAGCTTCAGTTTAACCAACATATGTACATATTCGTTCATGCTAACCACACCCCTATTTTCTATCCCATCACAACTTTCTCTTTCCCTTTATCTTTTTCAGGTACTCCGTATTAAACCGCCAATGTGTATTACGAAATCGGATGTTAAATTTGCTGTGGATACTTTAGCGAGCGCCATGAGCGAAGTTTTGAATAGGAATCAATAGATGATGAGTGCTCAAACCCTTCAAATTACTAAATACCCTTTTTGCATATATTTTATTTTCAAGACTAGTCTTTCGGCCTTTTAGATGAAAACTAGACAACTAAAAGCATTCAATTAGTTTACCTGTGTGCTCATATAAAGCCCTAGTACTGTTCGAGGTATTTAACTGCTCGTCTGCCGCGCACTATCGTCCATCGTTCCTATTCGTTCCTACAGCGCACGTTCGTTACAGCCAAGAAGCACACATCCTAAATGTAGGCTAATTCGCACAAAGCTTTAGGTGTCAAATTGTAACATTTTTCAGCGGTGCTTAACTCTTCAGTTCCTAGTGCCAAGCAGAAGTGACGAGAGTTTAAATTACTCTTTAATCCAAAGTGATGCTAGAGCCACAAAGACATTGCCGATGACTTCTATTCTTCAATAGAAAACATCACTAAATTTTACCTGTTAAATTCCAATAAAAAAAAGTGCTGCCCCAATTTTTTTGAAAGCGAATTCAATGTATAGGGTATAGGGTAATGTAATTATTTAATTTGGTGATTTTTCTATTTTAATTCAAGAAAATAGTATTTGCGTGTAAGTAAAATTTATACACAATAGAAGCTATTTCATAAAAAAGTTTTCTTTTTTTCTTTTAATTAAAAAAAAAATATATAATATATAACTTATTTGTAAACTTATTGGCACATATGCACATAAATCAACTAAATTTGGCTTTGGAATTGTAGAGTTATTATAGCCTAGACAGACGGTGGCGTTCATTGGGATTAACGACTTAATTCGGAATTATCTGACAACTAAATTTATTGACAACTAAACTTTATTCTCTTAATTTAAGCGGATTAGAAGAATTTTCGATGGCAACATTGCCGAAAAATTACAGTTAATGTCTATTGTGAATGAAAAATAATGAAACTTTTAAAGAGAAGAACAAGAAAGACTATTTACAATGCAAGTTTTGCACTAACACATTTGAAATTATTTGTTTCGATATTTCGGAGCAGTTTGATAAACTGCAACTTAAGATTTTTCTGAAATAAATAATTATTTCTTAGTAGCAGAGCAGCTAATGCTCGTGTATTTGTTGCTGCGGTCCATCTTTTACTCACAACATTTTCCAATAAGCAAATCAGCTGTTCACTATCAACTTTTAAAGAGAAGAACAAGAAAGACTATATACAATGCAAGTTTTGCACTAACACATTTGAAATTATTTGTTTCGATATTTCGGAGCAGTTTGATAAACTGCAACTTAAGATTTTTCTGAAATAAATAATTATTTCTTAGTAGCAGAGCAGCTAATGCTCGTGTATTTGTTGCTGCGGTCCATCTTTTACTCACAAAACTATCCAATAAGCAAATCAGCTGTTCACTATCAACCGTCTGTCATACTAAATACAATTTTAATCAGAATACACTGCGCCGGTTATCACGATTAATGCCGCCGTCTGTCTACGCTGTTAAGCGCCTGTGTGCGAAGTCTACTTTTAGGTGATGACTTTTATGTCACAACCTTTTCATTTATTCTATTTCGAATATATATAAGTCTTTGAAGTGTTCAATTTTATTTTTATCAACTTGCATTTATAGTTTTTAAGGCTTTCTACGTCGCTTGCATATCTATTTTATATATTTACATATGTATTTTACAAAATACTTAATTGAAATATTAGGTTTCATAGATACATACGTTAAAAGTAAGATTTAGGTCAGAAATGAAAATGAAAATTAAAGAATTGTTGAAGTGTTCAATTTTATTGCTACCAACCTGCATTTATAGTTTTTAATGCTTTCTACGCCACTTATATATATATATATTTTATAAAAATTTGGTGGAAATATTGGATTTTATGCATAAAACATGAGCTTCACAAATTAATGGGACTTGTGCATTAAAGGCGATCTTTTGCTTATAATTTTTTACGCATAAAAATCATCTAAGTCGATCTCAAACATTTGCATTTACATACAACCTCCAACTGTGAGATCGAGCTACTACTCACGCTTTATGTAAAAGGCCCATTTATTTTGCAATATGTTATAAGAAATGTTATACAATAGAAATATCTTCATATGTTAATATTGTATTATTGGTTTTGAAAAGGTGTTTTATTAAAACAAAAATTTATAAAAAAAAAATTATAAAACAAAAAATTTTATAAACAAAAAAGTTATAAAAAAAATTTTATAAAAGAAAATATATGAAAAAACATTTATTAAAAAAAGTTCGTGCAGCGTAGTATACATAACAGAAGTGAAACTTTCAAGGCAGACAAAGAAAGAGGGAGACCCGAGAGGGAATGAGAGAGAGAGCGAGAGAGAATGAGAGAGAGAGAGAGAGAAAGAATATATATCTAAATAAATTCACAACATTTGCAGAGAATACAAATAGACAAAATTTATAAAAAACGGAAAAGGGTCGATCGTTGTAGGTAAACGTCGGACACAAACCGTGGCAACAACGCGCACTACTCCGAGCGTTTATCACCCGCACAAACGCAGCGATTCCAGGACCGCAGCAACGGCACAAATTACCGCAAGGCAATACCAATAAATCCGACGCCGGAATGGATAACACTTTATAGTACTCACAAGCACTAGCCAGGAAATGGAAATAAGCGCCAAAAAGTAGTCACGAAAACAAACGCCAAAAAACTTGGGGCCAAAAACCGCCCCAAACAGTAGGCACCAAGGAAATATAACGCCAAAAAGTAGGCACCAAAAATATATTTCCTACAAGTTTGCACCAACAAACAAGCGCCAAAAAGTAGGCAGTGTTATTTCTCACTAGAAATTAGCAACCACAAGGAAAACTCAGGAAAAATAGCCGAATAACTCTCTCTCTCCTTTTCCTCTACGTTATATCTTTTTTCTCTCTAGCGGAACGAAAATGCCCAAAACGTTGCATGACCTTGAAACCTTACTCTTCATTCTCGCTCGTCCATCGACGACTAAGAAGTTTCACTTCAAAAAATATTTTATAAAAAAAATTAAAAATTAAATAAAGTTATATAAAAAAATTAACATATACATTTTTTTATTAGATGCAATACTTTGTCACATACATACTTACGCATCTACGGTTTAACCCTAATATTTCGTCATTTGGCTATCCGTAAACACCAATTTTGAATGACTCGCTGGAGGACTTCGGTCGTTATCTCGTGAACAACTTTAGTAACGTTGGCTTCCAATGCCTCAATGGAAGTTGGTTTATCCACAAATAATTTAGACTTAACATACCCCCACAAATAAAAGTTCAAAGGTGGCCAACCTTGGTGGCTAATCCACTGTTTCGAGATGAGAGATAAATTGCTCACCGAAACGACGACGCAGTAAATCCATAATTTCACGGGAATGTATGGCAAGTAGCGCCGTCTTATTGAAACAAAATGTTGTCAGATCACGAGCTTCAATTTCAGGCATCATGGCGCGTTAGCGTTCGCCATTCAATTTCAATTGGCGCCAGCTTCGTCTTTGAAGAAATATGGGCCGCTAATTCCTCCAGGCCATGGGCCGCACCAAACGGTTGTTTTCAATGGATGTAATGGCTGTTCGTGCATGGCTTCGGCGTGCTCTTCAGCCCATATACGAAAATTTTGTTTATTGACGTAGCCATTGAGCCAAAAATTGACTCATCACTGAACAAAATTCTGGCCATAAGTTGGCTTGAGCGCGCGATTGAGCACTTTTCACAAAGCGTCGATTTTCGTAATACGATTCGTACGATTTGCAAACGTTGTTGAGGCTTAAATCTTTCCATGACAAAAGTCAATGAATACTGAAAAAACTGTATTTAGTTTCCCAGTAATCACGCGTGATCTGTAAAAAAAAACACTATTCGAAAAAAGTATCTCCAATCTGAATACCCTTTATGCAAATTATAACTTCACTTTTAAGGTGTAATTAACAAATTAGCCACGAAGGTATTATCACATTTTTATCACTATCCTCCCTCTCCTGCCATGTAGATACTTTAAGAATATCATTGCTAAAACCTTTCATAAATAGAAGTTGTTTTATTTATTTTTCTTAAAATTCTATGCTCATAATTTCCAATTCACAAAACGCCTTTTTGCACCTAGAAATAAATTACTTCTGAACGCTAACAAAGCAAACAAAAAAATAATAATAATAATAATGCTAATTTATATTTTCCTAACCTTCTCCACCCTCCTTAGGTGCTCAGCATTCGACCGCCACTCTGCGTCACCTACGACGATGTCGACTTGGCATTAAATGTTTTAGAGACTGTTTGCAAGCAACATCTGGAGAAAAGATTACGCAATTGGCGCAGAAATGTATAAAGACGGCGGAGAATGCTGCGGATCTACTCTAAACGATTTTATCCGTTATATCCGGGCTAGGACTGACACTCCAGCAGCATTCCACAAGGCGCATGTTTGAAGAATATTCATGCAGTTAAAACAATAGCAACAACATGCTGATTATACTGAATTATTAGAAGTGCTCTCTGAACGTACAAAATTTATATGAACATAGTTTTTTTATTTTTTAAACCGACTAAAAAGCTTCGTCGCATTTTGAACAACTTTTTATAAAAAATTTATATTTTATACATAACAAGCTTTTACATGTATTTTATAATTTTTTAAAATAAGTTTATATATTAAAAGTAGGTAGAATTAATCAAATTAAAACAAAAAAATATTTCACGTGGCCACCAGCTAAGAATTGCGCATTGAATTTTTTTTCTTAAAATCTCTAAAATATCAAAATCAAAGGGACAGATACCTGTAAACGGCCATATTTTCCCTGATATTTATTAAAATTATTTAAAATGAAGAAATCGATATATTTTTTTTTCAAAATTGGCATACATTTTATTTATACAACATTAAATATATATATATATTTTTTTTAATTTTAATCATTTAAAATGGCGAATGTAGACTCAATTTTTCCAGGAAGTTCGCAGCAGGGCTTCTCAATCGGCGGAGTTCAGAGTCATTTTTTCAAACGCGTTTTTCCCGAAACGACTTCTTAAAAGTCGGTGCCAATCACAACTCCGAAACTATTCAACCGATTCTTTTCAAATTTGGCACACGTTTTCTAAATCAAAAATACCTCCCCCCGCACTGTTTTTTTTTTTTTTTAAGGTTGTTTTACGTTTTTTTGCCACCAAAACTACAAAAAAAAAAAAAAAAAAAATTTTATTAATGGGGGGAGCATTACGTCATACTTTAACTGAAAAATTCGACTTTTTTAGTTTCAGATGATTCTACGACGAATGCCGATTGGCACCGCAGAGCACCTCTCGAAAAACATATCTCCAAAAAAACTCTGTCATGGGCTTATTTGTCAATATTTTATTATTAATATTTTTTAAAAACTTATTGAAAAGATGTACAATAGCATGCAACTGATTTTATTAAAGTATCTTAAGCCATATTTCTGTAAAAAATTCAAAAAAAAGAGTTGTTTTTTTAGCGCTAAACCCTACCACCCCCTTAATGTCATAATTTTTATATGAATTAAAAATCAAATGAAAAAAAAATCGCGGAATAAAATGCTTAAAAAAAAAAATTAGTTTTGGGGCGAATTTTTGTACTACTTTTGCTTCGAAAAAATTATTTTTTCGAAAAATTTTCGAAAACTTTAAATTCACATAGAAAGTAATATCATAAAAAAGATGTGTGCGAAATTTCAGGGAGATCGGTCGATAACTATCGTGTACGTCAATTCGAAAAAAATAGTATTGAAAAAAACGCGTCTAAAGTCGGCAACGTAAATATACCTCTCCCAGCGCTCGAACGCAAAGAATAGAGTCGTCACGGTTGACGATATATAATATAAGAAATACTTACATTTACGTTCTAAAATTTTTTTTACATATTCTTAAAGGATTATATTAACATTTTATGAAAACAAATTTTTTTTTCGAAATTTTACCGGTATCTGTCCGCTTAAATCTACTTCAGAAAATGTTTAACATGAAATAAATTTGGTGTCTTCGCGATGTGGGCGCAATTAATAAAACAATCCCCGTTAGGCTGACAAGATTTCACATTTATTTTGTTCAACTCTACAACTTAGAATAAATCGGTTTAAAGTCCATATGTAAATATATATGGAATCTGGTATCATACATACATATACGCGTAGTCTATTACAAAATTGCTTTAGCAAGCTAACAACGGCCTAGAACAGGAATAAACATACATATGTATATCATATCAAACAACCTACTTACAACAATAATTCTAATGTACATACATACATATATTTACAAGAAGTTGATATGCAGCATAAACTACGTTATAAGGATCAGTTTCACATAGCAAGTTTAACTCGGCTAGGTCTGAGGACCGGTCTTTCAGTGCAAGTTTAATAGTTAGATTTAGTAGCTACGAAAAGAAGCTTATAAATAGAATGTAAATAATTGTAAAAAACAAGCAGTATACAAAACTAGGTTTACAGTTATTATATAACTCGAATAAGTACATATGTACATATACATACATTTGAATCCTTACGAATAGCGCAGTTAACTTTTTGCTCTATACACGAAAAAAAGGTTTGTTATTTTTCAATTACAAAAGCGAGCGTGAAAGCGTGCGCGGAGCTTATTAAAACTGATTAGTGCGAAATTGTCATTAGATTTAGGCACAGTTTGGTTGTTTTTATAAACTCAGACCGTTTTTATTTTTATAAGATAAAGAGAATACAAGCGAGATTGACAGTTTTTATTAATTATGTGCATACATATGTATGTACGTATGTATAAAAAATATGTAAACAATTCGAATATGATATCTACAAAAAATAAAAAAATTGCGTATATACATATGTAAAGGGTGTTTTTTAAGAGCTTGAGAACTTAAAGCGATAATGCAAAACAAAAATATTGGAATGAACTTATTTTATTATAAACTGGCAGATAATTTCATGGCATTTATTTTTTCAATATGATTGCATGGTCCATCTTTTCAATAAATCTGAATAATAAATGTAAAAGAGTTTAATCAGCAAAAATGCGACGCAAACGATGGTCATTTAGCTTTAATTCTCGCATTATGTAAAATTTTCCATGTAGTCGGAGCACAAAGCCTAACAAGTTGAGAATGACGAGGAATCGAGAGTACGGCGTTTTCTTAAATACTTTTCTTTATGCACTTCGCGTACACATTTATTTTCTTCAAAGTAAATTTCCACAACTTGGAAGCGCTGCTCTCGAGTTAAACGATTCGTGAGACCTGCCAAACCCTGCTGAAGAGAAATGCCAACACAATTTGCCATGCTCAGCTGTCAAACCATAGTTATCGTTATCGATAGTTCTCATGCAGCTAAAAAAACACCCGATATACATGAATTTCTTAAATAGTAAATTAACTATACATAAATGTGCACTTTTGACAAAACAACATAAGTCCACTTAGCACTTTCAACCAATCAAACAATAAATTTCTGTACTCAATTATTTTAATGATATTTACCGTCAGCGCCAAAAGCAAGTGCACACCATTTATTGATACGTTTTGACTATTTATTTATTTATTTAGTACTTTTAATTTATTTATTTTGCACTTTTAATTTAAAATAAATATATAATTGATACTACAATGAAGAACCATGTAAAGCAAAGTTTGCAAGTTTATATAAAAATCGTGAAAATTCGCCAAATTTTCATCAAATCTATTCCAACTTTTTACACAGAATTTTTAGAAAAATTTCAGGTATGCAGTTTTATAGATCATTCAATTTCACCAACCTAAAGTGCAAATCTCAAGTGATTCGCGTTGATTTTTGAGATTTTTTCTGCTGACGGTGCTGCGTGTTTTCTTCCATATAAAAAAATGTGGGGAAAATGCACAAGACCGCGAGCAAAAAAAATTCTGAAAAATCCGTGTGACTTTTTAACTACTTGAAACTTGAACTTTACCAAAATTGCATACAAAAATTCTGCTTAAAAAGTTTGAAATTTGAATGTAAATTTGCCGATTTTTTATAAATTTTGAACAAAGTTTGAAACGTTGCATTAGTCGGTTTTTGTAGTAGTGTGAACTATATTTTTGTACAAAATTATTTAAAATTAAAAAAAAAAAAATAGTTAAAGCTTGCTGCCAATATACAGCACACAGTCTTCTTACACCCTTTTTAGGTGTTTGGCCAAGCGCTTCCTCCTATTTCTGGCGTGCGTCTTGCTGTTGGTTCACAATTTTTTATATAATTAGATAATTTAAAAATTAATTATTCACAGCTGTAGCACATGAATTTTGTAGCCTAAAATTGTTACAACAAAGTTCAGAATTTTTTGCTCTAAAAGCAAAACTGTTTAAGTCAAAGAGTTGGTTTTGTCAAAAGTTCTGGAATTTAACAACTATCGGATAGTTTGAAAAGCACTTGTTTATTGCATAAATGCTTACAGAGTACAATTGTAAATGTAAATAAATGTATTCCAGAATTTACCAGTTAATACTTCAAATATGTTTGTACATCTAATCATGTAACAAAACATTTATTTTAAATTATAATTCTTTTAATTAAAAATTTAATAATAAGTAATAATTATTTTATATTATAAATTTATTTTCACATTAATCTTACTTAAATTTGGCTTTTCATTTACATGTACAAGTTTTTATACATAACTCCAATTTTTAATTTAAAAAACATTCCCTTCTTTTCATTCCTTTTCATTTTTTGTATTACAATTTTAATGTGTCTGCATTTTTAAATGAAAAATAAACTGTCTATTTAAGTTAATTTTTTTCGTTTTTATTTAAATTCATTAAAAACAAAGAGAGCAAAAATTTATAAAATAGTCTTTTTTTATATGTATAGTGAGCGTTTAGCGTTTTCAACAAACGTCTATGGAAGTTTGCCTGTATGCAACTATGTATGTAACATATCATATATTCGTACTATGTATAATATATATAATATGAAGTTGGCAATAGCCAGCCTTGATTACGAGTTTTAATTGAGCATTTCAAATTCATTCATATTGCAATGAATACTGCTCGGCATCTATAAAAGGAAACAATACGAGTAACAGTCCTTCTTTTCACATCACAACAATCACACATCTATTTCTATCAGTTTGCCTTGGTTGCTGAGATCGGCCAGCAGTGTTTGAGCCAACTCTTTACGCGCCTTTTGTATGACCCACATCATGAGCGTAACACCGCAGATGACCTAAAAAGAAAGTGATAATTTAGTTAGGAAAATACTTAAGAAAGTGCATACACATATGATTAAATTAAAATATTATAAAAAACTCCAAAAAAAAAGTATAACATTTAGACAATTATTGAGATATTCCAGCTACACATTTCAAATAAAATCATTCCAACGGCAATTTTTATTGTTATTACATACAAAACTATTAAATACAGTGGTGTGCAATGAAATAGAGTCACTCTTAACCAGAGCTTACACCATTAACTTTGCTTTGCTTACAGGGAACAGACTTTCAAAGTCTGTATTTTTTTTATAAACTTGACTTTTTGAAGTGAAACTTCTTAGGCGTCGATGGACGAGCGAGAATGGAGATTAAGATTTCAAGGCCATGCAACGTTTTGGGCCTTTTAGTTCCGCGAGAGAGAAAACAGATATAACGTAGAGGAAAAGAAGAGAGAGAGAGCGAGAGCTATACCTTATATATATCTTAGATACCCTTTAGGCTATTTTTCCAGAGTTTTTCCTTGTGGTTGCTAATTTCTAGTGAGAAATAACACTGCCTACTTTTTGGCGCTTGTGTGTTGGTGCAAGCTTGTAGGAAATATATCTTTTATGCCTACTTTTTGGCGTTATATTTCCTTGGTGCCTACTATTTGGGGCGTTTCTGGTTCCAATTTTTTTAGTGCCTACCTTTGGGCGCTTATTTCCATTTCCTGGCTACTGCTTGTGCGTACTATAAAGTGCTATTCATTCCTGCGTTGGATTTATTGGTATTGTCTTGCGCTAATTTGTGCCGTTGCTACGGTCCTGGAATCGCTGCGTTTGTGCGTGGCGTTGTTGCCACGGTTTGTGTCCGGCGTTTACCTACACCGGTCGACCCTTCTCCGTTTTTTGTAAATTTTGTCTATTTGTATTCTCTACAAATGTTGTGAATTTATTTTGATATATATTTTTTTCTCTCTCTCTCATTCTCTTTCTTTGTCTGCCTTGAAAGTTCTACTTCTGTTATGTGTCCTACGCTACACGCACTTTTTTTATTCTTATGTAGTGAAATATGCTCAAAATTTTTTTGAAAATTAATTCATACAAAAAATTATAAAAAGGGAAATTCTTCAAACTGTTTTGTTTTATCTATAAATAAAAACGCCAAACGTCGCGAATTCATTTACACAAGGTCCTGAAAAATATCTTTGTGTTAGTCAGTCAAGTTGTTGTTGTTGTAGCAGCATAAACATTTCCTATATATACACGGGGACTGACTACACAGCCAGTCATCGTTAGCTTCAATACAATACTTAGTGGGGTGGTCGTTATTTTCGATAACAGCTAAGCAACGCCTACATATAAAGGGTCTTTCATAAATGACGCCACGATATCATTACTGAATAATTTCTAGACGGTACCTTTTTTAATGCCATCTTTGAGATTTGTCAAGTATGTAGAAAATTATTATGAAAATGGTTGACTCTAAGAACAAAATACCTCAAGTTTAATTTTATTTTTTGTGGTGGAAATAATCATCCACAGGAGTTAGTTGATAATTCAAAGGTTGGTGAAAAAACTTTCCGAAACTGATTGTGTCGATAATAGAAAAGGGACAAGCGGTGCAAAAACTGGACGCTTTGTTGAGAATATTGCTGCAGCTGCGCAAGGTGTTGCTGAACAACCTGCAACATGGATATCTCGAAATTCTCAACAACCAGATATTCATGAATAAAACATGCTATTTTTTTACATATATTATGCGGCCGCCGTAGCCGAATGGGTTGGTGCGTGACTACCATTCGCAATTCACAGAGAGAACGTCGGTTCGAATCTCGGTGAAACACCCAAAAAAAAGGGTGTACGCGCCAATTATATATATACTCGTATATTAAGAGGTTAGGTTTTCAAGTTGGCACTACTTTTTTCGTAGATGGTCTTTTTGACAGCTGTCACTTGATTTATGCTCAGTTTGGTTTGCCATTTCATAATGAATAGACTTACACCTGAACAACGTTTGCAAATCGTGCAAATTTATTACGAAAATAATGGTTCGGTTCGCGCGACGCATCGAAGAAAATTTTGTTCAGCGATGAAGCTCACTTTTCGTTGAATGGGTATGTCAATAAGCAAAATTGTCGCATTTGGAGTGAACATAATCCACAAGCCATTGCTGAGACGCCGTTACATCCTCAAAACGTCACTGTTTGGTGTGCTCTATGGGCAGAGGGAATCATTGGCCCATATTTCTTTAAAAATGAAGCCGGCCATAATGTTACAGTCAATGGAGAGCGCTATAGAGCCATGATTAATGACTTTTTCGTGCCTGAATTGGACGATGTTGATGTGGACGACCTTTGGTTCCAACAAGACGGCGCTACATGCCATACAGCCAACGCAACAATCGATTTATTGAAGGAAACTTTTGGTGAGCGCATTATCTCGCGCCGTGGACCTGTGGCGTGGCCTCCAAGATCGTGCGATATAACACCGCTGGACTATTTCTTGTGGGGCTATGTGAAGTCGCTTGTCTACGCAGATAAGCCCGAGACAATTGACGTCTTGGAAGAGAATATTCGGCTCGTTATTGCTGACATACGGCCCCAATTGCTGCAAAAAGTGGTCGAAAATTGGGCCTCTCGGCTGGAATTTATTCGAGCCAGCCGCGGCGGCCACTTGCCCGAAATCAATTTTAAAACATAATGGCAAACCCTTATCTTTATAATAAAGCTAAATTCTTGGCCATAACATTAAATTATATACGTTTTATTTCATCTTGAAAACCTAACTTCTAAAAAAACACCCTTTATATTAATTGCTAAGAGACGTATTTTGAATAAAAATTGTGAAACGTGAAATAATCGAAGTTTTTACATGTTTTGTTTTAAAACAACATCTAGGAGCGTCTTTTGCATTACCCTTTAATTGACTCAACAGTTTGTGGCACGTGTAGTTTTGAATATCCTTCCATGGGCTTAGGTGAACCTCCAAGACTGCCTTAGAAATATATTTTAAAAAAAACTCGCTTTCCATTTGATATACAATGTGCAAAAAAGTTATTTGTGGTGTCACAAAAAAATTAATTTTTTTTTAATTGGCTCTACTTTAACGCGCGCTTGCTTGTTTACACAGTATGCAGACTACTAACTACTAATCCAAAAATTGGGAAATAACAATTGCATTGCATGTGATCAATAGCGTTAGATTAGTTCCTGGAGTTTATAAAGCAATTAAGGTATTGAAATTCAATTCATCAATGAGTGTCTGGCTCTATTTCATCGTGCTTCACTGTACAACCACATTCTTAATTATTACATTAGAAATCCAAACCACTTCGCTCAGCGACCAATATCAATAAATAATAATGAGTTTTGTGTAGCATATTTGTAGGCGTAGCTAACAAACAGCGAACAAAACAGTTTGAGAAGAACTGTAAAGCAAAGTTTTCAAATTGTTTTGTTAATTTGAATAAATACTCGCTCAGGAGAATTGCTGAGCAGTACTAGCAACCGAGTAAAGAAACTGACGTATTTTTAGAAAGTATTTTTTTTATTGTTTTGTTTCGGTGCCAATGCTCTGGCCCGATTTCGACAAATTGCCCCTACAAAGTGCTACATGTACAATTGGCTGCTGTCAGTGGCATGCATTAAAATCTTAGATTTATTGCTTTCAAACAAATACTTTCTGAACACCGCAAATTTTTTTGCAATGAAAAAATCACTAAGTAAACAATTTTAAGCCAGCTGCTTTAAATGGATTTGTATCTCAACCACGAAATCTATATTGTGAACACCGGGTGGTGCTGTGCCTCCAGGGAAGACAACATTTTAATTCGTCCTTTCTCCTAAATTTTTGCTGTAATGCTGTAAATCATAAAATTACCAAATCTCTTAGAACTCCGCAACTATTTGACACATACGCACAATATTTGCTATATAGAAGTCATAAATTATTTTTGGTAGAGGTATAAAAAAGAGAATAAAAAATGTAAACCACGTCGTAAGTTAAATAATAGAACAAAAAAATTTTTATTTTTATATAATTTTAAAGGAAAATATGAGCACACCCCAATATCCGTATAATTTTAGAGCTCAATTCAACGCACTTACCTCAAGACCAAAGCTAATGTAACCCGTCAACGGCGGTCCATGGCTACTAAGCACTTCTTGCATTGACCTCAGTGTTGATCCCAAATATGTATTAATTATCTGCGCCGGCATGAGCCCTACGAGCGAGGCCGTGTGATAAGCACGTGGATTAACGGCACTGACCTACAAAAATGAAAGTAAAAGTTGAAGACGGGTGCAAAAGAAATTAGCTATAAAAATATATTTAAATTGTATATGTATCGATGGAAGGCATGGCAAACACGAAAAGAAAAAAAACAAGGACAAGGAATGCTTTTACCAAACCAAAACACCTGCCGCCAACTAAAATGTATTAAAAAATAAAAGGCGTGCATGTATGTATGTACATACGTTCCGCTAGTGGAGCAGGCAAAGAGAGATTTTGATATGCACATAAGATTCAGAGAACGTTCTCTGTAAGATGTGTGATAAATGAAAAAACGTATACCATAGCACACACACACACGCGTACGGCACAAACAAGACAATTTTGAGAATTTCGGCAAAACACATTTACAAGTATTCGAATAGTCTCTAATGCATGCGCAAATTTTGACGAATAAGCAGCAAAGATAACTAAATGCGAAACTCTTTTTCTCGTGAGAGCGCTGTTAAAATGTGCATTTTTTAGGACATTCAAACACTCTTTGGCAAAGCGAATGAAAATAGCCAAGGCAGATTTATTACAGGTGATAACATCCGTCCAGCTGATTTTTTCGCTGTAGATTTGAATTTGTTTTGTTTACATCTGCGTGTTTACTTTGCCATTTGTGTACATTGAGAATGTAAAGTTGAATATTCCAAAAATATCTAAAGTAAAATATTACAAAAAAACATGAACGTGTATTGGGCTAGAAAAAAGTTAAGCGTAGTAAAGTATTTTGTTTTTTTGGCGTTCCTGGAGGGGAACCGAAATGACAAGTGTGGAGGAGAGAATGCTGATTTTGAAGTGATAGAATTCAAAAAGCAAAAACAAAACACACGTACAGTTTGTCAAGAATATCTTTGGATAGTGAAGAAAAATTTTAAATTTTAGGTTTGATCGAGAATTCCAACAACAAATAAAAAAGCAAACGAAAAATGTATACACACATTCCATTACTGTACTTGTCTACGACTATTAGGCGCCAACAGTTATTAAATAAACACACGCATTACAAAAACAACAACAAAAAAGATGTTTACTCTATTTAAACAGTGTCAAAAAAATTTGCATAACTGATGAAAACAACAAAAATTGCAGTTATTTTCCGCGAGTTTCATTAATTTGGGTTTTTTTTGCAAATGTGGATTGTGAATGTATGCAAGAGTGGGTAAGAAATTATATTAGGCTATACAAAGCAAATCAGCCAGAGAAATCGCCGATATGTTCTCCTTAAAATTACAACTGTATATAATATCATAAACCGTGCTGAAAATGAAGAAAGACTCGAGTTGAAAGGATCTACAGGCAGACTAAAAAAAGTGACGCAGCGAATTGAACGTAAAATTATTAAAACTATTTATAATAGTCCGCAAAGCAGTACAAGAGGATGAGCTCTTCAAGTGGAAAAAGACTACGGGTTAAGAGTTTCTCATGAAACAGTTCGAAAAGTGTTGCAAAAACACAAATATTCTTCAAAAACACAAATATCACTTCACACAGAGTACAGGGATGACGTTATTTTCTGAGATGAGACGAAAATTATGCTCTACTACCATAATGGACCCCAGAGATTTTGGCGTAAGCCTCTCACAGTACTACAAAACAAGAATATTATCCCTACCGTAAAGTTTGGAAAACTGCCAGAAATGGTTTGGGCTGTATATCAACAATGGGAGTGGGTGAAATCAAAATTTTAGACGAAATAATGACCAAGGAAGTAAAGCTTGATATTTAAAAAAACGAATTGGCTTCCAGTATTAGATAATTCGGCTTAGTTGACCTGGAAAATTCGAACAAATTTAAATACAAATACTATCAAGATAATGATCCCAAACATAAATCTTATTTATACAGGTCCTGGTTACTTTACAACTGCACCAAAGTTATTGATACTCCCGCCGAAAGTCCCGACATTAACCCAATCGAAAATTTGTGAGTTTATTTAAAAATAAATATTTAAAAATAAAAGTAGGAAAAAGATCGCCAACTAATAAAACTGAACTAATAAGATTCATCAGAGAAGAGTGGGAAAAAATACCATTGGAATATGATATTCTGAAACTAATTAAATCAATGCGAAGTCGTCTTCAAGCGGTAATTGATACCCAAGGAGGACATACAAAATATTAACCCCAGAAGACTGCATTTTTTGTTGTTTTCATCAGTTATGCATAGGTTTTTTTGACACTTTTTAAATAGAGTAAACATCTTTTTTGTTGTTGTTTTTGTAATGTGTGTATTTATTTAATAACTGTTGGCGCCTGATAGTCGTAGACAAGTACAGTAATGGAATTTGTGTATACATTTTTTGTTTGCTTTTTTATTTGTTGTTGGAATTCTCGATCAAAGCTAAAATTTAAAATTTTTCTTCACTATCCAAAGATATTCTTGACCAACTGTATGTCTTTACTTATATGCGAATGCCATCACCTGTAATAAATTCGCCTTGAATACAGCGATAACAAAGTGCAATTGGCGATAATGAGGACTTCATGATAATGAATTTATATTGAGTGATAATGATAATATGAATAATTATAAGATGTCTTGTAGGGAACTATCAATCACGTTGCAAATTTTTGAGTATGCAAATTGTGTTTATGGCTATAAAAAAATTGAAATGCTTTCGGATGTCATAAAAGCGAATTTCAACGTATTTTTGTATTTTTACTCTTATGAATTATAATAAAAAAAAACAAATATACTCGTACATTCATAGAATGCCTCAAAAGATGAGGAGTTCTTTTGGTTTGGAATATGTGCGCTATACGAAAGATGGGGGAAAAAGTGGTAAACGTCTGACAGTAACTCACAACGCAAATATCTGAACTTTTTTTTTTTGAAACGGCATCAATTTTATGCAAAAAAACGGCGACGCCAATACAATTACAATGAAATAAATAAACTAAAAATAAGAATAAGCAAAGCAAGCTCAATTGAATTTATATAAGATAAAAATCCATAGAATAAAAAAACAAAAAATAAAATAAAGAAAAAATAGTAAAAAAAATTAAGAAAAAAATAATAAAAAAGTAAAGAAAATAAAATAAATTAAATTAAACTGTAGCGAAAAACAAAGCAAAATAAAAATAAATTCAATTAAAGTAAAATAAAATAAAATGAGGCAAAATTAAACGTCAGAAAAGTGCCCTAAAGCCACCATTTTTTTTGCATGAATGAATTTTATTTTGGTCTATTTATTTCTTTATTAAGCCAATGAATATTACAAATTTGTATAGGCTATGTATACATATTTTAAGATTAGTAGCGATTAAACCAATTTTTTTGCAGTTTTTAAAGCATAGTTTTGAGAATCTACAATTTATTAAAAATATCTTCGAAAGATTTTTTTGTATATGTGGATGAATAATTTTAGTGCCTATTCCCACTGTGCGAGACTTTTTGGAATATAAGTACCTTACTAAAAACAAGCACAAAATTAGTGAACGAATCTTTCAGCTGATGGAAATTTGAAGTAGTCGGTGGTTGCCATAATGAAGTGCAATCGATCCGTTGCAGTGAGATGTTGGCAAAAGGCCATAGACCGCAGGCTTACATACATATGTAGGTGGAGATTATTGGCAATGCAATTTAATGAGTACTTACAAGAAAAAGAAAGCAGCGCTGTAATGCAGCGAAAAAGAGATATACAAGTAGGTATAACTGCAGTTTTGAAAGGAATACAAGGCATACAAATTAACTTAATCCTCCATTGGACACCCGGCTCTAGTCAGACTGGCTTTTTCGATCTTGGACGTGAATTTAACATACAGTGTTGGAAAAAATAATAGAAACGATGTGAATTTTTCTTTCTTTTGGGTATATTTCTTGCAAAATAATTTTTGCTGTTGAAGTTCATATCTTTTTATAAAGAAACAGTTTTATATATAAAAATAGAGGTACTCAACTCTTGCTACATTTTTGTAAAAAAGAAATCATGAAGTTCATTTTATTGTCCTTGGAAAAAATAATAGAAACGACGTCCTTAAAGCTAATAAACATAAGTATTTTTCTTTAAGATAGTTAAACAAAACTTTTAAAATTGTAAACAAATTAATATTTGGTTGTTGCACCCTGGGCTTCAATGACTGCGGTGCAACGCCGGCTCATTGAGCCCACTAACTTGGCACAAGCTGATGGGTTTATACTAAACCATTCTGCTTGGACTTTTTCCCACAAATCTGCTTTATTTTTTGCCTTATAGGCGGCAATTCTCTTCTTCAGAAGATGTTTCTTTGCAAACGATAATCTGCAGGTTATGTTTTTTCTGCTAAGGTATGGTACTTTTCTTGCACTATAGGCCTTTAATCCCCCAGATATTAATCTATTTCGGATTGTTCGACTGCTTACTGGCGCTTGTAAAACATTTCTCAATTCTTCTGAGGATAAAAAAGTTTTTTTTTTCGATTCTCGTATAAGCAGTTGGTCAAACTTCTTTGATGTTGCGCGCTTTCGTCCTCGTTTTTACTCTGTAATTTTAAATTTAATCGCAGAAAACACCTTTTTTTTGAGCATTTCATTAAATCGCCAATCCGTGACATAGAAAGGCCCTCACTTTTTATAATTTCTCTTTCATTAACAGTACAGTGTTTACCACGTCCCATTCTGAATGCAATATTCATAAGATAAGAAGTATTTTATGAACAAGACAATAATAAATATAATTTTTTACATACTTTTCCAACAAAATATGAAACAGTTTAAAAATAACAGTATATTATTAATTTGAACTGTAGCTATTCAAAGTTTCCGAAACGTTTCTATTTTGTTTTCCAACTAAAACACGCGGTTCTTCACCAAAAAGAATACTGAGCCTAAATATTTGCGATTATGCACATAAAAACAAGACAAAATAAAGTACCGTTATCAAACAGTATTACACAGTGTGTTTCTGCATAAATAGGTACATACTTACAAACTAAAATTTTTATATGAAATATGGAGTGATTGTCTATTATAGATAACGACTTGAGCTTCCAGGTTAATTCCTAAAATTTAATTTTCTATCAGGACGGAAAAAGGCAAGTCCCGGGTGCCCAACGGAAGGTTTTAAAAAAATGTTAAAGACTTTGGCTACTCAACAATTTCATTTAATCCAACTCAGAGAACCTATTCCATAGTCCAGGCCAAAAAACGAAATATTACAAGTGGTGAAGATTGCAAAAAAAGTCCAATGTGGGCATAATAAACATGGAAAACCATGCGAAATAAGGTGGTCAAAAATGCCCGCTACCTTTCCAATGCCAACGAAATGGTCTAACCTGAAATCACTCAGAAGTTGTTGAACGACAAAAATGCATACTACAAGTACGTGCTAACAGGCAATGATGAATTCCCGAGTATATTTCAGGCCTGAAATCACAAAAAACATCTGCCATTTCAAGGCTTAAAAAACAAGCTGTGAATATACAAGTTACCAGTTATAAATAGATTTCTATACATACATCTGTATAGGCATACAATTGACGTTCTGACATGTATTAACACATACAAATACACTTCCATAAAGCTTTTACGAGTAACTGCACAATAAAATCATTACTTTCACAATCTACGAAAAGTTTTGGGTTCCTTGAGCAAAAATACAACAAATGTTGATGTTTAATTTATTATCAATTCGCTTGTAAGTATGTGAATATGAGACATTGTATCCGAGCGTCAAATTATCTTAAAAAATAAAAATAAATAAAAAAACTAATTTTAAAAAGTAAAAAAATTTAATTACGTTTACAGTTCGTGCAATCAGCAAAGCGTAAAAAGCATAAAAAACTAAGTAAACTCGCTTCGTTCTACTTTTATTTCGTTTATTTATGCATTAGAGCTCAACTTTATTGTATTTATTTTTTTTTTTTTTGCTTTTGAGAATTTAGGCAATAGCAACAATTCAAGTTTCACTTAGGAAAAACGTGTTTAAACATTTTAAATCAAATACGTACTGGCTTTGCCTCACAGGCTGTTTGCGTAACTAACTGCAATTTAATGGCGGTAAATACTGGATCTACAGTGTAATGTAATAATCATTGGTTCACTAGCAATTTATGACAAATGTAGACATATATAAATGTACATACGCACATCGGTGAAAAAGATTAGCTAAATTACATAGTAGCAGTTCGAACTTCGAAGTGTAATTTGTTTTATTTTCGATTTTAACTACCCATCTACTTAAATATGGCAAGCAAAGAAAGTTTTCCACGACAAACACAAGCACAAACATAAGTACTACAACATATGTCCATTTAACTTTAGGATAATAGCCATTTAAGCTATTGCATAATAACAGGTTAAAATTGTCGGGGGAAATCGATTGGACTTGTTAATTCCAGCAATTTGGTTTAAGCCTACAAATAGGTATCTAATAAAGTCGCCTCCTGCACTATCTTCCGCACTGGGGCAGGACTTCTTAATATGAGTTAATAACTAAGTAAAAAAATAAAATGTGGATGTCCTCCTTACATAAATACATATGTGTATATTATCATGCCGATAGTTAGTAATTCACCCTTCAGCCCTTTCTGGCTGCCTTCGAACGACAAATAATAGTAATAAAATATTAATATGGCGACTGCCGTAGTCGAGTGGGTTTGTGCGTCATTACTAGGGCAACCAATGAATTGCTCTCGAAAAAGCTTCTTAACGCTTAAAACTGGCGCGAAAGGTAATCAGACAGGCAAAAACCATAAAACTGTCACGCGATCATTTACGATGACACTTCAAAATCAATGAGGGCCCTTGCAAGGTAGCTTAATGTTTCTGAGGGTGTTATCTGTGGAGTGTCCATGAAGATCTCCGATATAAATCCTATGTTATGCGCAGAAGACAGTTTATGTCGGAGCAAACACGAGTTATCCGATCAAAACGGCTTCTAAACAAAATTAAACACCCTGAAGCGTGTGGAATGTTAAGGTTTTTTCTGATGAAAAAAATTGTGACCAAGACCAAAAGATCAACCGCATAAATGACTGATGGCTATGTTCCTATCCTACAGAGGTGCCTGTTGTCCTGCACACGAAGTTTCTAGCCATTGCTATGGTTAAAGGTGTCGTGAGCTACAAAGTACATCGCATGCCACCGCACTTCTCTACTCAAGCATTTGAAGTGAATTTCGCAGCACACATCGAGGTTGTAGAGACAGTACATAGTAAAACCCTGGATTTATAGTGCAAGCGGTGATAGCCCATACATATTTGAGCTAGACTTTGCTTCTGCACACAAAGCGATTGCGACACAAGATTAGAAGACTGAACATTTCCATGACCGCTTAACACCGAACTTATGGCTGCTTAACTCCCCAGACCTGAATCCCCTGCATTACTACTTCTAAAGCTTAGTAGAGCGTGAAACCAAGAAGCATCCTCATAACACCATTTCTTCTCTGAAGACTGCAATTAATACCGCTATAGTTAATATGAATAAGGAGTGCATTTGTTAATGACGACCAAACAACGACTGAGTTCTGCTTCATACTACTGACAAAGTTCATCAGGTTTCTAATGGTTTCAAGGTTTTTAATGCTTTATCAGGCGTAGGCGTAGTAAAGAAATAAGAACCAAGTTACTTAAATATTAGCCCCGGGAAAGCAGGGCAGCTAGGGAGAAGGCGCTGAGATCATTCCACCACATCCTCCATACAGCTGATGCAAAAAGGACTCAAAGACTTATGACGAGTCTCACAGCACGCATACCTCGCAGAAAATGTTCCGTAATGGCACCCACAAAATTCGAAAGCTCAGGTTCTGTTAACCTCAAAAGATCTCTGTGGGGCCTACAATCCGCACGTGGCCAGAAAGATTTCGCGACTTTAGAAGTTTGTGTACTTGCCTAGCGCTGGTTGAGTTGTCGCAAAGCCTTCAGCTTGGAATACACTGCAGTGGTGCGGTAACCTGAACTTGACTCTAAAGGGGAGTTCTGCGCAGAATACTCCTCCATCAATTCTTCCCTTCCATCCCGACATGCTCAAAATGCATAGGAATGCGCTGCATGTGAAGAACCCCCTCCAGATACTAACCACCAATACATTTGCATGTCTACTCGATTGCAAAACTTGGCAATTCCTAGGCAGGGTGTAATAAAAACGTTCCGGTGTTATAATAACTGAAAAATATTTGACTACGAATCATTACTTGTTTGCTGGCACGAAACAATAATGCGAAATAGTCATGGTTCTGCATTCATTAGGAGTGCACCTGCTCGGAGCACGTGCCTTTCTCTTCACGCTTGCTCTTACCCACAAATGCGTGCATTTATATATGCATGAATATAAATTAAAATATGAGTTGAAGCGAACAAAATTTCAAAAAAAAAATTCGAATTTATTGTTTTAAGTTAAACAAAGCATTGAAATATGGGCACAAGAATTACGAACACATATAAACTTTTTTATTGCCAACACACGTTAAATTATGACTAGCCGCAGAAGCTCGCATTCATACAGCAATAACGAAAATATAGAAAAAAAATATTCCACAAAAATATACAGTTGTTGGATTACCACAGTATCCACCACTCCCCACAAAAATTTTGCTTATGGTTGAAATTGATGGAAATCGGCTGGTAGGCGTGCAAACATACACACATGTATGTATATATGTTTGAATTTCATATGTGAATATGCATTTTTTACACTAATCTATATTTTTTGCATGCTTTTAAATGCGCTTTTACTTGCAAAAGTCATAGAGGAAAAACAACAACATTTGATTAGAACTTACCGCAAATATCGTATTTTGCAAGCCAAATGGAATGGGCGTTAAGCGTGTGAATAACACTACTCTGAATGCTTTTGGTCCAGAAATTACGCGCAGTATAGCACGACCAGTCTCGTTTTTTATTATTCTGAAAATAAAAAGTAAAATAAAACAAACAAATTATCAATGTAGGAAAGTTGCTTTTAGTTCGAGTCGATTGAAGTATTTTTCATGTGATAATTTGCTTCTTGAATTCAAGAATATAAACAAACAAAAGATTAAAAATAGCAAATGAAAACATAATAAAAACAGTCTGCAAAAGCAAACTAAAACTGCGGCCGAAGGTTTGCTTATTCTAATTTTATTTAACCTTTCCCATTTCCGTGTGTAGCAGGCGTCATAAAAAATGAATAAATGAGAAATTCTAAAACTATAAATTTACTTTCCAAACTGAATAAATAATAAGAAATCGACTTTAAAGGAAGCACGTAATGGCTACATAAATACACGCATGCAAACAAGGAAAAATACAGATTGGTTGAAAATTATTGAAAGCAAAAAGTGAGAGCGACAACTATTGACTAGCGTGGAATTAAAATTTTAATTAATAACGAAATAAAAACAATGATTTAATTTGTTGTTTGAGCTCAGAAAATAAAAATATGACATTTACAGTGAATAAGAAAAATATTAAAAATTAAAACAAAAATTAAAAAAATTGAAAAAATGTCTTTGACATGCTTTACACATAATTCTCTTTTTACACAATAGATATGCTCCCAATAAATTGTTGTAAAAAAATATCGTACAAAAGGAGAAATTGAGTGAAAACAATTTAAAAAAATTCTTTTTAGAGTGTTTGGGTGTTTTTTTAAAAGCGTGTAAAACGGAAGCGAAAATAGATTTTTTTATTTTTTGTTTTCAGACTTAATAGACTTTTTCATAGTAAAAAATATCAGTTACAACTATCTACAAGTAGAAGAAAGCGCTGATTTAAACTCTGATCACTCACCAATTGTAATCACTTTAAACGAATACTTAATATCAAAAATAAACAAACCAACACTCGTGAATCATAAAACCGACTGGCAAAGTGTTAAAGGAAAATATAAATCGGAATGCTTCCATAAAATCGAGAAAGAAATTAGACGAAGAAATCGAAAAATATATCAAAATTATCCAACAAGCGGCCTGGCAATGGACACCGGAAATAAAAAGAAGACTTAAAGGAAATAGTTATCCGAGGGAGATTTTAATGCTTATAAAAAATAAACGTAGATTGAGAAGAAAATGGCAACAAACCAGAGCACCACAAGACAAAGCCAAACTCAATAAACTCTCTACACAACTAAAAGAAGAAATAAAACAACTTAAAAATGACTCCATTAGAGATGAATGTACGGACTATTCACTTTGGAAGGCAACTAAAACCTTGAAAAGGCCTATTATGCATTCCCCACCAATAAAAAATTATTATGGCAGCTGGGCCAAATCTAACGAACAAAAAGCTGAGAGATTTGCCGAATATCTTCAAAACATTTTTCATCCTAACGAAGGAGATGAGTTAGAAAATATACCTCATCCTATTCGACAAAAAATCGATAAAATCCCCTTGACTTCCTTTAAAGAGGTAAAGGACATTATTAAAAATAAAATAGATAGCAAAAAAGCACCCGGTTATGACCTTATAACAGGGAAAATATTAAAAGAATTGCCCAATAATGCTATTGTCAAATTGACACATTTGATGAATGCTGCATTTCGTTTAGAATATGTACCGCAGCAATGGAAAATAGCGGAAGTTATTATGCTTCCAAAACCAGGAAAGCCACCACACGATGTGACATCATACCGACCATCATACCGTTGTTACCAATTTTATATAAGCTTTTTGAAAAAATCTTGCTAAAAAGATTAAAACCATTGTTAGATGCAAAATGCCTTGTACCAAACCATCAATTTGGTTTTCGAAATGAGCACTCAACGATTGATCAAGTGCACCGCATTACTCATGTAATTGAAAAATCACTGGAAGAAAAACAAATCTGTTCTGCGGTATTCCTGGATGTATCGCAAGCTTTTGATAAAGTATGGCATGAGGGACTAATCCATAAACTTCAATCAGTTCTACCAATCCAGTACTCAAACATTTTAAAATCCTACTTAACGAGCAGATACTTTAGAACAAAGCAAGCAGATGTCTATTCAGAAATGAAAGATATTAATGAGTGTGAGGCAGTGTACTCGGGCCAGTTTTGTATCTCTTGTATACTAACGATATACCCACATGCAGCAATACAACAACTGCAACATTTGCCGATGATACTGCAGTATTAGCAACTGATGAAAAACACTTAGAAGCAATTCAGAAGTTACAAGCATCAGTAAATGCAATTCAAAATTGGACCAAAAAATGGCGTGTCAAGTTAAACCAAACCAAGTCTGTGCATGTTGACTTTACTAATAGAAATATAAATTATAAACCAATATTTATCAATAATACGGCAATACCGCATGCAAATACGGCAAAATATCTAGGAATGACCTTAGATGCTAAGCTGAGATGGAAAGCACGTGTTAAGAAAAAACACGAGGAGTTAATTCTTAAATACAAGAAAATGTATTGGCTGTTAGGCCGACATTCTAAACTCTCTATTTATAACAAAATACTTTTATACAACCAAATACTGAAACCAGTGTGGTCATATGGCATACAGCTCTGGGGCTGCACCAGTGAAAGCAACAAAAACATCATTCAACGATTCCAAAATAAAGTATTACGCGAAATCGTTAGAGCGCCGTGGTACATTCGTAATTGCAATCTACATAAGGATCTTAATATAGACACCATTACGGATATCATAAAAAACTCGCAAATAAACATAAAGAGAGACTTCAGCAGCACATCAATGATGAAGCAGCCAAACTACTTGTAACTGATGACCTCACGAGAAGATTAAAAAGGACGCAACCGCATGATCTCTTTTCATAAAATTTTGTCTTTACTTGAGATGTTTTAATTTAATTAACTATATGTAAAATAAATTGTTTTTAATTTTTTTTGTTAACTAGATTGCAATAGTAATAAAATAAAATAAAAATAATAATAAAACAGTATTTTATTTTTTGATCCATTGTTAAAAAATAGTTCCTTCCAAAAAAAAGGTATGTCGCTGGCGACACAGGTTCCGGGACTCACAGGTGTCTGAAATCAAAGAGACAAAAAGGTTGTTGTTCAGTATGAATGTCGTTATCGTGTGAACTACGATCTTTAAAAAAATTAGATTTGACAAAATGGCGGGCGTTCATAGATGGAAAACCCGTTTGACCCATTCTTTTGATATTAAAGGTCCGAAAAAAATACTAAACCATTTTTTCCCCGAATCATCGTAGTTCACATGATAACGACACCAATTCTACCTCATTTAAATTTTATTTCACCAAAATCGGTTCATTGGATATATCTGTGTCCATTGTCCATGTGAAGACCATTTTTTGAAGGCTGACACATTTTTAAGCGAACCAAGTGTGGCAAAAAAATATTTTATTTTTTAACAATGGATCGAAAAATAAAATATGCAAAACAAAACTAAAAAATCTTTTTTCGTTTCCGTTTTACACGCCCAAAAAGCACCATTGCAAAGGAGGCGAGGGCCTTAAGAATTTATTTCGTGCTTACAAATTGTAATTTATTAAATACATTATAAGAAATAAATTATTAAACGGCGAGGGCAAAATCTACCGAGTCTCAGCACTTTTCCTGAGACTTATTTAAATGCTTCGTACATGCGTCGAAAAATCTCACTCTATTTGCTCTATGAAATACAATAAAAATTCATAAAATAGTGAAAATCGTGTTAAAACAAAACAGTTCTTGTAAAAAAATTGTTTTTTCATTTTAACTCGTGTTAAATCCAATTCGTCTAAAAAGAGAATTGGGTGTATTTTTTAAAACAATTTAAACTTAAAAGTTGCAAATAAAAGGCTATTTTATTTCGCTCAATAAGTAGTAAAATGTATTTTGAGAAATTTGTTTTATTACCCAAGACTTCAAAAAATAAAATCAGCTCCTTTATCGAGGGCAAAAAAAACCTATACAGTAACTATTAATTAAAACTAATACAATAACTAGTACTTTGTGCGGTCGTAGATTTTTATAACATCGAGTGGTATATTTTGTCTTATAACTTGAAAGCGATCTTTTTGTTGGCTACAACTTTAAAGTTTAAGCGGCTCTAGAAATAATGCATAGCAAATATAAAACCCTTTAGTGTATATTTTTTTCGGATCACTGTTTGTTTAAGCCATTTCAATATTTCATTTTTCATTTGAACACACACAAGATTGTATTTCGATCTGTGAATGCATTTCTTGTTTACATTGCATTTAAAGTTGACGTGTCAGTGTACATTTTTGCAATGAGAAGATATTCGTTGCAGTGATACATTTTTTTGTTTTGGAAGTTTAATGAACAGAAACCCATAAAAAATTGCGAGAATTTTTAAGGAATCTGCTCCTTCATTACCACTGCCTATCGATGGGTTTTAGCGCTTAAACGTGGTTATACAAGCATTGAAGATGAACCGCGTAGTGGACGTCCAAAAAGTGCAGCAACATCATAAATCATTACGTAGGCGTATGAAACTCTTTCTGAAGATCCAAGTTTGAGTAAGCGTGAAATTGCTGATAACTAAGTTGAATGAGCACTCCAAATTTTTCATACAGAATAATATACATAAAAACTATTCCGAAAGTTAGTGCCGCAGTCGTTAATAATTCAATAAAAAGCTATCGAACAGAATTTGTCAGAGCTTCCGGAAAATCATTACAAATATGATATAAAAATATTGGAGAATCATTGGATTATGTCTTTTGAAGCTGAGAGAGATTATATTGAATAGAAAAAATAGTTGCATCTAAAATTTCGTGTTCTTTATTTCGAGCTTTCCTATTTTTCAATCAACCTGTATATACTTTGCAAAACTTTGACAATTTAAGTAATTAACTAGCCATAATAAATCGAATAATTATATTATTTATCTTTATTTTCTGAACATTTCATATACATACATATTAAATACATTTTTTATTATTATTATTGTGGGAATAGAATACGACACTACGTTTTAGATGCATTTGCAAAAGACTATCTGCAGGCAGTATCCATTCACCTTGAGGTCGGATATGGTGATTTAACAATTAGCTCAGTTTATTGTCCACCAAGATTTGCTGTTACAAAAGAGCAGTTTGAGGAATATTTTAGCAGATTGGGGAAACGTTTTCTAGCTTGTGGAGACTATAATGCAAAACACACGTATTGGGGCTCTCGATTAGTGAATCCCAAAGGTAGACAGTTATATAAGACTTTAGTTGATCGAAAAAACGAATTGGATGTCATATCTCCTGGACATCCCACCTATTGGCCCTCTGATCCTAAAAAAGTTCCTGACCTCATAGATTTTGCTATATCGAGAAATATAAATCGAAACTCAGTCACTACAGAAACGTCGTATGATTTATCATCAGATCATTCCCCAGTAATATTAACCTATTACGCAAATATACCTGGCTCTGCAATTGACTCTAAATATAAAACAAACTGGTTGAAGTACAAAAAATTTATTAGCAGCCACATTAACACAAATCCTGTAGTTCATAGCGAGGCTGAAATTGAAAAATCTGTTGATGACTTCACGTTTGTGATGACATCAGCTTTAGAGCACTCTAAATACCAATTTAGTCCAAAATTTGCCACAAATGTCTCCAACTCTGAAATTGAAGGACTACTACTGGAAAAAAGAAGGTTAAGAAGAGAATGGCAACAAAACAGATCCCCTGGTGCTAAGCAAAGGCTGTCTGCTGCAAATAGAAAACTGCGAAGTGCACTTCACTTGGACGAAGAACGTAAAAACAAAAACTATATTGAGAGCTTATCCAATACAAAGCACACAAATTTTTCTATATGGAAAGCAGCTAAGACCATTAAGACGCCAGTAGAAGTACAAAGCCCCCTAAGAAAACCTGACGGTACATGGGCTCGTAGCGCTGAAGATAAAGCGTCGATATTCGCCGATCATCTGAGTAAAGTTTTCCAACCAAATTCGTCTGCAAATGAACAAACACTAGAAGAAAGTAGTGGCAACGCATCGTTAAACTCAGAACCAATCAACATAGCTCCTGAAGACATTCAGGCAGTTATTAACAAGAATCTTAAGGTGAAAAAGGCGCCAGGTTATGACGCAATAACACCATTAATGATAAAAAATCTACCGCAAGTCGCTATAATTGTGCTGTCTGTAATATTTAATGCAATCATCGAGGTAGGCATTTTTCCAAAGAGCTGGAAAACGTCTTTAATAATAATGATCCCTAAGCCGGGCAAAGACTTAAATGTGCCATCGTCCTACCGACCAATCAGTTTGTTGCCGTGTTTGTCAAAATTATTTGAAAAAGTTTTGAGAAACAAAATGATGCCGTTTCTAAACGAACGTAATATAATCCCTCCACATCAGTTTGGTTTTCGAGAACAACATGGGACAATCGAGCAAGTAAATCGGTTAACTGCGGAAATAAGAAAATGTTTTGAACTTAAAAAATACTGTTCAGCAATTTTTATAGATGTGGCACAGGCATTTGACAAAGTTTGGCATGAGGGTCTCATACATAAAATAAAACGCTGTTTGCCACCTATTACACACAAAGTTCTGGAATCGTACTTAACAAACAGACAATTCAGAGTAAAATGCAACGATTATGTGACTCATGAATATGAAATTGAAGCTGGTGTCCCTCAAGGCAGTGTACTAGGCCCAATTTTGTATTTAATTTATACTTCTGACCTGCCCGAGTGCGATAGTTTGACTATATCTACATTCGCTGATGACACCGCTGTGCTTAGTTCTCAAAGCGATCCGTCTCTGGCATCTAGAGAGCTAAATAAATATCTCAGACTTTTAGAAAAGTGGCTGAAAAAATGGAGAATAAAAGTGAACGAAATAAAAAGTAAACATGTCACATTTTCGCTTAGAAGAGGAGACTGTCCCACGGTTACCCTTAACAACGTATGCATACCACAGTCTGATCACGTCACATACCTTGGCGTTCATCTAGATAGGCGTTTAACATGGAGACGCCACATCGAGGCAAAGCGGCTTAATATGAAAATCAAAGCTTCAAACCTTCACTGGCTAATTAATGAGCAATCAAGATTGAGCCTTGACTGTAAAGTCCTCTTGTACAAGGCAATTTTGAAACCAATTTGGACTTACGGAATCCAATTGTGGGGAACGGCCAGCAGTTCCAGTATCGATCTTATACAGAGAGCACAGTCAAAAATTTTAAGAACCATAACTGGAGCGCCGTGGTATATAAGAAACGACAACATCCATAGGGACCTAGATGTACCGATGGTGAAGGAAGTATTCAAAAAAGTTCGTGAAAACTATCAATTGAAATTGCAAGATCACCCGAACCCGTTCGCACGTCAACTCCTGAGTACGCAACATACGACCAGGCTTCGAAGAAATGACCTACCACCCCGATGAGTAGAGGGCCATTTGATAAATATTTATTGTAGAAAATGAGATAAAATAAAAATTTTACTTTTTAGTTCTAAGATTTGATTACTTATTGTGAGGCCTTTGAAAAGGCAGATTCAATAAACAAATAAAAAGTTTAAAAAAAAAAAAAAAAAAATTATTGTGGGCTATTTCATTCCGAAGTTCGTCCATCATTTCACAAACTAAGTGCTTCACTTTTGACATTTGTTGTGGTCCATCATTTTCGCCCTATCAGCGATCTAATCAAATTTTATTTTTAACAATTTTTTTGCTAATGAACAATCATGAGGTTGTCAATTCCTCTCACATTTTTTGGGTATAAAAAGAGAGCCGTACGGTCTCGTTTGCTCTAATTTAAACCCAAAACAAAAATATTGAAAGTATTCGCATACGTATTATTAAAAAAGAGTTGAATAAATTAGTTTCCAATCCATTTCTTCATCCAATCCATTCATTCAATTATTGTGGGAATGCATTGCATCATTGAGTAAGTAATAATTTGTACGAGTCACAAACATGAACAAAAATTATTTTACATGTGGGATGGAAAAAATGGCAATATTTTGTATAGGGTGGGCCATGTAAAATTTGCTTTTTGAATCGGCTATAAAAAAAAATTACTCAATATTTTTTCAAACTTTTTTTTTTTATTTTGAAGATTGAACATTGTCATTTATGAATAAAAAATAATATCGTTCAAATGACTGTCACGACTGGTTTTATAGTAGGCCATTCGATCAACCCAATTTTTAAGCACCCTTTCGATTGTTTGGGCTCCAATTTCATGACTAGCAACTTCGATTTCGTGCTTTAAAGCATCAATCGTCTTTGGATGGTTCGCATAGCGTTTGTCCTTAACGGCTCCCCACAAAAAATAGTCCAACGGGCTTAACTCACAGCTCCGAGGCGGCCAATTGATATCGGAATTCAAAAACGGTAGCCAAAAGTTCGAGTGTAAATTTGGCAGTGTGACAAGTTGCATCGTCCTGTTGAAACCAAATGTCGTCTATATCATCCTCTTCAATTTTTGGAAACAAAAAATCGTTGAGCATATCACGGTAACGCTCGCCATTTACTGTAACCGCGGAAGAAGAAGAAGACTCACCACTTTGGAAATGGGTTTTCAATATTTCCCAATTTTGTTCAAGCGTATAGCGTCTCATTTCGTAAATGTCAAACCTTTAAGTAAATTATGAACACATTTGACATGTCATTTGTGTTACCATTCTCAAAAAAATAGGTGGTTCAAAAAGCAAACGCTATATAGCCCACCCGTTATTAGCTGCTGGAGTGACAGTCCTTGGCCGGATATAAATCCGGGTCGTTTCGGTAACGTAGAACCGACTGTCGTGGAAACGTGTATTAGGAAATATTTTGATTTACCTATTTTTTTATTTTTATAGAATTTTTATTTATTTTAGTTTTATTTAATATAATTTATAGTGCTTTATAAAAGTAATATTTTATTTTAATATTTGTGCCACAAAAAGTAGATAATTTCATACTTATTACTTAATAATTGCAGCTTTAGGTAACCTAGTGAAGGTGATCACAGTTAATTTTCAATAACAAACACTGCTTATACATATTGTATATATGGTTATGTATGTATGTGCACAAGTATAACCACTTATATATAGCGATAGTGCCTGATTACTAATTGATTATTAAATCCAGCTGATTTTCCCAATATGTCAATCAATACCTACTACATATTTGCTGCTGCTTGGAAGTCATAGACCTCAGTTCAAGTGTCTTCTCACAAAGCGAACGCCCCACACACCGATTATTAATTGATTGCAATAAAAAAAGAAGGTACAGAGGGTTGATACACGCACAACGATTAAGCAGCACAAGTACTAGGGTGTGCAACATTTTTTGCGGCTCGTGATACGAATTTCATTGTTATTACATTCCACTCCTTAGCGAATGAATTTACTACGATCTCCAATGAAATGTAGCTCACATGCGAATATATGAAATGCGGAGTAGAATAAATCGAAAACATATACAAGGTGGCGCAAAATTAATCATCATACCGGACGATTTAGGTAAAGGCCAAAAATAAAATTTTCCATATTCCCAAAATAATTTTTTTTATTTGTAAAAAAAAAAATTTTTTTTTTAATTCAGAAACCAAATAGGTTGGCTAATTTTGCGCCACCTTTTATAATGACAGTGAAATATGATTTAAGTTCTCTTATATTAAAACAAAAAAACACACTTTTTTTTTTAATTTTCAAAGTCTTTTCAAGTGTTAAGCTCGCGAATGATTGATCGCGTGCCTTTGTAGATTTTCACATAAATCTAGTAAAGTGAAGTGTTAAGTGCTCATAGACATGCCATTGCGATTTAGAAAATGGTTAAATAGATAACCACTGTTCTATGTATAATACAACAAAGGTGCCGAAGCTCTAACTAAATAACGATAACGTTTTGTTGATTGTGTGTGGAGAAATAAGGTGATCTAATAGAATGATAATAAATTACTAAGAACCATGAATTATGATATATATGTAATTTATAGACTTGAGTAACAGAATGAACTTTTAAAACCATAAAGAAAGATATTTGGTGTTTGAGGCCAAAATATTTCGGATGAATCCCGAAAATTATTGCAATATGGGCCTATTGTGGAGCTATTGGAATAATTTAATTAAGATAAAAAATGAGCACGTGGCACTACGCAGACAACTCGCAGACAGACAATTTTTTTTTTAAGCATATGAACATGTATGAACGGGAGAAAAAAACAACTGTAGCAAAATAACCAAAATCTGTAGATTTTATGTATTCTTTGCATATAGAATGCGATTATGAATCGCTGCATGCTCCCTTAATTTAGATTTCCAAGATTTATAACAGACTGAACAGCATACATAAATTATCAAGTTACTGCTGATATACTTTAAGTAATATCTTAACTTTAAGCGACTCCCTAGCAGTCCAATGATTGTGTTTCATTCGTGCTTTCTATCGCCAAGATAAAAATGAATAAGGAGTGAGTACAAACGGTTATTCATATCACATTGTTTCTGATGGGAGGGTCTGTATTGATGGATAACCGCTCAATTGATTTTTCTTGATAATATCAAGTAAACATATCTACAAATATAAGTTTTTACTGATATTCAGTCGGCTATCGAATCTCTCAAAACAAAAAATTGTGATAAGATTAGTGACGACAAACTTGATAGGATTTTTAGGGTATTCCTTTAAAAATTATCGACTATGACCGTCAAATAGATCAAAGAGCACTAAATTCATGCTAGACTTAAACGGGCCTAACAGGTTGAAAATGTTTGATGTCAAATTCGTGTGTGATAATAATAAAGTTAGCAAAATTCCTATAGGTTTCACATTTCCATTAGACACAAATAATGAGTTCTCGGAAGCTATCTCGGAAGCGTTATCAACAAAAATGGCGGCTCTGCAACCTTCATTCGCACTCGAATATCGAAGGGTCACGTTGTGTTGAATCTTTGAATCTAATGTAAAGTCTATTGTTTTGTATGGGTGTGAGACCGGGTATTTATCAATCGCCGACTTCGCAAAACTGGGCGCGTTTTCTGGCCTGATATCATCACTGACACCGACCTTTGGGCATCAACGAAACAGATACCTGTTCATCTTGAAATCCGGCGGCGAAAGTGGAAATGTATCGGTCACACACTGCAAAAACCATATGGAGATATCACAAAAGCAGCCCTAGACTAATGGAAGCAGAAGCACTACAAACAGGTCGCACTTAACGACAAAAAAAATTCGTTGCTTAATACAAATATAATTTTAACTTGCAATTCGACTACGGCGGTCGTCACATGAGTATTAGCTTAAGTAAAAGATCTGAATTGATTTTTTTAGTTAGCCATGCTGAACGGCAATTCAAAGGCGGCATTACGCTTCACAACGCATTACGCTTTGTCAGCTGTGTGTTTTGTAATGGCAGTTTTGACTAGCAACCGATTTATGAAACCTATTTTTCACACATAACGGAAGATGAAGGTCACTGTGATAAAAATGTTTAACTTGAATGAAGTTTACACATTGTCAGATCATAAAAGAACTAAGGTATATTAAACTGTTATTCGGCTTTTATTTTACTGACCGCCTCCCTTTTTATTTGGAACTACTACTTTACAGCTAATAAGTTATCAATATAGTGGAATTGCCACCGTGTGATAATTTTTTTCATGGGAAACAATAATCCAATAAATTCATAAATGCTCCTAAGATTTGCGAATGGAATAAAGGGAATTAGCTACTGATAAGATTTTTGTGGTATAACATTCGGCTCTTCAGATTTTTTAGATGTTAACGGAAACTTTTCACAATAAGTTGCCATTCATACGAATTGTACGATAGAGTTGACATTCTATAGGACACATTTCTGTTTTAAGTCCTGCTTAGTTCATATACAACTACAAATATATATACGTACATGTGCATATGCACTTCAGACTGATTCAAGCCAGTGCTTGTTTAGAGTAGCACAGAATCACTCAGGTTGAAACTAGTTTACTAGTTAATTCAAGCACTTGACCTGCTGTGAGTAGCGAAATAAATTAGAATAGTCTAAATAGAATAATTTATTATATCCTTCACTCACTTTCGCAAGAGGGGCGGTGATTTTTAATAGTATGGAATCACCCATCAACAAAGTATTTTATGTGTTGGCCAGTTCGTACTTTATTTCATTTAATTTCTTGTTGATTGTAATTGACGGACAGACATATCAATAACATCACTTGATAGACAAATGATTGTGGTAAACAAGAATTGTGTGCTCATTGATTGAAGTTGAGTGTGAGGGGGAACTACTGCCACGCACATTGAGCACCAAGTAATTTAGTATGTTTTTCAACTTATGTAAATAGATGCATTACGAAGTAAGCGAAGTACCTCGTACCTCATGTGATGTTTGGGCAATTGAAAGTTGATATGTAAGGAAGGGGATAGATAGGCTATGCAAGGGAAAGGCTGAAACATGATTTTACAGCGAGTAGACTAATACAAATATTGCCCAAAGTGATTATTTGATACTTTTCAAACAAAAGTGCTACTGATTTTTTAGTTCAATCGGAAAACGAGTAAAAGCTAACGAATCGACTTAGGTAACTATAAGTAGTTTACAGTTAAAAACGATAAAATGGGAAATTTAACGACAAAAAAGTAATTATTTATAGCATATTTATGGTAATTTTTTGGGAAAACACAAACATTTTTAAAAAATCTAAGCTGCTAATTCTTCTACCGGTTTTTGCACGTGGTGGTAAATTTTCCGTTCGTTAACTTTTTTGCTTTTTCTGCTCTTTTCGAGACAATTTTCGCTTACGCTCATGACTTGGTTTGATGGCTAATTTTGTTAACGAACACAACTAATATGAACAGGCAGTCAGGTCATCTTTGATTTTTCCACGCTGTTAAAATTGCGTTATCTTTGATAAATATAATTTATGTATTTATTTATATGTGCATAGGCACATGTTAAATCGGTTTTATTTATATAAAGTGGTAATATATTTACTACTTTTGCGTGCTTTTACCTATTAGCTATAAACCATTCGGCCTTAAGAATAAATTGCGCCATTTTTTCTATTTTAATTTATTGAGTAGGTTATTTTTTAAACTTGAACTGACCTTCAATTTGACCCCGAATGAACAACGACTTTAAACTAAGCCCTAAAAATGTGTATATATTGTTTTCGATTTTTTTTTCTGGTGAATATTCAACGTAGGCGGCCGCCGTAGCCGAATGGGTTAGTGCGCGACTACCATTCGGAATTCACAGAGAGAACGTCGGTTCGAATCTCGGTGAAAACACCAAAATTAAGAAAAACATTTTTCTAATAGCGGTCGCCCCTCGGCAGGCAATGGCAAACCTCCGAGTGTATTTCTGCCATGAAAAAGTTCCTCATAAAAAATATCTGCCGTTCGGAGTCGGCTTGAAACTGTAGGTCCCTCCATTTGTGTAACAACATCAAGGCGCACACGACAAATACGAGGAGGAGTTCGGCCAAACACCCAAAAAGGGTGTACGCGCCAATTATATATATATTCAACGTTTGACCTTGAACTGACCTTCAATTTGACCCCGCAAAGTCAAATGAACAAGGAGTTCGAACTCAACCCTAAAAAAGTAGATATCATTTTTTTGAAATTTTTCTGGTGAAGATCTCCATTTTTGTAAAATTCTATTATGGCTTAATTACTTAAGTTAACAAAAATTGCTCATAATGAATAGTTGGTTAAATATATGTGTGTATGTACATATGTATGTAAATACTCACTTATGAATCGGTATGCGATGACGTAAATTGCGAATAACCAAATTAGAAACGGCGACACCGATGTTTGCACCTACCATCACAATTAGGGCGCCCTTTAACGCTCCAAACAAGTAACCGGAAGTTAGCATAAGCACAAAATAGCCCACCACTATCGGAAAGCTAACCAAAACAAACAACGCTATCAATATGGCGACTATAATCCAGGGGTTTTGCATTTCGATCCACAATAGAAGTTGTTTTGTATAATCGCGTGTTAGATATGCGAATATCAGAAACGCCGAAAATGCTATTAGCAACAACAGAAGTCCCACAAAGCATTTTCGGTTGTGACTTATGCGGTTTAAAAACGGGTTGCGCGCCTTACTCGTACTACAAACACTTCGTCGGGCGCTGGGTGCACTGTTGGTACTGCTACCACCGACACCGACACCGTCACCAGCATCAGTTCCGAATGGCATTAGCAGATCGTTTTCATCAGGAAGATCGACGATCGCATCGTCGTCGTAGTTTTTAGGCATATTGGATGTAAAATCATTATTGGGTGCTGCAGCTGCGTAAAGTGTCACCCTGTAATTGTTAGTGCCTATATCGTCGTCCGTAAGACTGGTAGCAATACGGCCATTCATGCTATCGCGTTTAAGTACGGTCGACTTTGAACGCGTGACACCACAATAACTATTACTTTTATGCAACGCTTTTGGCGGAAATGTGTTGGAATTGGCTCCTATTCGAGAAGTGCTCTCCATCAGCAGATTTTCCTCATCGAAAAAGAGCGCAGGTGTTCGAGTTGGAGTGCTGTTAGTTGTATTGGAGTCATAAGCTTGTCTATGTCCTGCTTCTTTTTTCTCCTCTTCATCGCTTTCAGCTGCGCTACCAAGTCTCGACGATGCCGTCGTGTGGGGAAAGTAGTATGTGGTTTTGTTATTGTTGTTGCTTTGATGAAGTGACCATTGCAGCCGGTCACTTGGTGCATTCGCGTTAAGGTTCAAGGTCGCATTCATTTCGAATTTATTTGTTTTTGAACGAACTTACATACATATGTTTGAATGTTTACGTTAAAGCGAGAGATTCATTTCGGATATGCTTTCGAAGACTGTATTTCGTTGAGCAAAAAAGTACGTGCATAAAAAAGAAAACAAATTTTTTATGTGTGTTTCACAAATACCACGCCTGCTTTATGCGAATTGCTGGCATCCAATTGGTTTTATTTATAAAACGAAAGGGTGTCAATTTGAACATTTCACACATTTTTGCAAAAATTTCGATCAAATATATACATATATAACGGCATTCGCAGCCTCTATTAGCGAACGCACACACCCGCTCAAACACAAAGTAGTATAATTCTATAAATTGATTTCCGCACTGCGCCTGCGGGGGCCCATACATTTGGTACCGCGCGAGACGGCCCTGAAGTTGTTTTTACATTTGATGTCTTTTATTTTGCTCTTCACGCCAGTCTTTCTTTCGTCACAATTCGTGAGCAGAAACACTTAAATTCACTTTCTTTTCAGTGTGCAGCAGCAGCAAGGAAATATATTTATATGTTTGTAAAATACGCGTATGTATGTACACCGTGTGTATGCATATACACAGCAATTCAAGTCGGACCACAGGCTGGTTTTGTTGGTTGTTATGATTTTTTAACTGATTTTGCAATGCAGCATTGCCACAAAAAACAGCATTTACTGGAGTTTTCCAATTACTGGAGTAAGACACACACTTTTATATATAATGTAGTAAAATATTTACGCTTTCATAAGCAACTGAACTGTTCGTACTCGCGTCTGGATGTGAAAGATATTTTCCAAATTATTATTTCAAATCTCTCGACACTCTATATGTAAGGTTCCCTTTTGAACAGAAATTACGCGCACTTCATGAGTTATCTCTCATTGTGAGGAATATCTGCATGCATACGTATATATATCATTTTTGTCTGATCTACACTGACCTTTTCCCCAAGTCACACAAAAGTGACTGAAGGATTTACTCACGCTAGGATCTAAAATATCTTCTTTTTTTTAGTCTGCTTATTGGTATATGTATATGTGCTCTCCTTTCTATAATTAGCTTTATTCCAGTGTATTTAAAATATGTATAATTCGCAAGCCGCTTTACCTATATGTATCATTTAAATTGCACATTTTTTTAGTTGTTGCTATTTTCTGTTTTGACCATAATGTTATCACTTTTACTTGCTGTTTCCAATTAGATTTTAACTGCCACAATATTACCTTACATTACATTCACGTTCGATTTATTCAATCAACTGAATTTAACTTTCGCTGTTTGTTGTTGTTCTTTTTAGCATTTTTCATGCGAATATGTGCACATAAACAACAAGTCAAACAGCTGTTTGGCTGTGTTCACAGCCTTGTACGACTAGTATTTATTTATTGTATTGAATTATCGTAATTGTGAAGGCCTGTTTGGCAGTGGCATTTTTCTTTCATTCTCGTTTCGATAATATTCAATATCAACATTAAGCAGAAAATCATGTCCAATAAAATTATTGTATCGACCAGTTCCATGTCAATACTAATTTGAGATGATCTCCACATGAAAGCTTTCCGTTGCTCAATCGGTCATCTTTTGACAAAGCGCTTGAAGAAAATTAAATTCGACAGGTGCAAGCAGCTTCCCCGGTGGGACGTGTTCAACGGCCGTGAAAGTATTATTTTCACAGATGAGAAAGTTTTCCCTGTTGAAGAAGTTTTTAATAAGCAAAACGACAAAATCTATGCTAAAACTTCTAAAAACGCAAAAAGTGTTGCTCCAAGGGTTCCGCGTGGCCACCATCCAGCCTCCGTTATGGTTTGGTGTGAGTGTATTGTAAAGACGTTACATCTTTTCATTTCTGGGGAAAAAGGGGTTAAGAGCGAGGAAAAATAATACCAGGAGGATTTCTTAGAAGTGTCGAAGCAGTACGGCCTTCAATGAAGAGCATTGGTTCTTCCAGCAAGAATTTGCTCCAGCCCATAATGCAAAAGCCATCCAGCAGTGGCTAAATAACAATATTCCTGGGTTCATAGCTGCAGAAGATTGACCGTCTGGAAGCTGAGATCTAAATCCATTTGTATACAGTTTGTGGTCAGATTTGGAGAACATGGCCTGGAGTCAATTTGGAGAATTTCAAACAATCTTTGGTCCGAGCAGTGACGTCAATATCCATGGAAACTGTCGTGCTGCAATAGCTGCATGGCCTAATCGTTTACAGGCTGGAGTCAAAGCAAATGGCGAACATTTCGAATGAAAATCTAAAAGGTTTTTCTTAATATTTAAATAAATAAAATATACTTGTGGTAGACTTATACTTATAAGTACTTGTAAAAGTACTAGATTTAAACCGCCACAATATTACCTGACTTGTAAAAGTACTTATGGGTGGACTTAGTACTTATTATTAATATTTTCACTCTGGAACAGCAATGTTCTAAATCACTAAATGCATTTTTAAAGCTAAGCACGAGCAGAGCATTAATTTAATGGTAATAAAACGGACCTGTATCTTCCAAAGCAACTTTGTTGTTTACATCATGATCAGCTGATTTTACGTACGCATTTGTTACCGCTTTTATAATTATTTTAGCTAGTTTTGTAATTTATCACAGAAAATGTTCAAATTACGTTTGTCGCATTATGTTAATCAATCATTACGAAAGCTTGGTAAACCACAATCTTTTTTGGCTGTAATTTCAACAAGCACCGTCGTCGAGACAGAAGGTAAATTAGCACAAGCTTACAAGGTGGTGAATCAAGCAGCCCGCAAAATTCATTTTCCAAGTTACACATTAGAGCAACAGCAAGCCATTTTGGACATTGTGAATAACGATGACACGAAAGAGATTTTAAAGTAAATAATTGTGTCAAATTTAGTAGAAAATTGATAGACGCCTAACCATTTATTTTAGTTACGATATAGCTAAAACACGCGCCGCCAAATTGACAGCATGGAAGAAACGTAACGGACCATTGAAAAATGTAGAAGATATTCTATTGATAGAAGGTTTTAGTTTAAAGTTGGCCGAAAAACTCTACAAAAGTATGCTTGAGGAAAATATTCAGGTGGGTGGAGGTTAGTAGGCACCATTATTCAAATAAATAACTTCATTCATCTATGTACTCTTGTTCCCATCCTAGCCACACGTTCAGCTCGACAACGTACCGCAAGTTTCATCACCCCAGTAATTGATGCTGAACATCGCTCGGAAATACGTTCCAGTGTTTCATTGCGTATCGGTGTATCCAGTGTAACTTGGACGCGTTTGGAACTGCCCACATTAGATAGTTCAAATGTACCTTGCTGTTTAACGCATTGGGAGCACCACGAAATCACAGAGAAGAAACTGCATTTGGGTGATTTAATACAACGATTATGGTATATCAATCATCTTATTCCGGATGCAGATTGTTATATTTTTGAAAATCCCCAAATGGCGCAAATGAGCAGCAATCCGGGTAGCGTAGATCAGCAAAATATTAACATACAAAAGTGCCAAGTAATTGCTGTATTAGCGTATGCATTATTTGCACGCGGAAGACGTGCCGAAGCGACTAAAGATGGGCATGAGAGGATTGATGAAGTAGACAAGAAGTCGGTAGTCAAACGGCAAAATGTTTTCTATCTACGGCGCTTCTTGGCAGCGCGGTTATTCAGTCAGCTAGTAGGTACCGAACGCGTTTCAACGGAGGAAACCATTTTGAATCTTATGCGCATACATTATAATGTAGATGATTTGTTTGAGGGTGAAGTTGAAAGTGGACAGCAAACCACAAATACGGCTGAGCAAAGATTATCACTTCGAGGAAATGTACAGTTTCCACCGACACATCGAGAAATGTTTTCACGCGCAGGACGTTATCAACGAGAATTTTTAGGGCAATCATTTTTACTTAATTTGGCATTCGTGCGATTGGTATTGCTGCAAGAAGAGAATAGTATAGCAGCCGTGACGCGTAATCAAAATAAAGGAGAAGCAGACAGAACAAGCTGATGCGCTAAATGCAAATAAAAAAAGGGTTGTTTATATTGATATGCTTTGGTTCCACCTATAATAGTGGTACTTTAACTATATTCCCCGTTAATACATAAATGCCACTTTGTACAGAAACTTAAAAACCGTGGTTGTTGTTGTTGTTGTAGCAGTACCTTTGCCCTGTTAGTGTATCGTAATCACCGGTTGTCTTCGGCTAGTTCATCTAACGGTAGGCCCAGGAAACTAGCTGTTTCGATGGGTTGGATTCAGAGGGAGAGGGGTTTTAGATGCGGGGGCTTAATGGGGCATGTGAAAAGGTGGTTAGTGTGGTTGTTGTTGTTGTAGCATCATAAACATTCCCCATATTTACATACGGTGAGTGCGGCTGGAGTGACAGTCCGTGGCCGGATACAAATCCGGGTCGTTTCGGTAACAGAGAACCGACTGTCGTGGAAACGGTGGTTAGTGTCGTGCGGGGTGCCTTCACATGCTGGACATATGTTTAGTATGTCGAGAGTTGTTCGTATGCGTTTCGCCACAGAATGTTTTGTATGGAAATGTTATATTGGAAATTGTAGTTAGTATTTTCTGTAATACTTCTAAACATAGGTAAAGTTATTATTAATTAATAGGATTGGTGGAATTATTTAAATTAACAATGGGATGTTGCGTGACTATCATCCGGAAGTGCACAGCTTCGAATTTCCGACCAAGACACTAAATGAGAGAACGTGTTTTATAATAGCGGTCGCACTTCGGCAGGCAATGGAAAACCTCCGAGTGTGTTTCTACCGTGAAGAAGCTCCTCATAAAAATCACCTGTAGGTTCCTCTATTTGTGGAACAACATCCAAACGCATAGCACAAATAGGAGTAGCGCGGCAAACACTCAAAAACAGGTGTAAGACCCCATTATATATATACATATAAAAGTATATGATAATTTACATAATAAATTTTTATTACTTTTATTTAAATAGCGGGATGAATATCCACAAATCGCCAAGGTATTTCGCCGTTTGTGAGATCACATATTCAATATTTAGTGCAACATATGAAGAGAAGACGACATTCCCACGACAGTCGGTTCTACGTAACCAGAACGGCTCCGATTTATATCCGGCCAAGGAATGTCACTTCAGCAGCATTCCTCGTATATGCATAGGGAATGTTTATGCTGCTACAACAATAACAACAAGAGAAGACGGAAGCTCCTATGTAGTTTGCTTATGAAATTCCTTAGAGTGGCAATTACTCCCATGTAAGCGACCTAATTATTTCCTTTTGGATTTAGTTTAAAAAAAAAACCCAGATTAATTCTGCAGTGTTCGTTTAGAAGTTTAAATTTGTTGCAGGAACCCGTTAGTTTTCATATTTTATTTTAAGGGGTAACACCACTGTAGAAATTTCAAAAAATTGATTTTTTTTTTATAAGCTTAAACAATTTTTTGAACCTTTTAAAATACAGAACAAAAAGTTGTATACGTTACCGAAGTTTATTTCATAAATATTTTAAGCTTTTTACCAAGCGTTAGTGACTGCTACCTAACGACTTCTCCAAATTTCCAAACTTTAAACGCGTTTTTCTCAAAACACGTTTTCTGAAATTGGCACGCAGCATAACTCAAACAATTTTAAATATTTTTAATCAGGTTTTTCACTACGTCTGTATAATAACCTTCTTAAGAGAACAGCATAGGGGATTTTCGATAGATTTATTTAAACGATTGTTATAATTATTTAAGTGCCGTTTTTTTAGACCAAAATAGAGTTTTTTCCTTCAAATGCTTGCTAATTCCACAAAAATAAATATTTTTTAAATCCCCTACGTGTTTCTCTAGCTATTTTTATCTAGATTAAGAAAAAACATGTTTCTTTGTTCCAGAAACCACATTACAAAAATGTCTCCAATGCCGCCATTTTGTAAAATTTTTCGATCAAACTTTGTAGTTTTGTATTTTAGTATATAAGTAATAACTTCCCAAATCAGAGTGATTGTTTTCCCTTTCCTTCTATACAAAAAAATTCTTTAAAAATCGTGTTTATTTTACGCGTGTACAGTGGTGTTACCCCTTAAAGGTATGTTTTATTACACCATGGAAACCTTTTAAATGGGGAATCCGCGATTTCTATTTTTTTGTCTTAAAACAGTTTTTCAACATTAGTAATGAAAAAATAGCTAAATAATGCAATTAACATAACCTTTAACATTTTTAATTGCTTGATGTTTCTAAACATTTTCCGTTAGATTATAATGTTTCTAAACATGTGCTTTTGATTTCCTTTGTTTTTCTCATTCACATCGATTCCATTAGTTTGGCAGCACTGAAACCACTTCCAGCGAAAATCAAGAAAGTCACAAACGTGGAAGTTTGGAAATTCTTCATCGAAAAAAACACGTCAAAATTTAATCAAAGCAGAAAAGTCTTAAGAAATATTATCACACTTGTGCCACAACTTAAAAGTATTGATGTAAACTTAAAAAAAAAATAAGTATTAATATTGTATTCGAAAAGAGTAGTGACCTTGGTTCGTCTGAAGCACATTTCTCTAGTAGTGCCCTAGGAGAGCGCTGTGGAAAACAATTCGGTGGGCAATAAAATATTTGTGTGGTCAAAGGTGCAATTATAATAAGCACCATGTCCAGTACAGCCGCAGGCCCTACCAAACAGGATATTGAGGCAGTGTTTCATCGCTTACGTGCCCAACCTGCCAATAAAGTAAGTTTTTCTACACTTGTGATAACTACACAAACAACAACGACTGACAAAAGGCAGTCTTTTAGTATTTAACTAGTTCCATGAGAAAAGGTGTTGCGAACACGTAAACATGTTTGTATTAGGTTTTTTAATACGTAAATGTAAAGAATAACAGTGCTGAATAAAATAACTGTAAACATTTTAGTTAAATAATCCGTATGCACAACTCGTAACAGTTTTATAACTTAAACTAAAAATTCTCTCAATAGGTTTGCTTTGATTGCTCGGCAAAGGCACCCACTTGGTCTTCCGTCACATATGGAATTTTTATATGCATCGACTGCTCCGCAGTACATCGCAACTTGGGTGTCCACTTGACCTTTGTGCGCTCAACGAATTTAGACACAAACTGGACGTGGCTGCAATTGCGTCATATGCAACTTGGCGGCAACGCGAATGCAGCTCAGTTCTTCAGGCAACACAACTGTGTCACCACCGACGCCCAGCAGAAGTACAATTCGCGTGCGGCCCAATTGTATCGCGATAAATTGACGTCCCTGGCCCAACAAGCAATGAAAGTGCATGGCACAAAGGTATGCAAGAAACTCCACTCTTCACAGGGCTGTATATTTTTTATCTTAGAAATTGCAAGTTGTTGACTTTTCGTTATGGTTTCTTTAATTTAAAAAATAGTTCAGTTTTTCATGAATGCTTATACGCTTTCCTTTTATATCTAAAACTTAAAATTTAAATTTAGTTTTGTAATGTTATGTTCACATAAATTTTTCTTCGTTTTACTAAATACTTCCATACATATAATATAACACTATAACTTTCCAAACACTTATGTACGTACAAATATGTTCGCTGTTTGCTAATATTGCTTTGGGGCGCACAGCTGCATTTGGAAAATACTGTAGACAAGACGGAGGGGAATGAGTTGAAATCAACCAACGACGCCGAGGAAGATTTCTTCGCTGAATGCATTAATGATAACAATAAGAAAGCGCATTTCGAGAACAATAACAGTGAGCTGGAAACAAAGGTAAATTATATGTAAAGTGCATTGGCATATTAGAAGGTTTTTGTTTGCACTCTACCCCTGCTTAATTTTTGTTTGCTAAAATTAATGTATCTCGTTTTTGTGTATAAAGGTCCCAAAAAATATATCTGTACGTATCTAATTTTTTTTTAGCTCGACATTCTACCAAAAGCTGCTACTCCGACGCCCTCTAATAACAAGACATCCGGTGAAGCCACTGGTGCAGGAGCTCCCAGCGTAGATTTTTTGAATTCTGTGGTACCATCGCCGGCTGTGACACCTTCGATAGGTGTGCGTAAGATACAGCCAAAGAAATCTGGTGTAAGTTGTTACTAATGGAACTTCTAAATTGTGCATTTAATCACATATTTGGTATTGCAGTTAGGCGCTCGCAAAGGAGGTCTCGGCGCCACCAAGGTTAAGACAAATTTTGCTGAAATCGAGCAACGGGCAAATTTGGCCAATCAGTGCAAGGAGGCGCCGGTAGTGTCTAATCCAAAATCTGCTGAAGAGGAACTGGAATCGGTAGCTAGCATGCGTCTGGCCTACAAGGATCTGTCGATACAGAAGACACGCGAAGAAGAGAAACTCAAATCGATTGACCCAGCTAAAGCAAAGCAGATGGAGCGCCTCGGCATGGGATTCAGTCTACGCGGGTAAGGAGCAATCATTTGTAAATTAAGTATTGATTTTGTTAACACTTAAACACTCTTTTTCTACACTCAGCTCGGATGTTTCGCATTCAGCTTTAAGTGATATGGAAACTATACAGCAATCGATTGCACCCAAGACGGCACCATCACAAGTCAAGAGTTCTGGTATAGGAAATAGTGACGATATGGCTAATATTGACAGCGTTTTAGGCGAGTACTCGTTCGAGCTATATATTGACAATGTTGGTGGCGGCGGTCGCGGCAATAGCGGCACCAAAAGTTCGAAATTGGATAAAAGTGAATTAGAAATGATGGGTTTTGAAACAATTGAACCAATCGGCGGTGGACATTCCAACATTACATCGATGTTCTCTGGTGCTGATGGTGATGCTAAGCCAACAACGACTACAAAACTGTCACAGTCAACCAGCAGCAGCGACAATGTGGCACGCAAAACTTTAGCTAAATCAAAATCGACGAGTGTTGATGATACTTCGGCACAACAGAAATTTGGCAGTGCTAAGGGCTTCGGTTCGGATCAGTTCTTTGCATCAGATGCAAGTAAAACAGATAGGAGGAAAGCCAATTTGACGCGTTTCCAGAACTCTGATAGTATATCATCGTCGGAATATTTCGGTGGCAGTAGAAACGGTCAAGAAAATCGGGGTGCGAGGGGTATGTGGAAAGCGAAATATTTAATGTAAATTTATATTTTTATATTTTCTTATTTCTTAGGCTACACAACTGGCGTCAACTTTCAGGCACCAGATTTAGATGATGTTAAGGAGAGTGTGCGGCAGGGTGTACATAAAGTTGCTGGACGTCTCAGCACGCTCGCAAATGATGTTATGTCATCGATTCAAGACAAATATGGCTACTGATAGAAAATATCCAGGCATTCTGCGTTTACACGAAATTTCCATTTATTATGCATAATTAATGTTTACACACTTGAGAGCGATATGAAGCGTAACTTGCTGTTCGGCTTAATCGGAAACAAAAAAGAAAACTTTCAATTATATATATAAATAAACTCTCAATTATAGGTCTACAAAATTGCAACAAAAACAAAAACAAAAAAAAAAACGAAAGAATTAAAAATATATCTAAATAATATAAATAAATTAAAGCAAGGTAGTTGTTTTCTAAAACTGTCCAAAGACACTTGTAAACCTATGAATAGCTTATTTACAAACAACAAAAACAAAGAAAAAACTGAAACATTAAAATGCCATCAGAACGAAGTTAACTGGCGCCATTTGCATTTGCTTACTTAGCAGCCATTCTTATTGAGTGCTTAAATTCTTTTACCCCGACTTCACATTTTTTTCTATCTATCAATTAAATTGAATTTACTGATTGACTTTATCTTAAAATCTTCTCTCGCAAGTAATTAATAAATGGCGCTTTTTTTCAATGTTTGCTTGTAGCTGATTTTGTGTATTTGAAAGAAATCCACAGGCATCGCTGCATTGTAGAGAACACCAGTAGTGACTAAGAAGAAAAATCATACGCGTACATATTCAAAGATTATAGATTATACATAAGTGGTTTTAAATTTATGCTTATCCATTAAAGAAATATTATTTTCGTTATAGTTTCAATAGCCCATTCAATAGTTTAGACGTTATAAGATGAAATCCTTGAAAAAAGAAATTAAAAAATATATAAAATAACGGGGACACATTTTTCTAATACGGAAAATTAGTTGTTATTTGTTTGATTTCTTTTGTCCAATATTTTATGATATTTTACTATACTATACACATACATATGTACATACGTATATGATTGAATAAAATGCTTCTGAAATGTATGTAAACTAAGAACAAAATTTATTGTGGTTTCGGTTACACGCAGGAAGATAAGCATTGAAACTTAACCCCACGCTGTGCACCCGAGAGAGACTTTTTCGACTTTGGACGTGAATTTTATATATTTCTATTGCAGCTAACGACTTGAGCTTCCAGGCAGCTTCTTAAAATTAAATTTTTTATCGATTTATGGATATAACTTTTTAAAAAGGATTCTTGAATAGGATAAAAAAGGCCAGGCCAGGGTGCCCAACCGAAGGTTTTAAAAAAGGTGTCCAACGGAGGGTTAACCCTTTCGCTTCGACTTTTGCAGGGGATTTGCTGAAACTTAATTTTTGTGTTTTTGGATACCCATTGGTACTTTATGTGCGTAGAAACTAGATGAAGCTTGTAACTTATGTAGATAACGGTATTTTGAGGTGGCACATATGTGCCCCAACAGTATTTAAAAATGGCATATATTTGTCCCAACAGGGTACAAACTACACCTAGAAAGTAGAAACATTTTTTTGGTAATAACATATGATTTGTACTTTTATTTATTTTATGAATGTGATGAAGCGAAACATTGTATACAGAATGGCAAATTACAAGCCCGGCAAATAATTTTTGTTCTTTTCTCGACTTTTCGATTGGCGCATGCTACGCACCGACGTCTTTTAGACAGCTCTATGGGTAAATGATCCCCCACATTTGTCATTGATTTGTACCTATTCGATGATCTTCCAGACCGACGGGATCGTTTATATGCGGTAGATTCCTTATATGCGGTAGACTCCTTTTTCAATTAGCGACTCAGCAATCTCGACCAGCACTGGTAAGAAGGCAGGTTTCTTCCTATTCAGCTCCGAATATATAACCCAAGTGTTTACAGCAGCCATCATCATGCCACGATAAAATACTTTTTTCCACCATTTATTTGATTTTCTGTTTATATCATACAATCCCGACATTTGATCTGCCAAGTCCACACCGCCCATTATTGCGCGGTACGTCTTTACGATGTCAGGGCATGGAAACTCTGCCTCAGTTCCATTTTTCATTTTGCGTCTAACAGTGCTCATTTCAGATGTGTAACAATTACTGAGCAGCATTATCTCTTTGACGTTCTGCCACTTTACCGCTATGGTACCTGCAATCAAGAAAGTTACTTAAAAAATTAATTAAAGGGTTTTAGTTTGACTTCGTACTAGCTACTATCATCCCGGCAGGCTTTGAAAGTTGTTTTCAAGCAATTCATGAAATCGTCAATGTAATAGGTTTCTCCTGCATCTGCAGGCTTGTCAACTGGAGCAAAAAATAGATTAGACATTATCTGCTCAAAACGATCACGTGATATGGCTGATTTTATAGATTCATTGCTCAATGAGTTAGGATTCGACCAGTAGTTTTTAATCGACGGTACATGGTTATACGACATGATAAACATGCATCCAAATAATATATCAATTTCACCGGAGTCCGTCTGAAGAAGTTTTTTTTTGTTTCGCTCCGTTATGGGTATTTTCCTGAGCCTCTAATTAGTACATTGGGCAATGTACAAAGACATGCTTCTTGGAAACAATTTTCGCAAAATTTCGTAGGGGGTTGAGTGGCGCCCAATATTTACTGCAATTTTGCATTCGCGGTGGTTACTAACCGATTTTCTTGAAACAAACGACTTATTCGGTGTGCTCCAAATAACCGTGCCTGAGGCTTCCTCACCTCGTGCAGGCTGATCGTCTATGCCACCATTCTCGTCACTCAATCCGGTCTCCTCTGAATCGCTGGAAGAATCGTCATTGCCAGTGGTTTTATCTAACTCAGGACTATAAATATCATCACTTTCGTCACTAAAATCAGTTCCTGATTCCATGGAATCATCATCATCTTCTTGAAGTAATGCACTAATTTGATCGCGATTTAATTTCGAAATTTTTGCTGTCTACGAGCAAAAATAAAAAAATTAGCAGTGTGATACATTATGTACAACGTACTGCTGGGACATATGTGTCCCTATATAAAGCCCTGCTGGGACACATGCATCCCAAAATTAATTTTCGCTGAATATTTTTCGCAAAACTCTTATTAAAATATATATTTGTACTTACCAGTAAAAGGGAAATATTTTTCTTTAGAAAAATCAACACTTCTTATAAAAATACGTATTATTTCACCAAAATTACGCGTAAATTTGATGCAATATTAGCGGCTGCTCACAAACAACTGATCAAAACTAAACACGATTGAAACAGTGTGGAATGCGGATAACGGTAAATTGTAAGTATTGTTCGCAGCTACCAATTGGGACATTTTGGTTGAGTTTCCTATGAAAATTGCAAGTTTCAGGGTGAAGTGAACATGCTGTGGGATATCAGTGTCCCAGTAGTAGCGAAAGGGTTAAACAGTTAAAAGTGAAAACTTTAACGAATTGCGAAGAAAATGTTAACGCTTAAAACGATTGTTGTTGCATAAAACATGACATAAACAATATTTGGAACGCTGCAATCAGAACACTCGTTGTTGTTGTTGTAGGAGCTTACTAAACCCTGTCAGTGCGGTGTGGTCAACGGTAGTTATCGTCGAAATTATCAAACGGTAGACCCAGAAAACTGTCTGTCGACAGGTTGTGTCCAAAAGGGGAGAGGGGTGTAAGGTGAGTAGGTTAGATAGGGCATGTGAATAAGAGGTTGGTGCTGTTGTTGTTGTAGCAGCATATGTACGAGGAGTGCTGCTGGAGCGTCAGTCCTTGGCCGGATATATGTATAGTAAATCCGGATTGTTCCGGTAACGTAGAACCGACATGCGGTGTGCCGTCACATGCTTGATATATATTGGGTATGTCAGGGTCGATTCTGAATAAGTAGGAGCCTAATCTCCAGAAAATAATTGGGCCAAGGGTAGATTAAGATAATTGGATGCCGTTGCGAGGGTCCACTTGGACAAGGATTCAAAATTTGTCCGTTGTGATACCATATAGGGGGAGGGGAAAGGAGAAGGGAAGGATTACAGGATGACAACCAACGGTGGCGATTTATGTATTAACCGCTTCAAGCTACTGGTGATTTTCAGTAGGTATGTAATGCTTAAACCGGAATATCCGCAGGTGTAGCGAAAAAGTAAGTAGGACAGCTGAGAAGAAGGTGCGGAGATGATTCCCCTCATCCTTCGGCAGAAAGGACTCACCACATGGACACCTAGCGGACAATGTCCTACCCGATTCGAGAGTTGCGGCTTTGTTAGCGCTGGAAGTTCCCTCGAGCGCCCCCCATCTAGGCGTGGGTTCATCAAGACCCAACACAGCAGATTGAAACTGCATAAAAAATAATGAATCCGATGAACCATTCATTAGTTGGATAGAGCGCAAGAGAATCACAGGGTTAAATTAAGCTAAATGGTTGCAATATCCGCCATGCGAGGAATTACTGGGAAAGCAGCATCAATTGAAATTAGAAGTTTGACAAATTCCATAAACTAATTGAGAAATCCAGCATTGCCCATGACTGAAATAATATACACTTAATGTAGGCGAGCAAGTATTTCTTCGCAACGATATTTCAGATTTCACTCTGATACTCAGAAGTATGCCCAGTATTCTGAGATTAGGTACTATTTTTAGTTTGTAAGAGAAAATTCTTATGTTATTTCCCAAATTGGCTTCAAAGGTGAACAAAATGTGTTTTTAAGGATAAAAGATTTTTATTTGTCATTTTTTATGTTTTTTTTTAAGGTCGTCATGTACAATTGGGCTAAGAAGTTTAAAACAAAAAATAAAAATTATATTTAATTATAGAAACAATTTAAAGGGGTTTATAAGTAATTCGTTCTGGCATTATGTTTTCAAGTCATTTGTGTTGCACTAGCGGTTATGGATTTTACAAAATTATTAAATTCTATTTCATTGTGAGATTTCTAGTGGCGTCTGCGTGCGGGCAAACGAGCGCGAGCTTGGTCGGGGTTGCCATAGGCGATGGCGTGGCTGGTAGCGGAGCCGCTCTCACCAGTGCTGAATGAGTTGGCAATAGCGATAGCACCACCGGTGGCGCCACCAAAGTCTACGGGGAAGAAGGTACCGGCAGGCAATGGCTTGGCGGCCTTCGCGCAACCGGCGCAACCAGCCTTTGCGGGCTTTTTGGCCACAGGACGACGAGCGGGAACTTTGGGAGCGACTGGTACTGGAGCGTAAGCATCATCGTCTTCTTCTACAACATCATCATCGTCCTGAACAGCAACAGCGTTATCGGCATCATCTTCGGATTCGGCAGCTTGTTCCAACTCAACGATGACCTTCTTCTTGGCGGGCAAGTAACCTTTAGCTGGTTTGGCGGCAGCAAGGGGAACAACTGGAGCAATTGGTGCTGGAGCGGGTAAGCTAACGCTCACATCAATACCCTTGGAAGCAGAGGCACCGCCTACAACAGGTACTTCGGATGCAGCAGCGCCGGAAAGACCAACGCTAACGGTAGCAGCATCAGCAGCGGAGCCAGGAGCAACTGGTTCGGGGCTTTCAACTTCACCAGCCAAATTGACCTCAACATCAGCGGCACCACCAACGGGGGCATCGTAACTGTATTCGCGGCCTTCCTTAGCATCATCATCGCTAGCCTCAGCGCTAGCAGGGTCCAAATCGACTTGCACGGTTATCTTATGTTGCTCCTCAGCAGATGCGGCAGGATAGGCTTCAGCAATAGAGTGAGCGACATGGGCACCAGCAGCGGCGACAGCATCATCTTGCTCATCACCAGAGAAACTGGCAGCTTCGACGGGTCCAGCAGCGGCGGCAACACCATCAACGCCTGTGTGAATACAATCTTTATTGGGCGCTTAAGGTATTCAATAAAATGTAGGGCAGGTGAAGGAAAAATGAGTACGTGGGGTAGTCAAAAGCTATCTACTTACCTTGCAGATAAGTGCCAGTGGCGACGGAATCGCCGGCGACGAGCGCGGCGGCGGCTTGGTGAGAGCGAGCATTACCGTACGAGGGCTGGACGTAACGCATGAACATCATGCGTTGTGGAGCGGTATAGTACTGGGCCGCGGCAGGTTGTGGGTAGTAGGCCAATCCTGGAACAGTGGAAGGAGGTGGGAGAGTGTGATAAATATGCCATATGCACGGTTGAGAGGATACACCCTATTATTATTGAAATACATATCTGGGATGGGTTTGACTTGAGCTGATATGAAACATTCAAGGCGGCTCGAAAATAGATATTAAGGCCTTTTTCGGTTGGTTTTATTAAAGTGGAAAATACAAGTTTTTGAAACTAGGAACATATAGCGATTTTGAAGCTGGCAGTGATTTTTTGAAACTTATTTGAGTTGAGAAATTTACTAAAATTAATTAAATGAGATCGTTCGAGCAAAACAGTTTCTTGGTGTTTAAAAAATTGAGCTAAATAAATTCTTTTTCAATTATTTGCTCTTAAAAATTCGGATTTATTTGAAAAAGGAAATTAAATTAAATTAAAAGGAGTTAAAATTTTTGAAACTACTTTTCGAGTTTAAAAATTTGCGATTGAAAAGCAACGAGTACAAACTTGTTTTTGAATATGGGTATACTTTTAAAATATTTTCTTTAAGATTTATCTCCCTGAGTCATTTTATTCAAAAGTTTAAATATTTATTGAATAAATGCAAATAATTAAAACAATTCTTTACAAAATTTTTAAACATAATCACCGAACTAATTTTAATATAAAAATTTAGTTTTTTCTTCTAAATTTCCAATCACAATACCATTTTTTTATATTGTAAATATATTTGCCTAGTGTGTTTTTTGACTAAAAGCTATATTTTTGAAACTCTTCCTCAAGAAGTGGTATTTTTTACAAAAAAAAAATTTTAACCAAAAATTTACATTTTTCTTCTAAATTTTCAATTTTCAATCACAATACCAATTTTTCTTTTGATACTTTAAAAAAATTTGCCCAACGTTTTTCTTGCCTAAAAGTTGTCTTTATGAAACTCTTTCTTGAGAAGTGGATTTCTTTTACAAACACAGTGGATTTTTTTTACAAAAAAATTTTTTATCCAAAAATTTACTTTTCTTTTCTAATTTGCAATTCCAATACCATTTTTTGATATTTTTAAAAAATTAGCCTAACGCGTCTTTTGCCTAAAAACTTTATTTTTGAGAAGTGAAATTTTTTACAAACAATTTTTAATCCAAAAATTTACTTTTTTCCTCTAAATTTTCAATCACAATACCACTTTTTTTTGATACTTTAAACATATTTGCTTAGCGCTTGTTTGCCTAAAATTTTTCTTTTTAAAACTTCTTCTTGGAAAGTGTAATTTTTTCCAAAAAAAAAATTTACCAAAAATTTACATTTTTCTTCTAAATTTTTAATCACAATACCATTTTTGTTTTTGATACTTTAAAAAAATTTGCCCAGCGTTTTTCTTGCCTAAAACTTTTTCTTGAGAAGTGGAAAGTTTTAAATCCAAAAATTTACTTTTTTCTTCTAAATTTTCAATCACAATACTATTTTTTTTTATATTTTGCTTGTCAAATTTTTCTACGAAACATACTTTTCTTGGCAGGCAATGCCTGGCTGCAGGCAACCAAACCGCAAACTACGATCAAAGCCAACGATGCGTGGAATTTCATTTTAAACACTTTTATGTTGTTGTTGTTGTTGAATTGAAGATAAAGCACACACGAATGCGAAAACGATGACTTTTATCCTTAAAAAGAGCGACTTGATATTTTTTTTAAATGATTTAATGTTCACTTCACTCGTAAGACGCGAGAGACTGGAGCTAAACTTAGCACTTAAGTTTCCACCAAAGAAGTGATGTCTTCCCAACGATTCGCGTTAGATTTATATACGAAAATGGGCCGTATGCGAAAGGTACGGCATAGGCAACGCACCATAGTAGTAGTAGCAGTGGTAGCGGTAGATGGACGAGCGTATGGCTGGCTGGACAGTGGGCGACAAATAAAAAAAAAAAACCATTAACCGAAATTGCACGCGATTTGTAGCCGAGCGGTTGCTTTGCTGTTTTTATTTTACAATTTTTCGTTAATTTTGTTTATATTTTAGCACGGTGGGTATTGCAATTACGCTACGCCGCCACATGGAAGGACTATTTAGCATTCAGGTAATGTTCTCGCAGCTTAGCGTCGCAACAACGCCCGCTCGCCACCCACCAATTCCATGCCTTACTTCGTGCCCTATTACCGCCATTTCAGCCGCTGCTAGCTTGATTGCTAACCATACAACAAAAACAATGGTGTGTCGGCATACGCGCATGAGCACCGACAGATCCCAGTTTGTAGCGTCGGTTTTTGGTATTGCGGCGGCTCGTCTGCGCTATTAAGCGCATTGATTTTCGCATTCGTCGCACACTCGGCTGCGTCTCTAAGCTGCCGCCAACCTTGTGTTTCACTTTGATTTCTACAAAATTTGTGAAGATTTCATTAAAGTAAATTACCCATGTCCACACGGAATTTTTAATGTTCTTTTTTTTGGGATTTTGAGTGAGTGGTTTTTGTTTTACTTTGGTTGTTTCTGTGCTTTTTTATTAATTTAATATTTTTCCTTATTATAATAAGCCATTTTGCCCCTAAAATTAATTTGCTTGCGCACCTAACACCTCCGAGATTGCCTTTCATTTTTGATAAAAAATTGTACATTACTCAAACCGCTAGCAAAATAATTTCGTTGGGATTTCCCAAAACTTCTATATGCTTGCAAATAAGTGTTGAACAGATCTCGGGCGTGTTCTTAAATGTGAAATCAATAGGTATACACACACACACATCCAAGTACATTTAAGCGTAAGGGCCAAAATGTTTTACAAGTGTTGCCGTTTGAATAATGGATGAGTTCTAGTCCAAAAAAAAAAAAAATGTTATACGTAACGGAGGCTCGCGCTTGCTGTTTAAGCGTCAACATACGCACGTGCAGATGTGCATCCATAGTAGACGTAGATGGTGTAATTTGTACGTCCCGCTACGTTGTAGGATTGTTGGTGTGTTCAGTAATATTTGAAGCATACTTTTGGGTTATCTGATTTCGTTTTAAAAGTGATTTATTAGGTAAATAATATAGGCTTATGATTTTCGTGATGATTTTTCGATAGCGACATGTTTATAAAACAGTTATGGCTTCAAATTATCATTCTTAGTAGCAGATTCAGACGCTAAGCGGTTTTGACCGACCTCAATATTACATTGAAACAGTCGCCAAAGACAAAAAAAAATTAAAAAAATGAGTGAGGTTAATTTAGACTACTGCCCTGAAACGAGGTGAATTTGAGGCCACACAAGTCCATTGCGACCCTCAACAACTTCTCCTAACTCAATCCTATCAATCGCGGAATGTTCTCAACCCCTTGGCGAGTCTAATGAATCCCAGGCTTTAAGTTAGGTTATGCCAGGGACTAAGTAAGCTTAGATGGGTTACTCTATAAAGAGGTTAGTTGGAGGTCACAAAGTGCCATTGTGGCTCTCAGAGAAAAGAAAACTTTCTAATCCTTCTTCAAAAAAATCTTGAGTTTGGCGGAAGTCACAAAGTTCCATTGTGGCTCTCCGAAAAAATGGAAGCTCTCTAATTCATCTCCGATAAAATCTCGACCTCTTATCGAGTCTAACGAATCCGTGGCTTATGATAGGTTATACTTAGTTAAGTAAGCTTATTGATCTAAGCTTATATAGTCTGTTCTTTATAGAGGTCCATTTGAGGTCACAAATATGCGCTTAGGCTCTGAGAAAAACGCAGTTCTCCAATGTCCTATCTATCCCCAAACCATCTCGGCTACATGGTGAATTTAGTCAGCTCTTCCTACGACACTACGTAGTTTTTCAAACGCAAAGTACTTTGTTTCTTTTCTGCACCCGCTTATAGGTAATGAATGGAATGTTTTAATTAATATACGTTTAGATTATTTGACGATATAATCTAACCAAGAAAACTGCTGGATTTTTAGACCATGCAAATTGACATAGTAAATTGTGCCAAAGCAATTTAGTTCAGACATCGCGCATATAGGCAACTCCTTTTCTTCCTGTCGAAAGCGGCTTTTAAAATCGGCCAAGAGATGGTGTGTGTCGTTTATCCTTTCATCAGAAAGTTGTATGCAACGTTTAGAGCGCTAGTTCCGCGATAGTTGACATAGAGGACCATCTTAGATTTCAATCGACAGGAATTCATTTATCCGACCATATTTTGCTTAGGTGAAAAGAGTTCTTGTATTCTACTTATGTATACTTTGCTCACATTTGAGGCTGAATGAGCAATGCGTTACTCTATTAAACAACGATTGCAACCCGCTCGCGGCAGACTGAATTTAGGTTCCTGTTCTGAAAATGTGGTCGCCGATGCGATACCCATACGGTTTCTTGATGATTTCAAAGGAGGATGGAATCTAAGTTTTAAAAAGATTGATAAGCAGAACAATTTCAGGAACCGGATCAAAAATGGTGCATGGCGTTGAGCTGTAGAATGACCAAACTCGAATTCAATTAGGGGTCAACTTTCTTACTGGGTATTGACGCACTGGTATCGACGACAAAAAGTTTGGGTAAAACTCACAATGATTCCTGAAGAAACTGCAGACATGAAAATGAATTGCTTGAGCACAATTCTGAGTAGGATTGGTTGAGCCTAAAAGCTACAAAACATTTTCATTTTTAACAACTTCGATGACTGGCTTTCATTGCCGCTTAAGGTTTGGTGTAGAAATTCATGAGTTGGCATTCCTTATTCTGGCCTTACGTTCCACACTGGAACTCTAGGAATTTATGATGATGATTCCTTATTGCGAGTCGTCACTGAGATATTGAGAGTTATTGGACAGTTCATCGAACACGAGTGGATGATAGACAAAGCAGAAAAAGGAATTTCTGCAGCTTAAAAAAGTTGCATGTTGGAAGTGTTAAAAGAAAACAAAATATTTTTAGTTGTGAATGCATTTCATTTTAAACTAAAATAATCAAATACACGACTATTAGCATGGGTTATATTTTTTTTATATTTATATTTCCACCATTTGTCCCTCTTATTTCAATTTTGTTTTGCTTGGAGCAAGAAGGCATTAACCTCAATAAAATAAATACAGCTTTTTTTTTACGCAAACAAAGTATCCAAAGTAAAATATTTAGATGATTGAGCTGATAGAATTTGATTGATTGACAATTTAACGGACATTTGTTGACACTTTTTTTGCTTGAAACATACACAGAATGCTAAATGTTTGCACGAAAGACAAATGAACTCATTTATCTAACTGTTTAGTACTATTTCAAAAAGGAGGGCAATCAACAGAACAAAAAAAGGTTTTTGTTTTTCAGATTTTGCATTGAAAGTTACTTAATGGTTAAGAATATAATTTTATTATAAAGATAACATCTCAAAAAATGTGTAACTCTGTGCGTGAAAATAATTATTTCGAATATAGTAAATATGATAAGTATCAGGTCAGTCCATAAGTTCGTGCATTTTTTAAGGGTGGTTTTAAAAATACAAAAAAAAAAAGTTTAAAGGATTTATTAATCAATATTATATTTTCCTTTATTATTTACAATGTCTTCCCAACGTTTAGGCAAATTTTTAATACCCTGCTCAAAAAATTGTTTGTCCTTGGAGCCAAAATACGCTTCGATATCCCTTTTTATATAGCTTCTTTTGAGGAGTAGTTCTTGTTACTCATATGGGATTGAAGTCCATGGAAAAGATGATAATCACAAGGTGCAATATCCATAGAGTATGGTGGATGCGGCATTAGCTCCCATCCGAGCTCGTTCAGCTTGCCTAATCTTTGCCTTGCGATATGAGGTTATTGCGTTGTTGTGGTGAAACAAAACTTTGCGTCTATTCACTAAAGACGGTCGATTTTTTTTTAAGTGCCTCATTCAGGTTTGATAGCTGATGGGAATTATAATCAGCAGTTATCGTCTGGTTTGGTTCCAGAAGTTCATAATAAACAATACCGGACATATCCCACCAAATAGACAGAAGAATCTTCTTGGGGTGAAGGCCATCTCTAGGGGTCGGTTCTGGTGATTCATCTTTATCTAACCATTGGCGTTTGCGAACAGGATTATTGTAAAGGAGCCATTTTTCATCACTAGTAACGATACGGTTCAAAAAAATGTCATTTTCCAGCCGTTGCAGCAGATGAGAACACACGTTCACTCTCTGCTGAAGGTTGGCGACAGAAAGTCTATGCGGAACCCATTTTCCCAGCTTTGAAACCTTTCCCAACTAAACCAGGTGCCTGTGAACCATACATGCAATGAATTTAACCTCTGAGCTATCATATCGACTGCCAAATTTGGCTCAGCTTCCACGAGTTCGAGCAAGGCGTCGGAGTTAAAGACTTTAGGACGACCAGCGCGCGGGGCATCCTCCACGTGGAAGTTACCACTTCGGAATTTTGAAAACCACTTTTGCGCAGTCCTCTCACTCACGGGATCCTCTCCATGAACAGTGGTTATTTCTGCAGAAGCAGTTATTGCATTTTTACCACTTTTATAAAAAAAATACAAAATATGCCTCTTATACGCGTTCGAAGATTCCATTTTATTTTTTAACAACACGTGCTTCTATCCGCGATTAAAATCACTTGTTAAATGCACAATATATCAAAGAAAACATGAAGTTGAAAAAAAAACCAAAGGAAGTATAATTTTGTAGTAAAATATTATAATTCAAAATTTAAAAAATCTAGTATAATTTTATGCAAAATTACAGCCTTTTTTAATTTAAAAATCTTATTTTACTTATAAATAAAATAAAATATTATATATCATGATCTTAAAAGAGCTATTCATGCATTTTTATATTCAAACCTTCAAATAGGGCAACTTCATTTGTATTTTGTGTATAGGAAAACCAAAATAAAACAGATCTAATATCTTAAGCTTGGCGGCCGCCGTAGCCGAATAGGTAGGTGCGTGATTACCATTCGGAATTCACAGAGAGGTCGCGTCGGTTCGAATCTCGGTGAAAGCAAAATTAATAAAAACATTTTTATAATAGCGGTCGCCCCTCGGCAGGCAATGGCAAACCTCCGAGTGTATTTCTGCCATGAAAAAGCTCCCCATAAAAATATCTGCCGTTCGGAGTCGGCTTGAAACTGTAGGTCCCTCCATTTGTGGAACAACATCAAGACGCACACCACAAATAGGAGGAGGAGCTCGGCCAAACACCTAACAGAAGTGTACGCGCCAATTTTTTTTTTTTTTTAATATCTTAAGCTGAAATCTCAGGAAAGCACATTTGCTATGCATAAATCGACACAATTTCACAAACTCTAAAGTCTGACCATAAATTTTATGAATTCTCGCGGGAAATGCAACCCTTACTCGAATTTAATGCCCTACATCCTAGTTTTGCTTTTGATGAGTCAATCTTTATTTAATATCTTCAATAATAATTATGTGGCAACACTATTCTAGGTTTAAAAAAATCGGTATTTCGGGCTTACACAATAAGTTGGGTTTTTAATAATAGAGTATTTTTTCAAAAGCCTCGATTTATAAAAAATTTAATTAACCCAGCGAGGCCCAAAATGAAACTGTAAGTCTTGATTACTTTTTTTTTGCAATGTATTGCCTCACATCAGACTAAAAAGAAATTGATTTGAGAAAACGTATTAAAAAAATTTCACAAAATACAAAAAAACCGTGTTTTGGAAATATTGCCTTGTCGCGACCCTCAAACTCCAGTTTGCGGATAGAGAGATCTGTACGAAGTTCGAAAGTTATAGAACGACACGTAAGGAGTGTACAAAAAGTATGTAGCTATGCCTATGAAGTCTTGCAATAATATTTATTTATTTTTTTACTTCAGTTTCTATCGGAGCTTTGCTAATCATACACTCGACATCGACCTGAGGGCCGCCTTCGGGGCTGACCATGCAGCCAAGGTAGCAACATTAAAATAAATAAAATAATTAAAATTGTCACAAAAATAATTTCGAATAAAAACAAAATATAAAAAAACTTGGTAAACGAATGGGTTAAACAAAATTCCTTTGTACTTCCGAAATCAGTAGTATATGGATTAAAATATGGTTTAAAAAAAAGCTGTTTTATTGTTCCAGGCCTTACGCTTCACGAGAAAGTTGTACGCACGTGCAGAAGTTTAACAAAAAAAAAACGATTTCGAAAATGTTTCCAACTCACAACCGAGAAACAACAATTGAGAAAACCAATTTTTTCCATACTTCAATATGTTTCAGCATTAAAAAGAATATCTGAAAATAAAATTTGGTCTCTTTTCCATACTTTGAACAAAAAGTAAGGTGAATTTGGTTGTAAAATGAAAAATCTTTATTTATTCTTGTAAATCAATTTCATCCCCTTCAAAATAATCCCCTCTCGATGAAAAACACTTGTGCCAACGATTTTTCCAATCCCCGAAATATGCCAAATAGTCCATTTCTGGTATAGCCATCAGCACCTTCTTCGATTCAGCTTTTATCTCCTCAATCGACTCGAAACGCGTTCCCCGGAGTGGTCTCTTGAGTTTTGAGAATAGCCAGAAGTCACACGGAGCCAAATCAGGCGAATACGGTGGTTGCGGAACGATATGCCTGGAATTTTTGGCGAAATGGTCATGAAGAACGAGTGCAGTGTGGGACGGTGCATTATCGTGATGCAAAAACCAAGAGTTGTTGGCCCATAATTCTGGTCTTTTTAGACGAATTGTTTCACGTAAACGACGCATAACGCTCAAATAATATTCCTTATTAACAGTTTGGCCAGGTGGAAGGAATTCATAGTGCACCACACCACGAAAATCGAAAAAAACTGTCATCATTACCTTTATTTTTGAACGACTTTGACGTGCTCTTTTCGGTCTGGCCTCGCCTTTAGCATGATATTCGCTTGATTGGTCGGTTGTTTCAGGGTCGTAAGCATAAATTCAAGTCTCATCCCCCGTAATGATGCATTTGGGCTTGTCCTGATAGTCTGAAAGCATTGTTTCACACACGTCAACGCGACGACTTTTTTCCAAGAAATTGAGAGTTTTCGGCACCAAACGAGATTTGACTTTTCGTAGGCCCAAATGGTCTTTCAAAATGGTTTTCACAGATCCTTCTGATATTCCGATCATATCAGTAAGGTCTTTAACAGTCAACCGACGATTTTTGAGCACTAACTCCTTCACTTTATTGACGTGTTGGTCATCTATTGACGTCGATGGTCTCGACCCTCTTTGAAGTATTTGTACCACTTACGAGTATAAACATTTTTCTGCGACATGGTCGAATCACCAAATGCCTTCTGCAACATGCTAAACGTTTCCGCAGCCGAAATTTCATTCCGCAAACAAAATTTGATGGCACTTCTCTGCTCAATCAAATCAGACATTGTAAAAATCGAAAAATGCACTCTTGGTCGTTTGGTAAACTCAAGCGTAAATATCTTACTGATAATGACATTCACATGGAAGTTGGCCCAGATGTTATTAACAGTGCTGCCAACTCATGAAAAAAATAACTAGAGCGAAATTTTAATCCCGCGAAGTTTGACAAATAAATTCACCTTACTTTTTGCCCACAGTATATCGTCCTACTCCGCAAATAAAAGCTTTTCTTCGGCTGCTGGTGGGGCGAATGTTGCCAAAGTGCGCTGAAACTGTCTAAAAGAAGACTCCATTGATATATTGCGATCTATTATCTAAATTTTAAATAATTTATATAAAAAAATATCAAACCAAGCCTCCCTGACTAGGTACTAAAAAATTATATAATAAACGCTTCCATTTTAAAGAAAAATATTTCAAAATCTTTATTGCTTGGAATTTTTGGGTAACTGAACCATACCAAGGCCATGTCGAGTTACATTCAAAAATTTCCATCATCCTAAAACATAACAATTATGGTTGTTTTTTTTTGTTTTTTGTGGATGCAGCGATGAGTGATGTGTAAATGAGCAGAGCAGCTAGCAGCTGCTATTTTAGTTTTTATTTATTTGCAGGAATTCCCAGTGTACTAATTTTTTACGGCGGGCTAAGCGTTTTCGATTCATAGCGGCACGCTAATTGAATTTTTAAGTGACGAAAACAATTAGAGTACGAGTACAATAATTTTCGTATAAAAAGATATGTCAATTGCGGAGCGCTCAGCAGACAAGACAAAGCAATGAAGAGTGACATTTTCACGCCTTTGCATGCTACTGTTTTTTTTAAACCAAATTTTGACTATCGCCAATACCGTTGTTGGCTGTATGCGGCTACTCCTTCGAATTCTAATTTGCATTCCATTTAGCTACAGTACAGCTAATTCTGAATTTGAATTTGAATATTTTTCGCAGCGCATGTATTTCGAAGAATTTTTGCGAAAACTAAATTAACATAAACATATACATATATATATTTTTTTTAATTCCGTGCATGCTACCGGTTCTGTGTGAGTACCAACGCTTTTTTACACTTACTTGTAGTTTGGGCAGGCTTTCAAAAATAGTGATTTGAGCGCGCGCTTTTTGTTGTTAGAATTTATTCGAATTTATGCTAAGTAATTGTTGCAATGTTCGCGGCGGAGTGTTGATTTCGCGGTATGCTCAAAATGTAAGTTCCTTTCTTAATGTTATTTACGAATTTTTTTTAATATTTGTTTTTGTTGTGTTTTTGTTTTGCATACAATTTGCAATGGCCTTAATGAACGCGCGTTGGGAATTTTTTATAACTTTTTGGTTTTCTAAAATTTAATCTTTATATATTTCATGTGATTCGATTTGTGGGTAATTGTTATTCAATGAGAAAATTATGTATGGTATATATTTTGTTTTATATGCGGCATAATTTATTTATTTAAAAATGAAAAAAAAATTTAATTAAAAATGCAGTTGTGAACACTAATGGGTTTATAGAATTTCGCATTCCAAACACCTTCTCCATCGTCAACTTTATGCATCCTTTGTTTCAAAGTAAAACCCTAATGCGAGTAGGGGGCTATAAATTATTTTTTTCGTTTCTTGTTTACACTTAGTCATAACATATGTATGCATAAGTACCTAAATAAACGTGTCTTGAATAGTTGTGAGACATATCCAAATAAGGAACGAAATAAGTCTAACATAGAATACAAAATTCGATGGGAAATTCGATGAAATTAGTTAAGAAGAGCTGCTCTTGAACAGGTCCAAGCAATGTTCAGGAAATACAAATTTTCCCAATTTCAATTCCACTCGTCCCTAAAATATCATAGTTTTTTGACGAATCAGTAAATTTTTTACAACGACACGGCACCAAAACTGCACAGCTCCTCGAAAAAGCTATGCCCAAAAAGTTGTTATCAGACTTTGAAGTACTAATTGCACAGAAAATTGTGTACAGTCACTGCCTCTTTCATCATCTTCATCACTACAGCTCATAGAGAACGTGAATCTAACCACCACTGCCGTAAGTATTTTCGTGATTAACTGGATAGGATAAAATGCGTTCCTATAACCGCTTCAAGCTAGTGATGATTTTCACCAGATGTGTGATATTTAAACCCGCAATTAACTGGCTGCTCGTTTTTGAAAATTTCGTAAATTTCCCTGTTCTTCATTGAATAAGTGCTGGCCAAAATTAGCTTGATACTCTGCATGAATGTCATGTAGCTCACCTGCTTTTAGTATCTCTACTACTATTTTTTCGGCTTGTGAATACTTGCACACCTTGATTTGATCTAAGTGCTGTCTCATACACTTTATTCGAATATTCATTAGCATTGCAACGTCCCATACCTAGTTGATAAAGATATTAAGCTGCAAGCAGAGCTATAAAGATCTTCGAGTTGATCGCAACAGATCTAAGGCTACGGTAGAAGTTTGAAATTCGTTAATGAGAGCGAGTTTCGAGAGCGGTTGGTTCATCATACATAATAACTTTACTAACTTGTGAAGCGCTAATATGTCTGTTTAAAAAGACTGCAGTAATTTGAAAGAATATAAGCTTCCCTCAGAAGAAAATTCTGGAAGAACATCCCATTCTTATATCCATTTTCGAACCGATTTTAAGGATTGAAATTCCATCCGTTGTTGAATTTGCACTCCAAGTTGGTCACCAAGTTCTGATGGTCGCAAATGCGTTGTTCGATTCTCGTCCCCTTCCTCTGTATTGCAAATATATGATGCAGGGATATCGGGATATTAATGCACATGGTAACGGAGAACTATTATGGAAATTACCTTCTTTTGAGCCATTCAACTTGAACAATGTAGAGTTCACAGCTTAGCTCAGTTAGCCCTAGTTAAAGTCCCAGTTAAAGTCCAACTAAATCGACTAAATGCTTGCAAAGTGGCACTCTCGAAGACTTGGAGAATGTTGGATTGCACCAGTTCTTTTTTTATTTTGATACTAACTTTTCCATAACAAGGTAGGAATAAGTATCGCGGAATTAATCCTTAGTTGCTTTGCCATCCTTACCTTAAAGCTCACTCATTCAAAATAATTCACTTGCCACTGGCAGTGCCTTTTAGGCGCAATCTACAGCGCTAAACGAAACCAGACGTGGCTCAAATATACTTCCGCAGCAATGCTATAGTTTAGGATTCACTCTGAATGTTACGCAGGCATTAAATTCATACAGTCAAATATATTTTCTCGAACGCAGCAATTTAGTGTATAAGTAAGAAGGATGTGAAAGACCGAATTGGCGACACAAAAGGCGAGCATTGTATGGATCCCTTGCTCTAGAGTTATGCTCAGATGCTGCGGCTTGTGCGACCAACAAAACAACTTCCAAATGCTAATATTTTACATTTCCCTTACAAGTACCGTCTTAGGCTGACAATTGTTGGAAAGGTCATGGAACCCACTTCTGTTGCAACCAGGCTGGGCGAATGTCGACAAACAGATATGAGTTGCTAATCTACATCAACCCCATTTTCTTATAGTGAAATAGTAATTGGACAATGTAGAATGGTATTCCACGAAAGGAGTACGGGCTTCCCATCAATTATTTATTATCAAACCTGCAGACAAGGAGGAAGTGCAAAGTGTTGAACTCTACGTTTGTCATTCTTCCGCGTAGTGAAGAGCTATTTGATAGGAGCGCTACATTTGAAAAATATGCTACTCAGAGGTTCAACCTTACAAGAAGATAAAGAGAGAGCGAAATCAGAGCTTTCCCTTATGGTATACGTTTTTTTGTTGTTGTGGGTGAGGCAGGGTTCAAAATGGCTTCGCACTTACAGCGACCGTCGTCTACTGCATTGAGTGGTTTGACCACTAAAACAATTGGCTGTCCTGTTCTGGGGAGACTCCCTTCCCGAAACTACTATCTGCATTACTTCGGAAGAGTCCAGGACGATGTACATGAAATGGATCAGTTCTATTCACCCACGTCTGAGTCAACCATATTTGTAGGCAGCTTTATTCTGTAGGATCGTCTTCTTATGACTCTGTCTGTGACTGTATCGAGACCTATCTTATTTTTCCTAATATCCCTTCAATGTACCTTTTAACCGCATTCCATCTGTCCTCACGTTCTAGCATTTTGCTGATTATTTTGGTCGGCGCGATGTCGAAAATTTGCTACTTGGGAGCATCTCTTTCCACGAGCCAACTGTCGCAACTAAAGAACGTGTGTTCGGCGTCATCGCACGGGACGTCATGCAAGTGGGGTCTCTTACCCATGCGATATATATATTTTCGAAAGTATCCGTGATCCGAGAGGAACTGAGTCATGAAATAGTTAACTTCCCCGAAGTTCCATGGAGCCCACTTGACTATTGCTGTAATGAGTTTCACCGTCCATCTGCTACTTGATTCATGCCCTTGCCACCGCTGCATGGTTTGACATCTCCGTTCAGCGGTGCTAGTGTTGGCGTGTTTTTTCTTGCAAAGCATCGTATCCATTCGCTCCCGGGCCATGAGGTCGACATGTATCTCCCCGCTGAATACAAATGAATACAAAAACTGCCACGCCTGAGACAGTGCGGCAGACTGAAGCAACTCTGAATGCCGCTGTCCACTGTACAGCCTCCAGTGTTTTGCCCTTGATTTGCGTGGTATACCTTAACCTAACCCAACTTAGGTGCTAATATTATAATTATCAAGAGATACTTTCAAAGCACAGGTCGGTTTATAAATTCTGAGTCATTCCCTACTGCCTAATGCTGCCTGTGTTCAATTGATGATCTCACATTCATAAATTATGCTTTTGTAAAAGGATCTGCCATTGTATAATTTGCTTGCGTAAATCTGATGTGCGTTCATTCTTCTAAGAATATCTACACATTTCGTTTTATTCCCATGGCGAATATCCTCATATAGCAAACCGAAATGTGTGCGTCACTAAAAAGGAATTTTAACCGCTTCGCCTGTTCACTTAGCTATTTTTAGAGTGAATTGCCTACTCAAACAGAAATTTCTAAATCACGTGCCCACATGAGTTAATACATACCAACATATATACATATATACATTTACATACATACATAATGAATGCATCACTCTCAAAAGTTGGCTTCATGATGACTTTATATGGCCTGCAGTTTGATAGGCCTCCTGTGGGCTGTTTGATAGTCAAATGAAGATGCCTTTTAAAAATCAATTAAAATAAGCGCCTGCGCGTAAAATAATGCGTGACTCGAGCGACGCGTAATACGAGTATATATGTAGTATGCAGCCATATAGTAATGATGATGATGATGATGATCATCGATATTGACGATGACTGCGGTTTTCAGTTCCGTCATGATCAGTGGTAGTTTTGCAAATTTTATTAATCACACACACACATGTATACACAACAACAAAAATACACTTGTGCGTACGCGCGTGCGTGGCATGCTGAATCAATCGAGAATGCATGCAAGATTTTGTTGTTGCCATCCAACTTGATTTTATTGCACTTGCGGCCTGTTATTTCTTTTTCGAATGCAATTCGCAGTTGCTGCCGTTCGTGAATGACAATAACGAAACGGAAAGTGATTAATTGTCAGTTTTTGAATTATTGCGGGCAGTTACAGCAATGCATCTCTTTAATCGTGCGACAAGTTACTTGCTGGTGTCCAATTCTTTTAATGTCGCCTCTTACTGGCGGTGGTGACGATCGTGTTCGATGTACTTACATGCATACATACACACATACAAATGTCTGCTGATATGTGCGAATGACAACTTATACGTGTCGCGTTGCATTTGCTGCATTTTAATATGGCCTGACAACCAAAGGTGATCAGATTTTGTGGGTGCTGCACTTCCTCAGCGGTGGCGCTTTGAATTCCACGTAGTCAGTGGCAATGGATTGATGGCGTGACGGTCAGTGTTTTTTAGGCGCTTATTTTGCATATTTGTATAATCAGTTGTCTGGTATTACAGGTGTTATCGATAATTTTGTAGCCATTTTACTGCATAGACCGAATTTTATCGTGCAAAAGCACCTACTTGTGTGTATACTCTTGAATACTCAAAAGGCTAATGAACGCTAATCGAGAATTTAGATCTTGCGATTTTTGGTGTTTATTGATGGAAGAAAGCACACATACACTCATACGTATTTGGGTATATAGATGTACTGTATATGGCTTGTAACGATGTGCTGAAAATTCGTTATTTACTTGCCTATGGGTGTCACTTATTTTATATGCCACACGTGCGCTTGAAGTAATAAACTTTGTGGTTATGATTTTTTATATGCAAAATAGTAATGTTTCTCTCCAGTATTCCTATATTCATTATTTGCTTTCTTTTCACGATTTGGCATTTTTTATTATTCTCGAATTATTTTTATTCTTGTATATTTTTACAGAAATTGCTTTCTAATAGGGTTATTTATGGGCGAAAAAGGTATGCGTCTTGATAAACTTTATGCCCCTTTACCACATGCGTATTTCTAAATAATTTATTCGTAGGTACACCTATGTTTAAAATAAAAGGAGTGGGATATATTAGGAAACTTTGAAAATTAATTTTATTATTTATTAATTATTTTACTTTTTATACGCACAGCCTTGGCCAAAAGTATTAGGCATTCCACTAAAATACAAGTAATTTGAAATGTGGCTACCAAAGTGACCGCTACGTTTTGCAAATTTTTCACTAGTGTGTTTAACCTTTGATTACAAAAATAAATAGGCTTCGAAAAAATTGCATTTTTAAAGGTATATTTATAAAATTTTGGCATTCCAAATTTGGTATTCAATGTGTGAAAAATTTTCACAGCCAACTTATCAACTGGATATAAATAATTTCTTTTTTTTTATTTTAATCATTTAAAATGGCGGATGTATGATACACTCAATTCTTCCAGGAAGATCGGGGCGTGGCTTCTCAATCGGCAGGCATTGTAGCATCGGCGTCAGTGACCTGAATTCAAAAAACCAAAATTTTTTTGTTTATTAATGTCAAAGTTTCTATATGAATTAAAAAAAAATTAGAAAAATCGCGGAATAAAATACCTAAAAAAAATGAATTTTGGGGCGAGTTTTCCTACTATTTTTGCTTCGAAAAAATTATTTTATCGAAAAATTTTCGAAAACTTGTAAATTCACATAGAAAGTCATATCATAAAAAAGATGTGTGCAATATTTCAGGGAGATCGGTCAATAACTTTTCGAGCTATCGTGTACGAAAAATATAGTTTTGAGAAAAACGCGTCTAAAGTCGGCAACGTAACTACTTATACCTCTCCCAGCGCTCGAACGCAAAGAATAGAGTCGTCACGGTTCACGATCTATAATATAACATATACTTAAATTTACGTTCTAAAAATTTGTTGAAATATTCTTAAAGGATTAACATTTGATGAAAAAAAAATTTTTTTTTCGAAATTTTACCGTATCTGCCCCTTAAGTGAGGAAACGAAGTCTCAGGTTGAGATTGCCAATTTTGTGTTGTGTTCGCGGTGAGCAGTCACATGTGTTATTAAGCGATTAGCAGGGACAAAATCTCAGCATAATAAATCGAAAAGTGGAAGAAAACTCCTCACTAGTGTACGGAAAGACCGAAAACTTATACGTCTACAGGATTTGATTGAAAAGTAATGAGCCTTCCCGCGCGGAGCGTCTGCCAAGCGATCAACCGAATCGTCTGGTGAAGGAAAATGACCTTCCTCTTCCACTAGAAACCGGTCCCAGTTCGCTGGCAACAGCGGTGCAGTCAACATCGCTCCGCGCGTGAAAGCTGTTTTAAAAGTGTGTTAGGATTTTGCAGTGGCGAAAATGCAGCTGATCATCTTTTTCGACTCTCGAGGCATCGTCCACAAGGAGTTTGTACCTCCAGGAAGCACTGTAAACGCGGCATTTTACAAAGAAGTGCTCTTTCGGCTGAAAAACCGCGTCGCCCGGGTTCGGCCCGACCTTGCCAACAATTGGACCCGACAATGCGCCGGCGCACACCACCTTCCTCTGCACCTCTGCATTGGCCCCACCCTCCCTACAGCCCAGACCTGTCCCCTCCGGACTTCTTCTTGTTCCCGCGCCTGAAAAGAAAGCTGAAGGGGAGGCTTTGCGACTCCATCGAGGCGATCCAAAAAACTGTGAGAACCGAATTGAACGCGATTCCGGCGGATGAGTTTAAAAAATGTTTCCTGTAGTGGAAGGACCACTACCAACGGTGTATTGACGCTCAAGGGTCCTATTTTGAGGAATATTAGTTGTATAAGCCAAAAGGTTTAATAAAACTGCTTAAAAAAAATAAGACTCATTACTTTTCAATCAAACCCTGTATAGTCGCTCAAGTATCGTAAAAATCCAGTTCTCCGCTTGCAGCTGCCTTGTCAGAAGAAATATGAAACGATTTGTTTTCTTTCCTTCAGGCATTTGAAACACCTGGTGTGACATTCGTGAGGTAAGGAATATCATCCAGGTTGCGTGGTAAACTTTGATAAGCTTGGGGACGGTTTTATCATGATCTGAGGATGTATGGGTGCTGATGTTTTCAGCGAATTGCTCATTTGCGACGGTCGCATGGGCAGTAAAAAGCACGTAAGCCATTTTTAAAGAACGAAAAATTCCGTAATTAAGGGGGTGCATAATAATTCTGTTCAAGCCTGCCTACCTATTTATATATTACTAGCAAACCCGGCCCCCTTCGCTGGGCACACTAAAATAGAGTAGATATGGTTTAGAACAGAAAATATATGATTTTCATATTATTTATTTCTTTATTCTTTATTCAAGCGCTTTGGCATAAACAATATTTTTTGTTTTTCTATTTGTTTTTGAGTAAATATAAAATATAAATTGAAAATCAGGAAAAAAGAAGATTGTTTTTAAATTTCAAATGAACGCATATGAATAAACAATCGTCTTTTTTCCTGATCATCCATGAATTTTTCGTTTCAATTTATATGTTTTATTAAGCATTGGAGCTTTTTTAACCATTATCCATTTATATTTTTCAAAAAAAAAAAACGAAAAAAAAACTTTTTTTCCACGAACACATAATTTCATTCGGATTTCACATTAAATTCTCAAATTTCGTAAGAAATTATTCACTGTTCCAAAATCCACTCCAAAAAAATTCACAAACAATTTTTACATGTTGCACTTACGTTCTTTCCTTATGGCATCCAAATCAGAAAGAAATATTGACACATTGTAACTCACACTGTCAATTTGACAGTTCAGTTCCGCCCCAAGCGTTAAAAAAGTAAGCGACATTATGGCTGGCTCAAAAGAAAGCTGTACCCTTTGCCAGTGCTCCGAATTACAACCAAACTTTACGAACCCCATTTTCAATACTTACTTAACAATGTGCGTAAGTTTGGTTTAATTCGGTGCAAAGACACGGCGGGTCCACGTTTTGGCATATATTTCGAGACCCTAGTCATCAATAGGTATGAAAATTAAAGCACTTATCAACAGCTTTCATTTGATACCCATATTGTACATACACAACCCAAGGTTACCCGGGTCCACGTTTTGACCTATATCTCGAGACCCCAGTCACGGAGCGGCATGAAAAATAATCTGTACTAAAGCATTCACCAACATCTTTCATTTGATACCCATATTGTACATACACGTCCGAAGGTTACCCGGGTCCACGTGTTGACCTATATCTCGAGCCCTATTTCCAAAATAAAATATAATCCATGTTACTCGTGTATGATGTAGCTTTCGAATGGTGAAAGAATTTTTAAAATCGGTCCAGTAGTTTTTGAGCCTATTCATTACAAACAAACAAACAAAGTTTTCCTCTTTATAATATTAGTATAGATATAATTGGCGCTTACATCGTTTTTTTTTGTTCTGTTTTTTGGGCATTTTGTCGAGCTGCGCCTTTTGTTTGTAGTGCTTATTACCGGTTTATGTCGCCTCCGAATGGCAGATGCTTTTTATAAGGAGCTTTTTCATGGCAAAAATTACACGGAGGTTTGTCACTGCCTGCTGAGGAGCGACCACCATTAGATAAACTTTTTTCTTTCAATTGGTTTTACGTATACGGGATTTCGAACCTGTGTACTTCCGAATGGTAGCCACGCACCAACCTATTCAACAACAGCGTCCGCTTTTTAATTTTAACTAATTTGGTATAAAAATCACACAAACCAAATTTTCAAATTTTTTTCTAATTAACATTTTTTTTTCTAATATTAAAATTGTTTTCTAAATTTTGAAAAATTTTACAAATTTTTTTTAAAAGTACAAACTTTTTATTTAGAATTTTAAAAAAATTTCGGGTATGTAGTTTTATACTCCATTCAATTCTAGTGTAATAAAGTGCAAGTTGGAAGTTGCTAAAAGATTTGATTAATTTTGATACATTTTTTAATCATTTCCCTTCCTTATGGCAGACACATATTGGCGATAAATTTTGCAACGAATAATGAAAAACACGGTCAAGTTGGCTGCTTCCCATCCTTTTCTGCTCACTGCTGACTTTAATTTACTGGCCCCGAAATCAAACTAAAATGTCAGGGTCTCATCTGTAATAAGTACACGACTCATCCAATCGACTCCAGCAAACTCAGGCAGATCAATTTTCGCATGTGCTTTCTTCATTTTCACGATGCCACTAAAGGAGCTAAGTTCCAACGTCATTTTCAAACTACATCTGGAATTAAAAGAAGGTTCCTTCTTTTCAGATGGACAATGCAGTGTTGCAGTGCAGTAAACCCCTTATGTCACTTATAGGAAAAGCCATTTCTTTATGTACAAAGTGTTTCTGTTTCATAAAAATTGATTCATTTGCAATTTTTCTTGCTAATTTATTCCCTTACAATAATTTTAACTTCTTTTTCGATTTTCATTAGCTCCACATACTGCGTTCGTACTGTAATTTGCAAACTGAAAACTATTCGTTTTCATCTCGTTAGCAGCTAAGCATAAAACTGAAATTTGTATGAGCTGCTAAGAAGCCTATACTTGTGCGTCTGAGCTACTAAATTACGCTGAAATTTTGTTAATTATTTAGAGTATACAAATTTTCGTACGCTTAGAAGTTATAACCTAAATACAAATTAATTTTTCTACGCATGCAAAACATTTTATTATTCACGTTTCGAAGATTGGTTTAAAATATTGAGTTTCTAGTAAAGCCTTTAGTGGCCGCTTTGCGAAAACTTTATGATCTCAAAATAAATCTTTTCTCAACTATGAACATATATAAGTATGTATGTGCTAACGTGACACGAGTCGCGCGTTAAAACCATAAACAATTCTTGAAATACACTGGCGAAATATCAATCGAAAAAATGCTAGATTTTTAAAGCTTTTGTAAACAAGTTGTAAACAAATGCGAGAATCAAGCACAAAAATATCAAAGAAGTAGTCAGAAATAAAATTTATGCATTCTAAAAATTATTTTATTAGTTTTGGAAGGCATGCGTGCTCCAAATGTGCCAGTGTTTTAAACGATTTTAAAAATGTTTTTGTCTAAGTTATTCACGAAGTGGTTTTGAATAATTTTGTGAAATATTTTTAAAAAAGGAAAAACCATTTTCTTTTTTTAGAAAAAAAAGAAATCTTCTAGGCTTAGTTATAAAGGGGTTTCCAATAACAGGTGTTACAGGTGAATGGATTGCGCTATCGAGAGATGATTAACGATTTTTTATGGCCGGAATTGGATGGTATTGATCTGGAAAACGTTTATTTTCAATAAGACGGCGCTACGTGCTACACAAGCAACGAAGCCATTGATCTTTTATGGGAAAAGTTTCCGGAACGTGTTATCTCTCGAAGAGGTGATCACAATTGGCCACCTAGATTTCGTGATTTAACACCTTGTGACTTTTTTCTTTGGGGCCACGTGAAAGAGAAGGTCTACGCCAACAGCCCATAGTCGATTCAAGACCTCAAAGATGGAATTCGTGAGGCTATCGAGGACATAGGGCAGCCACTGTGCAATTCGGTTATGGAAATTTTCATGAAAAGGATATTGTCCTGTAAGTGTGTTCGTGGTGGTCATTTGCCTGATTATTGATTGCCTAATTATATAGATAAGGAAGAAAAAAGGAAATAAATATATTATACTAGGCTTATTAGATGCTAGCTGCAAGATTATAATAATATATATTACACCTATAATGGAGAAGGGGGAATGTGGATGTAACCACCAGATAACTTAAAAGCCTATGAAGTTAAATATTTAATTTACAGCGAGAAACAAATTGATTTATGATACTAATATAATAGTCCGTTGCCTGCTTCAGAAGTTCAGCTGGTTCGATATTTTTAAACACCGATGATCTAATATTTTGGAGTCCTAAACATATATCCATGAAGTGAAATACGGTGAACTCGCTGAATCCACAAAACGGGCACGGTGGTCTCGGCAAACCATTTAGCAAATAGGAGTGGGTTGAAATTGTATGACCGATTCTCAGACGAACAACAGCCTTAATATTCCGGCGTGATGAATTTAACGGGTATTGGTTTTTGGACCTCGAGAGATTGAAGGATTTGTGGTGATATTGGTACTGGTAGCATTTGTTCAGCGAGCTTTCATAATTGATACGCCTTACCAGTTTTTTTATCTTCTGGAAGAGTTTATTCGAACATATACAATGGCTCTTTGTTTGTCTCCTTAGCTCTACTATCGGCTTGTTCTTTACCTTTGATGCTACTGTGACCCGGAACTCACATAAGTTTGATTGAACCTCTTTGTTGTGTGAGCATGTTGCGCATTTTTGTGATTACTGGGGAGTTATTAGCTGGGTTTAGAATAGCCTCGATTGTTGATTTGCTGTCACTGCATATTATATGTACATATATTGATGGTTTTTTTTGAAAGCGAAGTGTACCGCTTCAAGTAACCCAGGTGCTTCGGCTGTGAAAATTGAGCAGTAACTTGGCAAAACTCCAATGGTTATAGTGGTACCTATTTCGTTTGTTACGGCAAATGCAGTACAGGTATCGGGTTTTTGTTAGCATAAGCAACCCTAAATGAGTGTAGCGGTCAACTAAAATATCTATTGCGACGACGGTATGAAATTCGCAATATTTTTGGAATACAAATTTTGCCTAATTCTTTAGCATTTATTCCACCAAATCAAACGTGAGTGTTCTAATTTTAATTTGTATTTTGGTCTTTCATATTCATAATTGTTTTCACGTGCTACACGGGCCATCAAATGCAAATCGCCATAAATTCGAATTTATGCAAACACATGGCCAAGGAGGGTACACACGCAGGTAGATTTATTTGCGAAAACTACATGCATGCGTACATACTTTTATTATCGACAACTTGCAATGAATTTCTAAGTTGAATTTTAGCTGAGTAATCGCCTACGAAATTTAGTTTTCAACGCAGAGTCTTTAAAGGTCGACGCATGTCAGGTGATATCACACCATTTTAACTATTGAGGGGGTTCATAGACCTAAGATTCTTTTTACTGGCACTTTTTGTTAATTGTAAAATGTCAATTGAAAAAATAAAAAATTAAAACCATGAATGAATTGAAATCATCTTTAGGCTGTTTGAGCGAATTGTCTGCATTGAATTGCTTAAAAAAATCAACGTCATGTTTTTGTGCTGTTAAACAATTTTGACTTGGTGTTTTAGAGGATATTTACTTGATTTGTGTGCCAAATGAGGAATATTTGATGTATGGAAAATAATAAATAAATAAATAAATAATTACTTTACAAAAAAAAGGCGCACTAGTTGCCAGGGCTTACGCATCTAATAAGATTATTTTTGACTAGAAATAGCAAAAAATGACTTTGGCATTATTATTCTAAAGGTTAGCACTAACTTCACAGCCGTGAAATGCTGCTAGCAACATTCGTAGTCAAACGGGAAGGAATGTAAATTTATGAGCATCGGCCCAGAGGCAATTGTAAAATGTTGGTAAGAAAAGTGTTTTTAAACATAATAGAAAAAAAAAAAATTGTCGCACACACTTCTGTTAGATATTTGACTTCCTATTTATGGTGTGCGTCTTGATGTTGTTCCACATAATAATATATCTAATTTTATTCTTTTTGACATGTTTTACTATATTTACCAGCACTTGGATAGTTTTGCGTGCTTCCGGCACAACCACCAGGACTACAAGCTGGTAAGGTTTACTGACAATTTTTTTCCCTCTTCATCATACAGTTGTATTTTCGCCTTCTTTTGGGTGCTGTTGTGCTCTCCACAATACAAAGGAAGCAAACGCTTAATGAATTATTACTTTTAGTAAACTAAGTTTTTCTGACGATTTGTTAAATTTGAAATTTCTCAACCGCTTGACAATTTTAACGAACTGTCAGTTTTCGCACAATTTTAAATGGCCTGTGCTTTTTAAATAGTTGTGAACAAATATTACGCGGTATTTTCACGGCATGAACTTAATACTACTTTGCCGCGAGATGCATATGAAACTTTACGCATATTTCACGGGAATGCAATTTGTGTGAATTTACACTTTAGTGCATAGATTTTAGTCTTAGGTGGTCCTTGAGGATTTCAAAATAAAAGAGTATCCGCTCAAAACTTTCATTGCTTTCACATTTTGTTTTCCTTGTTCATTCCTCTCGGGAGCATAGGGCGTCGACAAGACTTGTCTTGCGTTGGTTTCGTTAATCTATTTGATTTCTGACAGGGTAGGTGATTAGCCTGCCGCTATCAGTGCTAAGTAGTGAGAATGGCCACCTGTCGTTGCTTAAGAACAACGCCTTCTTGCTGCTTGGAGCGCCATCTGTCTGTCACATTTTTCTGGCAGAAGGATCGCATAGATGGTTGAGGACTTAAAGTGGTGTGTCTGCACTTTTACCATGGCTGCCCGCTTCCTCTTGCTGGCGCCACTTGATGCAATGTGTAACTGTGTGCTTTTCTTTGTTGCTTTGACATATAGATCCGAAATGGGGAGAGGAGAGCGCGAAATGGGGAGAGGAAATATTAAAAGATGCCGAAATAGAGGGATTAAATTGTTTTTAGTTTTTGGTGCATGTCTGTGTTTCTTTATTGTAAATAAAAACAAATCTTGGCCTTAGAGATAGAAAAGAAAATATTTTCTATAGGATTTTTGCCGTACATTGTCCAATATTTCTCGTAATTTTTTATTCTTTTTTCAAATAAGAACTCTTTATTGAAAATTCACAGCTGTGTATTATTTATGCAAGAATTTGCGCCGAAATGGGACGTCAGGCGCTCAGAGGCGCTACTTAATCAGACAAGGTAAAACGTCTTTATGTTAGTTGCTTTGATCACAGGCCATTGTCTCCTAGATCGACATACTCAAAGATTGAACGCATCTCATTTCGACTATTGTAGAAGATGCAAGAATGAGGATGAGGAAGAGTCTGTCAGACATCTTGCGTGGCAGGTCACTAGGTTTAGATACTTTGGCTCATCGTTCTTGAATGAGACTGATGGCCTTAGGGATATAAGTGTCAGCCAAACCAATGGGTTTGCACTTAAGGGGGGAGCCTGGTTTATGAGGTCTAAAAATTGCATCTCTTTGCGATTTTTTTTTTAAGGAAAAAATTAATTTAGCACTGCAAAGTTTTTTCTATCTTTTAATGAACATTTAAAAAGCATAAAAAATTTTTTTACTAGATAAAATAAGTTGAAAAATTGTTTAACATAGAAATTAGTAGAGCGCTGGAACGCTGGAGTTTCCAACTGGCGTACAAGATACAGCTCGAAATTATTATCTAAAGCAAAAAATTCAAATGAATTTCTAATTGTCATGATTTTTTATTCTAGATGAACTAAGAAAACTGAAAGAAATTCCAAAATTTCAACTTTTTGGAGGTTTTAAAGAAAAAAATGCATTTCTATAAAAAAAAATTTACTTCAACTTGGTATAAAAATCTTCAAAAATTTTGTCTTATCTATTTTGTTAGTTCAAATAGAAGAGAATTTAATACTGAAGGGAACAAGCTATGACTCATTTCAAAAGGTTCATTAGTTTTTTTTCATTCATGTACGCCAATTCAAAGAAATCATAAAAATGAAAAGTCGAGAAAACAAGATAAAGTTTGTACTATAGCTGTCCGGTCACAGCGTACGAGTAACTACCTAACGCTCGCCTACCTTTGGCTTTGTATCTACGGAAATATTGAGAATTAGGCTCTGTAACTTTGTGTGAATATTCTGAAATATATTAGGAATCGCTTAAAACGAAAAAAAAAAATTGATTTTTTGGTTTAACGAGAAGTAGCAGGTAAATAGCTACTGTGGTATCACAATATATCTTCAACGGTCTAAAGGAGTTTACTTAAAGGCCGACTGACACTTCTACCTACCTGCCATCCAACCTATATAGTATTGATCGGGGGTCCTACGATTCCCTTGTAATAGTAAATTTTCTTCTAAAAGGAACGTCGAAAAAAAGGGCGCTCTGGTAGGCAAATCATCAAAAAGTTGATAAAATCATGGACACAATTATTTGCTCGCGGGCAGTCTTGTGTGCTTTCTTCTTATACCGAATATTCATATTTTTTTATATGGAAGAATGCACTCAACACCTTTGAGCCACTTGAAACTTGCATTTTATCGTCAAAATAAAATGGACTACGTTCTGCTCAAATATGAACGAGACTGATTTAATAAAACACAAACGGTTAATTATTGTTCAATTTTTATTTTATCTCCTTCAAAGTAATCACCAGTGGAGGCGATACACATATGCCATCGTTTTTCCCAATCATCATAGCATTTCTGGAAGGCCGATTTCGTTATGGATTTCAGTTCCTTCTTCGAATTCTCTTTTATGACTTCAATTGTCTCAAAATGTTTTCCACGGAGCGGCAATTTGAGCTTGGGAAACAGGAAAAAGTCACATGGAGCCATATCAGGCGAATACGGTGCTTGCGGAACGATATTAACATTATTTTTGTTCAAATAATCGCGAATAAGACGTGATGTGTGAGCTGGTGCATTATCGCGATGCAAGAACCATGACTTGTTGTCCCACAATTCCTTCCTTTTAAGACGAATGTTCTCGCGCAAACGCTTTAAAACGTCTAAATAATATTCAGCGTTAATCGATCGGCCTTGCGGAAGGAACTCGGAGTGCACCACACCTTCGTAATCGAAAAAAAACAGTCAGCATAACCTTAATTTTTGAGCGACTTTGGCGTGGTTTTTTGGGTTTCGGCTCCTCCGGGGAGCCACTTTTGTACCACTGGAAAACACGTGCACGTGATAGAGCAGAGCCCCCATAGGTTGTCCGCAACATTTTTAAGGCGTCCGAAGCCGAAATTTTGTTGGAATAACAAAATTTCAAACAAATTCTTTGTTCAACTTGAATTTCCATCGTTAAATTCGAAAAACGCACTCGAGCTTGACTTGTTTACAGTAGCACAGAAAACAAACTATGTGACATATCACGCTGAAATTTGGCATGTAAGCTTATAACAGTCCTACCATCCAACAAAAAATTTATTTTTGTCATATGTCATCCGCGGACCGTTTTATTGAAAAAAGTCTCGTTCATATTTGAGCAGAAGGTATAACACTGCATACTCGAAATTTTTCTAAAAAGTCTGCTTAAAAAGTGAGAAGTTTTTATAAGAATTTGCTAAATTTTTTTTAACTTTAAGAAAGGTTGAAATTTGCTTTTATATGATTTTTGTAGGAGAGTGAACTATATTTTTATAAAAAAATATTAAAATGATATTAGAAAAAAAATAAATAGTCGAATTTTTTTAATAACTACTAGTGCCATAATTATTTAATGCAATGTATGCATAGCTACAGCTGTGAGACGAAATTACGTTTGCCGTGTTTTGGGCGCAAGGTGTTTCAATAACGCCAGATACGAGTATAAAATTTATTTTACGACGACCAGTGCGCATTATAAAAGTTATACAATAGTGAAATGCACAGTTGAATACCATCAGCATATCTAAGTGCATACTTATGCTTGTGTACCAAAGTATATTTGCATATGCTAAGCATTGTATGATATATTTATTGTTTTTGCTTTATCGTTATTATCTCTGTTTAAGTTGCAAATTTGACACCAAAATTATTGGATACGACTGGAATATTAAAATTTTCATAAAAAATGCCTTTAGATTATTCAGCTCATTTACTACGATACTAAGATTTGTGACTATGCATTTTTATTGTTGTTGTTAGGTGTTTTCAAATCACAAAACTTTTACGATAGACTTTAACATTTGTGTCGAATTTCAATTGCTCAAAGTCAGCAAGCACCTGCGTTATGGCTGGATGGTTGGTGGGTAAATGTGCATACATACATACTTATATTATATTTGAAAAGGATTGCTATTTTCCAGACTGCTCAAGACTGTACGTTTTAGTCGATAATTCGATATTAAATACCCTGGTGGTAAGACACTTGATGTTTGGGATTGAGTAATGGCCGTTGTTGCTCTACTTTATAGCTTAACGAAATTTTGAACGCGGAGAGTATCAGTTCAAAAAATTTAATCTTCGGTGCAGCTTTTCCTGTCGCCTACTTGGAAAGATTGCTCTGGAGTGACCCCCAAACTCCAGTTTGCGAATACAGAGATCTGTCCAAAGTTCAAAGAAATACGATATTAACTGCACAAAAATGCTACAATATCCCTTGAGAGATTGTCTCCAGATTGTCTGGTTCAAGTCGATGGCAAGTAAGTGCAAATCGACATTCAGGGCAGCACTAGGGCAAGTTCTACATACTCCGGTATATTATTTTGGCGTATAGTATGATCCAATGCAGTGGCTTCATCGTGAGTTCCGCGTCTGCGGAAAATATTCAGGCTTTTTACTTCACCTAATTTCAGGTCCAGATCAGAGACCTGCATGGCTCACTGTTTTCTTGAGTTGTTCATACGCTGAATTTCTTGCTCACATTCAGTCAATTGAACCAAAATATTTGGTCAAGTGCAGTCAGCTCATGCAGGCGAACGCGTAGTTCAGCTCAGTCAACACGTATGATCTAATGTCTTCGGCTCAAATCTAATCGGTGAACAAAAAGCAGCATTGAATGAAATTAGCATCGGCCTTTGCGTTCAAACGATCAAACTTGTTCAAAGAAGTAATTGTCATTATTGTAAATAGCACATGTTCGAGCACTCGAGCGTTGGCGTACACTGTACGCTGTAAATTGCGTTTCGTATTTGAAAGGATTAGTTGGTTTCAGCAATGTTTCCTATTTACATTATTTTCTTTCGTGTTTTATTATAAGTTTTAAGAAAAAAACAAATATGAAAATATAGTGTTTTTGCTTTAAAATTTTGCTTTTACTTTGCTATCGTTAGTTACAAGCAAAAACTCATGCGGGATCATACGTATTCAAACCGGCTCATTTGGCTCTATAGCCCTTTTATTCTTGCTCAAAAAAATGAATGTATAGCCGAACGAGCAAATACCCGAAACGGCTGCTATGAAGACGATTGGTGATAACATCGGAGAGCTAAAACGCAGCACATGATTTGATTGAGCTGAAATAAACAATGACAATAACTTATTTGAACAAGTTCGATCGTTTGAACGCAAAGGCCTGTTTTTTTGTTCAAGCGAAGCGTATGAATGTTTTGCACTGAGCCGGTGCAGTTCTCTGGTCCAGATTTAAAAATCCAGCGGCTTCCTAAGTGTAAGCGATTATCGCCCCAATCAAGAAGAAGAATAAATTTCATCGCATCTCTTTGATATACTATTTAATTATGATTCCTTAAAAACTAAATTATATTAAATTTCATGTTTCACTTCTGTTTTCCATTATAAATACATTTTGCCTATGTAGAAAGTCTTGCACCCGTATGTGCGTACTTTGATGTGATAGCTACGTTTGCCACACACACCGCCTCGTATGGCTTTCGGAAATGTTAATTTCATTTTTGTCATTAAATGGGAATTATTATTGAAATAACCGCAATGGAGTTACGAGAAAATTGGCGAATTGCTGCAGGTGGACCACATTTTGTTTTATATCCTTTTTTTGAAGTCAAATTCGTGGCAGCATTTTTAAGCGGGTATGGACATGCGTATGAGTATACACGTAGAACTTTGTGTGATAAATACGTATGTGTTGTATTAATGTAAAAATGTAGTTGCGGTTTCACGAAGTGAAGGCTTCATATTGTGGATTTTCTGTTCTCCTACATTGACATTGCAATTAATCACGGAAATTAACTTTTATTTTTTCATGGGTCGCCAAGAAATTATCTACCTTTGTTGTGGCTTCGACGTACAAAATGTGGTTATGGAACAAAAAACGAAATGTAAAAAGTTACAAATCGCAGCACAAAAACTTCATACTGTTTTAAAATACATAAAAATTAAATGTAAGAGGTAAGAAATACTTAGTACTTTGCTAAAAATGATTGTTGTTCGAAAATAATTGTCCTCAATAACACCTGAAGAAATAGTTGGCGGCTGCTGCATCTCTGAAAATAATGATTGAAGAGAAAGAGCTACATTTGCATTGTAAAAAATAATAAAAGGCATTTCCTTAAGCTGCTCCTTGCGTCTGAATTCTGAGTAGCAAGCTATATTGAATGAATACTGGGGCATCTCACGTATGTCCATTAGAATTAGTCCCAGTGTTCTCAAGAGTTTGTTTGAGGATTGCCTTTTATATTTATGCCCACACCCTGTAAAATAATAATGAAAATGTTTTTATTATTTTTCAAAATATTCTCCTAAGAACTCAATACATTTCTGTATTCGCTTGAACCAATTTTAAAATTACGTTTGCCACTCAGTACTGGATATCTCCAAAACGAGCTGTTTAAAGGCATCAACAGACTCTTCAGGCCCTGGAAAACGTTGATCTAAATCTATATTTTTAATGTTCGACAGCAAAACGAAATCAATAGGTGGCAAATCACAGGTATGAGGTGGATGACTCAATCATTCAATCTTTCGAGTGGTTGATAATGAGGATGATTAGTTTTCGGCGGTTGATTTTCCTTAACTCCCCGCAAAGCTTCTGGGATTGTATAATACTCGGAATTTACCCTTTAAAGTTTTTGTAGCGCTACAATTGCAACATTAACAGATTTTTCGTAAAATCAGAAAGCCATTTGCTTTGAGGTGCTTCTTCCGCGAACAACTTTTGCTTGATTATACTCGCCTTAGAACACCCATTTGTCGATTGATGTATTTTTTCCAGCTCATAGGCATACGAGGTGTGTTCAAAAAGTATCGCGAATTTTGTGTTTTTTCAAAAATTATTTATTTAGCCCTTAATATCTATTTTGCCCCCTTCAAAGTAATCCCCATGATATATTATGCACTTTCTTTCGTTTTTTCCAATCTTCGAAGCACTTAAAAAAAGCCAAAACGTTGCGCACAAGCAACGATGTGTGAGCAGGGGCGTTATCGTGATCCAAGAACCAATTTTTGTTCTTCCACAAATCCGGGCGTTTCTGGCGTATTGCATCGCGCAAATTGCGCATAACTTGCAGGTAATATTTCTTATTGACCGTTTTACCCTATGGCAAGAGATGATGCACAACACCCCTGCAATCGAAGAAAACGGTAAGCAAAACTTTTACATTCGACCGAACTTGGCGCGCTTTTTTCGGTCTTGGTTCGTGCGGCAGCTTCCAATGAGTTGATTGAACTTTGGTTTCTACGTCATAGCCATAAACCCACGATTCGTCACCAGTTATGACCCTCTGGAGCAAATTTGGGTCATCGCGGACAGAGTCCAACATCTCATTAGCAATGTTCATGCGATGCTGCGTTTGGTCGAAATTGAGAAGTTTTGGTACGAATTTTGCGGCGACCCGTCTCATGCCCAAATCATTGAAAAAAAATCGAATGGCACAAGCCAATCGATTTGTGTAGATCCTCAGCAACTTCTCTAACGGCGATTCGACGACTGGCCCATACCGTTATTTTCACTTCATCAATGTTTTCGTCTGTTGTTGAAGTGCTCGGGCGTCCAGCACGCTTTTCGTCGTTCACATCTTCTCGGCCTTCTGAGAACATTTTGTACCACCGATAAACGTTGCTTTGGTGCACAGTAACTTTTCCATATGCCTCAGTCAACATTCGGAATGAATCCGCGCACTTAATTTCGTTTTTCACACAAAATTTGATACAGGTTCTTTAATCGATCTTTTTGAATAGGTAAAAATCGAAGACGAGCCGAAACACGTGCAAAGCAGCTGTCAACAATTAACTGAACATTTAAAATGGCCGAACTCGTCGGCATGAGTGAGAGACATGAGTACCAACATATCGTCACAAAAAAATCGATTCGAATATGCAAAAATCCAAAATTCGCGATACTTTTTGAACACCCCTCGTACATCCAAGATTCGTCACCAATTACGATGCTATAGACGTGTTTTGAATCAAAGCGGTTGTATTTTTTCAACATTTCTTTACACCAAGCGACACGAGTACGTTTTTGGGCGATTTCCAAATTATGTGGCAACCAACGAGAATAAATATTCTTAATGACCAAGGATGCCCCTATGTCACCTGATCTTCGTTCGGTATCAATTGGCGCACAGTATCGATTGTTTCTGGCACAACAACCGTTTTTGGACGGTCTTCACGAAATTCAGCCTGCAAGGGTCGACGGCAACCCTGGAACTCGTTGTACCAACACTTCACAGTGACTAGGTGTGGTGCTTCGGTGCCAAAAATCGAAATAAGTTGATCAATGCACTCCTGTCTTGGTAGTCCATGTCGAAAATCGTCGCACGAAAGTTTCAAGATCGTTGTCTGATCTGGTAGACATTTCAAATATTCAGGATTCACGGATTCAGCCGAGAGCAGAGTTGTCCTTACTCGATGTGTTTTAATTTTTGTTTTTAATTTCCCTCGTAGTGCACACAAATTAGTTTCTTTAACTTTTTTTCTGTTTAAATAAGTGTTCGCATTTTTTAATGGCGAAATTGAATTTTTGAAATGTCAATTCAACCTTTGCGCTGCGGTCTGTTCTGCTGTGACAACCAAAATGCAACGATATGGCAATATTTAAGGACCCACACACGCACATACTATTGAAATACGTGCAACTACACCTACTGCCGCAATAAACCAACGTACATGGCATAATAAATTTAAAAATAAAATAAACGCAAATGGAGAAGGCATCGGGCGAGTTAACCGCATTAATTGTAGTACAACTCTTGCAGCTGTAATGAAAAATGACCACAAGTATGTTCCAGTGGATGTAGGTAAGTGTGCATGTAAATATGTAAGCAACAAAAGTTGCTTGAGGTACTGAAAAGCGTCATACGGAAATGCTGTTGCGCACACTTGCCGTTGATCAGTTAATGTTTTTTGGAACGCCCTGATGACCTGCAACAATTTTAAAACATTTCTTTATAACTTTTTATTTTTAATTATTTTTTCTCTTATTCTCATGCTTTTCCCCATTTCTTCTATGCAGCAAGGCAATTAATAGGAAATTTAATATTTTCAATTGTTTGCAAGGCGACACAAAAATTTCTACCAGCTAAATGTAAAACGTATAGCATACTTCAAGGCGCGTAAATCATGCAGTCAGCTGCTGATGCCACACAGCATCAGCCATAACTATAGAGCTCTTGTTGGTCGTTAGCTGGGCTTTATAATTGCAGCGCGTGAACCAAAGGCGGCAGAGAGTGAGAAATATGAGTGAAGGGTAAGGGACCGCACACAAGTGCACTTGGCAGCCTCAAATGGCCGCACACCAAGTTGCAATGATTAAGTGTGCGTTCGTGTCCAGTGCGGCAAGGACATGTGACACCTACACTTGACGCCAGCGAGTGCTCCGCAGAGTGGCAAAGGGGCTGTGGAGCGGGGTGTGATGCGCGCAGGTTGTGCCGCCTTCACAGTGGATGCTGTAGAGTTCATGAGTGCCGCAGAGGCGTTGACTGTTGGTCACTTTGTTAACTCTAAAGTTGCAGTTAAAAAAAAATAATATTTTTGTTTTAATTTTTATTTATTTTGCTTGCCTGCGCATATATTTAGGTACGCCCTGAGGTATATTTACTGCGCAAAAAATCTAGCCTTGATTTATTTTTTATTTATGTGTTTTTTTTTATACGTTCCGTTTGCTGCAACTTTGTACATTTTGGTGGCAACAGTTGTTCGGTTGTTTGCCATTTTGTTGCACATTGTTTAAATGTTGCAAACTACTTCTTGTTGTTTCGTTATTCTTTTTTATGCCTTGTGTGTAATTGTCTGTTTTATTTATTTATTTTTTTTGTCCAAACTTTTTCTCTAAATAGTTTTATATCTTCTAAAAACAAACAGCAGTTGGCTAGATGTAATTTCTTCTTTATTGTTTTCCAGCTTCTTGTTCTGAACGCACTTCCGACATTTGTCTTGCAGTCGTGTGCGCGTCCACTAACTCCATCCTGTGCTCGAAATTTTTGTAAAACATACCGAGCAGCTGTTTGGGTTTTAGCGCTACACAATTTATTTTCACACTACTGTTAGACAAAAGAAAAGAGCGCCAAAATAGCAAAAAAAAAAACATTCCTCTTTTTCAACACTCAGTTTACTTTCAAATGCAGTCACTACATCGTTGCATTTCCCCCCAAGTGGCAGAAGATGTGCTAGGGTAAGTCACATGCGCACATCTCATACCCACACCACAACATTTTTCCTACTCGCACCGAGCTCCTCTAATGTGCAGTGACTTCATGAGTGGTTAGCTTTTCCTTTAGGAATACTAGCATCTACAGTCAACGCCTTAGACTGCACTTTTATGGCTTCATATTTCGTTTAAAATTAGTGAGTTCATTCTTTTCATTGCTGGTCCTTGTCCTTGTCATTGTGTTGTACCCCTGCTCACCGCGGTTCCTACTCTTCCGCTGGTTAGTCTTTGTTTGGTCTGCACACTGGTTGTTTGTGTTTTAAAATTTTGTTAGAATATAAGTTTCTGCCCTGTTGCAGTACAGTGATGTGCAAAAAAATAGTGAAACTTAATTTTGTTTGACTACCGCACTTTTCATTGTTCAACTAAGCTGAAGGAAGTCGCTGGTTAAATCGTAGAAATCAATATATCCGAGCAGTAGCAAATGAGCTCTCGTGAACTTACTGCAGCATGGTGAGTTGGTATACTAAATCGTCGGAAGTGGGTTGTACGATTGCAGAGCGTTCAAGTAGATAAACCTCCAGATTGGAATATTTTGTGTATGCGAGAGTATCTTTTCATCGCATTAGAGGAGGTAGGAGGATATTAGAAGCAAGCAGAAATATCAGGCAGCGTAACTTGTTCCATGCGAGCACTGAATTTTCCGAAAAATTTAAGGCATCCGTGACACTACTTTCGACGATTGGTGATGCAGAAATCGCTGTAATGAGGTAAAATGGGGCTCAGTTAGTCATGTGAATTACGACAACAAATTTTTTTTAGAATAAAATCAGTAGAAAATAACTAATCCTAAATAAAACCCAAAAGCGCTCTCAATTTTTTATCATTCTGCATTTATTTTGCACCTCACAATACTCATTACATTCACTAACGCCATTAAAATGCAATTTTGGCTATATTTTGGCTCGCATAAATCTCCAAAGGGAGTTAAACTACTTTACTTAGAACAGAAGTGAACAACTTGTACAAAAGCTTTGTCAACTCAAGCTAACCAAAGCCAAGCAAACTGAAGCAAGTTTGCATGTACTTGAGTTCATTATAAAGTGGGAGTCGGTTGCTGGTTGAAGGTGGCGTAAGACCTCCAATTAAACACTTGAAATGGGTAAGGTTAAAAATATAAGAAAAGATTTAAGCTAAATTAAATAAATGAAATCAAATAATTAAAATTTATACAGTTTTAAAAATAATAAAAATTATTTAGCGAAGTTATAAAAATCTCATTCTTATTTTTTCAAGCAAATATAGAATTTAAAGTAACCTAAAATAAGCTTCAATACTCAGTTGAGAAAGGTTATAATTTTCCAAAAACAAAAAGTGAAAGACTTACTCGATAATGGAATATGAAAACGTTGAAAAAATTGATGCATCTTTCACGCCGGCGCAATCACATTTGCATATTATAAGCGTATGAAGTGGTGCTCTTTGAGCAAAGTGCACACAGAGTCTTCTTTGCAACAACATTACGGGAATCATTGTGAATCAATAAATGGCTGACTGACTGAGTGCTGGTTGCCTTGTTGCAGCAAAGTGGCCCAATAATGGTGATGACTGTGTCCTGATGATAATAATGACGATGATTGCAACACCAACATATTCGCATGTACGCGTTTGATTTGCAAGTTGCGCATACGACCCGTCGGCCCCAAAGGCAGGCAAAGTCTGGCAAAGGCACAGCGCAGCATTGCACAGCAGGGAGTAGTCGTACACTCATTGCTTCCTTCGTAATGGCAGTGCGCATTCATTTTGCTAATTACTGCAGTCGCCCTCACACAATGCCCAATCGCCCCTGTTTACCTTCCTTTACGCCTCTCTCCACGTCTTTCATATGCATGCACTTCTCGCCTCCATCCCTAATTGCTTCCGACTCGACTCAGCCATTTAACCATCGATTTGCATTTTACATTTACAAAATGCATTGGCTGGTTCACTGCCGGTTGCTGGCTGCTGGCCTTTATACCTTTTGCTGCCTCTGCGCTCTGAGAGTGTTCACTCGCATACTTCAGTCTTAAATTGAATTCTTCTTCACTTATGTGTACGTCACTCGTTCTCATAAGGGAGTGTGTGTCGCTCTGTGACTGTGAAGGGGTTAAAGTGTTGCTTTCCCCATACTCGTACTTTTCGTCAGTAGTTGAGTAGTAGAAATCGATGTGGAAATTGATTAGAAATTGTTTGCTTTGCACTTTAATTGTTGAGTGCGAACAGCGAGAATTTAATATCATTAAAAGTGGATGATGTTAATTTACTAGAGGCAGTGTTGGAGTTGCAGCAGAAGTGCGAAAGGAATGCTTCTCGTATTGCGCTTTAAAAGTACTGAAGTGAGACGTTGCTTTGGTACTTTTTTACGGGGAATATTTAACATTTTTTAAAGTTACTTTATAGCATATTTTTGAATATTTGCTTTGACTAATGCTATTGAGAAGAAAAACAGTTCGAGGCATGCGCTTGATTATTGTTTATAGGGAAGAAAAAGTTTAGCAGCGTAAAAAAGAGTTTTTTTTTCAATGTCAAAAATCAACGATATTTTGCTGTCACTAGAAACTCGAATTTTGTTGTACTAAAATTCAATGGGCTATGAAACTGCATACCCAGAAAAATTCTAAAAATTGTAGTTAAAAAGTTCAAAGTTTTGATAAAATTTTGAAAAATATTGAAAAATTTTGTATTGCACGGCGTTTGTAGTTAGAACTATATTTTTATAAAAAAAAATGATGTGTTTATAATTTTGAAACGGGGTGTATATGAGAGAGAATTGTAGGGACCCGAATTAATAGTGGTTAGCGCAAGTATCAGGCATTAAACGATTCATGGTGACTTGACAAATCTTACTGAACAGAAATCTCAACACAATTTCCCATTCCTAGCTGTCAACCCATAGTTCTCATGCAGCTAAAAAAGTAGCACTAAGGCCCCATTTTGATACCATTTGAGATCGGAGATTGGTGCACTGTCCCAGACCATCGAAGAAAGGACCATCTAGTGACGCTAATTGTCTAGCAGCCAAGCCCGGACATTTACAGAGAATATGCTCAACAGACTCCTTCTCTAAAACGTCCCCACAGTTTCTGCAATGGGGATCAAATGGTAAACCCAGTTTTTCCGATCGTTCAATGACCGGTAAACGCAGCTAAAAGTTTGAAAATTGAATGGCGAGGAGTCCTCAGGACTTTCTGAGTCCTGTGTATAAGGTTCTGGGGCAAAAGGATTTTCGGAATAGGACTTGAAGAAATTGAGCTCCATCTGTCCTGAGCTTTTATGAGAAATAAGTTGTGTAATGCCCCTTTAACAACAGTCAGGTAGTTCCCGATGACCGGGTAGTGGATTTCTGAGACCAATGCAGTCGTCTTCTTTCTGGATCATCAGCAACTTCACTTCCGTCTATGTTCCTATGTCCGGGAACGCAGATCATAGAAATGTTACCTGCACACCAAAGAGATTTGATCTCCTCCTTACAGGAGTTGGCTTATTTGGATCTGTACCATGGTGCCATCTGAGCCTTCATCGCGGCTTGACTATCGCTCCCACGTTTCCTAAACATGTTGCACGCCTGCAGGATTGCAAAGACTTCTGCTTGAAAAACCCGACATAAGAAAAGTATCCTAAGCTTTTCTTCGATATCGAGCTGGTGGATGTGGGAATTGCATTTTGAACAGGTTGTGAATTAAACTGAATTTTCAAAAAACAGCATTTCAATCACGTCCCATAAAATGGCATACAAGAAGTTTATTAACACAAAACAACAATAATTTCTGTTCCTCAACCTCTAATAAACAGAATGTTTTCTACTTTTCTGTCCAATCAAAACCTCAATCACCACCGTAACAAATAAAATTGTTTCGTTGCCCACCATTGGCTGTGTGAATATGTTAATACTAATCAGTGCCCAGGTATGCGCCTAAAGTCACTTAGCAGCGACCACCCCAACTAGCCAGTGGAAGCCTTTACTTCAAAGCGCTCATTATGCTGTCAGTGAAGAGATTGAACTTTCAAAGTTCAAAAACAAAGCGAAAAGCCAATAAAATAAATTTCAAAACTCACCTGACCAAAAGAAGGGGTGCCTGGGCAGACGAACTAGAAGGCAGACAAGCATGCATACAAAAATATATAACTGAGACGGAGTGTGGCATAAGTATCTATTGAAACATTGCTGAAAACGCAGTGTGGGCATATAAATGGACATACGGAGGACATAAATGTCTTCTGTTAATGTGTGAATGTGTGTGTTTTTTTACCTATTTGTTTGCACAAGCACATGTCTCTAGGAGTGTTATTGTGCTTTTTTGCGGTGATTTGCATGGCTTTGTTTGCTTGCCTGCATTGTTTTTGTTGTGTTGCAGTTTTCCGGTTATAATTTGAATTGGACATGGGGCGCACTTCAAACAAAAGCAAAAATAACGGCAACGGAGAAATGGGAAAACTAACACAACTATTCTGAAAACCAATAAAAATTCCGAAGAACAATGGCATTGTGAGCAAATAAGTTTTGAAAACCGCATTCAAGCCACTAATGTGCAACCACACAACGAAATTTCGAAAAGGCCAAGCAAATGGCAACGTAGGTCGGCGGCGGTGACGCCTCAGGTCGTTCAACCAAATTGCATTGTCAAACGGCAAATGACAATCAGCAGAGTTGGTAGATATTCACCGGTAAGCAGATGGTGCATATACATACACACATACATGTATGTACCAATATGTATATTTATTAAAATATACCTATAGTTTGTTGTGCATACATTTTTTCGAAACTAGAATTAGTTGCAATTGTGGCAACAAATTACGAAAACAAATTTGTAAAATGTGGCTACATAATATCTTTTGCAAGCTGTGTTATTTCTACACTCGCTGCATAAACTAGAGTGCAATGCGAGGGTCGTTTGAAAAGTCCGTGCAGTTCCTTCCTCCTTCAGTTTCAGGCTGCCCGACTACTGTAGTGTCTTTTAGGCTGAACTGAACAATAATAAAACCACTGGTAGAGTGTCATGCAATACCTGGAGATGATATCTACATACATTTTCACTGATAGCCAGGTGACCATAAAATCCCGCAAAAAGCAGTCAACAACTCCCAAGGCACCATGAAATCCCGCACATGTCTTAGCGAGATGGCTGAGTCATTTCACATAAAAGGTAAAATGGGTTCTTGGCCATTGCGATAATGAGGGTAACTTTAGGGCGGATCAAATAGCGAAACGCGGTACCCAATTGCAGAATCGCCCAACAATTGTGGCCGACTCTCAATGATAAACGCACAGAATCTCTGCTAAGCTAAAATAAGTATAGTCTTAGCACACTGATTTCCCTTATAACGGGGCACTGCCTAATAGGTAGGCACGCCTATCCTCTGCATCAGCTGTCTAGATGAAAAAAGGAAGAGACGATCTTGCACCTTCAGTGGTTGTGCTCTATTCTGACGTGAGTTTACTATTCTAGCTAGACAATTTTTTAATGAATTGGAAGATCTCAGTTCTGCAGAAATCTGGGATATTCTGAGCGTGAGTGTGTCACACAGGCCAACCGCTTCAGGCTAACTCAACCTACTTAACAGTTTGAGGTAAACCTTTTTTATTTCTGAACATAGTCTCCTTTTCGGCTTATAAACATTGTCCAACTCTGCTTTAGTTTGTTGAGACTTTCCGAATAATAGGAATTGTCGAAGCCATTCGTTTCTGCAATCAGCTCCTCGCTTGAATAAAATCTTTTTTCTGCCAGCCATTTCGTCAAATTGGGGAACAAATAGTAGTTCGAGGGATCCAAAGAAGCTAAGTCTGGAGAATAGGGGCATGTGAAGCAAGTTGGAAAACTATTTCCATTAATTTTACGACCACAGGCACTAAAGCTGGAGCTGGTGAGTTGTTTTGACGGAAAAGGGAAATCACTCGACTGCCTCGAGGCAAACGAATGTCAAACACACAGAAATATACCGATCTGGCTGAAACTTGTTGTGTGTTCTTCCAAGAGATGCTACAAACTCAACATAATCTCGATCCGCGGCAGTAGTGACATCTCTCTGACTTTGCATGGACTTTTGATACGACCTTTGTAATTCTAAGTGTGCCTTGATTTTTATAATCTGTCGTTGCTTCAGTTCAACTCAAGTTTAATGGCCAAAGGCGAAGAAATCCGAGTACATACATTACGAGGGTGGGTAAACAAGTTTTCGAAAATTAGAATAGATGACATTATTACTACAAATCTAACATTTTTCTGGCCACAAAGCATCTTTCGCACGATTTTACAAGTTAGGTGAGGTTACGTTGAAATGGTTACCCATAGACCAACTTGGACGAAAATCAAAAAAATCGTCCTTTGTGATATCATTATAAAGGAGATAAGAAGGTAAGGAAGAAAGGAAGGATGAAAAGGGGGAGGTGAATGGATGCGTATTAATTGATGATGACCGAACGATGACTGAGTTACAGTGGTGTTAGCCGCTTGGCACTGCTGATGAAGTTCATCGGGTTTTTAATATTATATCAAGGCCTGCTATATCAGTTGGCGTAGGAAAGAGGTGAGAGACAATATACGTATATCTTACCCGTGCAAAAGCAGAGCAGCTAAGGAGGAGGTGCTGAGATGATTCCCCCCATCCTTCATAGAACTGACGCAAAAAGGACTCGAGGTAATGCCTAGTCTCACAGCATGCACGCCTCGCGGCCGGTGTCCTGTAAGGGCACCCACGAAATTTGAGAGCTGGAAGTTTGTTAAACTCAGAAGATGCCTCCGAACTACTCGTGGCCAGAAAGATTTCGCGACTTTACAAGTTTGTGTACTTGCTCAGCGCTCGCAGAGTTGTAGCGAAGCCTATGTCTTAAAGAACAGACAGTAGGTAGTCAACTGGTTCCAAATTTTCTCGTTTCGCGGGGAAAATACCCCATAACTCCTCTGTCTGGCCAGCTCACCCGCCTCACAGTTTCCTACAACGTCGCTATGACCAGGTACCCAGATGAGCCTTATATCAAAAATTTGGGATGCGATTGAAAGGGGAGTCAAACATTCCCCAACCAGTTTCGAGTTATAAAAAATTAGAAAAATTCTACAATATAAACTTTTTATCACAGATAGGGCATTTTGCCCTTCTCTAATTTCAATGTTAATATCAACATTTTATCACCTCCTTTGACGTTCGTTTAAAGCTGTTTTCAAATTTTCTACAACAGACACTTCAAGCTCAGTTGCTCAGCCTTTGAAGCCATTGAAGGTGCGCTAAAACGCCCACAACAAGTACCAGGAACGTCAAAATGCGACACCTGCCGCTAGCAACTCGAGAAAAAATGATTTTATGAAGGAATAAACAGGAAATAGAAAAAATCATTCAGGCGAAGATATTGAGCAAGAGTGGCCGTTTGGCTACAGCTGTGAAAAGGCCATCAAAGCAAGTACGCCGAAAAATAAAAATAGGAATATGAGAATTTTAAAGGTGCAAATATCTTCAGATGAGTGCCAGAAACATTTACGAACAAAAAATATTAGTGTGCGAGGAAGAGGTGCATGCATTACTCTTCATATGTATGTATATGTGTATGCACGTAAGTATACCCCCAAAGGCCTAAATCCCATCTCTGCGTGCAAGTGATGCCCATTGGTCTGATGCTTTGGCTAGACAACAGACATCAGACAAAAACTAAGTGAAATATATTTTACAGGGTGCAAAAGTACGCTTAGTGCCGACTATTATACTCAACCTGCATACTTCCACTTTTTTGTACACCTGTCTCCTTCGCTTACGTATTTTAGAAATTCATAGCAAGCGTAAAATGGTGAAAAGCCTTGTGACACTTGCAAAATTTCTGGTAATTTTTCTTTTGCCACTTGAGGGGAAAGTAGTTGAGAAAAAAATTGGTGGCTGGGAATTGATTTTTTGCTTCCAGAACTGAGCAACGGAAGTGGAAGTGGTGTTGAATGCGCTCAAGTGCTATGCTGGGAAACATTTTTTAAGCCAGCAGAGAATTCTTAGGGACTTTATTATGTGAAATTTGTGGAATTTGTCAGCCAAGCTGTGCTGCCATTTTAAGAAAATTTAAATCATAGTATAAATCGAATACGAGGCGAAGTTTGAAATGCTAAGATATCATAAGTATGACTATGATCTAATTTTGTGTGGCGAGAAATTATAAGATATTTATTTCTTTATTCAGTGTATAGAATAACCTTACACACTATTTCTAGTTTAATAGAGAAAATAAACTTAATTGAAATCACACGATCTGCTACTTCTAAGCTCAATTATAGACTGTTTTTGTTCCAATTTCTTAGAAATTATTGCATTCAGGCTCGAAAATAGAAATGTTGGCATATCTTCCTCTGAGCATTAGTTCCTTCATTAAATATATAAGTACCTAAAATGTTTACTAAACTAAAAGTAAAGTTTGTACGCCTCGAAAAGCTAATGAACGCTGGAACAACTGGTATTCCGGTGAAACTTTAAAGTTTACTTGGTGCTACTATGACAAAATACACGGCAATTTCTCTGTAAATGTTCGGGTTTGGCAGCTAGATGATTAAAGTCACTGTATGATTCTTTCTTCGACAGCCTGGAACAGTGCGCCAATCTAAATCCCATCAATCTTTACAACAACAGGCTGGCTATAGATATCTGCCCGTTGGGGGTCTCAGAATGGTATAAAAACGGCGCTTTAGTGCTACTTGGGGAGTGCCAGAGTGATGGTTGAAGTACCCAATTCACCTACCTACCCACCTACTCAGTAATTAATTTCTTACCAGCGTTAATTTGGGGAACTCCTTTTCTTGACAATCGCAGCATAAAATTTAGCATTCCAGAGCAATTTAAAACATTTTGCTAGTATTGTGCCAACAAAAAAACGAGCACTAATAAGAAATATCTGCACACACATACATGCACATATACACATAAAACGTCGTCTAGCATCCTCAGTGTCCGGAAGTGTTTTCGGGTGAAAGTCTTTTAATTGAAGTGGCCATTTCACTTGGTTGTCTGACCAACGAAAATGTCTATCGCTTCCTCAACAAATGTCCTTCCGCTATTCCCTAACTATCCTGACATACTTTTTCTTTTACTGCCGCTTTCTTGTCACTTGGCTTGCCTTGGCTTGGCTGCTGAATGGTGCAAATGCTGCAAATGATGATGTTTAAATTCAATGATGCAGTTAAGTGGACAATTTCTTTTTACCAATTTGTTGTTCGTCTATTTCTTTGACTATTTACTACACACAGGAAATGTGCCCTTTGAATGACAATCAGCAAAGAAAGGAAACAAGTGCACACACACACACACACACATACTTGCGCATCACATGTCCATGCATTTAAGTGCTCAATTGCTTGTCGACTTGCTTTCTTCTTTTTTGCTGTGTGCCCTGTGCTTTCCTTCTCTTCCTCTTGATTTGTTGGCATACTTGATAATTTCGGTGTTGCTGGAAATTACAGGAAGTCGCTAGAATTTTTAAATGTAAAGTTTTTTGTAAGTTGTGCCCAGCAAAAAAGGTGCGTTGTATTTGTTTCTACACATTCTGCTTGCAGCTTTGGTGTTTTCTAAGCTCTGCTTGTATGAAGTTACAAAAAAATACATAAAAAAATCTACGTTTGTTGCAAAGACATTTTCTGGCTAATTGCCACTTTGCTGCCTGCAATGACAATCCTGCCATTAGCCACTAGCTGCTGTCCATAGTAATTATGCGAAGTGTTGTTGTGCTTTTCATAAGCTAGCTTTTAATAGGCAATGAGAAGAAAGTGTCTAATTGCGCTCTGGTAGGTATCGTGGACTTTCATGTATGATGCAATTCATATTGAGTTTCAAAGGAAGTAGAGCGAGCTGTAATTACTTAGTACGAGTTCGAAATAAGAATCAGGTTTTTGATAGAAATGCGTTCGCATGTACGTGTGGGTGTGGGTGTATTTGTAGGCAGGCGTAAAAATCTCGCATGCTTGACTCACTTGTGTGCGTCAACGCAACTCACATTTTGTAGAGACATTGCGCATCGAGTTAGCTCAAGCTCATGAAGTGCTCTTCATGCTGCTTACGAGTGAGCGTTTATGAAGCTTGCCTGTGTTACTAGCTGGAATAGCAAATAAATTGATTGAAAGTACCATCATGAACGCTGCGCTGTTACTTTATAAAATAAATAAAAATTAAAATGTTGCATTCCAAAAATTCTGGTCTGCGACTGCATTTGCCATTTAAATACAGAATTCACAGGAATTCAATCTTTATTTTATTTAGAATTTACCGTATCTTAATTTTATTCAGCGAACTCTTTCTCAATCAGCAGGCCAGAAGCTAATTAAGGGGTTTTTCAAAAATGACGCCTAGTTATCAGTAGTGAATACGGAACCTTTTTTTTATGAAGTAGGCAGATGCACAATTTTAAGCGAAAGGGCAACACATTCAAATTATTGAAACTAATTATGAAAATTGTCGCTCTTTAAAAGCAACATATCGCAAAATTCGAGATTTCTTTGGTGGGAATAATCATACGAATGAGTTGACAATTCAAATTTTGCTGAAAAAAACCTGAGGAATATTGCTGCTGTAGCGCAAAGTGTTGCTGAACAATCTTCAACATCGCTATCTCAACGTACCCAACAATTAGGCATTCATGAATCGAATCTTCGACTTTTTGACGGAATTTACCTGTAGACATGCTTATGGGGCACATCTTCTTCTTCTTCTTGACTGATGCGATAGTCGGTTACGCGATTTTAGCCGAGTTTATTAAAGAGCGCTACTCGTTTCTTTCTCGTGCCAACCGGCGCCAGTTGGACACACTAAGTGAAGCCAAGTCATTCTCCACCTGCTCTTTCCAACGCAGAGAAGGCCTTCCTCTTCCTCTGCTATTATCAGATTGTAAGACATCGAATACTTTCAGAGGCAATGAAGCCGTGGATTTCTATTTGCTGCTCTATGTCGTTGTCGTTGTGAAGCTCACACAGTTCATTGTTCCATCGCCCGCGATATTCGCCGTCGCCAACGCGCAAAGGTCCAAAAATCTTCCGCAGAACACTCTAAGTGACACCTTGACACCGGATATTGTCATCGTCCAATCTTCTGCGCCTTAAGTTAGAACGAGTATGACGAGAGTCTTGTAGAGTGTTAGTTTTGTTCGTCGAGAGAGGAGTTTACTATTACTTAGTCCAAAGTAGCACTTGTTGGCAAGAGAGATTCTACGTTGAATTTCAAGGCTGATATAGTTATCGGTGTAAATGCTGGTTCCTAGGTAAACGAAGTGTCTTACAACCTCGAAATCATAGCTGTACAGTGACGTGGGTGCCGATATGCGAGTGCGCCGACTGTTTGTTTGACGACAGGAGGTACTTCGTTTTGTCCTCGTTCACCACCAGACTAATTCGCTTTGCTTCTTTATCCAGTTTGTTTGAGCAAGGTCATTTTGTTTCTTTTGAAATATCCTTGGTTATATGAGTGCCTTAAACTTTCAAGTTATATAAATGAAAAATAAAAAAAAAAAGTTATAAGACATCACTTCCAATTACTATTACATTCACAATGGGCTATGAGCCTGATTGGGTCCCACAGTGGACAACTGTTTCAACGTACAACTACATTCATAGGTGGCACAAAATTAGTCACCCCATCGGAAGGTTCATAATTTTTGCAAATGCAAAATTATAATAAAATTATTTGATCTAATAGATTTTTTAGTCAATCGATTTATTTAAATGTAATCAATTTCATTATTTGTTCCAGATCTCCCCCTTAGCTCCATGCGAAACTGGGAACTCTCGCTTATAAAAATAAAAGTACAATTTTATAAAATTTTGCTTAAGATTTTTTTCACTTTTACGTAGTAAGTAGAAATGTGCAAAATAACTGAACCGATTTCATTTGATTTGTATGGCACTATAAACCTGAATAAAGCCTGAATAAGCTAGAAAAATGGGCCTGAAAAACAGACTACAAGGCAGAAATGCAGTCGAACTCCGCCATTAGCGACTTCCATCTGCTTCGAGACCTAAAAAAATGCGCATGCGTGAAAACGTTTTTCATCAAATGATGAGGTCATAACAGCTGTGGAAACACATTTTGCAGCCCTTTCAGTTTCTCACTTCAGGGATGGAATTCATAAATTGGAATTTCATTGGAACAAGTGTATTGATGTTCACGGAGACTATACAGAATAATAAATACAATTTAATATTTCGTATTTAATATTTTAAGAAAAAATCAAATCAAATATAAAATTATGTTTTTCTTATCGAACCACAAAACTTGTGGAACAACCTAGTACTAAAAATAATTTTGTTTTACTTTTGGTGCTATTTGTTCACAGCGGGCTTCGAACCCAGGACCAAGCGAATGGTAAACATGCAAATTTACTCGAAGAAGGCGGCCCCCAAAAATAGTAGACACCAAAATAACCATCCTAAGAAATTTTTGATTTAAAAGAGGACCTCAAGTGAGCTTCTATTATATTTTCCCCTTCTAGCGACTACAGTTTTGCAGTATGAGGAGTTCACATGCTCCCTGCTTCAATAAATTATCACTCTTTATGCTTACCCAACTTTTGCCACTGAAAATATTGTTTTTTTTTTGTAGTTTGTTAACCCTTTAATTGCTCTATTTTACTTGCATGAACGAAGTGTAAAAAATACCTCAAGGCATTGGTTGTTGTCCATGACTCGTTTGAAACAACAAATTGTCGCTTAACTCATTTAAATGTTTTGCGAGTTCATTTGTCGGAACGATTTTTTCCCCCCTTGAAATAGACATACAAACACTTCTTTGCACACACTAAATGTATTTGCATAAATACATACACGGATATGTGTGCGTAGGTATGTGTTTTTGTTATTGCGTTTTTACACATTTTTGTTGTTAAAATTTACATGAAATTTGCAAGCAAATTTTCGCAAAATAACAAAAAAACAAAATAATATAAAAAGAGTAGGGAAGGCAATAACTACAGTGGCAACAATGAAAATAATTCAATTAAAATACTTTCGCATGCTAACTTGCAATTACACAAAAACCATTTAACACTCAACGGTGTAAATATACACAGCATAAAATGCAATAACATACACACATTGAGGTTCCATAGTATTCATATTGCTCAGCTCCACTTCACAGTTTAACATAACCATTTAGTTTGTACGTTTATCTGTATAGTGTTGCATACCCTGAGGGCTACACAACACACAACACACACACACCCTCCCTTTAACGTACTTCGCACATGCAGTGTAGAGTAAGTCCTGCACCGCTGCTGTGAACGTACAAAGTTTTTCTACACATGCTCACACACACATAAATATATTCATTTCCCATTTTGACTCCCGCCAAATTATCAGCCAATCCTTTTATACAAGCACTTATTTGCCTGGTTCCATGCTCTGCCAGCCAGTGTCGCATTGCAAATTCGCTGTGCGAGTATGTGTGCACTGTTATTGTTGCTGTTGGTTTGCTCTCGTTGACTAAAAGCCACAAAGTTGCCTTTTGGCTACTCGATTGCTTAACTAACCCTCGACCAGCTGATTTTCCTTCATTTAGTTTGTTGCTGCTGTTTAGCTACCTTTGGTTGGATAGACTCACCAACAACTAAGCTTAACTTGATTTAATGTAGGGGGTGGGCGTGGATCTGCGTGGGTGGTTGCATGCAATTGCGTATTTACATGCTGATTGGCTTTGTTGTCTTAAGTGATTAGCATAAAATCAGCTTCGCACACGCTTGGACACCTTTATTGTTGAACAAACACATATATCCTTGATAATGTCCTTTGCAGGTGATTAAATTCATAAGTAGTCAAATGAGCTAAGGCTAGGGTTGATGCATGCATGTATGTATGTAGAAAAAGTGGTAATTAATTTAAGAAAGCGTGTAAATTGGCGTGGTGCTACAGTTGGAAAGGTTTGAATCTCCAGAAAAAATATGGTCTGAGGTAGTATAAAATTAGCTACGACTGTTTTAAAGCTTGCATTTCGACACCGAAAGTAGATCGGCTGCTTGCATGGAAAACAATATGTTTCAATAAGCAAAAATATCGAGAAAGTAGGCTTCAAAGCTTTTAATTTACGAGTGCTCTCGAAGTAAAAATAAGGAGACAGTTTCATTTAATGAGCTACTGTTAATACTCGGATCAACTGCTAACAATTTCTTATATAGAAGAACTACCAGCTACTAACTTCTAACTGTATACTTAACCATTATTGTTTTTGTATTTGCATACAAACTGCAAACCTTCACTTTTATGTCTTCTTTGCACTTATTATTAAGTGATTTTTTTTGATTACCGAAACGTAGTTGAACGTTTTTAAATGCTCGCCAATGGCCCCCGATATGAGAAAAGTATCTTCTATTATCATCTCTACTCGTATCTATTATCTCATCCTCTCGTATGAGCGTTCGGTCAAGTAAACACGATTGTTTTGAGTGTTGATGAACTGCTCAATTGGGAAATTTTTTTCACCAGAAAACACAATGTTAGGAAATTCGCCACGTTCGTGCAAGCGCTGGGGTGAAAGATCGTGTGCTTTTTTGAACTTGTAAGCCTTGACCTTGAGCTCACGAATGCTGTCCTGCGATATTTTCAGTTCCTTGGCCATTTTTCTTCCACTTCGACGTGGATTTCGTTCAAGTCGAGCCTTCACTTTCCGAGCCCTTTCTGGCGTTGTTGCGGTTGTTTTTGGTCCACCTCCATAGCGTTTTGCAATGCTACCAGTATCATTGTAACGTTTTATAGTGCGATACACAAACATTTTATTCACTTTGAGGTGACTGAGCTCACGAACAATGGCTGGTTGTGATTTTCCAGCCAAATATAACGCAATCACGCTATTGCGTTTGAATTCCATCACAGAAAAAAAAACTTCAACAAAACTGAGACGCAAATGCTTTTGATGGCTTATAAACAATATATTGAACTGTCATTAGAACAATTTTGACGTTGATGTCATAAGCTGTTTTACAGATACAAGCAGTGTGAAGTTGGTAACACTTCACATCGTTCACCCTGTATTTTGGCATTTCTTGTCCACAGTTGAAAACAAAAAGGTTCCGTTTGAAAGTTTACGTCAGAATTTTTTTTTAATTTCTTTAGTTTGTATTAAACAAATTGTTTTTAGGTGATAGAGCATCAATTGACGTGAGTTCGGTTTTTTGTTTACCATTGCTTGACATTTGAAAACGTGACGCCATCTTAAAAATCTTGTAAATCTTTCATTGCACGTGTTTTTGATTTTTTATAGTTTTAAAAATGGATTTGAACTTGCAACCAGGAGTTCGTTTACAATTTTGTGTTAAACATGAATTCAATGGAGCGAAAACCTTAGAAATGTTGAGAAACTGTTTCCGTAATGATACTCTAAAGTATATAGCCGCTCCAGAAGAAATCGTCAGACGAAGAGACGAAGTAGGGTCAGATCGTTGGCATCGAAAACTGATGAAAACATCATCAAAGTGAAAAATAAGTTGACCAATAACCACAAATTAACTATCAGAGAGCTAGCAGAGGACTTGGACATTGCTTATGGGTCCGTTCAGGGTATTGTAATTAATGATTAGGAGTGTGCGCCGTGTTGGTGCGAATTTGGGCGAGTTGGTCCGAGTTGGTCCCAAAGGACTTGAATTCCATGTAAAAAAGGGAATGCGTTGATATAGTGAAATCCAAGGCTGAATCCGACTCAACATTCATCAAACGCTTCATTACTGGAAACGCGACATGTGTTTGTGAGTACTACATGCAGTTCAGACATCAGTCGAGTGAATGGAGAACCTCGAAAGAACCATGATGAAAAAAACCACATCGTGTTGAGTCAAAAAATCGATCAAAGCGATGCGTGCGGTTTTATGGATTACAGCGGTATGGTACACCACAAATTTTTGCCAGAAGGTCAACTAGTTAGTAAAGACTATTATTTGGGTGTCATGAGGAGTTTACATGAAGCAATTCGCCAAAAAAGAAATTATTTGTGGGAAAAGAACTCGTGGATGTTGCACCATCATTATACGTGAATTTTTGACCAAGAACGAAATGAACCATTCACAGCCATCCAGTTCATCTGATATGGCACCCAGGATTTTTTTCTGTTTGATTGAGTCGAAAAGCCACTCGGATGGTTATACCGAAAATATAGTTCCAGAAATGTTTCAAGATATGGAGCAAACGCTGGTATAAGTGAAGGGTTTGGTATATCACTTATAAAGGGTGGTTAAGTTTCAAGGGCCGGTGTTGATTTTGAATAAAATACAATTTTTTTAAGAAATTATTCTCATTTCTCTTTATTATGATAATATTGGTGTGGCTTAATTACGTATAGAATAAAATATCGGCCAAATGGCCTCCGCGGCCTTGGCGGCACACCTCCGTCCGATGGTCCAAATTTTCGATAACGCTGAGGCATAATTGAGGTTCTATGCCGTTAATGTGCCGAATTATCCCATCCTTTAGCTCTTGAATTATTGCTGGCTTATCGACGTACACCTTTTCTTTCAAATAACCCCAAAGAAAGAAGTCCAACGATTTCAAATCACATGTTCTTGGCGACCAATTGACATCGCCGCGACGTGAGATTATTCGGCCATCAAATTTTTCGCGCAAAGGAGCCATTGTTTCGTTAGCTGTGTGCCAAGTGGCACCGTCCTGTTGAAACCACATATCGTCCACATCCATATCTTCCAATTCGAGCCATAAAAAGTTCGTTATCATCTCACGATAGCGAACAATATTCACAGTAACTGCCTGACCGGCCTCATTTTGGAAAAAATACGGCCCAATGATGCCGCCGGCCCATAAACCGCACCAAGCATTCACTCTTTGTGGGTGCATTGGTTTTTCGGCAATCACTCTTGGATTATCATTCGCCAAAATGCGGCAATTCTGCTTATTGACGAATCCAATGAGGTGAAAATGTCCCTCATCACTGAAGATGATTTTCTTCGAAAATTGGTGATTCACTGTTGGCATTTCCTGCCACCATTCTGACCATTGACGACGCTTGAAATGGTCAAGAGGCTTAAGTTCTTGACTCAATTGCACCTTGGAAGCGTGTAAATGCAAGTCTTTATACATAATGTTCATCAACGACGAGCGTGAGAGTTGCACTTGTTGGGCACGACGACGAGTTGAGGTGGACGGCTCTTCAACCACACTATCGCGAACATCAGCAATATTTTCTGCAGTACCAGCTGTACGATCATGCACTGGTGTTTTCACATCGCCTACAGACCCGGTTTGCTCAAACTTTTGCAAAATTTTTCCGATTGTACGCTTGGACCATTAAATTGACCGAAAAACTCACGAAGTGCGCGATATGATTTGATTTGAACGCCCTTTTCATAATAAGCCTGAATAACTTTAACGTGTTACTCGACTATGTATCTTTCCATGATTCAAATTGAATTAGTCTGAAATTGAAAAATATCAAGTGAAATGCAGAAAAGGACTTGACGTTTAGGTGTGGTTAATATTCAACATCGGCCCTTAAAATTTTACCACCCTTTGCATTAAATTCTCTGAATATGTACCGGAAATTGTTTGATCAAGGTGGTATTACTTGTATAACTTAACTTTTGATAAACAAATGAATACGAAATTGAGCAAACATGGAAAACTGTGTTAAATTATTAAACTGAAAGCGGACTAATGGAGCTTTTGAATCTTTTTTTTAGATATTTTAGTTTTTCGTAGTTTTGCTGGTGAACTCTAGAATAATTTAACACTCGTTAAACATTAAGTAAAGGGTTTTCCAATAAGGGTTTCCAAATAAAAGATCAATGGTTTCGTTGCTTGTGTGGTATGTAGCGCCGACTTGTTGAAAATAAACGTTGTCCAGATCAATACCATCCAATTCCGGCCATAAAAAATCGTTAATAATTTCTCGATAGCGCAATCCATTCCGCGTAACTGTTGCTCCATGGATCCAGCTTCATTTTCGAAAAAGTAAGGTCCAATGACTGCGCCGGACCACAAACCGCACCAAACAGTCACACGTTCAGGATAGAGAGGCTTTTCAACAATAACTCTTGGATTTTCTAAGCCCCAGATCCGACAATTGGGCTTGTTGACGAAGCCATCGAAGTGGAAATGGGCCTCATCACTCAAGATGATTTTTCGACGGAATTCCGGATCATTTTCATGCATTTCAATGACCTAATCAGTAAAGACACGACGTTGTTGATGATCAGCCGGCTTGAGTTCTTGTGTTAACTGGTCCTTAAAAGCCTTAAGACCCAAATCTTTATGCAAAATACGGTGTAATGACGTTTGTGGAATGCCTAATTCCAAAGAACGATGAGGAATTGACAAATCTCGGTTTTCTTCAACACTTTCTGCTACAACAGCTATTTTCGAATGTTCTTAAGCGACGTGCACGGGTTTTATTCTTCGCATCACTAACTTGTCCCAACAGTTCGTTTTTGTTCACCAATTTCTGTATTGCGGTCCGACAAGGTGCTTCACGATGACCCAAAAATGTTCGAGTAAAATTTTCACTATTTTTATAGTGAATTTTAATAATTTCAATGCGTTGTTTAAGCGTGCATCGTTTCATTTTTATTAATGGCCTAGTTTCTACTTGTCAAATATCAAATAATGACGACTTCAAAAGTGACATCCACCGAAATAGCGGCCTATTCAAAATAACACCTGTCATTGGAAAACCCTTTGTTTTAGCCACTTGCCCTTCTAGCCAATAAAGTGCGCTTTAAAGACCGAAACGATAGACTAACTTGGAAGTGGCCTTTAATTCGATTCGACTTCCCAACTGTTTATAAAAATCTGGAACTACGGTAAGCCTGAAGGAAAATTGACTATTCTGTTTCACTATTTTCAGGACTCTTTACTTACTTTACTTCACCTTAAGGAATACTATACAATTTAAAGTAAGGGTTGAATACTGATATTAGCCCAAGATTTCAAAAAGTTTCGGAGAGAAATTAAATTTGTTTAGCGGCATGACAAAATTGCCTAAAAATATTAGAAATAAAAGGTAATTTCAAAAAATAAGAAATATTCACAGCTATTCTGTAAAGCGTTGCCAAATGCATTGCTGAAAAAATTAAAAGCAAAAATTAATTTAAAAATAAAAAAACAAAATTGCACTTTTAAAATTTAGCTGAAAAAACAATCTTGGGTACTTAATAAATTAATGCGCCAGTCATTCCATTTAGCATTTATTGATTATGATTTTATTTGTTTCTTAATATTATTCTGGCCCCCTTGCATATAAATGAATCGCTTATTTTCATTTACCAAAAAAATGTTCTGTTTTTGTTTTTCATACAAAAAACGAACAAGAAGAACTTAAAAATCCCCAAACTCCATCTATTTGCTCTTCATTTGACGCTTGTTAGAGAGCCATTGATTGCGCCCAAAACCATTACGTCAACTCCTTACTTCTCCCAGCCCGCCTTTTCCTTTCAACATATCCAGCCATACGTTAACGGTGTTACAAAGTGTGCTTAATTCCCAATTCATATGCAAATTTATTTTATAGCTATTTCAACATCATCGTCATCTGCTATTATCACCTTCGTTACTCGTCAGCGCCAAAACACTAACTTTGGCCGAAAATCATAGCCACAGTCATCTCTTGCTCCAATAGTCATCAGCCATTGTCAGCCAAGCGCCGGACAAGTCGCGTCCGTCCCATCGTTAGCCTCACCTTCAGCTTCAGCATCCTTCACATTGTATTCGCTTTGCCATGGATTTTACGGTGTTCTGTTGTTCTTGCTCGTGCCCCCTATCTATTCCATCCTTCATGTCCATGTCATTCATTATGGCTTGTAAATGCGCATTTCATTGACGCTTTACCCCAATATTTTACGCTCGTAAGTGTTCGACCATTTCCTGCTTGCATGAATTTTACTTTGGTATTTTTCTTTTTATTTCGCTCTATCTCAATCATCGTCCACCTTCGCATCTCACAAGCGCCACTATGCAGGTTCACACCGAAAATTCGACCACAGCGTGTTAAGCGCGCGCGCCCACAAATTGTTGGGTCAGTTCGCGTTCGTCTACTCGTCGTATCTGTGTGACTATTCAAATTCTGCAGCACACCACAAAAGTATTCGGGTTCCGCTGCACAAACCCAAACTACGCTGCTCATTCCTTCACTTCGACGAGTGCCAATTGCATTCACTCGTTGAGCGTCTCTTACCAGTCATTTTGCGGTTAGACTTTTGCTAATCCGTTACACTTTGGAATTTATAGCTTTTGTTCTCACACCACAATTTTTGTGCCTGCTGGTATTTTGCTGCTCTACTCGTATCTCCGATTTATTTCGCAAGCCGTTTCTTTCATACTCTGTGTGGTGGCTGGTCCAGCGTTGCATAGTACGTAGTTTTGTTACTTTTTGTATTTGTTTCTGTTGCACGTGCGGGAATTCCAAATGTTGACTTTTTCTACTATTTGCTGCTTTCCTTCGTTGCATTTGTTTAACTTTCTTTATTGTTCTGTTTTTTTTTTGGAATTTTTCATGAGTTGTTGGACTTTTGAATTTTCATTTGCTTTCTGTGCAGCCTCTTTGTGCATCCTGCGAACTTTTACCCAATTTGTATGCAACAAATGCAAAGTCTATAAAATGTGTAATAAAAAAATAAAACTCTACAGTTTTAGTAAAATAGAAAGTTCATAGGATTTTCATGAGTGCAAATATTGCGGTCAATGAGTAGCTCAGGCTTCTGAGCTTTTTTCGTGTTGAGAATTTTTGAAGCACGACTTTATTTTTTTAAGTAGAGCGGAACCGAAAGTGAATTGAAGTTTGAGAATATCCTTTTTTGAACTAAATTTTGTGTATTTATTTTATTAATAATAAGTTAAATTTAAAATTTTACGGGTTAGATATCTTCCGGGGATATTTTCACTTTTTATATGTATGTGATAAGGCCGGTTAAAAGTTTGTTTAAAATACAGCTAAAATTTAAGTTAAATTTAGTTTTAAACCGATTTGCTCATTATTGTGTTTGGTGAAGACAAACAAAATGCTAAGGTATAAGTAGTAATTATTGATGTTTTGAGTTCATCTAGAAGTTCATGCTTAACTTAGATACGTAACGAGAGCAAATATTCAAAAATCTTCCGCTGGAAATCGCTGGCGTTTGGTGCTTGCGTACTTCTTCTGTAGCAGCAATACCTCGCCACCTGACTTTAGGAATCTTAAAGCCCAATACGGTTAGTATTTCTCGTATTCTACCACGTTTTTTTGCTTCCATAAAAAGGCTTCACACGAAATTAAGCCGCCGTTCGAGGACGCTATAAAACTGTTGGTATCCCAAGTCTTATAAAATTTCATTCCGAAAAAAATGTTCCGCCGGATTTTTACGGTTGCTCTAAAATGGGATTACTTAAATTTTTTATTTTTATTTTGATTTTGATAGTCAGTAGTAATTATGACTAAGACCGTTTCAGTGACAGTTTGAACAGCTGATAATACAAAAACAAAACAACAATAAAAGCAAAGCATTTTGCCCATAAAATTTTTGTCAATGCAGCCTTCGCGACTTCAAATTTTACCTAATGAGATGTTTTTTCTAATAAATAAAATGCAAATAAACCAGATAATTGTGTTAGAACGTTTCGAACAGAAATTAAGGGAATTTTCTTTCACAATAAAACTTAAAATTATGTAAAAAATTTATCTCAAATTTAATGCTGCAAAGCAAAATTTTATTAAAATATTAAAATAGAGGCCGCAACAATTCGAAGGGGTGTACGGAGGAATGATGGTTGGTGCTACAAGACAAAGCAACTAAGAAGTCCCTGTGAGTGTGTGAGTCAAAGCAAAGGCGCATTTTACACGCTCCGCTTGAGTTCTGAACTTCACCCATCAGCGCTGCTTGCAGTCTTCTGCCTACCAACTAAACGAGGGTGGCAGCCTGAAAGTGGATAAGCGAAAATGCTGCACTAACAACAACGAAGCTTAAGCACTGAAGCCTAAAGCCCGAAGCGTTGCTAACGTGTCAGGCGTAGGTGTGGGCATAAAAGTTTAGCCAAACCATGGTTGAAAGGATGCATAAGCAAGCGGCAAGGATTCACTCAAGCTCAGTTGTCGCTGATGTTGTTGCTTGCGGGACTTTATTTTTTTATTTTTTATATTTTTTTCATGTTGCTGTTGGCTATAGTGCGCGCGCGTTTTGCCTTTTTATGTGGGTGTTGGCGACGGTGTCGACGCCGGAGACGAAAACTTCCACGCCGCTGAGGCAGCACAAATTCGTCTAAATTTGAGATTTTAAGTTGAACGTTTCGAAAGTTTTTGCTTAAATCAGTATTTGTGTAAAAAATGCAATAGTTGAAGTGGCTGAAATTTGATATGTTGTAGTGGCAGCATTGTTGTTGTTTATTTTATAACCTCTTCGTACAAGCATCTTTTCAAATCACGCTAAAGTTTTGCGCAACTATTATTGTAACTGTCGTGAGTTGTTGCTAATAATGCCTATTTTGTTGCTGTTATTGGAAAAGTGTATTTTTAATAAAATTCTGTTAAGTTTTGAAGCTCTTTTTCTTTGCGCATATTCGCGTCACCGACTTAAAGGTGGTTTTAGGTTTGGCTGTGATTTTCACGCGCTCTGCTTTTAGGCGCACAACCAATATCAATTTATATTACATTTTATTTGTGATGCTCCTTGGAGCTAAGCGAAACTAAAATGCTGTTTTTTCTACTTGTGTCGGTTGTAAGGAGGTTATGCGCCTGCACATATGCTTTCATAGCTTGCTAACTGCCGTTAAATACTTAAATGAATTTGTAAGTTTGCGCAAAACTTTGCTAGCGCATACTTTCACTCTTTCTCTCTCCACTTTTTTCCAAACTCCACTGCTTATTCGACTCGTCTCGTTTCGCTAGAACTTTCCTGCTAGCGTCGCCAAGTTTCGCCCTCAACTAGTGCGTCACATTTTGCGTCTTTTGAATTCGCCAGCAAAAGTTTTGTAATTATTTGCATTTCATGTGAAGAAATCCTTTGAAAGCCTGACATATCTTCAAATAAAAATCGTGCCAGCAAACTTTTTTTCTAAGCGAATATGTGTATTTCAAATTTAAACGCATGAGAAATGTGTAAACTTTAATTCATAGTCCGTGGAAAATTGCGGTAAATTTAAGATAAATTTAGTAAAATATTGAAGAAGGAAAAAAGTAAGGCAGTGCTGGTTTGAAAATGAGCCATAGTAGAAGTCAAAGGCAAGTTTATGTACCAGTCGCTGCATACGAAAATAGAGCCTTACACATGTCTCTCTCTGCTTCTCTCTCTCTTTCTTACCTCAGCCCTCACTAGGCTAATCATATTGTTATATCAGTAATAGGAACATTCACGCTCCATCTGTGGTCATAGCAACGCTCTGCGTATTCAAAGATTAAGTCTATTTAGTTGAGGCCAGAGAGATTTTAAATTGTAATTGTCGAGATAAGACCAAATTGTATGGCTAGTTCACAAATAGGTTCTAAGATTCATCTTTATCATAAGAAATCTGGCAGCAAATTTCGTATACAAATATCACCCGACTTCGGCCGCCGTAGCCGAATGGGTTGGTGCGTGATACTATTCGGAATTCACAGAGAGGTCGTTGGTTCGAATCTCGGTGAAAGCAAAATTTATAAAAAAACATTTTTCTAATAGCGGTCGCCCCTCGGCAGGCAATGGCAAACCTCCGAGTGTATTTCTGCCATGAAAAAGCTCCTCATAAAAATATTTGCCGTTCGGAGTCGGCTTGAAACTGTAGGTCCCTCCATTTGTGGAACAACATCAAAACGCACACCACAAATAGGAGGAGGAGCTCGGCCAAACACCTAACAGAAGTGTACGTACGCAATTATTTTTTTTTTTTTTTATTATTCCCTTCTTCTTCTTCTTGGTTGGCGCGATAACCGCTTATGCGAATTTTGCCGACTTTAGCAAAGGCGCCAGTCGTTTTATTCTCGTGCCAACCGGCGCAAGTTGGATAAACTAAGTGAAGCCAAGTCCTTCTCCACCTGATCTTTCCAACATAGACATGGGCTTGTTCTTCCAGCCACCAGCTGGTACCACATCGAATACTACCAGATCCAGAGCATTTGTATCCATTCGGACGACATGACTCAGCCAACGTAGCCGCTGGATCTTTATTCGCTACGCTATGTCTGTGTCTCATACAACTCATTGTTCCATCGCTTGCGATACTTGCAAAGGTCGAAAAATCGTTTGCAGAATATTTCTCTCAAAAACTCAAAGGGGTGTCTCATCGGATGTTGCCATCGCCAAGTTTCTGCACCGCACGTTCAGACGGGCATTATGAAAGCCTTGTAGAGTGTTATTTTTGCGATTTACCAATTAAGTTGTACGTACCTGTAAGACCGATAAATTTGCGCGATTGTATAACTAGAGATTTGGAGTCTGCTTCCAACTGCTACCTCAGCTTGAGATGATTGAGTGATCTCTTCGAGTTACAAATTTTTAAACCAAGGTCTACAGAATTTACTTAGTAATACTTTTGAACATGATGCAACTTTCCGCCTCAAAGCTCGCATTTCGCTATGGACATCCAAACAGTAATTAAAACCGTATGGTCAGTCGCAACTAACTTCAAGTACTTGAAGCAGCTGAAACGGAGGAACGTATGTATATGAAACAGCATCTCCTAGTAAAAATATTCGAGTTTTTTCTTGTTTTTATGTCAGTCCGTACACCCTGATAAAGGATAAAACAGCTACTAGTAGTCCTTGGATACCTGCTGAGTATTGTGTTTCTTTTACCCAGCACTTGGAGGAATGAAATATTGCAAATTTGGAGACGTTAATGAAAATGAATATATGACTTCTCATGGGAATGCCGTTTTGATATCATTACAAGACCTCCAACATGCAGATATCCACAGCTAACTCGGCTGAAGAAGGTTGATAAGATTTCGGTTGCGGCACTACCCTAGGCTGTCGAAGAAAGGACCTTAATCGGCTAGCTGCCACTTCCGGATATTTACAGAGAGGATGCTCAACCGTATCCTTCTCTGAAAGCTCCCGACAGCATTTGCAATGGGGATTAAATGGTAAACCCAGCTTTTCTGTGAGAGTGCCGATCGTCCAATGACCGGTTAACACTGCAACGAATTTGGAAATTGAGTGGCGTTGAGTCCTCAGGACTTTCTGTCTATCTGTGTATCTTTCTGTTTCTATTTCTGTACTCCGTCTATTGTACTGGGTCCAAAGGCTCTTCGAAGTAGTACATGCAGAAATGGAACTCCATCTGATCTGCGCTTTCCTGAGAAATAATTTGTGCAATCCCCTTTTAACAAAAGTCAGGAGGATGCCAATGGCCGATATCTCCTTTCTCTGAGACCAATTCAGTTGAGCTGTCAGAAAAGCTCATCAGCGATTTCATTCCACTCTATGTGCCTATGTCCTGGAACCCAGATCAGAGAACTTTTACCTGCACTCCCAAGAGATTTGATCTACTCTTTATAGGAGTTGACTAGTTTGGATCTGCACCATGGCGTCGTCAAAGCCTTGATCGCGGTTTGACTATCGGAAAAAATGTTAATATTTATCTCCCGCTCCCTCGCTCTCTGTAGGATCGCAAAGGCTTCTGCCTGTCACTAGCAGTATTCGGGGCTGCTCCGACTCCCCATTCCAACTTGGAGACGTCAGTGAAAACAGAGGTACAGTCATTTTTGTATAAAAAAGTTTAATTATTTTGAGATTTATTCAACGCTGAAAATTTTGCTACCATGTTTTTAAAGTGAAATATCTGCAAGATATTTAGAGTTTGTGTTTAATGCTTTTCCTATCCTTTTGGAATTTTTTTTTCCAATTTTGTCATTTTTGTCAAAATTTTTTTTTATAAAGTATATAAAGTATATCCTAAGATAAAAAAATTTGTTTTGAACTTACATATATTTTTTTTTCGCAAAAAAATTTTTTTTAAATTATATTTTTTCCAAAAAAGTTAAAAAAAAATGGTGGTACAATTATTAAATAAAAACCGAAGATATACCAAAATTTTCAGCATTTAATAAATCTCAAAATATTTTCGTTTTTTCAGTCGAAAATCAACATCTCTATCAAAGCTGCAGAATGACATTAAAGTCACTAGGCAGCCTGTGACAATTTTCCATGCCAAATGCAGACATTAATACACATAGTTAAGCACGCAGGTCTTAAATAAAATATTTGTCTAACTATCTCAAAAACTATTAACTATAAATTTCAATTGTTTATTCTTTATTTGTACAACTTTCCAGCGGAAGCCATAAAAATATGAAAATCCACGCCATCAATTGACTGCATGTCCTCGAGTTGCCAACTTACTTTGCGATTGTTCTACGTTTACCAGTGGCACTTTTCACATCTTTTCATCCTTTCGCTTCTCTCTCTTTCCCTGTGGATTTTCCCATTTTATTATTCACCCAATGTTGCATGAATTGCACGAATTTGGCGCAACCATTTATCTGTTGTTGCACATTTTTAGCACTTAATAAATCCTGTAAGACGTTGCCAATACGTTGCAGTTGGGGGCGTTGGCGGCAGGCCGAGTAGCTAGAAATATCCTTCCAAACGGAGAACTACAATATGAACACATTTTTCAGAGTTTTTAAAATTATTTCGCAATTGTGCAAATAAATGCGCGCTGTGAGTGGTTTCCAGGGTATTCAATGCTCACCATTACCCGCTCACTCGCCCAGCGTAAGCCACAAAATTTACTCAGCAATGAATGAAATGAAGAGCAAGCGATTTTGGTTATTTTCTTGGCGACTGACGACAATGCCATTTGACAATACTTGTTGTTGTTGGCCTCGCTTTACTTAGATTTCTATTGCCTGATTTTTTATTGCTATTGCATTCCTGCTATTTGTTGTTGGCATCATTGAAAACCCATCCATATCAATTTTTCAATTGCTCGCACGCCAAAAAAGGAAACAATTTCTGAATTTCTTTCCACCGCTCCATTTGCAAGTGTAGTAGAGAATGTGAAATGAAACTAAATAAGAATGTGAAAGTAGAATTGAAATAATGCAAGGATACCGCAAGGCTAACAGCGCGTCGTTCGTTGCGTGGGCGATTATACTCAAAAGCAAAGATTCAATCGTAGAAAATTATGTTTGTATGGGTGCGTGAATGAGAGGAGTGGGAAAAGGTGTAGTGCAACGTGTTCATGACGTTGTCAAATCTGCTCCTTACTCTACATATTCAGTGGCAGCAACTGACACCGGAGGCTAACTGGCTGGCTGGTTGGTTGGTTGGTTGGTTGGCTGGTTGGCGGGTTGACTGGCTGCCTGGTTGAGTGATGCGGCGTAGATGACAAAGTGGTGGAGCCACGCTGGCGGAAATGTGTATTTATGCATAGATCAAAGATCAAAATGAATATTTTATTTGATTTTACAAGAAAAGTATTTTAGCAATGAAATTGCAAGGATAATCGCATGTCCTTAGAGATTTTGGATTTATTTCTTTGTTAGCAGCCACATACGCGCAAAATGCGCAACATCCTGCTAGGAAATGGAATGCTTATGAATCAGTGCACTTATAGTGAATTCAGAGTTATAATTATTTTGCATTTCACGTATGGCTTGGACTCATCATCACATTTAAATTACTTACTTACACCACGAAAGCGTTGGCTGGTTCACTGGTTCCCTGTACGAATTTTATTATAACTCGAAAAATTAATGGAATGCCACTCTCATAAACTTTCAGTTATGAAGCCTTAGTTATCAATGAAAAATAAATGTTTTACAAACCTGTCAGGCGGGGTTTTGTTTTGCACAAATGGCATACAAAATATTTATGAATATATTTTTTTTTTCCAAATTTAGTTAATTAAAAAAATATGAAAGAAATCTGAACAGGGGGTTTTGTTTTTCACAAATGGCATGTCAATATTAAAAGAAAAATAATACTTTTTTCCATAAAAATACTTAAAAAAAAATTCTCCAAAAAAAGTTAAAAAAAAAAATGTATTCAACAAAAATTTATAAAAATGTTAATAATAACGAAAACAAAATAATTTTTTTCTTAAAAAAAATTAAAAAGAAAATAAATTTCAAAAAACAAAAAAAAAACACATACATATATACAACAAAAATTGATAAAAATGTTAATAACAACGAAGATATTTGACTTAAAAAACTCCATACCAAAATTTTCGATTTTGAATAAATCCTTAAATTATGAAGTTTTTTTCAAAACATTTTCAGTTTACTTTTTATTATAATCAAACCTAAAATTTACAAATCTATCTCACCCATCCAGAATTTTCTCCCAAGGCACTAAAATACTTTCATAGGTGTGTATGTGTCTCATAGATGAAGCAGTCCTTGGCTTGCGCGCTTGCCAATAATGCGGTGAAAAAGGGCGAGTTAGATTTGCGTAAGTAAATGTACTATTTTTTGTTGCTTTTGTGGTTGTCAATCACCGATGATCTGATGAGTTATTCGTATTAGCAAGCATTATGAGAAGCACATCCTCACCCTTCATCCTTCTATACATTTCATGTAGCAGTTGAATAGCTATCAAGGATTTATAAGTGATTTATCTTTTGTTCAAAAAGCGCAGGTATTTTCATGTGTAGGAATTGTTGATTATAATGTTTCGTTTGAAATTTAAATAGCTCGAGAGTAAAGGAGTCAACAAAAAAAAAAAAAAACAAAAAAAAAATTTTAGATATTTTATTATCAATTCTTCCAGTTTGTTCGGCAGGACTTGCCTTAAGGCCGTTCTTCATAAAAAAATAACACCAAATTAAATTAGTCTGAATGCAGCGATGAAGTCTGTTTTAGAATTGACTGTTTATTCATCTTTAAAAAGCTATGTCTATGGCGTCGTAAAGCTCATACAACTCATTGTTCCATCGCCTGTGATACTCGCCGTTGCCAACGTGCAAAGGTCCAAAAATATTCTGCTGAGTCTTTCTCTCAAATGATAGAACGGTGATTATGAGCGCCTTATAAATTGTTAATTTTGTTCATTACCAGAAGATAATTAGCAAATAGATAGTTGAAGAAGTGGCCTAAACGAGATCAACACATCTCGCTTCTACTTCACAAAAGCGAAGGATTCGGCGACGTGAACAGCGAGCTCGAGATGTCGAGGCAACTCTTAAAATGAAATCACCTAGAGAAAGCAATAAACACAATGAAATAAATTTAAAATTGATTGAAAAAGTTGAGCTCAGAGAAAAACAATAGATCTTTCAGGTCGCAGTGCTAAATCACCTCATAATAATAATACAATAATTGGCAAATAAGCATCCACAGCTGGTTCCTTGGGGTAGCTCAATGACTAAAGAAATATGTATCTTTTGGCAGGAAAATCCGAATCAGATTCGCAGATCAAGAAAGTGGGAGAAATGGGTTTCCGGGTTTGGCTTAGATATTTAAATTAAAGGGTTTTTCAATAAGGGCGGGTAGATGTTGAAATGGAATAAAATGGCATTTGCTGTGTGGCACGTAGCGCCGTCCTGCTGGAACCACGTGTCGTCTAGGTCCAATATGGGCCATAAGAAATTGGAAGGGCCACCACGTCTACCGAAAAATGGGCGCAATGCGCGCAACGTTTGCGTTAATGAACACTCATTTTGATAATAAAGTTTTATCATTTGAACGTGCTGTTCAATCGTGTAACTTGCCATGATGATTTGGCATAAACAACTGAATAATAAACAAAAGATTTGACAGATGTCACCAAAACAAAATAGCTGCCACAGGGCGTCAAAATCGATCCGCGCCAATTGAAAACCCCTTTAGTATAAAGTAAGATCAATCAAAGTAAGATAAATGGATGAGTGGGTATGCTCAGAGAACTTGACTTCTGTAGGACTTCAAGTTGTGTTGATTCGCACCACATGGATTATCTCCGACACCGTCCGATGCCCGACTAAGAGCTTCGCAAACACCGGGAGTTGTGATTTTTTTAGCCTGAGAAGCACCTTCTCTTAGAAGCTTTCTCAGATCCACTAGGGACCAGAAGGGATTTGTTGAGCAGATTTCAGGCTTATCTATTCAAGAGCAGACCACAAATGCCCAAGGCACTTCTGCCTCTCTTTGCACGTAGAAAACCCATCACCAATAGTTTCCTGTTAGGTCTCTGTGCCTGGGTACCAAATAACCTTGATAGCGAGATTTTGAAATGAGACCAAAGCGTTCGGGAGCCGAAGACATTGATTGCCATCCAGATATCAGAATAAATGCGTGTTGCACAGCCCAAATAGGTGGAGAGCTCAGGCAAATACCTAAAAATGGTGTATATATTATATGTATATACACAATTGGTGCGTACACCTTTTTTAGGTAATTGGCTGAGCTCTCCACCTATTTGTGGTGTGCACCTTTATATTATTCCACAAAAGGAGGGACCTACAGTTTGAAGCCGACTTCGAACGCAGATATTTTTTATGAGGAGCTTTTTCATGGCAGAAATACACTCGGAGGTTTGCCATTGCCTGCCGAGGGGCGACCGCTCCTTTCACCGAGATTTTAACTCACATTCTCTCTGAATTCCGAATGGCAGTCACGCACCCACCCATTCGGCTACGGCGGCCGCAGCAGTGCTAAATAAGAACCCTTAATTTTCCTTTTCCACTAGTGGTGGATACCGAAACGAATACCTTGTAGGCTGGTGCGCTCAACTCATTCATACGAATCTCATATTGTAATTTGTTGCAGTATCTGCGTTGGTACATGAATCGTTCATGGACGAACATCCGTTCATCACCGCCCAATATTGAGGCTCATGCAAAGAACTGGCATTCTAGAAAGCCTCGGACGACGTCGCAGAAAATAACAAAGCCATGGTATTTGTTAAAATTAAACATCGGTTCCATTATACAATAAAAATAGTTTAAAACTCATAAACGTGTATAGAGCGTAGCCAACTCGACCTGTGCTGGTTAGATCAAGAGAGTTTTTTTGCCCAGACAGCTTAATAATATTCAAAGTAATTTTTACTGCCCCAGCAGCTCCCATCACTCTTTAAGTATTTTTTTGAAGTTACCTCTTTACAATCTTTACGCGCATATTAGCATAAAAAGAAAATAAACAACAACAAAACACTTTTAAAATTATTCAAAGCGGCTTCTAATTTGTAGACTTTCTCACAGCGGCATCGTCACAATTAACGCGATTAGAGATGCAATGCACATCTCGTGGGTTCTTTAAATTACGATCGGATTGTCACAGTGACAATGACAGAGGAGTTGGGGTAAAATGACTCATCAAAAAACAAAGAAAAAAAAAATAAAAAATAAAGCTCAAAGGAACTTGGCATAATAAGTAGACAGAATGTCGGTTAAAAGGCGGTGAAATTCGCTTTAGCGCTACGACACAATAAAATGTTCGCATATATAAAAAGGAGTAAACAAATTGACTAATAAAAAGATAAGTTCAAACATCGGCAGTGGGATCGACGCATGAATTGAGACAAACAACAGTTCATTAGTAAAATGATAATGACATTACATAGTAAGGAAAAAATTGCGTGATCAACAAATCGGCGCAAACTTTTGATGTTTATAGGTATGCGACTATAAATTCGAATCTGGATTTGAAGAAAAAACAAAATCAAAATAGTGGGAGAAACAGTAGTGGCTGAGAATATATAATTTATATAATGTTCTAAATTATTTGTACATATTGAATATCTTGAATGTGTCTAAAAATGCTGAATGCTGGTATGAGCCTACCAAAGGCAGCCAGAAATGCTCGACTAGCCAATTCAACGAAAGCAGAGGCACAGAATTCTCAAAACTGAACTGAAAGTGCTCCTGCAACCGATCATGAGTGAAGTTTTCAATAAGAAGTAAAAAATTATCCATTCACATTATTCACCTCAGTTGGAGCTCTGCGCCTACTCTCTATTCCCGAAACTGCATTTGGCGTTTAAAAGGAAGCGAAATGAGGCGATTGACGCCATGGATATCAGCGTTGAAACCATACTGAACAGTGTTTCAAAAAAAAAAAACAAAAAAAAAAAATTATTCCTTTGATAGCTTGGAAAAGCGTGAACATCTGTGTGTACTAAAGCAGAAGGCAAATTTATTGATCAAATAAAAAAAAAATCAAATAAGAAAATATTGTCATAAAATATACACTGGTTTTCCTTTATTTAAAAAAAAATGCTGTACTTTATTGAAATATAGCACAAACACATGCATAAATGATTTTCATAAAATTCATTACACCAGGCCTTTATTAAATTTACGCGAATGCGACGCCTCAATTTGCAGCTCAAATCAACTTATTCTTATTTATTTTTCGCGCTCAAATTTACATACCACACACACATACATACATTCAACAATTTATGCAAAATAGATATGTAATACATTTGCTTTTCTTATTTTATATTTTTTGCGTAATTGAATGAGTGTTAAAAAAATTGAATTAAAAAAATACAATTCCACTGAATTCAATTGATGTGCAAACGGCTACAATTCCCAATCACCAACGAAATGGTAATGGCCAATATTCAATAATTGATGTCGCGCTTTTGGCACCATAAAGTTGTCAGCGTAAGGCAGGTGGCAAAACCAATGCAAGCGTAGCAGCGATATTGCAATATTATTTGTTCTTATTGTACTTTTTAGACTTTTAAGCAATTTTATTTCAATTGCAAAATCATTTTAGTTACCAGGTGTCCGAAATAATTTTAAGAAGAATTAGATTGATTTGGTTTTGTTTCATAAAATGCAAATTTTGCGGTTGAGCCTCGTTTAAGACTGGCATACACAATTTTTCGGGCTTTTGCAGTGCCTTTTGGGAATTTCAACGATGCTAATTATGGATTCCAAGCATCAACTGGTCACCTGGATGCCTAGTAAAATCTGGCTTGACCCTGTCGAGGGGGTAGCAGTTCGCATCGTTGTTTCATTTGTGAATGTCATTTTAGTGTTTGATGATTTTCAAGGTGATGCATAAATGGGTGCAAGTTGAAAAATTGGCAATGCCATGACTTTAATATCATATAAGTACATATATTAGAAACGAGTTATTTTTTTGATTTTCTATTAGCTTCGACTAGAAGCCCTTATGCATTTATTCTATGGCTCTGGTTTAATTTTTCAATTAAGGCAATGGAAGTAAAATAAAATAAACCGTTTTAGCTTTTAGTTCCATGAAAATTCTAGTCAATGAGATTTTTGGCTTACTTTCAATCACACCTAGTGTTGAGTCCAATTTAGTATTAGTTTAAAATACTTTAATGTTTTTCAACTTTTGTTATTTGTTATAATTTTCTGTGAATATAAGTAGGTTTTGTTTGAAATAATTGTGTATATATAGGGAATATACATTGAAAAACAACGAGTTCTTAAATTTTGGAATTTTGCGGCAAAATCCTCGTTTTGTGTTCATCATTTTTGGTCCTTCGAGCCGGATATTTTCATCGCTTCAATTAACTTAGTCCTATCGCAACATTAAGGATCAAGGATTCTCCCCGCAGTGAATTTATAGCCGCCTTCGAGATTCTTCCTGAAACATTATTGGTTCTTCCTGCAACATTATTGGTCCTTCCCGCAACATTATTAGTTCTTCCTGCAAGAGATTTGTAGCCGCATACAGGATTCTCCCCGCAACACATAGTCTTGTTTGGAACTCGTATTAGAGTACGATGACATAATTATATCTGGATTATCAAAGCTTGAATTTGCAGCGATGGAGTACAAAGAGAGTTCAAAGAGTTTAGAAATAAAAAAAGAACAGCTTGGTATTACGTAAACAAATTTTAAATTCTATATTATATATAGGTCTGCAACAATGGATCTGCAACAATATTTTCTTAAAATACCACCGAATCGCAGATTGTAGATGGAGTGACCAGATGACATGCAAAATTAGCAAAACCCACATCTTCAAACAAACGTCAACATTCTTCTTCTTCAGGTCTTTAATCCCTCGTGGGCATCAATCACGCCTGCGCATCAATCACGCCTGCGATTGTGCAATTTTTGGCAGAGTACTTCAGTTGGTTCCAGCTCTTTCCAATGCTTCCAGCTTTCCTTTCACCTGTTCGCCTTCAAGTTTCCCTCGGTCTACTAGGCTTGCGACCAACATTCGTGAGAGGATTTCACTCCAATGACTTTCGTGCAATGCATGCATCGTTTTTGGCGTTTTATGATCATTTCGGCTAGATCCATTTGTGCCTTTTCAGTAAAACTGAGTTCGAAATTGTTTTGGGCCAATAAATGCAGAAGATGTTCCTCAGGCAGCCATTTATAAAAACCTGAAGGCTGGATTTGGTCACTTTCAATTTAAAACAGATACTACTTTGGATTTGAAAATTCTCATTCTGTAGCTTTACTAATGCGAGATTTTACATCTTCATCCGCTACCAAAAGCTGCTACCTCGCTACCAAGATATGCAAATTGCTTAACACATTCCACTGGTACACCCGACATATTTACAGAGTTGGTAGACATACTTAAAATTTGTGTCTTACTGCAACTAATTCCCAAGCTGTCATCATATTTATTTAGTGACTCAACCATACAGTTCAATTCCGGTATTTAGTGCGCTAGGAAGCATACGCCATCAGCATAATTGAGATGCTGAAGATATCTAAACGTGTCTCATCTCAGTCCGCAGTTTCGATGCGGTAGCAGGGCTGTTTTCAAGACATTACCAATAACCAGCAAAAACAGCACAGGTGATGGGATACATCATTGCCGAACGCCGCTTTGTAGCGCTCAACAGCAAGCATTTTCGTATGTTGCTCCTCTTCTAGATATAATTTATCAGGCACATTTCTTCGTCGTAAAGCCGCACAAATGAAGTCACGCTGAAGCTCAAGCTTTCAAAAAATCTAATAAATACCACATGCAAGTCTGTGTTATATTCCGCACTCTGTTCGATGCTAATTTGTAGCGTATTAATGTGATCAATACAGGAGTAACCCGGCCGAAAGACCGCCTGTTCTGCACATACGGAATCTTATGAAGCCTTTTTTACTCGCTCAAGGATCACTCTTGCTATGATTTTTGCCACAGCGGGGTGTACACATATACCACGCCAATTGTCTCAGACCTGCAAATCGCATTGTTTTCAACGTCAACATTGATATACATGAAACGACGGGACGCCTGGAGACTCTCGACAGTCATAACTGGCTTTTGGTCTGTCGGAGAACAAGCAGCCAAAATAGACCTCCCTCCCAACACACACTGTCGCAGTTGTAAACAACTAGAGGAAAATAGACGAGTTTCCATTTCCTTTGTGAATGTGCTGCCCTATGGAAGGAGAAAATGTCAACACTGGGCAAACAACTCCTCGAGAGTCTCGATTAACTGCCTGGCTTACAACAACCTAAACTGCTCAGACTGGATATAGTCATGCTGTAAATAACTGTTAAACAAGTTGGTAACGCGGATGTAGCAACAAAATGTTGTGGAAGCGCTAGTAGAATTTTGGATGAATCCCCGTTTTAATCAACAACCAACCAACCTGCAACAATGGCAGCAGAGGGTATAAATAATCCATTTTTAAGCTTCACGTGCCCAAAAAATAAATTATAACCGAAAAACAGAATAATCAATTAGGCCTCAAAAATCATAAGATATATTCCTAAAGCTATTAAAAGATATCAAAAGTACTTCAGCTAATTTTTTTAAACATTTTAAATTAAATAATTTAAATTTCAGAGCATCATTTAAATTCTTACCATAGTTTCTACATTTTGCACAGAAAATTTTAAATTAAAATTTTTTTAAATTAAATTTAGACATTTATCAAAATTAACTCAGCACAGAAATAGTACTCTTTATTAGAATATCATTTTTTCCTGCATTTTCGTCAACATTAAATTAAGAAAAAAATCAAAGTTGTTAAAAATCAAACGACGGTAGCCAGCCAGCGCAACCATCAACGAAACAACGAGGCAGACGAGAAAGTTCACGAGCGTCCGAAAATTCAGTCAGGCATGACGCAGCAAAACGCGCATATCAGCATATCCTGGCATGACATGAATTGGCGTTGTTGCTGTACATATTTTGTCATATCGCTGGTATACAAATTGCAACAAAATGGAGTAGTGAAATTTCAAACGAACAGAGCAAAAAACAGGGGGAAAAATTTGTATGGAAAAAAATTAACTAAATGAAATAGAAGTTGGTGGGGTAGAGGGCCGAGAGATATGGCGAGCTGAGTGGAATTTTGCTGAAGGGAAAGGCAAAGAAAAAAGGCAGGCAGTAGACAGTGAGTTATAACAACGCCACAAATGCTTGGCATGGCGCAAGTGTCCAACATAAACGCCACAACAAAGCAATGTTAATTGACGTGCCACAAAACACACACGAGCGCAGAAACATACACACAACCAAACACTCAAGGCAGCATGTTGCGAAAAACCAAAAAACTTTGACTCCACAAAAAAAGTAAAAACAGCCAATGCGTTAGTGTACATGTGTGTGTGTGTGCAGGAGCAACGAGAGTGATAGCGTTTGAGCGCCGATCCATATGATATCGCCAGAGTATTTCATTCGAGAATATGCCCAGGAGAGTGACATGAAGTGTCTGATAGAGGTTCAAATCGGAAAATACATAGAGCGGCGGTATGAAGCTTGAAAGCATGTCGGCTGTGGTCAACATTTTCATGGCTAACAAGTAAAAAACAAAATAAAAAAAAAATTATAAAAAAGCATCCACCCAATTCTCGTACTCAAAGTGTTGTAAAATTTAAGTTTCCAGTTACTGCGTGCATTTACGTAGAAATGTTTGAACATGCACTTCTGCACTCCTGCACACATACACACATTTCAGTTAAATGCGTTTTTTACACCTTTATTATTAACCCTATAAAGCATTGCTGCAACCATCCGCCTACAAACGGCGCATCGGAGGTCGTCGTCCTGGGCGGCAGTTTATTCGGACATTTGACGCACTGAATCAGGAGCGTGATTAATGGCCTTTAATTATGTCAAATGGGCGCACAAAAAACTACCAGGAATATGTGCAACATTAAAAAAATCCCACCTACCTACTGCAATGTGAAAGCAGTGTGTAAATGAGCGCGACAAGCGAAAGGGTCGCTGTGATCGAAACCCGAAGAAAATACACAAATACAGTGTAAGCAAAATCACACATTGCCATATATTTATAATCGTATGCACGTTTGTTTTGTTGAATGCAGTAAGCAACAAAAATCCCCTGGGAGTAGTTGAAGAAAAAAGCTTTGAAACTCGCCTGAATAGCCAAAAGTTGTATGGTAGGCGCGCGAATGATATCGACCGGTCGGAGCTCTCTTTTTGGACAGTTTTTGCCAGACTTAAAAATTGAAAGCTCAAATGTATATTTATATATAATTCACAGATTAGCTGACTGATTATTTTTTGAGGAGTAAATGCCTATATCTTCGATCGCCGTAGGTGAGTGGATTTTTTGCGTACATAACTAACAGAGTGGCACCAATTTAATGATCAAATTTTGTTTTTGAATAACTTTTGAATAACCTTCTAAACAATGATTTTGAGCGCTAAAAAAATTTATTTTTACTTTTACGTGCTCTATTACTTATCTGTTTGTACACCGCAGCTGTATCATTTGTAAAAATTAAAAATCTTCCGATAGGGTGATTAATTTTGCGCCACCTGATATGGTGAGGGGGCTTGAATAATTCATAGAAAACGTTTTTTCAAATAGCTATTTAAAACTGCAGGTCACTCAACAGATTGAGCAACATCAAGAAACGGACTACAAATTGCAGAAGAAGCTCGGTCAAGCACATAACGAAATATTGTAAACAGCTGCTATTGGACAACTCTTACTGTCGTTTACTAGGAAAACGCGCCAGTGTTAGATTTTAGCAAACGTATTATCCAAATATTTATTAATTCATTCCTGATTAGAAACCAATGTTTGAAGGCGAATGGAATTCTTTTTAGAAATCAGAATTACAACACTGGAGGTCATCCAGTTATTATTAATAAATATTATGGCCTCCTGTTATATCATTTTAAGCAACTTTGCTTATAGTATCACGCTTTTTGTTTGCTTGGTCCAAGCTTGCACCCACTTGCTTATTAATCTCTCAACCTCACCGTACTTCATTTGTTCTCTAACCCATAATGTCCAGTTGCGAATGGCGTTAAAAAATTGAAACTGTTAGGGTGAAAATATCAACGTGACAGTTGGTCAAACGTAAATGCAGGTAGAAAATATTTACGTGTGGGAATATGTGCGTGGCCTGTAGGACAAAGTAAACCAGTGGAGAAAATCTTCTACATCTTACACTCTTGAGGGATTCCATATAAAGTGATCTGATTATTTTGGACATTGTCGTCCGTTCTTCTTAAAATCGGTTTATTTGTAAGCTGCGTTAATAAAAAAGGGACTGAAAAACTTAATAATTTTGTGATATATTCAAATTTTATTGGGCGTCGCAGAAAATAATCTAAGGGTGTTTTTATGGTGTTTCCCAAAATTAAATTTATTGTTAGAATATTTATCGAATATATATCAAAATTTTCTAAAAATAATAAAAAATTAAAAGAATTTTAAAAAGAACCGAATATATATCAAATTTTGTTTTTCAAAATTTTCAAAAACAAAAAAAAAATGATTCCTAAAATTAAAAAAAAAAATTTGTTAGCATATTTTATTCTGATAAATTAAAAAAAATTTAAAAAATACAGATACGCAGATATATCAAAATTTTGCTTTTAAAAATTTCCGACAAAAGCAAAAATGTTTCCCAAAATTAATTAAAATATTATATGCGCAATTAAGTTACCGCTGTTTGTCAATAGATGCCGCCAGCAGTGTGTGCTAGTCGATTCTAACATAACCTAAACGTCATAAACCAAACTTAGACATATGGTAAACAAACTGCTTCGACACATTAGTGATTTTGTTTTGATATCATACACTTTTGGTTTTGTGAAAATGTCTGATTTTGTGCCGAATAATCGTCATTTGCGGGAAGTGTTGATTTTCCTCTTTCATTCGAAAAAAAACGGCGGCTGAAGCGCATCGACAGCTACAAAAAGTTTAAGGAGATGCTGCTTTCGGTGAAACAATGTGCCGAGATTGGTTCCGTCTCTTCAAAGACGGTGATTTTAATGTTGACGACCGTACGCGTGAAGAAAGGCCAAAAACCTTCGAAGACGCTGAATGGGAGGCATTGCTCAATGGGGATCCGTGCCAAACGCAAGAAGAGCTTGCTTCAGTATTAGGGGTTACCCGCCAATCCATTTCCAAGCGATTGCATGCTTTGGGAATGATTCAGAAACAGGGGACTTGGGTTCCTTATGAGTTTAAACCAAGGGATGTTGAACGTCGTTTTTTCGTCTGTTAACAACTGCTCCAGCGGAAAAAAGGAAGGGTTTTCTTCATCGCATCGTGACGGGTGATGAAAAATGGATTCATTACAGCAATCCAAAGAAAAGAAAGTCATGGGGACTGCCCGGTCATGCTTCTACGTCGTCGCCTTGGCCGAATATTCACGCTGCGAAGGTTATGTATTTGGTAGGACCAAGTAGGTGTTATTTATTATGAACTTTTAAAACCAAGCGAAACCATCACTGGGGATCGGTATCGACTTCAATTGATGCGATTGAGCAGAGCACTGCGCGAGAAACGGCCTCAATACGCGGAGAGGCATGAAAAAGTAGTTCTACAGCATGACAACGCTCGGCCTTACCTTGCCAAACCCGTTAAAACCTACTTGGAAACACTGAAATGGGAAATCCTATCCCACCCGCCATATTCTCCAGATATTGCGCCGTTCGATTATCTCCTGTTCCGATCGATGGCACATGGTCTAGCTGACTAGCAGTTCCATTCATATGAAGACATCAAAAAATGGGTGGATACGCGGATAGCCTCAAGAGATGAACAGTTTTACTCCGACGGCATACGAGCGATAACTTAGTTGCGCACCCAATAGATATATATTTTCCAAGTAAAATTTTTTTAGTATATTTTATTCTAAATAAAAAAACATTTTGAAAGAATTTTAAAAAGGACGGAAGTTATATCATTTTTAAAAACTCTTGACATACATTTCAGCACATAATAAATCTCACAATTGTAAATTTTTTTCCGTGGCTTCATAGACGCCCCCAGATGTTGTTTTAAAATAAAAAGGTACCATCTAGGAATATAAAAATTTAGTTTCTTTCAGGTTTAATTTTCACTAAATTTTATTCAAAATACGGCTCTTAACATTTTTTTGGAAAAAAATACATCATTTATATGCCCATCACAAGGACTACAGGATAAGTCCTTTATCTATCCTGCACACAACCAATTTCTTGACATTTTTTGACCATTCAAAGCGTTCTCGACTCATTCGGATGATTATTTTCAGCAAAAAATCACGAATTTTGCGATATGTTGTTCTAAAAGTTCCACCCTTTTCATAATAAGTTTAAATAATTAATAGTAGTAACAAAAGTGTACAGCTATCTGTAAAAAAGGGGCGATCCAGGAATTATTTACTCCTAACATTTATACACCACTTTTGAGAGACCCTCTCGCATATTTTTTCTAAAGAACAAAATCGAATATATAGAAATTTTAAAAATACCCGAAGATATTTCACTTTAAAAACCTTGATATAACATTCCATACGTACATAGTCTCAAAATTATACATTTTTTTCTTCGACTGCGCTACACTAACTAGCAAGTTTTATTGGTCACAGACTGTTCGAGCAAGCAATTGCATGGATGAATTGAAAATACGACTACTGATCCGGTGCGTTGACCCCACTTATGGGTTTAAGCAATGACAGGGGATTTTAGATTCATGTGATTCAAATGATCCAACTGCGGAGCTGAGTATATTGACCAACTTGACAGCGGTTACTTTAATCTAACCTCACCCATACTTGATTCCACCTTTCAGAGTAGTAATTGGTTAATAAAATATCCCTACTAACCACATAAAGTACATACATACAACTCGAAGCTTTGTACTCTTCACGAACCAAATTTTCCACCAGGGACGGCAACTCATTGCCACTACAAAATGTACGCAAATAAATTTCAAAAATATACATTCGAAAAACGTTTTGTAACACGACACAGGGCAATTCAAATGAACGATACTCACACTGCTCGGCAGTACCGTTACGCTTGTCGTGTCATTTCGTGTGCGCGATTTTTTTTATTTGTACGACGTGATTGTGTGGGCGGGCAAGCATTTTGTAGTAACACGTGTCGTGCCAGCCAACTCCACCCACTGATATGGCCACTTGTTCACCAGTTACGTCGCTTAAATGCTGTCCCTTTCGATTTTCTCTACATGGATATGTACGTATTGTTCAATCCTTCCGCTTTTTATGGCATTTGTCGCCAGCCGCTTGTCGTCAACGTAATGAAAGTGTCATAAATTATGCCACATTTGACGAAAGCGACATGCAACGTCCAACCACTCAACGGGCAGTGGGTGGGAAACTCATATGACCCGCGGGAAACACATACAAATGCATGCGCGGCCAGCCTACTTTTTGTGCGTACATATATGACTAACGGTTAAAAGTGCGGGTGCAAAGGTTATGCCATATTTTGTTTTTGTACTCAGTGTGCATTTTTTTTTTCTTAAAACAAATTACTGTTGATTGAGTCGATTTGGCACACAAACGATCACTTTAGGCGTTGATATGTTTGCTTAAAAAAACTCGCCAATTTACTTTTAAATTATGCCATTAATTGAAATTGCGCGCAAATTGCCCAGTATTCTGGTAATTGCTTTTTTAAACATTCATAATTACAATGTTTAACCGGTAAATAAAGGAAATTATTCCTTTTTTTTAATGCAGAAAAATTAAGATTGAAGTGTGTTGGATTTAGAGAAAACCGGAAATACGAGATCAATTTGTCAATGCCTCCTAAACTACTGTGGATCTGCTTACTAATGCGAGTAGCAACGCTTCGACCGATTTGCAAGCGAACTTAATCTACGAGTATGCATGCTAACGCTTCGCTAGAGTAGTATTGGGCGTTTTTTATAGCTGCGTGAGAGTTATCGTTATCGATAACTATGATTTGACAGCTGAGAATGGCAAACTGTGTTGACATTTCTGTCCAGTAAGCTTGGGAACTCATCATAAATCGCTGAACGCCAGAACAAGGCTCCCGAATGGGGGAAGTTTACTTTAAAACAAATAAATCTCAAGTTCATAGAGCGAAGTGTTTAAGAAGACGCCGACTCGTCGTCGTTCTTTACTTCCTGGCCTTTGTCCTTCAACTACGTGGCAAATTTTATGGAAGGATATTAGCTTGCATGCCTATAAAACACAGCTCATGCAAGAATTCAAGCCAAATAACCATCGCTGGCGTCGCTGATTAAGCTCATTTAGATTTTTTATTCAGATTTATTGGAAAAAGTAGCCAAAAATTGGACTGATCGAATGGTCTATTTAACTCGTAGCCACACCGTATACTATACTCAAAAAATGAATGCCATGAAATTATCTACCAGATTATAATAAAAAATAAAAAATAGTTTAAAAAAACTAAAAAACACGCTTTTATTGCTAATCGAACTAAAAAGTAGAAAATAAATTTTAATGACAAAGAGACCTATAATGAAGTAATAGCAAATCGAACGATCAGTCATAGTCAACTACCTCAGAACAGAATTATAACAAAAATTAAGATACAAATAGAGTAATTCAAATTAGAGTTAAAAGCGTGGGATGCTTGATATAGTAAATATTACAATCATTCTATTGGCAACTACCTATTTACAGAGGGTTATGAAAGTGAAGCAAAATGCATCCCACGCTTTTAACTATAATTTGAATTACTCTATTTGTATCTTAATTTTTGTTATAATTCTGTTCTGAGGTAGTTGACTATGACTGATCGTTCGATTTGCTATTACTTCATTATAGGTCTCTTTGTCATTAAAATTTATTTTCTACTTTTTAGTTCGATTAGCAATAAAAGCGTGTTTTTTAGTTTTTTTAAACTATTTTTTATTTTCTACATTTTAGTTCGATTAGCAAAAAAAGCGTGTTTTTTAGTTTCTTTAAACTATTTTTTGTTTATTATGAATGAAAATTATTTTTATCATTGCAGTCAGTGAATAAATGATTCGATATATTCGTGTTATATTTAATTCCTTTCTTATCGACTGTGAGTCTAAAGCTATGCAGTTATCGGACGTGATAAAGAAGTAATCGGGATGAAGAACTTATTTCGTGGAGGGAGCCTGAAAAACTGATTTACAAGAATAAAAAAAGATTTTTCATTTTACAACCAAATTCACCTTACTTTTTGCCCACAGGTAAAAAAAGAAAATATTAATCCTGGCAATCCTAATAAGGATAATGGAAAACTTTTATCAAATTATTGCATTGTCATCGGTCCTTGATAGGTGTGCAAAATCTCAAGTCGATCAGATTTTTAGAAGCCAGTGAAAATTAAGCTCAAAGATTCCGTTACATGCATACATACATACATACATACATACATACAACCCGACCTAATAAAAGTGTGTTAAAAAGATTTTTCATTTTACAACCAAATTCCCCTTACTTTTTGCCCACAGGTAAAAAAAGAAAATATTAATCCTGGCAATCCTAATAAGGATAATGGAAAACTTTTATCAAATTATTGCTTTGTCATCGGTCCTTGATAGGGTGCAAAATTTCAAGTCGATCAGATTTTTAGAAGCCAGTGAAAATTAAGCTCAAAGATTCCGTTACATGCATACATACATACATACATACATACATACATACATACAACCCGACCTAATAAAAGTGTGTTAAAAATATCATTCCAACAGTATTTCTATGTATTATCAGCTTAAAGATGCGACTGCCGTAGCCGAATAAGTTGTTGCGTGATACCATTCGGAATTCAGAGAGAGAACGTAGGTTCGAATCTCGGTGAATGATCCAAATTAAGAAAACATTTTTTTCTAATAGTGGTCGCCCCTTGGCAGGCAATGGCAAACCTCCGAGTGCATTTCTGCCATTAAAAATCTCCCCATAAAAAATATCTGCCTTTCGGAGTCGCCTTGAAACTGCACGTCTCTCCATTTAAGGCACAACATCAAGAAGCACACCACAAATAGGAGGAGGTAAAAAAGGGTGTACGCGCCAATTATATATATATATATATATAGCTCTTAAAGAACAGCCGATATTTTGCACTGGTTCACTGTAGGAACATACTTGAATATAAATTGAGAAGTTATGAGAATCCCATTGTGAAACTTTTAATGAATACTCTCGGTTATTGTAGAAAAAAATAGGAAAACAAAAAACATAAAAAAAAATCGTTTCCACAAAAATTTTGTTATCCGATCCCGATTCCAATCTATAACTATCACTTCCGTTCAACTTCGAGCCGTGTCTCCAAATGTTGCACACCTCCCACTCCTCCCTTGAGGGAATATGAGTGGAAAAAGTTCCGCTCGGACCTACCGAAGGTGTACAATGATCAGTATCATGGGGATGAACTCTAAGTTTTTAAGAGTACTAGAGTGTCCGTAGTTCATCTTATGGTCGGAACACCTCAATCTGTCTACGGATGCCATATTCAGCATAGCGTTGAAAGCTAGAAAAGGATTGGTCCGAGGTGCTCCACTGATTTCAATGAGGGCAGTCCTTTAGACCTTCTCCAGCTTCTTAGCTGACATCATCCTTTCCAGCGAGTTCCACCAGACAAGGACTTCGGAAACGAAATTGGCTATATAATTGGCCAAAACGTAACATTAGGCGAGCGGTCCCATGTTTTGCCGATAGTGCCCCCCTTGCCTTCTTAATTCTCTCCTCAATGTTGCGCTTTCACGTTAGCCCTCTGTCAAGGGTGAGCCCAAGGTACTCCACCCTGTTAGAGAGCGCAGGCTATTGAAGGAAGAAATACTCTAAGTAGTTTATATTTCCTCGTATGTAAGACAGGCCCTGTCCTCAGAGTTTTTATCGAGAGACTGCAATTTGGGGTCCATTTCACAACAAGATTCAGATAACCCTGCATCAGTTCCATCAGTATCTAAAAACTTTCCTTAGACAATAAGAGCCATGTTCTCCGGGTAAGTAATCATCTTGCAGCCTCTCTTCTCCAGCTCCTCTAGCTAGTCCTTAAGCACAACAACCCAGAGTAGCGACGCCTTGTGGGGTGCTTCTGCTCACCTACCGGCGGAGAGAGGCGCCACCCTGCCGTGCCCATTCTATCGTTAAGCATTTTATGGATAAGCCTAATAAGGGACACCTGGATAAGCCGACACCTGGTTTATCAAGAGGCCTGGTAATTGCCTCCGGCAGAATATTGCTGGGCAAGTAACTCTCAAAAATGGTAATGAGCTTGGCTTATTAAATTCTTTTTTTCCGCTTCGAGGCGAAAGGTCTATTTAAAGTAAAAGTAAATTATTGAGGAATACAGTTTTTAGATAGTGATTTAAAATTATATACACACCTGTGCCTCTTAAATTCTTTCTATTTGAGTTGAAGCCCACTACATTTCCTCCTGCGTACACACCCACTTGTTTAAGGAATCCAGCACGTCTTTTCATTTTGAATTGTGAGCCAAATGTGAGTGCATAACAGTCTTCTATCGGCTTACTTGAATCATCTTTAAAATATATTAAGTTCCTTATTCCTATCGTCATTATCAGCTATGCACAATTGTCATAATTAATCGCAAATGGCAGACAGCGTGACACCACTGCCGCATGCCACATGTCGCAAAAAAACCAAAAAAACGCAGCTACAACAAAGAATTTTAAAAAGTTTTAAGAAAAGCAAATAGTAAAATGAATGCGGAACGCGGAAAGCCATATCCAACCGCCATTGCACGCATTGCACACAATTTCACAAGATGAACAATGTCGTCACGTGACAAGCGCGCGACGTAGCACAGCAGAGGGCAGAAGAGAGCAGACGAACACAGCACGATGACAGCTGTTTTGCATACTAAAGCGAGCGATGCAATGACGTTGACAAGCGTAAAGGCGGCGTTGCGGCTGTCGCAGTCAGTGTAACCGCGACCCGCGAAATACCCAAAACTATCAGCGCCCGATTGTAGACAGTCAGGCAGCCAGTCAGCCTGCCATACAGTCAGCCCACTTTGATGAATCGACTTACCCCGTACATACATAAATTCGCATGTACCTTACGGAGATCCGCCAACCATTTAATGACTACGCAAATGAATGTGACCAAGATTATCGCAGGAGCGAATGCGTTTGCGCTGTTAACTCCTAAGGTATATCAGACTATGGAAATACGATTACTTTAAGATTTAGAGTGTCTAAAAGTAGTAAAGTGAAATTTTATTGGCTATAAAAATGATTTGTGTACTTGTTAAATTGTTTTATTTCTTCACACGCTGTCGCTCATCTGTCCCGATTTCCATCATCCCAAACTGAACATTTTCAAATTGTTGAATCCCTTCGACTTATCGATATTTCCATGCAGCGTGCCATCGAAGAGGAGCTGCCGATTGAACTTGGCCAGTTTGATGTGTACAGAGAAGCCTGCTTCGGGCAAATAACTGGATAAAACTTCCTCATCGATGCGGTATTCATGCACCGAGTAGACGCCTTTCTTAATGGGACAACGCTTGATGAAATCACCCTGTTTCAGTATATCTTCGTAAATGCCACGCATTACTGGTTCGATTGAATGCTGTTTGAGAAATTTGCAGAAGCTCACTGAACGATTGACGATCGTTGTAAAGTTTCCCTCATCCGATTCGAGAGCAGTGACGTATTTAAGATTGATACCATCGATATCTTCATGTACTTGCAACGTTATGGCCAAGTATGTGTCGCCAGCAGTGTTGTTGTGAATATTCATCTTAACGTCTATTAGCTTAGAGTTGTATTGGTAAGGAAAAGAGGTGAAGAAGACCTCAAAAGAACGCTGAAAGGGAAGAGAAGAAAATTAGTAGTCTATGTGTAAGGTGAGGTGAATAGGAGATGGGAGGGGAGTTAGGTGAAAGTTATATACTTGTGAAGCTGAATTCCACTAATGAAATTGAAATGAGTTGCCAAACAAATGTTTAAGGAAAAAATTATTGCCAATATTTTTTTCAAATAAAAAACATATTTTGTAAAACCATAATTTAATTAAAAGTAACAACCGTGTCTTTCAAGTTCGAGTTTCTTCTTTGAAACAACTTTTTATTTTGACAGCTGTCATAATTCGATGGCGCTTTCTTTAACAGATGTTAGTAGAAAACCTATAGATTTTGTTCGCGCGCTGCATAAAAATAACTAAAATCCTCTACAAAAATTGTGTGTCGGTGGGAATGACGTTTCGAAAATTTAAAGATTTTATGGACTATCCAAAAGAGCTCGGAATAAAAAGGTTAACCAAAAAGATTTAGTTGAACAATTGATGCTAAATGACAACTCTTCAATACTAAAATTTTTAGTTTTAAACCCTTTAGCATCTTGGAAAACAGTTTTACTAGAAAAAATTTGCGAAACTTGAGACAAACAACTTTAGAGTCGAATCAAAACACAAAAAAGAAAAACAGAAGTAGGATAAACTGAGTGGAGTTATAAGGTAAATTAAATACAAATAAATACGGGGCATACCCAAAAATACGAGGGTTTACCCAATAATATATGAACCCCCTTCACTGTAAACGCGGCATTTTACAAAGAAGTGCTCTTTCGGCTGAAAAACCGCGTCACCCGGGTTCGGCTCGACCTCATTAACAATTGGACCCTTCATCACGACAATGCGCCAGCGCACACCGCCTTCCTCTGCACCTCTGCATTGGCCCCACCCTCCCTACAGCTCAGACCTGTCCCCGCTGGACTTCTTCTTGTTCCCGCGCCTGAAAAGAAAGCTGAAAGGGACGTGTTTCGACTCCATCGAGGAGATCCAAAAAACTGTGACAACCGAAATAAACGCGATTCCGGCCGATGAGTTTTAAAAATGCTTCCTGCAGTGGAAGGACCACTACCAGCGGTGTATTGATGCTCAAGGGTCCTATTTTGAAGAATATTAGTTGTAGAAGCCAAAAGGTTTAATAAAACTGCTTAAAAAATAAGGCTCATTACTTTTCAATCAAACCCTCAAAGCATAGATATACATGCTGGAGCTATTCTGTGTCACCGGACTGATGGCAACCTTCGCAGTTACTCACATTCAACTAGGGAGTGCACTTTGAACCGCCTGCTTACTATTAAAGGTACTTTTTTGAGTTTTTGTGCACTTTTTTGTGTTTTTGTTCCCTATAAGGGTAATTTTAATCTTCGAAACAGACATAAGTCGCAGGAGGCTACAAAGTCTTCCCACTTAGTTCTTTGGTCTTTCTAAATATTTCCGCACAAGATTTGAAATATTCGCTGACGCCTTACATCGGGTTGATGGTCGGTATTATTACATAAAACAACCCATGGGGTCAGCATATGACGACCATTGGAAACATTGAGGATCCGATTTGCCTGCCTTGCTTACAGGAGTAGGATAGCACTAGGCGGTTTGCCATTACCTGGCGTAGCGGAACCTTTTCATCCCATTTCACTCATTCGGCTGAAGCAGCCGTTTATTTATATTTATTTATAGCGCATTTCGTTCATCATCGAAAATCTGCCATCAAGATTATTCTCACTCTCTTCCTTCGCTTTTCCTTCATTTTCATTTTAATGAGTAAAACTTTACAAAAACGAGCGCTCATTTCCTATTTCATTATTTCATTTTATCAATTTGCTCTAAACCCAATTAATTACAAACTTTATGACAATTAAAATATTTTACAATCATTTAATTCACAAAACGAGCAAATTAATAAAAACAACAACAGAAAATAAGCACTGAGATATTTGCACTAAAAATGTTCCAAAACTTACCCATCCGCAGGCAATTGGTGCGCACAGAACGAAAGTAACAACAACTACAATAAGTACCGAGGTGGGTGAATGAGGCGCCCAGTTAGCTTGCAACTTCATAGTTACACAAAATTTAACTGAATCAAATTTGTCGAAAAACTATAATTTTACTGGCGGCCGAAAAATAAACAAGCACACAAAACGGGAAAAAGGAAAATTTAGATAAACGCAAAGTTTGAAACGCGTGTTTAAATTTGTGTTTTAAAAAAAAAACAATAAATAAAAGCGCATATAAAAGAATTATCGCCAAAGATTCGATTATAATTTGTTTTAAATGAACATTTTGTCTCGCTTTTTTAATTGTTTATAAATTTTTGGTTTTATTTTTAAACGCAATAATTTCAAATAACAATGGGACTTTTAAAAATTGTGAAAAAAATTGTTTATCATAGCAATTTTCAAGCTTCACTGAAGCAGCAAATCCAAAACAAAAAAAGAACAATCGGAAATCATTCAGAATGACATTTGTTTGTTAAATAATCGCATGAATACACAGGTGTGCATACACACACATACGCACATGCAGAAGTATAAAAATGGAAAATTTTTGTTTTTTGAAAATTGCTTTCATTTGGGCGTTACGCCTCAATGGTAGCGATGGTAGTTGAGCGATAACGTCGGTGTTTGCCACTTTAAATTTTTTTGGCAATTTTAAATGAAATTTTAATTTTCGTAAATTTCGAAGAGAAGCTATAAAAAGCAAGGGACGTGCATTTTAAAACCAAAATACTGGGTTTTTCGAGCCAGGAAGTCTTTTTTCATATAGGAAGTGCGCATTTTTTATCCTCCATAAACGTCAAAATTTGACAAAATGGCGCCTACTGTCAAAGTTGCTTTGCTGAATTTGGTTGTGGTAGTGTTTTCTGGTTTGGCAGCAGCAGAGGTAAGCCTGAGATTGTTCAAATGAAAGCTCAAATATATTAAATATGCATGTATGTAAGTGCTGATGGCTCCGTTATTTGCAGAAAGTCATGCGGCCTAATTTGAAAGATATCAAACTTTGGAGTGATGAAAAACATGTTTCGCATAACATCGCCTATGACCCCAAGGACCCACATATGAATCTTACGCTTAATGTGCTGAAGGTATAAACATTTATGAAACTAACAAATCTAAAATATAATGTTAAAAAATTTTACTTAGCTCATAACTCATTTATAATGAAAATTCTAAAAAGTAAAAAAGTTTATATAAAATAGATTTGAACTAAATTGTATAGTTTTTTCTTAGAATTCTATACATTTTTTTTAATACTATTTTCTAGGACCTAAATGATGTCGACATTCATGCTGAAATTCGTATTACACAGAAGAAAGATCCAACGTATTTTTTTACGGCAAATACCACCTTGAATTTTTGCCGCATTATAGGTTGGCGTGACCTGTCAGCAATCGGTTCATTGATTCACGCCTACTTGAAAGAATATGGACATTTGATTGAGAAATGTCCGATAGTGAAGGTGAGAGTTTGTACATATTTTTAAAATTTTAGGTTTTCAGTTTTCTATATAGAATTAGAAAAGGCTTTTGATAGCATCGACAGAAACAAATTGCCTTTTTCCCATAAGAGATGATATTTTGATAAAAGATCAATGGTTTCGTTACTTGTGTGGCTCGTAGCGCCGTCGCCGTCTTGTTGAAAATAAACGTTGTCCAGATCAATACCATCCACTTCCGGCCACAAAAAATCGTTAATCATTCACCGTAACTGTTGCTCCAGCTTCATTTTCGAAAAAATAAGGTCCAATGACTCCGCCCGACCATGAACCGCACCAAACAGTCCCACGTTGAGGATAGAGAGGCTTTTCAACAATAACTCTTGGATTTTCTAAGTCCCAAATCCGACAATTTTGCTTGTTGACGAAGCCACCGAGGTGGAAATGGGCCTCATTACTCAAGATGATTTTTCGATGGAATTCCGGATCATTTTCATGCATTTCAACGACCCAATCAGCAAAGACACGACGTTGTTGATGAGCGGCCGGCTTGAGTTCATGTGTTAACTGGACTTCATAAGCCTTAAGACGCAAATCTTTATGGAAAATATGGTGTAATGATGTTTGTGGAATGCCTATTTCCAAAGATCGACGAGGAAGGGACAAACCTGGGGTTTTCTTCGACACTTTCGGCTACAACAGCAATATTTTCTGCTGTTCTTAAGCAACGTGCCCGGGTTTTATTCTTCACATCATTAACTTGTCCCAATAGCTCGAATTTGTTCACCAATTTCTGTATTGCGGTCCGACAAGATGCTTCACGATGACGCAAAAATGTTCGAGTATTACGAACCGTCTCTGCCAAATTTTCACTATTTTATAGTGAATTTTAATAATTCCAATGCGTTGCTTAAGCGCGTATCGTTCCATTTTTATTAATGGCGTAGTTTCTACTTGTCAAATATCAAAAAGTGACAACTTCAAAAGTGACATCTATCGAAATAGCGGGCTATTAAAAAAACACCTGTTATTGGAAAACCCATTACTTCGATGACAAAGAGTTCCGAAGGAACTTGCGTCTTTGGCATTAATGTCCCTGGCAGCAACAACATCTAAGGTGGTAATGGTCCATTGGCCAAATGGTTTTTATGAAGAGCTTTTTCACGGCAGAAATACACTCGGGGGATCACCACTGCCTACCGAGGAGCGAGCACTATGTTAAAAAAAACAACAAATTTTTATCATTTCGAAGTCACGCACCCGTTCGGCTACGCCGGTCGTTGAACAATCCTTTGTTGAATATAAATACGTGTCATTCTTCTTGTGTATTCACCACTGCGGTGAAACAAATAGAACAGCCAAAGATAACCGATGGTATTTCGTAATTTTTGTGGCTTCTAAGCCATACATTTATTATCTACTGGCAAAGCCGGTCACGCTTCGCTGCGGCTCATCAGTCAATATTTGGGTAAAATACTCGTTTTTCTTTTCGTGTAGCTATGTTTTGAATTTCAGCCAAGTTGGACTATTAATACGATTTTTTGAGACATTTTGTTCACGGCGCCACCTATAGGGCCCCTACTAACTAGCCTGTAGACAAACATATCTTGTGAGTTTGAACTCAATTAGTTGGTTACTTCCTCAGTTTCTAGTCTAAAAAATGCACGTAAAGACAAATACATTTCTATATAAGCTATCTCTCCTCACTTTGCCAGCATTGGAATAATGCGCTGGGATTCGAAAGCTAAGCTTGTTCGTATAGACAAATGAGTACAAATAGCCTAATTAAAAATTGTACACGGGTGCGAAATTCCATGATTATGAAGGCGAATGTGCAGGTCCATTTCTGTACTTAATCTTGCCACTTATTTTTATATCCTCCAATAATGTATCGTTCAGATCTTCTAGACCATATTCATGCACTAGGAATAAAATATTGCTTAGTAGGTTTATTACACATTCTCATAACATTGGAACCCAAATCTCGCAGCCGTGCTCTAGCAAGGGCAGGACACTCACAGAGAAAGTGCTCAGTGCTATCCGCCTCCTCCAAGCATGACAGGCACATTCGGTCCTCAATGATTCCAATGGTGGTCATATGCTGACCCCATGGGTTGTGTCCTGTAATAATACCGAACATCAACCGAACTTCTTTTCTTCTAAGTTTTAGTAGAAAGTTTTACAGTTTTCTGTTCGGACTTGTCACAAAACACTTTGCGTTCTGCAGCCTTCTATACCGGACCATCGCTCTTTATGTAGATTGCCTACATAATCGCTGATCCAATTCGTGATTCCTGCGGAACTGTTTCCGATTATTGGCTCTGGCCCTTGTGGGGGCACCGCTGATCTACAGTTGGCCAATTCGTCGGAAATTTCGTTTCCTTCAACACCGGAGTGTCCCGGAACCCATATAAGTACAAGCCTGTTTTGTCTTGCGACAGAGTTAAGCCTCTTCTTACATTCTTGAACAATCTTTGAGATTTGCTTCGCGTTCTTAAGGGGTTAGGGGTAGTCAGAGGCCCGAAAAAATGATGATTTTCACGAATTTTTTTTTGCTACTTAATTAATTTATTTAACAAAAATAAAAACATACCATAAAAACATCATGTTTTAACTTGACTTCACCAAAATTTCAAAAAAAAAATTAATAATTGCAAAAGTTATCGCTGTTTGTGTGAAACCCGTTTCTCCAGAAGTCCCTTGCGGTGAACATCACAAGTCCTTGCAGATTCATCTAAAACCAATCGGACAAGAAAAATTAGTTTTATTAATAGATAATCTTGTGCCTGATCGAAGCTTTTTTTTTTGTTTTCAAAATGAACAAAATGGCGGCCTCAGAAAATTTTTTCCAGATTTTAGAGAAAAAAACCAACAGTTAATTGTTAAAAAAAAATCGAAATTTTTGAAAAAAAAAATCCTTCGATCAGGCACAAGTTTTTTATGTTTTTCAAAAGCTGTATAAATTTTATTGAAATCTACGTAGCGGTTTTTAAGTTACAGTGTTCACCAGTTTGAAAAACATAGTTTTGAGAAAAACGCATTTAAAGTTTTGCTATCGGCTCCGGAGCGGCCGAGCGCCCTTTGTTAATTGTTGAATAACTTGAAAAGTATTTGTCGGATTCACTTCAAATTTTTACACAATATTTTTAAAACATTATACTTTAAGAAAATGCAAAAAAAAATCAATTTTTTTAAGATTCTGACTACCCCTAACCCCTTAAGGGCCTTCAGTGCAGCTTGACTGAAACCATATTTATGGAGTCTACACATTGCTTTTATTGCTTCCTGTTGTATCTTAAGATCCAGGGGGAGCAAATCAAGCATAGCATTTAGGGCATCGCCAGAGGTTGTACTCATGGCACCCATGATGCATAAACATACACTTCTTTGTAGCCTGCATAGTTCCCGGATTGTGGACTTAACCATGCTCCGACGCCACCAGACCACAGAAGCGTAAGTGATGAATGGTCTGATAAGTGCTGTGTATATCCATAGGACCACAACAGGTTTCAGACCCCAGGTTTTACCAAAGCCTCTACGGCATTGCTGAAAAATCCTCAATGCGCGATTCACCTTCAGTGAAACGTGTGTCTCCCAAGTTAGCTTCTTATCCAAGATTACTCCGAGATATTTAATATATACCTATTTAATATATATATATATATATATATATATACATACGCACTTAGTGGTTACAGGTCATATAGAATTCAAAGTCCAATTAATTTCAGTGGTTGATCGCTTTTTCCTTTTAGTGAATTTTGAATTTTTTTTATTTTGCTTTTTGCTACATCACTCCCTACATAAAAGCATTGAAATATCATATAAATTTCAGGGGAAATATTATATGCATAGAGTCTGGATTCCCGAGGACCCCGCGTTTGCCACACTGCCAGAGGTTGATTACGAAATAAATTTCTCTGCCTACCATTTGGATGCAAGCAATAATCGTGAACTGATCATCAACGATCACATAGTGGGCGAAGGAGTAGTAAAAGATGTCAACAACGTGAAATCTGGCTTCTTGGCACTGCTGCCGAAAAATGGTTAAACGCAAGTATGCGAGTAGTAGAAACGAAAGATCAGTACGTGTGACGCAAACCTCCATATAAAGGAGTGGAATTTCATGAAAACTCGTAAAGAAGACGTACTTTTTTAATGACTATTGTAATTTGGCTATTAGCATTAAAGCTTAAAAAATAGAAATGCAATAAAAATTTCGCATAAACAACTTTTTTTATTATTTCAATAACATTTTTTTGTTTCTTATTTAGTTGGTAAATAAATTTTCAATTGTTATTCCGGGAATTGGTTGTGGGGATACAAATATTTATATTTACGAGCTCGCATGTCGCCTGAATTTTAACGCTCAGGGTGCGGATACTAGAATGTTTGCGAACAATCAAAAAAAAGTTATATTAAAGAGTGGCATAAATTTAAAAATCAACCCGGATCACCCTCATGGAGCAGCGCTTAATTATAGGAAAAAATATTCATCAATATTATTGGCAGCTCAAATTGACATGAGCGCGACAAATCCTTCAACTGCGTGTTCTCATAAATCAAGTATGGCTGCAAATGGCATACGAAGATGAAACAGCAACTTGACGAACAGCGAAGAAAGGCAGCAACAATTCATTTGAGCGGATGGAAATATCAAAATTCGCAAGCTGTCAATTGTGAAACTGTCAATAGCATGTTAATTTTAGCAGTTTGCGGAACTTAAGGAAAAAACTTTATATGTATGTAGATATGTAAATATGTTTCAAATGTAAGTGATTTGATTGCAAAAGAAGGTAATCAACACCCAGCACACGCCAAAATGTAGTGAAATCGTAGTAAGCTAAGCTGTTTTTCTAATAAAACTTTTGTGTGAAGAGAAAAAATATTATTTCTTACGAATTTTGCTCCACAACTACACTAGGGAGCAAAATTCCTAAACAAAACATTATAGCCACTAGGTTTTTTGAATTGATGTGGTTCAACCTACAATAAAAAATAAGAAAATCGAAAAAATGCAGATGGCCATCCAAATTTTTAGTGGATACAAAATAAAATACTTGTCACGAAATATTAAAAATATGAAAGAACGAACTGAAGGTATTTAAATTAATTTATTAAGGTCCACTAGTAAAGCAAGAGGAAGTGTACAGGTAACGGAATCTTGCTAAAGGTTCTATATAAAAAGATATAAAAAGCTTCAATTGGGCAGATAATCTAAATGTGCCGCATTAGAACGAAATTTTCAAGAGAATAAGACGCTAGCTTCGAATTTAAACCTGCCTGCTCAGTGCTAGTCGCTTCGACAATTAACTGGAATGTATGACTAACATATATACCATTGGTTAGGTTAGGATTAGGGTTAAGGTTTAAGAAAAAAATATATTTAAAAAAAGATTTAATTTTATACCATTAAGGACATCCGGTTAAATCCATCTGAAATTCACTATACTTATTTGGATTGATAAATTAAAGGTTGGTGAAGAGTTCATGGCTTTATACACGCGCCATTATGCAAGGCTTTATAATTTTTGCAACGCAAGTATGTATCATTTACCATAATAACTTTTGCTCCGCAGTGTACGCCCTTAGTAATATTTTCGAGATTTCCGCGATTTCCTATTAGAGTATCAGAGTATTGAAAATTTAATTTAAAATGACTTTGATGGATTTGGTTGTCATCAAATGACAGCTATGAACAGCAGAGCACTCACCAACAGCGCGTCAATGACAGCAGTCACACGTCAAATGACAAGTGCTAGCGCATTATACGAATGCAGTTTTATCTATTGTATTAATATTAGAATGACAGTTTAAAAAGCTCGATAAATGGCTTTAACCTCGTATGTAGTAAATATACATCAAATAAAGTATATTCTCTCTGATTAAATCAAAATAGCAAAAAGGTACCCAAGTTTTCGTTTGAAAATCTCGCGCTGGTTGGCCAACCACTGAAAAATTTTCACCTGCGAAACTTTTAATCGGATGCATTCAATATTACACCAGCAACGCTAAAACGAACAGCCGAAGATCCTCACAGTCTCCTTCAACCTAACGTAAGTCTGTAGCGAGCTCCGGGACTTAGTCCCGTTCTGTGAAACGAAAATTTCCTCACGAGGTCTTAAAAGGTCTTAAAACAAAATGTGAAGAATCGAGTTGAAGTACTGGATTTTCTGTAATCAAAAATTAGGAAAAATATATCTCCCTCATCCCAGATGTCCAATAATGTAAATTTGGTTCTAAATTTAGTCACAAAAGCTCGAATAGCCGCTTCAGTGGGTCGATTAAACTGACCATAAAATGGAAGAAGCGCGCGATAAACTTTCTTAACGGAACACGCATTTTTATAATAAAATTCAATGATTTGCAAGCGTTGTTCGTTTGTAAGACGATTCATGGTTAAATTATAGACCAAACGGAAGATCTTTGACAGGGAAACAAATCACGAAACATGCGTCAGCTGTTTAAACCAACTGTTTAAGGGTAGTTTAGGCAAATACTCGTTGGGAGAACATGCAATTCAATATAATGCCTGTGCAAGAATATGTAGGAATGGGAATGGAAAAATCTGCCCTGCACATCACTATGGGTCGCTGTGTGACTGAATTTTTTAAGATCAGCCTGTTTAGCCTAACCTAACCTTACTCAATTGAGTCATCTATCGCCATTTAAGAAGCACTCAAGCGAAACAAAATGTAGCCATTTGTAAAGCGAAATATTGCAGAGCATGAAAAAATATCAAACTCGGCAACAATACAGGAAACGCAAATTGAAGTTAATCAATTGGAAGCAAGGTCAGGCTTGGCGCCAATGAATTTGATTTCTTAATAAAAATGGCGTTTTTTAGCATTATGACAATGGCAGACTATCAGCCACTTCGTAGGTGCGGCAAAAACTACAGCTTTCTTAACTTGTTGTTGTTGGGATATTGTTATGCATTCACCAAAGACTTGCTCTAACCAGTATTAATTCGTACCGCACAGTTCCTACTCCTATACACTCGGTTGCAGAATCATAAACACACCACATTTTTTTTTAAATATAATTCATGCTGCAACAAAAACTGTATAACGCAAAGCTTCTAATTATGTCCAAATTTTTCAAAATTTTATTAAAACTATAAACTTTTTAAACATAATTTTTAGCTTTTTTCTGGGTATTTAGCTTTACGGCATAATTTAATTAAAGAAATGCCCGCAAAATGTATGTATATGAAGTAGTTTTTGGAGAGAAACTAAGGCCTTACTCGAAAAATAACAAAAAGCAATAAATCAAAAGCGGCATAAAGTTGTTTAATGAAGTTGATTTAAAAATACATAAATTTTTTTTGTTCAGATTTTTGTACATTTGCCTGCCTACGATTATGCGTTTTTCATAAAATTTTTTTTTTCGAAAAGCCTTAAATATTATTCATGAATTAATTAGACTCAGAACGCCTTGAGGATTTTTGCACAATCACTCCAGCCACAAACACATTTACTCAATATGCATTCATCTCCTTCACTCACCCACACTCATTTTGCATGCCGCGCTTGTAAGCCATAATTGAATTTCAAACTTTATTTTATGCTGAGCTGTCAAATTTTTTTATTACCTATTCACCAAACTTTAGTCTAAAATAATACATTTTTATGTTCTAGAAACGTGCGAAATTTTTGTTGAATTTATAATTTTTTTTCTGCACAAATTTTGAATACCAAAACTTTGGCCTGAGGTGGCCAATGGAATATATCAAATTTTATGACCAACACTGCGCAAACAAATTTTGACAAGTGCATACCTTTGTTAGAGTTGGCGGCACCGAGGTGTCTACAACATCGAAATGTACTGACATTTCAATAGCCAAGCATTCAAGCATAAAATATTTGTAAATACAAATGGGACTTTGTAGAATCTCTTCGGTAGTTTTGGCTTTTAAAGCCAAAGAAGATTTATCTAGAACTCAATAGACAGGCCACTAGGTTGCTTGTAGAAAAGATTATTTGAGCCATTCGGATTTCCTGATTGCATTGCACCGAAAAATCATTGATTGCTTGCTAAGCAGACCTCTTAAGACAAATTGTTCATGTTAAAACATGCAGAGTCCAAAAAGACTTGGTACAAATCAATTCATAGTTATAATAGTTCGGCTCTCTGAGAAGTAGCAAATTATTGCTTCAACAGTAAACACTTAAGGTCACTTCCTACTCAGAAAATTAGACGAAAGTCATGAATAAGACGAGTTAATGTCAAATGGTAATTATAAACCTCATGAAGTTAAACCTAATAGATTTTCTTCGATTTACGAAACTGACGCTTCGCCTCACTGAGCTTTAGAGACTTTACGAACTACAGGAACAACGGTGGCAGTATAACATAAAAGAGTAATAGATAAGTCTATCAATAGCGCTTGCTCCCCTTAATTACTCATAAAAAGTTCGCTTCATTGCTTTTGATTAAAATTTCTCCGCAAAACTCTATTTATTTTTTTGTTGAAATACAGATGTATGTACGTGTGTGCATGTAAAATGTTAAATTTATAATTTATTGTGTAAAAACATGATTGCTTTACCTCCGAGCATGAACAGGGCTAAATCACATAACATAATCAGGTTGTCGCAGAAAAGGATTCAAATTCATTTTAGGCAAACATGTGTGCTACAAATGCTTCGCTGCCGTGTTTGAGGATTTGGGGAGCATAGAAAATATTTTAATCCCTAATTGAAAATAAACAGAACATGCGACAAAATTCAAAGAAAACATGAAATGAAAACAAGCAGCAGCAACAGCGACTGCGGCAGACGAGTCGACAGAAGTGGGCAAATTGCAAATGCAGTTGAGGAACATGAAATTACTATACGAAAATGCAATGTAAGAATATACAGAGTGGGAAGATAGGCGAGAGCAGTAAGTTATAGAGAGATAGAGAGAAGTAGAAGAAGATAGAGTAAAACGGGCATAAGTGGTATGTACCGAAATAGAGGTGAGTGAGGGAGTTGGGTGCGTAGTAGAGGTGAGTGCAAGCAAGAGGTTGTAGTTGAAGGAGAATGAGGTAAACCCATAACAGTTAACCCCATTCTTAAAGTGCATGTACGCCTCTAGTGGGTGTGAGTGTTTGCTGTTCTAGAGCAATTTCATGCAAATTGAGTTTTATATACAGAATTTCATGAAACTAAAGGATTAAGGTAATATTTTTTTAGTTTTTGCCGATTAACATGTTTTCACATGTACTATGTCAAGCGATTTGGTTAATTTTAAATTATAATCAAGATATATTAGTGCATTAAAAGCAATTCGTCTGCCTTAATAAACTAATTTAATACACTGAGTAGATAGCAAGGATAAGCGTTCCCCAATGTTGTGCTTGCTAACGGTTAGGGTGGCCCAAAAAGGAACTTATTTTTTCTTGATGTTATGAACTTAACTTTTTTATGCCCTAAATAATGAGATACCTATTGTTTCTTTTTTTATCTTTAATTTTTTATATTAACCAACCCCGATAAAGCGAAAAAAATGACCATTCAATTGCCATCGGAAAAGCTCATTTTGCTCTGAAAATTTGTTATACAATTTTTACTGATCGAATTTAATATAAGAGTAGGATATTATTAGTTTTCAACTTTTTATCCAAGTTAAATTTTGTAATCAGCATTATCGATCTAGGAGTTACCATTTTCATAAAAACCATACAGATCTGCGGCTATGCGGACGACCTGGCTATCGTTGGGAGAAACCAACCCGCACTTGCCGACTATACGCTGGAGCTGAAAACTAAAGCAGAAGATAATGCCGATAAGACAAAATACCTCGTTAGGTCTTTAAGCGCCACAGGCTATGGCAACTTGGAGGTCGACCCAAATATTTTTTAAGAAGTTGGGGGTTTTACATACGTGAGTGTAAAGTTTAGCAGCGCTGTATACCCCCTAATCGGCGAGAACGATAGACTACAAGGTGTTAATAGAAGTTATTTTGCTTACTTTAAACTTCTCGAAAAAATAAGTCATTATCCCAAGAAGGATATTTGGATTAGTAAGGGAAGCTGATGGATCTTACAGAATCAGATAAAATGATGAGATCGAACAGCTGATATCAGGTCAACACATTGTGCGTTTCGCTAAAGCTCAGCGGCTGAGATGGTTTGGAGAACTATTCAGGATGGACGGCAGCAGAATTACGAAAATGACCTTCAAGTCTCTTACTAGGGGCAGTAAAAGGCGCGAAAGACCGCCAAGAAGATGGATAGTCTACCCATGCAGATTAACGCCTTATAAATGCTAGGAGAAGCGACGCAATGAACCGAGTGGTATGGAACACGATTGTGAAGGAAGCAGCTCGGGGTGTAGCTGTGATTGCGATGATGATGATGATGATGGTAGGATATCATTTAATAAAACATAGGGTATGAGTTTTTGGTTTTTTGAGTTTTTGGACATTTGCGTATTATAATATTCTCTTTTAGTTTTCATTTCCAAATGCTCAAAAAATGATATCCTATGCTTTATAGAAAAAAATTAATTAAATAATAATTTCCATTAAAACAAAAAAAAAACAAAAAATGGTTACCCTAATGTAGACACAGGCATGCAGTATGACATTATTCTAAGCAATAACGCAATTTCTTACTCGTGTCCCGCTCAGTGATTTATGCGCCACAGATAGGCTGATATACTACGGGGCATATAGTAAATTTATTTTTCCACAACAAGGACAATGGCTATTAAATACTGCTTTTTGTTTTTTTATTTGTTTTTGATATGTTTTTTGTAGCGAGAAGATAAAACAAGTAAACATGTGAAAATCTGCCGCGTTTACTAACACTTTACGGAACCCCAGAGGACATGTTATCCTTGTGGCAATTCAAGTTTAAAAAGTAACAACAAAATAAAATAAATGATAGTAAAATGTTAGCAGAAGTACATGCACACACATACATATACACATATACGTGGAATAAACAAAAAAAGTAGCAGCCACACAAATCCCTCGATAGCCCAAGCGCGGAAGTCAACAACCAAACACACTTGTCGTGCATTTCCTGTACAGGAGCCGAGAGGAAAGGCGGCAGCTAGCTGAGGCAGAGAGAGCGCTTGTTGGTCAGGCGAAATTCAAACAATTTGCATATGCTTTTTGGTGGCGCGGCAGAGAGCCTGGCGGAACAAAGGAGCTTAGAATTAGAAAACTAAAAGCAAGAAAAAAGAAATACTCAAGGAGAAAGTGGGGAGAGTTGTGGGGAAAAATGTCAACAACAGCACCAATAGCACCAACTGTAAATAGTATGCAAGCGGAATGCTCTCAGTGACAATGCCAACAAACGTAGAACAACACTTCAGACTGAATGGGCAGCTGAAACCAAATCCAATGTCAGCTTAAGAATTTGCCCAAGTTATTCGATGTGTATTTAACAGGTCGCACACACACAAGCAAACACGCATACACTCACAACAAGTGACACTAGGATCGAGATATAAACACATTGATAGAGATATAAAGTTGAGCGTTATGTCAAGTTGCTTGCCATGCAATGTGTGAAGAATTGGAATCTTGTTGGAATGCACTGGCGCACGCACCCTTTGCACGTTGTGTGCGGCAGCCTTTGTTTTGCATGCGACTAAGCAATCGCATACAAACGTATAAACTCTTATAAGAACATAGCTGATGTCCTAGTTGACATATCGGAAGGGATATACCAAGTGTGCCATACATACTTGCTGGTGAGCTTAAGAGGAGAGAAACTAAGAATAAAGAATAACAAAATCAGTGAATGCAAAAAAAAAAAAAACGCAAGTATATATGTATTTTACAAGACAAAAGCGACACACCAAGTCAACCGGCGAAAAGTGAAAAACGAATGTGCTAAGTAATGCAAAGCGAACGCTGGCGTAAAATAGTGGCACAATGCGCAAGATATGCAGCTATAAAGCGAGCTACTAAGCAGCATAAAAATGTGTACAGATAACCTTATGCTACATATCTCAGCTAGCGCTCAGTCCACGCCGTTTGCCCAGCGTCAATGACTACTAAAGCCAATTGTCTTGGTTGCAGTTGGTCGTGAAATCAGTCCCTCAGCCCATCGGCCCATCGGTCCTTCGGCCCACTTCCTAGTGCTTGTCGTGGTGTAATATTTATGCGCAGACGACTAAAATAAGCTGCTTCAAGGATTTATTGGCTAAATGGACAGATTTGACTATGTATGTTATCCCTGGGAATGCTGGCAATATGTCGCACGATAATGCAATGATGGGGCTATTTTCCAATGCATTGATGCAGTGCGCGAAAATCTGTTTTTTTGATTTTGTTCTGAGTAGAAGCTAAAGTTGGAAACTTAAAAAGTCAGATTCATCGTTGTTGCGATTAAAGAGCTTTTGCACGGATATCATGGTTAGAAGGTACTAGCATGCTAAAGAGATCGCGCGTAGGAGTGATCGAAAGTGGCTCATTTCAATTTACGTGAACTCAAATACAAAAAGAGTCCTTCAAAGATCCAAAAAAACACATGAAAGCCCCGCTGCTCTTCGGCTAGCTCTTGGCTGCTGTTCAGGTAGGTGAAATGGTTGAAGTACCACTCTGCCACTCCTCAAGTAGCACTAAAGCGCCGTGTTGATACCATTATGAGACTTCCAACAGGCTGATATCTACAGCCAAGCTGTTTATGCAATGGAGAAGATTGATGGGATTTAGGTTGGAGCACTACCCTAGGCTATAGAAGAAAGGAGTACTCAGTGACCTTAATCGGCTGCCAAGCCAAGCAAAGAGAGTGCTCAACAGTCTCCTTCCCTGAAAGGTTCTCACAGCTTCTGCAATGGAGTGATAAATTTAGAGGTGTCAAATTTTCAATTGAAATACTATAACGAAAATTCAAATAGGTTGGGTAATCTTTATTATTTTTATTTAGAATCTTTCATGATATTTTTTTTTTAAGATAGTCCCTTTCAAATGTTAGGCGCAAGACTTCGGTCGGTATCTCGTGAATAACTTTAGTAACGTTAACTTTCAATGCCTCAATTGAAGCTGGTTCAACCACAAAACATTTAGACTTTACATACTCCTACAAATAAAAGTTCAAAGGTGTGATATCACACATTGGTTCGAGACGGGAGATAAATTGCTCACCGAAACGAAGGAGCAAGTAGGACCGCCTTGTTGGAACCAAATGTTGTGCAGCTCACAGGCTTCGATTTTCAGTATCAAAAAGTCGTTTTTCATGGCCCGATAGAGTTCTGGATTCACTGTTACATTGGCGCCTGCCTCGTTTTTGAAGAAATATGGGCCAATGATTCCTCCAGCTCATAGGCCGCACCCGCCGGCTGTTTTCAATGGATGTAATGGCTGTTCTTGAATGACATCGGGTTGCTCTTCAGCCGAAATACGGCAAATTTCCTTATTGACGTAGCCATTAAGCCTAAAATGGGCCTCATCGCAGAACCAAATTCGCGCTATAAGTTGGTTTGAGCGCGAGATGAATACTTTCACAGAGCGTCGATTTTCGTAATACAATTGTGCGATTTGTAAACGGTGTTGAAGCGAACGTCTCTTCGTGATGCAAATAATATTATAGTTATGTATTTTGTTTGGTAGTAGTCAAGTGTGATCTGTCAAAAAAACCCTTTGGAAAGTATCTCCAATCTGATAACCCTGTACATTTTTGTTTAGCAATGAATTTATATTACATTTACATCAAGAATGATAGAAAGAAGATTGCGCGAATCAGAGAGTGCGTGACGTCACGTTTTTCCGAGTTGTGCAGTATTGCCAACCATTTGCTCTTCGCAATAAATTTAGTGCTTTTTTATACCGAAAATGCGAAAATTTTAAAGTTTCGAGTTTGTTTCTTTTTTTTAATTTAAAGCTGCTGAAACTTTAAGATAAAAAAAACTATATTATTATACAAATGAAGGTTAAAAAGGCCACTCTGAGAAGATTTTAGTGCAAATAAAAATTAGTTGGTTCTTATAAAATTTGATATTTTGAAAGTGTGAATTTAATTTGTTGCTCCTTTTAAGGTTATGCAGTATTATATTATGCAACATGAAATGTCCCTCTCTCAAGTCTTCTTAAGATTGAAAACCTTTTTACACATTTTAAAAGGCGTTTGAATTTTCTGAATGCGGATTAAAACCATAGAGGTGTAATCGTTTCTTCCGGTCCTCAATCTATAGTGGGACTTAGGGCATCAAGAGGTGTATTCATTGTTAAAATAAGTCACAAATTACCAGAAAATACTAAAGAAACCATACTGACATTTTTACAAAAAGAGAACTTTATCTAGTTACATAACTTCAAATATAGCAAAAAAGTCGTTCCCTTAACAAAAGAGTCTCGCTTAATAAAAAAACTCATAAATTAAATTGTACATAAGCATAGCACATTAATTAAAAAAAACTCACGTTTTAAAGACATTTTGTCACGCAACAAAGTTCTTTAAGTAATAAGTAATAAAAATTTGGTGTTTTATTTTCTTTAATTGGGCATTTTAGTGCGTTTTTATATCCAAAGCTAGGCAACACTGCAGTAGCGAGAGAGAGATTTGACTGCCGAAAGCAGAAGAATACCAACGACACCTGCAATCGCGGGCAATGCCACCAGATGTTAAAAAAAGTAAAGCTAAATAAAACTGAGTGAATTATTAAACTAATTATTAAATAATGTATATTTTACAAAATTAGAAACATTACATTTTAATTAGAACAGGCTAGAAAAATGTCATGAAGAAAGAACTAAAACTCCGAGACTAAATAACAAATAAAAAAAATGCTAAATCAAGTTACGAAAATGGTAATCTGGCCATATTGGAGCCAAAATCACGCAACTCGTTGTCAAATTCGCTGAGAGCAAAGTAAAGGGACCACGAGAGGCGCCAACTCATTATTATCTCCATCATGTATTTACATTATAAGCTATGAATTCTCGAAAAAAGTATTCATTTTGACTAAACTGATAAAGGCAAAGGTCCAGGCAGCTAAAAAAAAGTCAAAATTGCCTGTTTTCAAATAGTATTGAAAAAAAATTATTTCGATTTTGTATTTTATGAATTTTTTAAAGGAAAAGTGCCAACTTTGCTAATTGGCCTGGTTAGATTAAGTAAAAAAAATTGTTGAAAAAAAAATATTTTTGAGTTTAGATAAAGTTTGCTAATACAAAATTTTTCGAGATGAAGACGTTATAGGGTACATTCAATAGTTTAACTAAATATATACATTTTCCAAAGTTTTGAATCTGAGTTAAATATATTTTTATGTACATATTTTGAAAAAATTTTCTTTGAAAACGGTAATTTATATTTTAATGCACTTTTTTGGTTCAATACTTGTTTTTGGTTTTGAAAATCTTAGCAAATTTTCTAAGCTTAACAAAGTTTTTGAGCTTCGAAAAATCTCATAATTTATACGAACATGACAAAAAAAATTATTTTCAGTGCATTTTTTTGCTTTCACTTTGTCCCATGGACGACCCATTGATGAATGTTCGCATTGAATAGCAATTTTTCAAGATTTACAACTTAACCCATCGCAAATGCAGAGCTAAAACTTATTTACAAAAAAAAAAATATTATAAAAAGAAGTTAAAAAAAAAATCTATCCACAGCAACGAATGTGAAGAAAAAAAGGCAAATCGGATGCCACTACGAACACATTAAATATTTCACATAAGGGCGAGCACATATGATGTACTCCATACATACGTACATATACAGACACACAAGTAGTATAGGTATGCGTGTGCACCAACAACAAATAGCTATACGCTGCAGCAAAGTAAAATCTGAAAGGATATGTGGCATAGCCTAGGCCGTCAGGACAATGAATTTGTCGAGATAGCGAGTGTAATGGGCTGAAATGGCCGTTGGCCTTTTGTGAGCAAAAAAAACACACACACACACACCCACATGTGGGAGCTCATATGTGCATGCACAAGTGTAAATATTCACAAAAGTAACTGAAAAGAAATGCCGAATGAAAATAGCAAGTTTTTCATGTTTTTATTTTGAAAAGTGAAAAAAGTTCTAAAAATTGGTTCCCTTCAATTGTGGAGGCCAAAAGTTAGTAAAGTGAAAATAAAATGTTGCATGCGGGTCGCCGTTTGTTGCGGGCGACGAGCCGGCAGCCTCAGCAAGCAGTGCCAATTTTCTATTTTTATTTTTTTCCTCATTTTCATGAACTTTTCCCACCCAAATGTAGAAGTGAGTGCCTTTTGCTATGCGGGATTTGCAAATAATTTTCTTGCGATCTCGAAATCAATAAAACATTTTTATTTCGCTCAACTTACTTTCGTACTTTCGGTACTCTTTCGTATTCCGGCTTTTGGCGCACACAATTGAATTGAACTATTTTATCTTAAATTGTATCTTGAGGATAATAAATAAATATAACACCCGTCGAGCACTTCGTTAAACGCCCACGCCAGTGCTCACGCGCCCACCACTAAATTTAAATTTATTATTGTATTTTTTAAATTGTTTGTTGCCCACAAAAATGCCTTTGGATGCTCGTTGCGAATTGGCATTGTTGGAAACGCTTGGCATTTTCTATTTTGTGTATTTTGCCAGAAAAACCGACATTTCATTGGACGACTCATTGTGTCCGCTTGTCTTGTGTCAATTAGACAAAAGTCAAAAGGACCAGCAACCCTTTCGTGCGTCTCACTCTTGGTGACTCCATCGCTTCAAATGCTGCTTTGAATGGGTTATAAATTGCAAAATGTTTCTTCTTCAGTTTTGGTTTTGCTTTTCTGCTTTCCAATATGCCTTTTTGCATGAATAGTTGCCAACAAATAAATGGTTGTCCCTTTTCTATTGCTCACAATGCCAATTATATGTACGAACTCCTTTACACACATACATACACACACATATACCATATGTACACTCATCATTTGTTGCTATTTTAGCAATTCTTTTTGAAAATTAATTGGACAGCAATTGTCAATTGATTGTTCGAGTACACTGTGCTTTTGTAATAATTTACAGCAGTAAAATGAATGAACGAATTCTCAGTTAATGAAAAACCACTTATTTATCTGAATAATATAATAGCGAGCTCTGAAAAGGAAAAGGCTGGCTGATGGAAAGAAATGGAATTTAAGATAGGAAAAAACATCTTTTTAGTCTTTTTTATTTGCTCTTTAAGGGGTAAGCGGTAGTCAGAGGCCCGAAAAAATGATGATTTTCAATGTTTTTTTTTTGCTAGTCAGTTGCTTTGTTTCACAAAAATAAAAACATAGTATTAATACATCATCTTTCGACTTGACTTAAGAAAAAAAAAAAATAATAATAATAATTGTAATAATAAAGTTATCGCTGTTTGGAGCCCGTTTCTCCAGAAGACCCTTGCGGTGATCACTTCAAGTCCTTGATGATTCATCTAAAATCAATCGGACAAGATAAATTAGTTTTGTTAATAGATAATCTTGTGCCTGATCGATGCTCGTTTTTCGAAATTAACAATATGGCAGATTTTCGAGATAATTGTCGGTTTTATTGTTTTATTGTTATTAATTATTTAAAAAAAATCGAAATTTTTGAAAAAAAAAATCCTTCGATTAGGCACGAGTTATGTTTTTCACAAACAGTATAAATTTTATTGAAATCTACAAACATAGTTTTGAGAAATACGAATTTACAGTTTTGCTATTTGCTTTCGAACGCTCCGGAGCACCCGAGCGCCCTTTTTTTATTTGTTGAATAACGCGAAAAGTATTTGTCGGATTTACTTCAAATTTTCACATAATATTTTTAAAATATTATACTTTAAGAAAATTAAACTTTTTGAAAACTCTGACTACCCATAACCTCTTAAAAATGCGGCCTCAGTTAGTCAACTCAACACAATTGACTACGAAGAATTTCTTCAAAGTTTTCCACTTGTATATTCGTATTTAAGGCGTAGCGCCACAGGAGAATTTTTTAAAAATATTTTTTTATTTTATTGGCTTAAACGATGTTTTGAACCTGCTAAAATATGATTTATAAAGTTTAACTCCTGACAAAAAAAAAAAAAAATTGCTTTGGAGTTCCGAGCGCCTCCCCATAAACTACAACTTCAAACGCTTCTCTCAAGTTTTGATTTTTCAAAACAGCACGAATCCCAACCCTAACAATTTGCAATCATTTTCTTGTTCGATAAGTTAATTCAAATAACATCCTATGCTTCAATAGGAGTTAAAGGAAAAATATGTATAATTAAAAAAAAAATTTAACAAAAAAAAACATTTTTTTTTTTATGAAAAGTGAACATTCGCCGGTTACATAGAAATCAATTTTCCTAAAACCTTCTTCATTAACAATCCTCGCTTAGATTACAGACCTTTTAGTGCTTTTTTCATATTGAAATTAGCCCGTTCATAGTATGGGCCACAAATCGCTTGAATTTCAACACGTCTCGGAAGACCTGCCACCAGGTCTTGCAATATTTTCTTTTCTTATATTTTTGTCTATCACGTTTCTTCCCGTCCAGAAGAATTGTTATGACTCCATTGTTTGGGTCGTTTTAGTGCTGTTAATCCTTAAATAATTGTTTCTGATGAAACGAAATCCATTATTTTTGCGTAAAATTTTTGCGCAAATAGCTTAAAATTGTTTTATGGTCGATCTTTAGCTCTTGGCGGCTGGCAGACACCGATGTTGGTATTCTTGGAAACAGCCGAGTCTGCTCAGCAACTGGGTGAGGTAGTAGTCTACATCTTCTTGTTTTCCTGTATGCCACTCATCGATGCACGGAATGAGTTTGTGTACCCAGCATCCTTTTTGAGACAACTCCCAACGCTGCTGCCATCGTCTAATTGTCAGTGCCCGTTCTGTGACTTTTTAATCCGATGTAGGCCGCGCCCTTTGCGTGCTGTACAGTCAGCTCATTTGCTCTGCCAGCAGGTCCAAAGGAGACTCTCCTGTAATGATTCAGATTACGTCGTTCGATACGGTTCTACACGCGCACGCGTATATCTCCTACACTGACCTCCTGATACAGAGTCTTTTTGGCCGCTGCACAGGTAGGTGGCGCATACAAGAAGATAGAATCAAAAACCGTTGACAGTAGGTGCCATATCTACATCACTGCAAAGTTCCCAATTTCATAGTTTAGAGTAATCGTAAAGGTCCTCAAATCTTCTGCGGAGTCTCTATCCCGAATGGATACTGGACTGACGTTAGTAGATATTTCTGTAAATTGGGAATTGAAAATTTTTGTTTGCACGCTGTTTTTGTAATATAATATTTTCGTCATTGTCTTCTACACGCTCGTTTTGGAGGAAATGAGACGAAGTATATGGAAAGTTTGGAAAAGCGGCCGCCGTAGCCGAATGGGTTGGTGCATGATTGCCATTCGGAGTCGGCTTGAAACTGTAGGTCCCTCCATTTGTGGAACAACATCAAGACGCACACCACAAATAGGAGGAGGAGCTCGGCCAAACACCCAAAAAGGGTGTACGCGCCAATTATATATATATATATGGAAAGTTTGAATTGATGTCGTGTAGGTCAGCCTAAACATACCACTAGGCAATATTTTTCCAAAACTTCATCAAAACTTTCAGCTTTTCAAACAGAATTCTTAAAATGTTTCTGATTGCAGTTATGCAGTTTTCTAGTCCATTGATTTTTAGTACAAGAAAGTCCAAGTTTCAACTGATAGCAGAAGGCCGTTGATATTACTCAACTTTTCTTAATTCGCTTGCTCCCAAGATTTTTCTTTCATGCACTTCAAGCATGCATCTACTTTGTGCGCACATTTCAGCGGGAAGGAAAAATTCTCAAAAAAATTGCATTAAAACTCAATGGGTTATAAAACTTCATACCCAGAAAAATTCCATATATTCTGGTTGAGAGCTGAAAGTTTTGATGAAATTTGAAAGAATTTGGGACAAAGCTTGAAACTTAACGTTTAATGATTTTTTTGTAGAAAACAACTATATTTTTATAAAAAATAGTAGTGTGTTCATAATTTTGAAACTGGGTTCGCATGTTATGAAATCGTAGGGTTAGGGCAAGTGCGTACTTGTAGTTTGCCACAAAAATTAAAAACCAAAGTGAAATATGAGCGCAGAGTGTTTTTTTACAACATTACGGATTACTTGTTGCTTAATCTTTTGAAAAGCGTAGCAATTGACACAAAATTACAAAATGCATTTACAAGTTTTATTCCAAGTCATATCGGCAATTGAACGTATCAGCGTACTTTTAATAGTAGGAATGCAACTGCGCTGCGACCCCATGACATGATTATCTGTGTATACATATCATATAAATATATGTATGTATATATTTATAAATGTTTATAAATCGTCTATTGCTTGCAGCATACAATTAATCTCATTCATAGAATTAAATATCGCTTGTTCACATGCACGAACGTATTTACTCATTTTTGTATGCATACCTACATACATATGTACATACATAGCAGTACGAATGATCGTTAGACAATGTGTAACGTACTTAAGCTGTTAACATTAGGGTACATTTAATATTTTTAATAGATTTAAATTTTCATAAATGTGTGTAGGTAAGTGAACTCGCACTCTTCAAAAAAGAGGGGCTGTTGAAAAAGGGGTGATTTAATTCAATTAACGTTCAGCTGGTTTACATAGAACTATTCAGAACTTTCTTTTAAAGAATGCAACTATAAATGAAAAATATTTAAAATTTTGTCTGTATAAAATTTGTTACAAAACATCCGCATTGTGCCGCGTTCACGTATAGCACCACTCACAATTCAAAGCGGAAAAAGTGAGAGTGGGTGTAAGGGTAGGCCTTATTAAGCGACTTTAGAGACTTTCCAAATCAAAGCTGGATACTAATCTTACAGTACAGGAAAACATTGAAAAACATATTTTTATCTTAAATATATACGTTAATAATAATTCATAGTTAGTAGTTGAGACGATTAACATAAGGCAGGCAGGGTTAAACGCCCATGATAAAATATGTAGTATCCGTGCGGAAGATTACAATTGAATATACGGGGTGTACTTATAAACGTCAGTGGTCATCATCCGTTCATAGTGTGGAGCCTTTGCTTTCGTATACGCAATAAAGGGTCCGGCACTCGAAGTGTAACCAACTTCAGAGCGGTCTGTTAGTTGGCTAAATAACAGTCCAGACTATTGTTTATAAGCACGTGAGAGCATTTTGCTGAAATATCTTAAAGTTAACAAAGTTTTTGTGTATAGCACCATTACTCGTTGCAATGCTACTCCATCGCAATACGTCATGGAGGTGGTCATCGCAAGACTGCAACGTCACGTGAAATGGTGCAAAAAGAGAAGAAGCGAAACCCCTGACAAAGTGCTGACCGTAGCATTCGCCGCATACTGAAAAATGATCTGAAAGTCAAGCTTTACAAGACCCAAAAGGCGCATAATCGCACAAAAAATTGTTAAATTTGAGCAATTAAACTCTTAAAACGATGGGGTTTATTTGACCAACCGTTCAATCGAGAATTTGAATAATTGACTGTCCACCAGGAACCAACAGCCGCCATAGGTAATGGTTTGGGCCGCTGTAACTGCAGATGGACGCTCTCCAATCGTTTTCATCGAGCCTGGCATCAAGGCATATGCGAAATGCTTTGAAGTCGAGGCCAGACAAACATTTCGGTGGCAAACCATGGACGTTTCAACAGGACTCGGCACCGTTAAAGCTCGAGTAAACCAAGAATTGCTAAAAACAACGTTCCGAACTTCATGACGTCCACACAATGGCTCTCAAATTCACCAGATGCCAATCCGATGGATTATTTGCTTTGGCTTATTTTGGAGAGCAAGATCCGAAATAAAAGATTCACCAGGCTCTCAGCGCCTCGAACCATTGCCCGCGAATAGTCCAAAATACCTATAAGTCAGATTCGGGCAGCTTGCGATTCATTTCTTGACAGTTTCAAGACCACAGTCAAGGCAAAAGGTGTTCACATCGGGCAAAAGTAAATTGATTCTTAATTTAGTATTATTTTCACACCTTTTTTACTTTGAATTGAATAAAAATAATTTTCCTAAAAAACAAAAATATTGTTGGAATTAATTTTTTTGTATTATAATCTGGTAGATAGCTTACTGATAATTCGTTTTTGAGTATCATATCCGCCATATGTATGTACGTTTGATCAGTCCAAAGACTATTCAGCTGTCAAATCATAGTTCTAATGCAGCTAAAAACATCCGATACATCAGTACAGCCGTAATTTTCGATGGTCTGTCCAAAGATTTCTAAGCTAAGTAGGAGATCCTAACAGTTGACTATCCGCCATGCGATTGCTATAAGTTTCTTAAGGTTAAACCTACATTAAAAGGAACAAGATTTGAAGAATTTCAAAAAAGAAAAATCGGATCTCGTTCTGAAGGAGCTGACAACTAACTATTTGCATACGAAGCCTTCTAGAGATAGTCGCCTCAGGATGGCCGTCGCCGAATAGGCTGGTGAGTGACTACTATTCGGTAGCGCCCAGATTCGAAACTCCGGGCATGCAACATCGAATGATAGAAAAAGTTTTTTGTATTACCATCGCCCACATCTAACATCATTTCAAGTGCGAGCTAATGTGAGAAGGCGAAGCAACACAGGAAGCGCTGGGCTTGTTATATGTTCCTTGGCCGGATATCGTTACCGTTCATACCGAATCGAACCGACTGTTCTAGAATTAAGAGTAAAAACACCCCAGAGAGCGATCAAATGTTTGTGTATACCAGTTGATCGAAAATAAAGGGTGACCCTTCGTCTGGTTTCTTTCTAGAGTACTTCAATACTCCTTATTACTGTTTGACTCGTTTTATCATATTTTATAGAAATATATAACTGAAAATTAATATAAAGTTTTAATCAATAACTGCCAGATTTTTCAGGATCATGTAGAAGGCTTATGTACCTATCATGCGAGTGGCTCAGCTTATTTCTATTTTAAGAATGCAGATCGTTTTTGAAGTTTACGCACTTCAACGAGTTTCAAAGGCAAAACACAAACAAATTTTAACAGCGTGCGACCACGGCTCCAAATGGTGCTTACTAGCGAACTTGGTGCCCAAAAAATCTATTGTTTGAGAAACTGTGTGGCATGGATTGCCAACCAAAGATCATCCCAGTTTATTAAATCAATTTCAGTTCGCAGAAAGTCGATAATTATGCCTTTTTCGAAAATAAACACACCGAAGTCTATGCAAAATAGGCGACGAACTTTCATCTTCCGCGCGTGCATTGTCCTCTTGAAAATTGCGACGTGTCACAATATTTCCTGCAATGGAAAAAATCAAGTATCGTGATTTCAGTGATTGAATATTTATTTTTGGAAGGTTTAACGGCAAAGAAAATTTATAAACGAAAGTTAGAAGTATATAAGGACCTTTCGCTTCGATCAGTTAGTACAGTAAAAAGATGGGTTGCTGAATTAAACGTGGTCGTGAGACCCTTAAAGACGACCCACGTCAAGTACGTCCAAAAACAGCGACAACATCAGAAACCGTAGAAAAAATACAGAATATCGTATTGGAAAATCGTCAAGTGACTGAGAGATACTCAGATTAAGTGAAAGCCATAGGGATCTCATTGCGCAGTGTAAGCAATACATATGTTGGCTGAAGTATTCGGTTTCAGAAAGCTATGTGCAAAATGGGTAACGCATTCGTTACCAATGGCACAAAAACATATTCGTACGCGCCTTTCTCAGCAACATTTAGAGCATTTTTGAGAGGGTAAAGAGGATTTTGTGCGCCGATTCATCACTAAGGATAAGAATTGGGTCTATAACCATGATCCAAAATCAAAACAGGAAAATCCGCATCCGTTTTTTGGGATGCGAAAGGAGTTTTGTTAGTGGATTTCTTGGACACTGATAAAAGACAAATTCTGAATATTATTGCAACCTTCTAGACCTTCCTACTGAAGGAAAAAATTTGTGGAAACCGACTCAGTTTGCAAAAGAAAAAAAATCTTTTTCATCAGGACAATGCGACGTGTCGCAAGAGCATTTCGACAATTGCTAAAATCCATGAATTAAAGTTCGAATTGTTCAATTTGTTTCTAGGTCTAAACAAATTTCATGTGTGGAAGGCGTTTTTCATCAAAATATGAGGTCATAACAGCTGTGGAAATGTATTTTGCAGCACTTCGAGAATCTCACTTCTGGGATGGAATTCATAAATTGGAATCTCGTTAAAACAAGTGTATTGATGCTCAGGGAGTTTATCTATACTAATATTATAAAGAGGAAAACTTTGTTTGTTTGTAATGAATAAGCTCAAAAACTACTGGACCGATTTTAAAAATTTTTTCACCATTCGAAAGCTACATCATCCACGAGTAACATGGATTATATTTTATTTTGAAAATAGGGCTCGAGATATAGGTCAAAACGTGGACCCGGGTAACCTTCGGATGTGTATATACAATATGGGTATCAAATGGAAGCTGTTGGTGAATGCTTTAGTATAGAGTATTTTTCATGCCGCTCCGTGACTAGGGTCTCGAGATAGAGACCAAAACGTGGACCCTAGAATGTGTTTGTACAATATGGATATCAAATTGAAGCTGTTGGTGAATGCTTTAGTATAGAGTATTTTTCATGCCGCTCCGTGACTGGGGTCTCGAGATATAGGTCAAAACTTGGACCCGGGTAACCTCTGGTTGTGTATGTACAATATGGGTATCAAATGAAAGCTGTTGATAAGTGCTTTAATACGGGGTAATTTTCATACCTCTTGATGACTAGGGTCTGGAAATATATGCCAAAACGTGGACCCGCCGTGTCTTTGCACCGAATTAAACCAAACTTACACACATTGTTAAGTAAGTATTGAAAATGGGTTTCGTAAAGTTTGGTTGTAATTCGGAGCACTGGCAACGGGTACAGCGTTCTTTTGAACCAGCCATAATGTCGTTTACTTTTTTAACGCTTGGGGCGGAACTGAACTGTCAAATTGACAGTGTGAGTTACAATGTGTCAATATTTCTTTCTGATTTGGATGCCATAAGGAAAAAACGTACATAAGTGCAACATGTGAAAATTGTTTGTGAATTTTTTTGGAGTGGATTTTGGAACAGTGAATAATTTCTTACAAAATTTGAGAATTTAAAGTGAAATCCGAATGAAATTATGTGTTCGTGGAAAAAAAATTTTTTTTCGATTTTTGTTTTGAAAAATATAAATGGATAATGGTTAAAAAAGCTCCAATGCTTAATAAAACATATAAATTGAAACGAAAAATTCATGGATGATCAGGAAAAAAGACGATTGTTTATTCATATGCGTTGATTTGAAATTTAAAAACAATCTTCTTTTTTCCTGATTTTCAATTTATGTATATTTTATATTTACTCAAAAACAAATAGAAAAACAAAAAATATTGTTTATGCCAAAGCGCTTGAATAAAGAATAAAGAAATAAATAATATGAAAACCATATATTTTCTGTTCTAAACCATATCTATTCTATTTTAGTGTGCCCAGCGAAGGGGGCCGGGTTTGCTAGTACTGAATAATAAAATGTATTTCAAACCATACAATTGTGTTCTCCTTATCGAATCACAACATTTTTTGAACAGTTTCAGTCACTTTTTTCAGCCGGAAATAGTTGTCTATGTATGGTAGAAATACTAACTTATTAAAAGAGAAACTCGTTGATGAACCACCCTTTATTTACTTACCTACCTTTGATCGCTGTACTTAACTTTCTGTGTGATCATCGATATGAAGTTTCTTTGAGTAAAATTTGTCTATAGAACCACCCTAACACTCTAACACATACATATATATGTACAAATGTATGTTCATACATACGCACATACATATTTATGATCAAGTTTTTCGTTAGTGTGCCATTATCAGCAATGAAATTGAAACCATTGCAAGCAAATATCTCAGTTTTTCCTAACGGCTTGTGGATGAATGTGCATACATACATAAATACATAAATTTAATTAGGATTTTGTACTCGTTCTCATTCTCGTTTTCACACTCGCATTCAGCGTCCAAATATTAACTTTTCCAGTCTGTGATCTGCTGAAATCTGAACTGACATTTTTCTTTTCTGATAAACTATTTTTGCTTTCAACTGTTTGCGTACATATTTACGCTAAGCATTTCGCGTACTAGAGATAAATATTGTGCATACAAGCGTACATATGGACAAACATATCCATCTATTCACGTACTATCTACAAATGCCTATATGTATTATATATTTAAGTATGTATGTATGTATGTTTGTATGTATGTATGTTTTGTCAGTCGACCGATAAGCCCACTTTATATACCACCATACATTTATGTACATATGTCTGTATGTATGCACATTCCTACAATTTAAAATTTTTATGCAGACATTTTGTGCCTCGAAACGTCAGTTGTTCTTGAAACTTCAGCCCAGTCGGATCACTTGCGCTCCTCACACCAGCTCCAACGTACCAGCTATTCGTTCGCTGGTAATGTAAATATTTATAAAAGCCAGCAATCTGCCTCATCATGAAGCAAAAATATAAAAAAAACGAAACAAAACAAAAACTCACAGAAAAACGAGGAAAAATTACAAAAAAAAAAACAGCAAAGCCTAAAACCACATTATTGTTGTTGCTACGCGGTGTTGAAAGGTCAGGTGCTGATAAGTCGTGAACACTGAATATAACAAGACGAGAAACAAAAACAAAAACAACACAACAGCGGCAGTAGCACTGTGCCAACAACCCAGCAATGATCGCGTCAAATGTACGAATGTTTACAACAACAATAGCAGCAACAATACTAACACCACTTTTGCATTCATTCAGCCGTTGAATTTGTAAACACATGTGCGCCGGGCGGCCAGTGAGACGCGATCGGTTAAATGGGTAGCAGCAGAACTGTGAATCGTACGGCAGCGCGGCACAGCGCCGTCAAGGGGCAAAGGCAAAGGCAACGGCGGGTTGTGGCGTGGCGAGCTGTGGTGTGATGTGGCAAGGCTTGGCGATTTGTTTAAATAAACATACGGCGCACGTACGCGCCGGGTTCGGGTAAGTGTTTTGTTGAAAATACAAAAGTGATTTTTCTTCAAATTTTTTGTTTTTACTCTACCATAAAAAATTGGACGTTTTCTGTTATTTTTTCGACATTTTCTCTATCGAGACGTGACACAGTGTCATGATTGATTAGTGCATGTTTTCTTAAAATCTATTTTTAGTTTGGCAAAGTAGAAGAAAGTGTGTGTTTTGCCGCTTTTTTAAATTTATTTTAGGTTTGTTTCGAAAGTAATTTCGTTGGCTGAGTGGTTTTTGAAATTAAAACGGATTAAAAAAATCTTTAGAAATACATTAGACTAAAAAACGGCTGTGCAATCCATTTCAGTTTAAAGTGATCGGATAATCTGAGGAAATGTAAAAAAAATATATATTTATGTATCTATGTTTTAAGGCGAAAAGAGTTGCGAAAACAGACGCTGATGCAAGGCGCATCTTAAGAATGTTGTGTGATTAGCGTAGTCGAATTCTTCTTCATCAACTCGCTTTTAAGTTGGACACGTTTTTAAAATCATTGGTTGGGCACCCGGGTCTGACCTTTTTTCGTCCTGTTCGAGGATTCATTTTAAAAGGATCTATGCATTAATCGAGAGAAAATCAAATTTTAGGATGCTACCTGGAAACTTAAACCGTTAGCTATAATAGAAATATGTTGAATTCATATCCAAAGTCGAAAAAGTTTGGCCAGACGCGGGTGCCCAACGGAGGGTTAATTTAGAAATGTCAGTAAAACTGAAAGTTGTTGTTGTATTGTGAATGCGCGACACACTAATTTTATGTTTTATTTACTTAAAGAAATGTTGTTGTCGCTCGAATGCCACCACCTTATATAGATTCGCCTGAATAGCTCAAGGTTGGACAATTGTACGTACACATTTTATTACTATTTTGTGAAAATAATATTATACTAGTATATAAAACAAACAACTGCAGCAGGCAGATTTGGGTACAAGAATTCATAATTAAAAAATTTATTTATCTATTAAAAGCAAAATATAATATTTGGATCAAAACTTCGACCATACATATAATCCTTAAAGTACATAATGAGTATATCATTTTTGCTAAAGAAAATTGTAACATAGCACATCTCAATTAGTTTTGTTCCAAATCCATTTATCGTTTAATAAGTATTATGAACCGATTTCTGATACTATTACACTATTCTCAAAGTATTGAGAATTACTTGTGTGAATCATTTTAACCTCCTAACTTCCCCTCTTTTGGTCCATTTGACTTCTTTTTTAAAAAAAATCTAAAAGGTTTTCTTAAATGGCACATTTGAGGGCTAAAAGTTCTACGAAAATATTTGTCGGAAAATTTCATTGGGGGTTAAGGAAGACATAAAAGCCGTCAGTATAAGCACTTACTCGTATTGGACTTCGTGCACATGTGAGCCGTTTTCTTTCAGAGATGATAGATTTATAAGGTTTGCTCTTTAAATTTGAACAAGAAAATTTTGAGGGGAACTTCGGCTTTTGCACGATCATTTCACACATATCCACACATTCGTCCAATCAGTCCATGTTCAGGTAGCTATGAAGCAGCATCAGCGAAAACTGTGTTGATTTTTCCCCCTATATCACTAACACAATTGCACAATCACTTCATATCAAGGACGATAGTTTTATCGGGTTTGGCCAATAGAGAAACAAAATTGTGAAGGGAACTTCGGTGCCCCTTTAAGAGGGGATTCGCGAGCCGAATTTTGGCCGATCATTTCACACGCAATAAGTCGTTGTTCGGGCGGCAACGAAGTGTCATTGGCTGATTTTTTTCGTATATCATCAGCTCAATCTCACTTTTTTTGTTAACTCATCCCTTGTTTCGTCAGTCCATTAGCTGATTCAGTTAAATTCCAACCTCTGAAAGTGGTGTAAGTGTTTTTTTATTTTATATGGAGATTTTTGTTTGAGAGGAATAAATTTAGTGATTTTAGATTAGATTTAAATTTAAAGAAGGTTTGCACTTCGACCACATGTTCTTTTGTGCCCTCTACTCATCACAGTAGCTCACCCAAACCCAGCTCCTTTATTAAACTTAACACTAAGCTGGGTTGGATTGAGCGTATGTGCCTTTCCTCTGGCTGCAAATGGGCGAGATGTCTCAACCTTCTCCGCGCTATAGCGTTGCATTCAAGTAGAAGGTGCAATGGAGTCTCCTGGGCTTGGTCACAGAAACGACAAGAGTCAGTGGACCATATCACGATCATGTGCAGATGACTACGTAATCTGCTATTGAAGCTGCCTTTTAAGAGATTATTTTCTTCTAATAAAAGCATTCTAAAGGAACGGAGAATCCACTGAAGCTATCCTAAACTCGTGAGTGCAGATATAAACAAGTTTTGATGTTGAGATCCACAATTTGTAGAGAGAAAGTTAACGTTTTTTCCAAGAGCAGAGAAAATAAACGCTGTTTGAGCATTTTGCGTGTTATTCTACAATTTTGATATATAAAGGGTGATTTTTTTTAGAGCTATAGGAAAGTTTTTCAAAAAACACACGTAAAATTCAGAAAAATACGTGAACATTTTATTTAAATCGATAGTACAGTCCATATAACTTAATGTTTGAAGATTATTTCATACAAATGTTGACCGCGACTGCGCTTCAAATGGTCCATCCGCTTAGTCCAATTATGGCATACTCTTTCCAATGTTTCGGCCGGTATCACACATATAAATGCTTTCATGTTGTTCAAAAATAATCTAAGGGCGTTATATCGCACGATCTGGGTGGCCAATTGACAGGTCCCGAACATGAAATAAAATGTTCACCGAGCTCGCCTCTCAACAAGTTCCTTGTTACGCGTGCTGTGTGGCATGTGGCACCGTCTTGCTAACCACATGCCATGCAAAACAAGTTCTTGCATTTTGGGGGGAAAAAAGTTGAATATCATTTCACGGTAGAGCTCACCGTTCACAGTTACGTTACAATTCGCAGCATATTTGAAGAAGTACGGTCCAATGATACCTCCAACCCATAAACAGCACCAAACTGTGACCTTTTCTGGATACATTGGTAGCTCTTGCAATTCTTCTGGCTGATCTTCACTCCAAAATCGACAATTCTGCTTATTTACGTACCCATCGATCCAATGAGCTTCGTCGCTGAACACAATTTTTCGACCTTAAACTTTCTTAACAGAACACGCATTTTTATAATAAAATTCAATGATTTGCAAGCGTTGTTCGTTTGTAAGACGATTCATGGTTAAATTATCGACCAAATTGAAGATGTTTGACAGTGAAACAAAACACGAAACGTGCGTCAGCTGTTTAAACCAACTGTTTAAAAAGATAATAGCTAAAAAATCACCCGTTACATCCACACCTACCTAAGCATTTCTGAAATAAAATGAAGGTGACTTACTGGGCTAAAGCAAACCAAGTTTTTAATTGAAACGAAATTCAATGTTCCCCAGTTGTGTGCGGGTGTAGAAAATGTTGCATGAACAGCACATATGTAGATGCCTACAAACAGTATGCTAGCCCTGTGACAGCGCGTAATGTGAAATTGAGTGCGAGTGTGAAAAGTATGTAGACAGATGACGAAAAGAAATGAAATGATTAATGTAATTCAAAAAATTGAGTTGTTGCACAGCGAAATGGAATACGAAATCTAATGGAGTGTAGAGGTCATTGACAGGCAGTGTGACAGTACATAAATGAGCGCGTATTTAAAAACAAGCGTAGATTTGTATCTGCATAGCTGCCTATGAGCATTCAGTGGCACTTGAGCACACTTGGTGAGGTATGTAAGTACGTGCGTATGGATATGAAGTAATAGGCTTCGTGAGCTGTTAAATAGTTTACTGGAAAAAGTGACAGTCATCCGGTGTGTGTGTGTGCGTGTGTTTGCGCGTTCTTTTGTTGTCAGCTTTCACATCAATCTGAACCCAACTACATTTGGAGCCTCGCTTTTCACAATTTCCCTGCTACAAATCAAATTTCCAGCAAAAAACAGGGAGTTGGTGTTAGGCAAATCTCATGACAAACATAAATGCAAGCGCGCATACGTTTGCCTATGTATATACGTATATACACACAGGAGACATAAGTATATCCATACACACATGCATTTGGATACTTTAAATTACTTATAACTCTTTAAAAACTCAAATCACGCTTCCGTTGAACTTTCTATCAAATCGTAACCATCTCCACTATTTACTTTTTTTATCAGCCGCCTTTTAGTTAATTTTTTTGAAGATTTTTTTACTACCTTTTTATAGCTGTACCATTTCTTGCCCAATTTATGTTCTAAGCGCACATAATAATAAGTAAATAAATGCTCATATGTATGCATGTATATGCATGTACATATGTATGTATGTATGCACATATATCCTCGTGAATGTGCTTGTGTTTCTAATTTTTAGGTGCGTGACAATTTTGCATTTTTATAACCATTCTTTCCGCTTTTCCTTCATTTCCTTTTCTTGTTTTTTCTACCATTTCATTGCTTATAAAATTTACACCTTTTCGGCGCTAATTAAAATTCTGTAGTGGTAGTTTGTTGTCACTGAAAATCATTTGATGACTCCTAATCCGGGTGTTTTCGTCGCCGTTGCGCCTCTTTCTTTCTTTCGATATCTGCTGAATTTTTTTCCAAGAGTTGCTTGGTAGTATTTTTGAGTTGAGAATAAATTGTTTTTTAATAGGAATTCCCAGCTATTTTGCCGACGAAATTGGCAATTTAGAAGCGGACTTGCCAAAAGCCGGCAGCAAGAATGAGTCATATGAAGGCGGGTGGTTAAACGTAATTTTTGTAAATTTTTTTTTGGTTGAAAGTATAACAAAATTAAATGAGGTTGAGTACCTGAATTTGAATAAAAACTCTTACTGTAACGTTGAAAAGTATTCGGAAAACATCGTGTCTGGTTTTTTTGTATTGGGTTGGCAACTACGTAATTGTGGATTTCACTCATAGATGGCTTCAACTGAATTTTTAGGTTTGCAGACGTAGTACAAATGTGAAACACATTTTGTTATTTGATAGTTGGCAATTCGGCTGTCAATCAGTAAAAAAAGTTTTTTGATCGGTTGCGTAGTTTTCGTTTGGCCTTCGTTGAAAAAATTCGTTGAAAATCAAAAGGAACATTTCTGTCATATTTTGCTTTTTTATTACCGCAAAGGGAAAACCTCATCGCAAACTCATAAAAAATTGTGTGCTGTTCATGGGAGGAAGCCTTAAAAGAACGGCAGTATGAAAATTGGTTGCCGAGTTTCGTTCTGGTGCTTTTTCACGCAAAGATGAAAAACGCTCTGCTCGTCCAGTTGAAGTTGATGACGCACTAGTCAAAGCAATAATCGATTCGGATCGTCACAGTGCAACACGTGAGCTTGCAGAGAAGCTTCATGTATCACATACATGCACTTAAAACAGCTTGGCTATGTTCAAAAACTCGATACATGGGTTCCGCACGAACTGAAAGAAACGCATTTAATGCAACGCATTAACAGCTGCGATTTGCTAAAGAAATGTAACGAAAATGATCCATTTTTAAAACGCCTGATAACTGGCGATGCAAAATGGGTTGTTTACAACAATATCAAACGGAAAAGATCGTGGAGCAGGCCAGGTGAACCAACTCAAACAACATCAAAAGCTGATATTCATCAAAAGGAGGTTTTGTTATCAGTTTGGTGGTATTACAAAGGAATTGTCTATTTTAAACTCTTACCACCCAACCGAACGATCAATTCTAAAGTCTACATTGAATAACTAACGAAATTAAACAATGCAGTTGAAGAAAAGCGACCCCAATTGACAAATCGAAAAAGTATTGTATTCCGTCATGACAATGCAAGGACACACACATCTTTGGCCACTGGGAAAAAATGATTGGAGCTGGGTTGGGATGTTTTGCCACATCCACCATATAGTCCTGGCCTAGCACCATCTGATTACTTTTTATTTCGAGCTTTACAAAACTCCTTGAATGGTAAACATTTCAATAATGCTGATGATGTCAAATCGTACCTGATTCAGTTTTTTGCTAATAAGAACCAGAAGTTTTGTGAACGTGGGATTATGATGTTGTCTGAAAGATGTCGAAAGGTCATTGATTAAAATGGGCAATACATTACAGAATAAAATTATTTAGGTACATGAAAAAATTGTCTTTGATTTTCTAAAAAAAAATCCGCAATTACTTAGTTGCCACTCCAATATTTCCTTTAAAATGCTCTCTTCTTCTTATTTGGCGCTATAACCGCTTACGCGATTTTGGCCGAGTTTAACAAAGCCAGTCGTTTCATTCTCGTGCTAACCGGTGCTAATTGAGCACATCAAGTGAAGCCAAGTTCTTCTCCACCTATTATTTCCAACGCAGAGGAGGCCTTCCTCTTCCTCTGCTACCACCAGCTGGTAGCGCATCGAATACTTTCAGAGCCGGGGCCTATGTATCCATTCGGACAACATGACCCAGCCAACGAAGCCGCTGAATCTTTATTTCTTTGGATTTCAAAATGCTGCTTACTATAAAAGTAAAAAAGAAAAATAATAAAGATTTTCACTATAACATTTTTTTTAAATTAATTTTTTGCTTGAAAAAAAAAATTAATTTGAAAAATGTTCACTATAAAACATTGTTTTTCAAATTGATTTTTTGTTTTTGTTTGAAAAAAGCTGCTGATATAGAATTTTCAAAAAAGTTTGCCTCCTAAGAAGTTTTAATTTTTTGCAAATAAGCAGGCAAACTTGGCCAGAATGGAACTACGGCCGCATAAAATAGCTACTTAACTCAGAGCTTAATAGTTCTTAGGAGGCAGGATATAAGAAATATGCTAGGATTACTAACCGGGAATTGTTTAATCGGGAGGCATGCAAATATACTGGGGGTACCACATAATGACTTTTGTCGAAGCTGTCAAGAAATTGAAGAAGAGGAAGCCGTGGATCCCCACCAAAGTAAAAGCATAGCTTTATACAGAAAAAAGCTTCCCACGCTCAAATTCGCCTTTCTTACTAGCATTGAAGAGGTTTCTCAAATATGGTTGCCGAAATTAACAAAACTAATGGCCATGAAGACGCAATTTTCTTTCAAAGTACTGTGAAAAAAAAAAAAATATTTTCCTACGTTAATAAAAATTCTTAAAAAATTATTAGTCAGTTACCATTTCTTTAATTCTTTTACTTTGAAAAAAAAAAAAAAATATTTAAAGTATGAGTAGTTTTTCAGAATTTGTATTTATTTCATTGGCCTGCTGAAAAAATACCGGAATACTCCTATATGCCCAGTGGCCTAACACTTTAATTTTGAGAAATAAAAATAACACCAGCAAAAAATAAGGAAAGTTGTAGAAAAAAACTAATTTCGCATTACATGGAACGAGAATCTGCTCTTAAGGCTGCCCTTATCAAAACTTCTTTTTAGGCCATACAAATATGATTTTGCCTTCTGAGTTGTAACGCTGGTGCTAATTTGAATTTGTCGCTTTTTTCTTCACTTCAAATTTTGTTAGAAATAATTCATCAACTACCTTGGCCCACAGTTCTACATTTTTAATTACTAACTAATTTTTAGCACCTGTTTAATGGGTAGAAGGGTCACATAACTAAAGAACGCCATTTAGTATCGCTATGGAGCGAACCGGTCCAAGCGTGACTACAAATCAACCAGTTCAACCTAAACTAACCTGAGGGCTAAAAAGCCATTGCTGGCTCACCATAGTCTGTTATGCTTGGAAGACGAATCTCACTAGTCCACTTGAAGCTATCCACCAACACACCACATTTCCTTGGTCTTAGGAGTGCACCTACCTCCCTTTGCACATACAAAAGTTCTAAGCCATCTGAATAGTACGAGTTGTATTACTTTAGTAAAATCTGCATACTCTGAAGAATATTTCAACCGATTTGAGTGTAACAATTTTTCACTTGAGCAATGCAATATTTGCTCTTCAAAAATTTTGTTAATTTATTTTTCGAAAATGATAAGCTTCCTCACTCCTTTCCGTAATTCAAAAATGAACAGGATTGCTTAACTCGTTGATTCTATTACAAAGGCTAATTTTAATAATATTAATACCAAAAAAAAGCGAAAATAATATCAAAAATATGCCGCAAACAGTAACAGCAATTGAAAAGCAACTTCACTTAAACAATGAACGCACCAACAACAAGTCTAAGAAATAATCAGAAATAACTCAACTACAAAATCTGCTTATAAATTATGTTAATTTGTACAAAAAGGCCAAAATAAGGAAACAGAAACAAAGGATGTACGACTGAGCAAAGACAAAAAGGCATTTAAGTAATGAAATTATATTAAAAATAGCATAAAATTTGGCGTTTGAGCCTGCCTAGTTGCCTCGCTGCCACGCTGCAAAGCAATCACAGACAATCGACAAACAATGCAAATTTACAATCTACAAATCAACAACAGCAAACAGTGGAGTGATGAGAGTTAAGAAAGTAATATTCCTGATGATGTGATTATAAAATATTGCGCACGCCCACTAACTCCAACTACAGCACGTGAAGGCGGCCTAAGATATGCGCACTAGCTTCTTCTTCTACTTCTTCTTCTATTTATATAGACTTGTGTGTATGCACATATCTTATAACTGCTAAGCAATACTTTTCTGGGAACTTAAGAATTTAAAGAGCAGCTGCGTGGAACCACACACCATTCGAATTTCCAACGCTTGAAGGGTAGTGACTGCGTGCTTTTCTACTCCTCAAGTCCTCTTTGGACGTGGTTACCTTCACTAGCTCGTACTGACTCATGCACATGTGCTCTTCCCTCAATTCTGTTTTAACTGCGCTGTGTTGCTGGAGTCAAGTGTAGCGCAAATACTTTAAGTTCTTAATGTAATTCGTTTTAATGCAATTTACTTGCACTCAAGTTTAGTATTAAGAAGTTGTGTTTAAGCGAGTTGAGTGAGTTAAATAATTATTTTCAGTTGTTAGCGCTGCACAGTGGTTCCGCCATAGGACATTGGATGAAAATAGTCATGTTAAAATTATGCAACAATATTTAGCTAAATATTAGTTCATTAGTCATAGTAACTTAGAGTATAAAAGAAATTTCAACTGCACAAACACTTCACTTAAAATTATGCCTCCAAAGTAAGAGAATTTGAAAAGTGATAGTTAGCGTGGTCTCCGCTCCGTACTTACGCAGTTCCTGGAAGTGTTATTTTTCTAAGAATTACTGTGTTTATGACCTGTTGTACAATGAAAATTCAAGTTGAAGGTATGTAAAACATGTTGAACGTTTTCTTATCTTTTTTAATTATTATTTGATGGGTTTTCAGACCGTACGAAATACGTACTTTAAAATTTCCCATTTTTTTTTTTTTATAAGAAGTTTGTAAAGTTTTAACTAAGTTCGCACGAATTCGCACAAATGAAACATACATTAAAATATTCTTACATATGTCCTCTTTAAGGAAAAATAGTTTCCAGCTGCGATGACCTGCGACTGCGCTTGATATAGGGTCTAATCTGTACCTATGTGACTCATTTACGAGTAAATGTTAGATTTGTGGTGCGACACCTAAAGAAATGAATAGATTAGATTTTTTGAGTCTTTATTCATGTTTCTTAAAGAATCGAATTTAAAAGGTGGCAAGCACGTTCATCTGAGGAAAAAGCACTTTTAGCTAAGAGAAAGGAATTCGTTCAGAGGGAGTTTAGAGAACAATTAGGCTTGATAGTTGACAAACCACGAAGTGGAGGAAGTGGCACCTCTAATGATGGAAATACAGCACGAAAATTTTTCCTCCATTCAACCATATCATCCGAAATCACAGGAATAGACAAACACGTTATAGACAGATGTAGTTATCTCCTACAATGTCTTTCATCTGGTTTTAAAATTAATTCGAATAAATTCAAAATATACGCACTAGACACTGCTAAAATTCTAGTTAGTAAATATTCATGGTATAATTTACCTGCATCAGTTCATAAAGTGCTCATTCATGGGTCGGAGGTAATCGATCATTGTTTATTATCAATTGGAGAATTATCAGAGGAGGCAGCTGAATCATGTAATAAATTAGTGAAACAATTCAGACGTGATAATACCAGAAAGCACTCAAGAACTGTAACTTACACGGATCTTTTACACAGGCTTCTTCTTAATTCCGATCCATTTATATCTAGTCTACGAAAATTACCATGTAAAAAGAAATCTATGATGTCAAGAGAAGTGTTAGATTTACTGAGTTAAAATTTTTGTATTTCTAAGTACATTAACTTTTTGGAAAGTGAATATTTTATTATTTTCATAAATAAGAATAAGTTAACTCATCCTTTCGGAATTTAATGTTTTTTTCTATTACTGTTTATAATTTAAGATTTATGCAAAACCTTAAACGGAAAAAAAAATTTTATGTAAAAAATGTGTGTACCTAATTTTCCTTTGACTTTTTATATTAATTATATATTACTTTATTATATATTATTATTATTATATCTTATATATATTCTTATTATATATATATTACTTTTTGAAGTGAAACTTCTTTTGCCTCGAAGGATGAAACGCTGTGAGGAGTAAAACCATAGCGTTTCATCTACATGTGACGCTACGCCAGCGCCATCTGTTAAAAGCGTGGCGTGGATGAAACGCTGTGAGGAGTAAAACTACGCTACACTACGTAAAACTCACGCTATGCCAGCGCCATCTGTTAGAAGACTGGCGTGGCGTGTCGTCGTGAATGTAATGCGGTCGCCATTATACTAAGTTTCCACCGCAGCCGCTATCGTGTTCTCTGCCGCTATCGTGTTCTTAGCGCAAACACGAAACAAAACTCCTGTCAAATCCCATACAAAATTAAAACACAACTCCATACCTAAACCCACTTTTCAAAGCGTGTTTTGTTGGGTTTGCGTCTAATTCAAAGCGTGTTTTGTTGGGTTTGCGTCTAATTTAATTATTAAGTGGTGGCAATGTTGCTCATTTTCCTCATTTATTATTGCATTCTTATCGAAATATGGCAACAATGATTGCAATTTGTCAATATGACATTTGATTGACGGCCGCCGTAGCCGAGTGGGTTGGTGCGTGATCACCGTTCGGAATTCACAGAGAGGTCGTTGGTTCGAATCTCGGTGAAAGCAAAATTAATAAAAACATTTTTCTAATAGCGGTCGCCCCTCGGCAGGCAATGGCAAACCTCCGAGTGTATTTCTGCCATGAAAAAAATCTGCTCATAAACATATCATAAAACAAAATGAAATAAATGTATAAAAAAAAAAAAAATTTTCTTGTGATTCGAACCAAGGATTTCGGATCGGAAGCCCACATTGCTAGCCGCGGGGCTATCGCGCTGTGCTGTCGCCGCAAAATAATGTATCATAAATCTGTTTACCATACCAAAGACCATACACTTTGCGAACGCATTTCGGTGGAAACAGTTGACAGTTCTCCCAAACACAACTCCTGCAAACACGGTGTTTGCTTTTGGTGGAAACGTAATATTATTAGTAACGCGAGACGCGTCATAGAGTGTGTGTGTAGTTTTGAGCAAATCTTACAAACATATTTTGTTTTGTTGATTGATTTCTGTTAAATATGGCATCAAATCAACAAAAACGGAAACCGAAAACAGGTGCTGAACGGCAACGTGAGTATTTGGAGCGTAAAAAATTAAGAGCTACTGTTGAACACCGTGACAGTGAATCCTCCGGTTGTACGATAAGTGATAATTTGGCATCTGTGCATCAGGATATCGATGAAGAACATTTCTCCGTAAATCGATCAGTCGATGGGCGGTCATTTCATCAGTATCATGGACCTAATTATGTTGTGTGTGAAGCTATAGTTCATACAAACGATCCACTGCCATCAACATCGACTCATAGAGATTTCGTTTCTCCGATAGCACAATGTTCAAATGCGCCTGCAATAACGAGAACGAAAAAAAGCAATGCTCAAGTTTGCCGAGAATATCATGCAGGAAAAAAGCAGCGCGTGAAAATCCAGGCAGTGATTTACATGAACTGAATACTGTGGACATGGCGGAGTGTACATCATCGGAAAATAATGCTCAACGTGTTGTAAGTGAATCCAGTTTAATAGTAGATGCTGATTCACACCATATTCAACAATCCTCTGTAGCGAATGCTACAAGAACGTCGAGTACTGATCGTGTACGGGCTTACCGAGCACGCCAAAGAGCCCTCATTGAGAGTACTGCTGGTCCATCCTCGGTTTCAGTAGATGATATAATAGATCCAGAGCAACCGTTTAATAAAATTCCATTCCATGCTTTCCATGACTTCTGCATGCATTATATTGAAATAATAGTTAAATTATTGATTTGTTGATAAAAGAAGTTTCACTTCAATCGTGCGGGTTCCGTGAACTACCACACACTTTCTTTTTATATGTCTTAATGTTTTTTTAACAAATAAAAACATTTCTCAACTTAAAAACGTACTAAAAAGTCATTTATCACGCCAAAAGTTCCTATGACCGCTCTTCCTACGCAGCGGGACCACTGTGCGCTGTGAAGTTCGTAACTAAATACGTATGAATTCACTTAAAAAATAGACCAGCAAAATATTTGCTGAGCAATTTGAAGAGTGATAAAGCGAGTACTTGGCTGGCTTTGTTTGTTTAAATCTAACTCTGGTTTAAAGTTAAGTTAAGTATCAACAAGAAAGTCAGCAATCTAAGTTAGGGGTTGTATGTCTTATGAAGCTTATATAACCACGCCAGAAAATCACTTATCAAACTTTCGGAATATTTCCTACCAAAACTCAAGTGGCAAACGCATGCACTTATTGGACTTTGAAAAGCCGTATCGCTCATTTCGTTCAAAAGTATCAAAATCTAAAAAAGATATTATTTTTAGATAAGCATTCAGAAATTACCATAAGCTCTTCCTTTATGCTGAGTAAAAAATTCATGGCGATCTCAGAATATATATCAAATACCCAGCCATTGTTGTGGATAGCAAACTGTCCAGAAGATTAAGTGTGGAAGAAAGAGCAAAGAAAGCCTCTAATGCCTTATACGCATGCAGAAAAATGGAACGATACTCGCTTAAACAACGCATTGAAATTATTAAAATTCACTATAAAAATGGTGAAAATTTGGCAGAGACGGTTCGTAAAACTCGAACATTTTTGGGTCATCGTGAAGCACCTGGTCGGACCGCAATACAGAAATTGGTGAAAGAATTCGAACTGTTGGGACAAGTTAGTGATGTGAAGAATAAAACCCGTGCACGGCGTCAAGAACAGCCTAAAATATTGCTGTTGTAGCCGAAAGAGTTGAGGAAAACCGAGGTTTGTCCATTCTTCGTCGTTTTTTGGAATTAGGCATTCCGCAAACGTCATTACACCGTATTTTGCATAAAGATTTGGGTCTTAAGGCCTTTAAAGTCCAGTTAACACAACATCGTGTCTTTGCTGAGTGGGTCATTGAAATGCATGAAAATGATCCGGAACTCCATCGAAAAATCATCTTGAGTGATAAGGCCCATTCCCACCTCGTGGCTTCGTCAACAAGCAAAATTGTCGGATCTGGGGCTCAGGAAATCCAAGACTTATTGTTGAAAAGCCTTTCTATCCTGAACGTGGGACTGTTTGGTGCGGTTTATGGTCCGGCGGAGTCATTGGACCTTACTTTTTCGAAAAGGAAGCTGGAGCAACAGTTACGGTGAATGGATTTCGGTATCGAGAGATGATTAACGATTTTTTATGACCGGAATTGGATGGTATTGATCTTTTACGGGAATAACCCCTCTTATTGGAAACCCCTTCATATGACGTTCATTGAACCAATACTGCCCTATGATTCGCTAGTATGGTGGATGGCGTGCGATTAAGTGACTTTCGTTAAAAGATTGGAAAAAGTGCAAAGGATTGCAGGAATATATGTATGTAACCAGCGCTATGCGTACAACCCCAACAGCTCTAATAGAAAGAATTCTCAACTGGCATCCAATCAAAGTAGAAGTAAGAAACTCAGCCAAAAGACCTGCTCTAAGACTGAAGATGTCAGGACAATTCTCATAGAGGCTTTCTGGTCACAACAACATTTTAGATTCAGATTTAGTCAAAAGCCTAGCGTTATTATAGATCACAAGAGGTGGCAGAAAGGTCTAGAATACACATACCATTCATACAATTTCTTTACAGATAGGTCCAAAATGGTAGAAGAAGTAGTAGCGGCTGTATTTTCTCCGCGATTTGATCTCCAAATGTCTTTCAGACTCCCTAATTACTATAGTATATTTAAAACTGAAATCTATGCCACAACAAATGCAGCTGAATTGGCTCTGAAATTAACACTTTGTAATACTTGGGCAAACATTTTCAATGATAGTCAAGCGGCTATTAAAGCAATGACTCCTTACACTAACTCGGAATGTGTTCAACATTGCAGACCTAAAATGGATGAACAAGTTATTATTTACTGAGTACCAGGACTCAAAGTAATAGAAGTAAATCAGAGAGCCTATCAGTTGCCGAGATGGAGCACATGATAAATATACTCTTCTTTCTGAAGATGGAACTAAATGAGGAATTAGCTCTGCAAACATAGTTGCTATGGGAACACTCAACCTCGCACAAAGCTGTCAAAATTATGCTCATCCCACATCACGCAGTCAAAATAGGATAAGTCCAGAGCGATGTCTGTAACACGTGCAACGTAGCGAATGCTAGGTGCACTTGGGAACATCTACATTGCCACGGCTCTGCTCTCTATAGGTCTCGACAAATGTGAATAGGATCAATATATTTTTCATCCTTGGAGGATATTTCTGACAAAGGCTGAATGGCTTGTTAAAACTCGCGTGCATTATGAATTACATATATAAAATTATAGAGTTCGACTCCAGATACATCTTCTCTTCTTAATTGGCGCGATAACCGCTTACGCGATTTTGGCCGAGTTTAACAAAGCGCGCCAGTCGTTTCTTTCTCGTGCTAACCGGTGCTAATTGGACACACCAAGTGAAGCCAAATCCTTCTCCACCTGATCTTTCCAACGCAGAGGAGGCCTTCCTCTTCCTCTGCTACCACCAGCTGGTACCGCATCGAATACTTTCAGAGCCGCAGCGTTTGTATCCATTCGGACGATATTACTCAGCCAACGCTGCGCTATGTGTATGTCGTCGTAAAGCTCATACAGCTCATCGTTCCATCGCCTGCGATATTCGTCGTTGCCAACGGGCAAAGGTCCAAAAATCTTGCGCAGAACCTTTCTCTCAAACACTCCAAGCGTCGCTTCATCGGATGTTGTTGTCGTCCACGCTTCTGCGCCATACGATAGGACGGGCATGATGAGAGTCTTGTAGAGTGCTAGTTTTGTTCGTCGAGAGAGGTTCGTCGAGAGAGTTGCCTACTAAGTCCAAAGTAGCACTTGTTGGCAAGAGAGATTCTACGTTGGGTTTCAAGGCTGACATTATTATCGGTGTTAATGCTGGTTCCTAAATAAACGAAGTATTTTACAACCTCGAAATTATAACAGTGACGTGGGTGCCAATACGCGAGTGCGCAGACTCCAGATATATAGCACTGGCAAAACAATGGACCTTATGAGACTAAGTGAGACCATTTTACAGATCAGCCAGCACTACCTAAACTTTAGAATCCATGGCTTGTTTGAAATAATGGCTTGTAATAGATTTTTCCTTACTCGTTTAATAAAGTTCGACGAGTACTAGTGTTGACTAATAGTTTGGCCATCAAAAACCCTGTAAAAGCTCAAGATCGAGCAAGTCTACTAATTTCATTCATATTTCCGTCCATTTTGAAAACCCTTTTTTTTTTTTTTTTTTTTTTTTTTTTGTCGGGACAACTAGCAAGTGAAGCACTCAGACATTAATTGAGTCCATTGTACTACACTTGGATTCCCTTTTAATTTTCTTTAAATCGACCCGATCTCCGAAGAAATCTGAGTAGATCTTGTGGTGCCAAGGAGCCAAGATGGTCGCTTCTTAACACATCAGTGCCAAAGACCTCAAACCTGATTCGGGCGAAGGCGGGGCAGACACACAGGAAGTGATCCGCCGTCTCATCCTCCTCTTCACAAGCTGGGCAGAGTACACTGTCTGAGATGCCCAACCTTTCCATGTGCTTTGCCCACAGAAAGTGGCCCGTCATTAGTCCAACCAGCCGTCTGCACTCCCCTCTGCCTAATGACAGAAGGGTTTGCGACAGTCGATCGGACATGACAGGTAACATCAGTTTTGTCCATCTGCAGCCTCTCTCAGCCTGCCAAGCTCGCTTGTGGGTAGTAGTTACCCATTTGCTAACCGTGGCCGTGATGGCCGCAGAGGGGAGTGGCAAAGCGGGCTCTGGGCCAAAGAAGTTGGCTTCAGAGCCCATCTTAGCTAAGGAGTCAGAGGTCTCGTTACCCGCGATACCCACGTGTCCCGGGACCCATGTTAGCATCAGGCTGTTATGTCTGCCGACATAGTTCAGCCTGGATTTACAGGACTTCACTACCCCTGATGTGGTTTGAGGGCTATCTAAGGCCATAAGCGCAGCTTGGCTGTCGCTGCAGACACATATAGATCTGCCTCTCCATCGTTTTTCCACAACAAAGTTCATCGCTTCTTGAACTGCATACACCTCCGCTTGAAACACAGATGCATGCATTCCAAGAGCAAAGTGCAGTTTTGTCCCGCTGGATTCCACGTAGACCCCAGAGCCGGAGCCATGCTCGGTCCTGGAGCCATCCGTAAAAATGCGAAAACAGTGTTTACCGGGCTCATTTTCTGAGTCTCCCCACAACTGAGCCTCTGGTAGCACTACACTGTATCTCTTTTCAAGTACGACTCTTGATGGCATTGAGTCAAGGGGCATGGAGAGAATCGTTGGATCGATGTCCATACCTTCTCTGTGTTCCAATGCCGGACAAGGGCCGTACCAGTTCCCACTGTGTTTCAGTCTGCAGATGGCCTTCAGGGCCTCTCCTCGGATGAAAGCATCAAGTGGTGGTAAACCAATCAGAGCATCTAGTGCCGGGCCTGAAGTGGTCGGAAAAGCTCCGGTGCAACAGATGGCCACAGTGCGTTGTAGTCTCGATAAGGTCCTCCTGACTCCCACTAGGGATAGTCTACTCATCCAGACCACTGATGCATAGGTGATAATGGGTCTTATCATAGCTGTGTAGATCCATAGGACCTTGCTAGGAGAGAGACCCCACGTTTTCCCAAAGACACCTTTGCACTGCCAGAAAGCTGTCAGCGCTTTGGATGCCTTTGTCTCAACGTGTGATTTCCATAGGAGCTTACTATCGAGGATTACTCCTAGATATTTAATTTCCTTGGATAGCTGGATTGTGACTCCTTTTAGCTTTGGCAGAACGATTCCGTCAAGCTTCCTCCTTCTGGTAAAGAGGACAATACCAGTCTTGGCGGGATTAGCCGACAGCCCGTTCGCACAGCACCAAGTGTCAATCCGATCCAGAGTTTTCTGCACTTTCCTGCAGATGTTCATAAGCGAAGAGCCTGTTACCAAACAAGCAACGTCGTCCGCATATGCTTGTGCGTAGACTCCCGAATCGTTTAAGGTGGTGAGTAGAGGATCGATTACCATGCACCAGAGCAACGGAGACAGCACACCGCCTTGGGGGCAGCCTCTGTTAACCCCAGATGACACCAGCAGATCTTCCTCTGCTCGCACCGAAACGATTCTTTGGGCCAGCATCGAACGAATCCAATTTACTAGCACCCGGTCTACGCCGTGCCTACTAGCAGAGTTGCACATACTATCAAAAGTGGCATTATCAAACGCCCCCTCTATGTCTAAGAAGATACCCATAGCATAGTCCCTCCTGTCGATGGCCAGCTCTATCCTAGCAACAAGATTTTGCAGTGCCGACTCGCAGGATTTTCCACTCTGATAGGCATGCTGAAATAGAGACAGAGGGTGAGCCTTCAGCGACTTCTGACGTATGCGCAGTTCCACTAGTCGTTCGAGACTTTTCAGCATGAATGAGGTCATGCTGATTGGTCTAAAGCTTTTGGGGCTGGTGTAGTCGTCTTTTCCAACCTTTGGGATGAAAGCGACCCTCACCATCCTCCAAGAGCGTGGTATGTAAGCCAGTGCCAGGCATGCCGAGAAGATTTTCTTCAGGGCTGCTGTCACGAACTCTGCACCCTCCTTCAGCATGGCAGGAAATATGCCATCTGGTCCGGGGACTTGTAGTCGCCAAAAGATTTGATGGCAAATCGAATGGCGGCCACATTCACCACAGATCTGGCAACGAACCAGTCATGCCGAGAAGGTGTAGCAGCTCTCACAACTGCCTCTGTCAATAAGGGCTGTTGCCGGCTGATGCTTATCTGATTACCAGGAAAGTGAGACTCCATCAGCAAGCTGAGTGTCTCACTTTTCCGCTCCGTGAAGGAGCCATCAGATTTCCTAAGTGACCCCAGCTTTGCCGTTGGGTCCCTTTTCAGGATCCTAACCAACTTCGCCGTGTCACTCAGAGATTCAATACCGCTGCAGAATTCCCTATATGAGGCTTTTTTCGATTCCCGAATAAGCCTCTTGTAGTTCTTCTGAACATCACGGTATCGCTCCCAGTCCTCTGCAAGGTTAGTCTTGAGGGCCCGGTTTAGAAGTTTTCTCGACTCACGCCTCAACATCTGGAGCTCTTGGTTCCACCAAGGAACGGGAGTCCGGCTCGGGAGAGGTCGAGTTGGACAGGCTGACTCAAAACAGTCGGTTAGGGCAGCGTTGAGTTTCTCAACAGCCGCCTCAATGGCCTGTTCTTTTCGAAGTCTTGGTGGCGCAACGTCAAGGTCCCGCAACGCCTCCCTAAACTTCTGCCAGTCTGTTTTTCTTGGGTTTCTAGAGGGCAATGGCATTTGTGCCTCCTCGCCACACTGAAACTCAATGTACCTGTGGTCCGAGCACGAATCTTCGGCAAGGACTCTCCAGTTCTTGATTGACCACCCAAGTTTTGAGTTTGATAGGGTTAGATCAATCACCTCCTGTCTTCTAGACGTTACAAACGTTGGCTGTGAGCCCTTGTTTTGTATGTCTAGGCAGGAGGACGCGATAAATTCGAATAGTCGAGAGCCCCGTCCATTGCACTTGCTGCTGCCCCAGATTGTATGCTGGGCATTAGCATCGCAACATAGGATGAGGCCCAGACTGCGCCGCTCACAGAACCTCACGAGACTAGTGGCCTTCCCGGGTGGTGGCCCTTCCAGAGCATCGTAAGGAAAGTAAGCAGATGCAATCACAAACTTCGACCATCCGCGTCTACCTCTATAACACACCTCAGCCGCTACCAGGTCTTGGCAACAGAATTGCTCAAGACCCGTCACAGTGAGATGGGATGATACTATAAGACCGGTCCTAGGTCTGCTAGAACTCCTGTCATATAGTAACGTGGCCCCTTTCAGCGCACTTAAGCCACAGAGACGGCCCCTAAAGACCCAGGGCTCTTGCACTGCTGTTATGTGGGGTAATGTGTGCAGCTGGGAAAGCCTTCTACTTAGTAGTGCAGTAGCGGCTTTGGAATGCTGCAAGTTAATTTGCGTCACCGTCAAGGGACGATAGCTACAGGAGTCGTCCGAGTCAATCATTTGGGAAAGACATGAAAGCTGGCCGTCCCAAGGAAGAGACTCAGACGGTTCCCGTACCGTAAGCCCATGACATCAACACTGGCCTCGTCCACTCGCACCACAAGAGTAGCACCTTCCTTCCCGTCCCGGTTTTTACTCTTGGTGTACGAGACGACTCGCCAAAGCCGCGTGTTGATGCCCGGATTCTGGGCACGTAGACAGGATAGGACATCCGCCGTAGACAGGTCTGGATCCGGAATCCAGCAGATGGCCTTCCTGAGGGGTACACTCTCCTCGCTGTAGACTGCGAAGCGAGTGGTCCCCATGGGGGGCACGTTATTGACCGCGGTCCTGATCCACTCGAAGTTGGCCAGAGACGCGCACGTCACCTTTATGGTGCCGTCCTTTGTCTCATAGCCCTTCGCGTTGGCTTCCGGACCGGAGGCAATAACCCGACGCATCAGCTGGCTTTTGCAGTGTTTGATTTCTGCATCCGTCAGCTGATGGTCGGGCCCCTGTTTTCCAATCACAGCCACAGGTCGTGGGCCAGCAGCCTTCTCGCTATAGGATGGCTTGGCCGCACCCTTGGATGTGCTTGGGCGAAGGTCCAGCTCCCGATCCTCCACTGACGAAGATTTCGCCGGGCAGACAGCTGTGCTGGACTTTTTGTCGAGGCGCCGATAGAGACGTGGCTTAGCAGTACCTTTTCCCGCCACATTGACTGGCGCCAAGACCGAGCTCGTACCTTGGGGGGTCGTGGCTCGGTCATTGGCGGCAACCGCAGGGCAGGGAGGTGTGCTGCTTTCAGCCGCCGTCTTTCTCCGCTTGCCTCGAGAGCGAGACAACTTGGGAGTGCCTGTGCCCACCGAAGACTCGGTAGCTTCCGTGGGTGTCACTTCCGCTGACCGAGGTCGTTTGGAAGACACAGACACAGAAGGGCCGGCGGAGCCACATGAGGATTTCTCCCGCATGAGCTCTGCCCGCCGCTTTCTTCTCTTCCTCCTTGCCGCGCTCTTCGATTTCCCTGCTTCTTTGGGAGGTCGTGCAGCCACCGAAGAGACCTCACAACTCAGGCCCTCAGAAGCAGGGAAACGTTTTTCAGGCTCTGAAGGAGAGGAGATTGCGATAGCAACCCCCGTCTCCTCCAGGATGCGCTCTCGCTCGTAGAGCTGAGAGACTTGGGTAATGGTTGGGGCCTCCAGAATCCATGCCCCTGCCGCCGAAGCGGGTGGATTGCCACTTGTGTGGATTCCACCTGGAGTAACAGATCCTTTGTTTTCCATTACCTTTTTTGGTTTTTTTCGGGACTCCTCCCTAGCCAGTTTGGTTCGCGGATGGCACCCTGATTCTATGCCAACTTTGAGTCATCACACGAGTGTTGAACCCACCCCAACAGGGAAGGCCACTCTTGTGATGCCAGGGCTCCCTATCCACCACCTGGGACGCGCCCGATGGGAGATCAGGCAACTCCACACGGAAAACCCTTAAATCCGCACTTAATGATTTAAAATAAGCATTTAGTGTAATCTATCTTGTCAAGCGTTTACACATTACTTTTAGAGCCAAAACTGTTAAGGTATCGCGTGAGGCCTCTGTATTAATTCGATTATTGTTTCTCAAATATGTACGAATGCAGACTGTAACAACACCTAAACTCCAAGTTGTATGCCCTTGTATTTGTCGCTTATGCCAAAGCAGCATTGGGTCTGCGCTAAGGCAGCTCTGTGAAATCTGATCCAGCTTCATTATGTAAATTTTTTTTAAAGTAAAAGTAAGGCAAATAATATTTTTTTAATTGCCGCTACAACCAAGAAGCTCCAATATGAGCCGTCCACGCCGAACTCATTCAACCGCTTTAATAAAAGCGTACAAGAATGCTTCAAATTTCATTTGTAAGCTACCCTTCATGCCACTCAACTTCTTTCATTGCTTTATGCCTTTATTATTAAATATCAACCAATAACGCCGAAAAAGGATAACAATCGCACTGCCTCTCCACATCCTCAGCAGAATAAAAACCTACCTCCGCCCTTTTCAACGCGTTGAAGTGTTTATCCTTGCGCATTAATAAAATTTAATTTGTTTACAAAAGCTAAAGCGGGCAGCAAGAAAAGAGAAGAGAAGAGAAGAGAAGGAGGAGGAATAAGTGGCATAAGTAGGAGGAAAGAATAAAACGAAGCAAAGGAGCAAATACTTTATACACTCAAGAATATGCAGCCAACAGAATGAAGAAAATAATCAAAGATATCAACATTTAAAGAGATCGCACAAACAAAATAAATATAAAAGGAATTGAAATAAGGAAATAAGAGCAAAAAGACGGCAACTTCATTTGAGAAATTGAAACATTTGCACTGCTAAAGTCTCTGAACGCTAGACCAACAAATGCGCTCGGTTCTTCAGTGTGCAACATTGGCAACACAGGCTCTTAAGCAGTGCCACCGCACAGCACAGCGCAATCTACAAGATTTTATTTACACCTTCTGTGAAAATATTTACACTTCAGAAAGCTGTAGGCGGCACCGAACGAAGCAGCGGCGGCAGCGAGTAGAAAAATGAGCAACACCTACCTGACCGATTGGGAAGAAGATCCACGCAAGCATACACCACCCGCCAGCTTCAAGCAGCAACCAGCAAAAGCAAACAATTGAAAGTAGATTTCCGGCTTAAAAATTGAAAAATTCCCAAAGGGAAGCTAAAAACTCATAATAAGCCTGGGGCGGAGCGTTGAGCGAAAAAAAAAAAAAAAACAAAGCGAGAAAAGAGTGAATAAAAGGCTGTAAGAGGGGTTGGGGAAATGCTGATAGAAGAATAAGCAGAAGAAGGTAAGTAGGCAGGTAGCTGGGGAGTTAGAAGCAGGCGCAGCAAGAATCTGAGGGCTGAGGTGAGGCGAGTATTTGAATTGAGCATTTGTTACCTGCAGCTGGATTCTTTACAGCAGCTGAGCCGCTGAGCCGTTGCGCCGCATTGGCAAATTTATGTGAAAAGAATATATTTTTTTTCCGTGGCAGAAAAAATTTGCTTTGTATAGGAAATAGGCAAAAGGCATGGCAAATTGCCAGCCAACCAACTAGTCAGCTCATGCTTCCAACGCATTCAAATTTAAGGATATCTGCAAGTGAGTTAGCAGTTGGCAATTTGCATGCGTGTGTGGGTGCGCATGTATGTGTGTGGAACAAATAAATTTTTGTGCATTTCTTCGGCAATTGCTACTTTTTTCTGCCTCGTCGCTTGCTCAAGCATCTCATTATCTGCCTTAGTTATTTTATTTAAATTTATTTTCTCCTTGAAGCAGCGTAAAAAAGTGAAATCGGCAGACATATTTAGTTAGTGAGCAAAAGACTTCACTTCTTTTTATTTATATGCGCGCGTATCTGTATGCGTGTATGAATATTTGATCGTAGTAGTCAGAGGTTAGATGCATGCTTAAGGCGTTGAGTTGTCAGTGCATTCGGAGGGGTGGGGTAAAATTAGTGAAGTTGAAGGGAGCGAGTCTAAGAATAATTTATTATTTCGAGTAGTTACGAGCGCGTAATTTGATATAATAAAAATGTCTACACTGAGGTGCTTAAGTAGTGGGAAATATTTACGATTTAGGAGAAAGAAGAAATAAAGACGTAATTATTTTAGTTATTTATGAATCAAGTGATTGGCTTAAGGGTAATAGAAATAATTGTAAGAAAACAGGCTAAAGCTAGTGGAACATTTATTTCAGGGGCGCAACCAACTAATTGGGAGCACTAGTAACGCAGTATATACAGATGTACTAAGTACGGCCATAAGTTTTGTTCCAAGTTAAGTCCGTCATAGATATGAAATTATAATACTTTTTTTACTGAAGCTAGTTTCATTCAATCATGCAAGTATTGTAAAAACAAATTTTAATTTTCCATCGAAATGGGCACCATTTACTTTTACACAAGCCTTCAAACGATTAGGCCATTCAGCTATTGCAGCACGCACAGTTTCCATGGATATTGACGTCGCTGCTCGAACAAAGGATGTTTGATACTCTCCGAATATCTGTGAGTCCTTCGACAGGCCCTGCTCTCCAATTCTGACTATAAACTGGAGTCCAATGGATTCAGATCTGAACTTCCAGACGGCCAATCTTCTGGGAGTATGAACCAAGAAATATTGTTTTTTATCCACTGCTGTGAGGTTTTTGCCTTATGGGCTGGAGCGGAGTCCTGCTTTAAGATCCAACGTTCGCTATTGAAGGGAATACTGCTCAACTGCTTCACCACGCCTTCGAAGACATCCTTCTGACACAGTTTTGCCCCGGTCTTAACCCCTTTTTCGCAGGATTGAAGAGATGTAACGCCTTTAGAAGACACTCTTCACCAAACCATTACGGAGGCTGGATGGTGGCCACGCTGAACTCTTCGAACATTACTTGTTGCGTTTTGTTGCATAGATTTTGTGGTTTTGCTTATTAAAAACTTCTTCAACAGTGAACATTTTCTCATCTGTGATCGCATGCCGTGCCTCCGAAGAAGCTGCTTGCACCTGTCGAATCTAATTTTCTTCTAGCGCGTTGCCAAAATATGGCCATTTGAGCAACGGAAGGCTTTCCTGTGGAGATCATCTTGAATTAGTCTTGACATGGAGCTGGTCGATACAACAATTTTATTGGACATGATTTTATGCTTTCTAAAAGGATTTCTGCGAATTCTTTCTCGAACGACTTTTATGGCTGCAATGGTTCGAACCACGCCAGGATGGCCGCTTCTTTTTCTGTCTGCCACTTCAGACGTTTGGTAAAAACGATTGAGCACTTTTGATCTCGAAATATTAAGTATTTTCATGAGTATAATTTATGAGTAGACAAAAGCAAAAATAACGGAACTTTTTTCTGCGAATTTTACCTCGCCCTATGAATTGTGCAATAAAATCTGTCACAGAATTTAGGGCAAGACTAAGTATACAAGGTGGTGCAAAATTAATCACTCTATCGGAAGGTTTATAAATTTTGAAAATGCCGTCGTACGTCAATCATATTTGATGCTTGTGAACAATGTACTAACACACAAACAATAACACACATTCAACATATTTTTTTTATTAGAAAGTTATTCAAAAGCAAAATCTTATGATTAATTTTGCGCCACCTAGTATAAAATTTAAAAAATTTCAACATTTCTTTCTTTGAAGCAAAATAATGATTAACGTCCATCCGGGTTTTTGGTACCATTTTTTTTAAGTACACATGAAAAGCTACATATAATCTGCACCAATGACATTTCCTACAGGGTACCTCATCAACACTTTTTGTATTTCCCATTCAAATTTAGTCATTAACGAATAATCAAATAAATAAAGATAAAAACCTACAATCATTAAACCAAATATTATTAATACATTTTTAATACAGAATAATTAAAAAATTAAATGTGCGCTTTTATCGGCATTCATTAAACCAAATAAAGCAATGAAGAAGCAAACACACACACACACATGAACAATACCTTGAAGAGGAGGGGAGTGTGAGAGCATTAAGTTTAAAAGGCAAATATTGCAAAAATGCGATATAATTTTATTTTATCGACAAATAATTGCAATCCCATTAGGGTAGAGCGCATCGCGGCAATGAACAACTGCTGCTTCTGCTGCAGTGCGTCAATTAAGCGCGTTTTTACGATGCCCCACACACACTCGCATGCCCATATCCACATGCACGCGGCTGTGCTGGAATGCGCGTGAAATCGTTCGTGCTCATTATGTAAATGCGAAACTTAAAATATTTAATAATAATTGAGCGTGAAAATGCGCCGCCAAATGCGATAGCAGCGACCTGCGTGACACGCACATTCCCTTTGCATGTACTTGTGTGTGTGTGTGTGTGTGTGATGTAATGCGCATTTGACCCCGGCTACTGCCGCCTCCGGCTCCTTTAATTGCATTACATTTGAACATTCATGGGTTAATTGCAGGTCGCTTACCACACAGCCCCACAGACCCACAAACGCACTAACACGCAGGCGGATAGACGGACAATCGCAATTAAACAGAAACCGCACACATGTGCAGCAGCAGCAACGCATCAGTGTTGCAATTGAGTTTGCTGTTGTCGTTGCACTTTTTGCCACTGTTTCACGCCCTATTGTCCTTTCGTATATCCTTTCGAGTGCAAGGCAATGTTGGTGGTATTAATTTCAACTTATTGAGTTGTAGCTGTCCACTTTTAGTTACAATTTTTTGTTGGCCAACTTAAGTTGCGTGTGTGTGTGTGTATGTGTGACCGGAACACTCAATTAAGTGAATATATAAATTTATTTGCTGGTATTTTTAAGGGATTTCTCTTGCATTCATGTTTGCGTCAGGGGATTACTTAGAATGCATGGGCGGGTTAACGGGCTTTTGCTCTTAAGAAAAATGTTGAGCTTTAATAAATATGCAAAACGAGAGCTGCATAAAAATGTGCTCAGCTTTCAGAATGTAAAGTTTTGGTTAAGCTTAATCTGCAAGATTTTTATTAAAACCATAGGTTTTATATTGTAAAAATTTCCATGTGAAAACTGGACTATTTTTAAAACGCTTTAAAATGATAGTTAAACACATTTTCGGCAGTTCATATATCTTCCAAGGATATAATAAAACACAATTTCGTATTTGAATAGTTGTAAGATTATATATTAACATACCGTTAGCCCCAAGTTTACTTCATTATTGTAGAGCGAACAAAATCTTGTAATTAAAAAATACAAATGCAAAATAATGTATAGATTATTTTCACCTAACCTTTTTATTTTTTATAAAAATATAGTTTATAATAACCAAGCGCCATAAAACTTAAAATTTCAAACCTTGTAAAATTTTTTCAAAAATTCAGATCTTCAAACTTTTTATTCAGAAGTTTAAGAAAAATTTCGAGTACGCAGGTTTATAGCCCATTGAAATTTGTTATTGTTATATAAAGAAAATTAAAAGTATTCGGTATATCGAAGAAAATACTCAACACCGTCAACAAAAAACAAAATAAAAATAATATAAAATAAAAATGTCAAAAATCAGTGGAAATTTTCAGTCACTTGATACTAGCATTTTATCGCATCAAAATTTAATGGGCTACAAAATACTGCAACAAAAAGCATAAAACTTGAAGTTTTAAATTTTGTGAATAATGTTGAAAAAATCAAAATTCTTGACTTTTCAATTATAATTTTTAGAAAATTTTCCGTCATGCAGTTTTATAGCTTAATTAATATATTATAGTAAAGTAAGACAAGATAAGAGTTTATTAAGTAGAAAAACGTTACAATATTTATGTTATCGCACAATTTACAGAATATGATATAAATCTTAATTCTACATCATTATATTTATAGGTATATATATATTATGACAGGTTTCGGTTTTTTAAACGATTTTTTCGAAGGAAAAAACTACTATGAAAAACCACCGCTTTACATCTTACAAGCTAGGGTTAATCTATACGCATTTAAGTACCACGGCCTAATTGAACATTAAGAAAGTTCAGTTATTAGCAGATTGTCCGAAACACTGGAACGAATTTTGAATCTTTCAGTCAAATTTTGTATTTGATCTGACAAAATCTTAGTTTTTGATTCATCATGAAGCTTTCTGGTGGAGAAATACCATGGGAGTCGTAGCATCATTTTGAGTACCTTATTATGGCAGATTTGCAGTTTCTTAACATGCGACTTTGCGATATTACTCCAGGCTGGACAGGCATATAATATTATTGACTGAAATATATACTTATAAATTATTAGTTTATTTTCATCACTTAAGCCTGAGTGTCTATTTATTAGGGGATATAACATTTTAATCGCCAAATTTACTTTCTCCTGTATGTACTTTACATTGCAAAAAGATACTTTTTTATCAAAAATCACCCCCAGATATCGTACGGCTTGGGCCCACGGGATATCATAACTACCTAATTTCAAACTGTACTTGGTATAAAGCAATGACTTCTTTTTCTAGTGAAAAAGATAGCTTGCGTCTTACCAATGTTTAATTTTATTTTCAAAGTACACAAGTAGTCTGCCATGTTTTGTAGTGCATCTTGAAGTTTGGTTACGATTTGGTTACCAAACGTATGCGAATAAAATATGCCAATGTCATCTGCATACATAGCATATGAACAATTGGCTAATTTGGGAAAATCAGAGCAATAAATAATGTACAGCAAAGGACCAAGTACCGATCCCTGGGGAACTCCAGCGGGTAATTCGATCATGTCAGAGTATTCGTCATTCACAAACATGCAAAAGTAACGATTTTTTAATTTTAAATTTATTAATTTGTAAATAAGACCATCATGCCATATCGAATCAAAAGCTTTCTCAACGTCAAGAATCATTAAACCGGTTGATTTCTTGTGATCGAAGTTAGATTTGACGTGATTATAGATTCGTTTAATCTGATGAGTCGTACTATGATGTTGTCTAAATTCAAATTGCTCGTTTGGTATAATCTTATGGGTGTCTAGGAACAGGGATATTTTATTTTTGATAATTTTTTCAAAAACCTTGCTAAAGCTGCATAGAAGACTAATAGGGCGGTAGCTATCAGCTGCGTTTGCTGGTTTGCCCGGCTTGCGAATTGGAATTATTTTAGCTGTTTTCCACGCATTAGGGAAATATTGCAATTTGATGCAAGAGTTTATCAAAAAAGTAAAATATATCACGGCCTCTTTAGGTAGGTGTCTGAGCATAATATTTTTTATGTCATCATGCCCTGCAGATTTCCTCAGTGGTGCATCATGCAGAAGATCCTGAACATAATCTGAATCCACGTATTCAGATAGTGGAGTGTCTACTTCTTGCGAATTTAGTTGGTTTATAGCTGTATCAACTAAATTTGAGACGAGTGGAGATCCTAGTTGAATGGGCACCTTATGATTTTCTAAAAAGTTATATGCAAACAAATTTGCTTTTTCGAGACTTAAGATTAATATCTTATTTGACTCGCATTATTTTACAAATGTTCCAGAATGGCTTACTTCTCTTTTCAATTGAACTAAGTTTCTTATTCCAGTTGGCATTTCTATACTGAAAGATCTGTTTGCGGATTTGCCCAGAGTAATGTTTTACTGCTTCGTAGTCAGAGAGCTGTCTGTAATGACTCCATTGTCTACGAATATTGTTTCTAGTTTTTATTAAATTTAAAATGTATTGGGGCAGTTTGAGAAAATTGATCTTCAAAGTTTTAAGTGGCACTGAACTTCGTACTGCTGCTATTATTTTTTCACTGAACATTATTACGTTTTTATCAATATCCTCCGTGGAATTAATTAAATCAAGGTTGGTTGACCAAGTTCAAAAAGAATTTTTTAATGAGGATCGATAAATCTTCCAGTTTATCTTATCGTAATCCATTATAAAGTTGTCGATATGCTTGAAGTTTAAATTGAGAACAAATTTTACCGGTAGGTGATCGGAATCAAATTTGTTTATCGTTAAAGGCTGAGATATATACGTGGGTATATTCGAGAGTACCACGTCAATATTGGATGGGGAAAACCTACTAGACGAAGGTATATATGTTGGATCGTTTGAGTAGGAAACCCTTATGGGGAAAAATGTGGTAAATTCATTGAGTATATTTCCCCAAGTATTTGCTCTAGAACAACCCCAGTTGCGATGCTTGCTATTAAAATCCCCGCAAAAAATATACGACCCATTCAAATTGAAAAGTTTTCTTAAGTCTTTTTTGTAACTATTCCGAAGCTTCGAGGTATTTGTTCCACCTGGAAAGTACGTACTAAAAAGCTTAAATGACTTATGGTCAGAGGAAATTTGAAGCGATTCACTATATGAAAAAAAATACATAACACCGTCATAAAAAAAAAGAAATAAATAAAAATAATAATTAATGAAAAAATAAAGAAATAAAATAAATATGTTAAAAATCAGCGCAAACTTTAAGCCACTTGAAGCTTGCGCTTTATAGAATCAAAATTTAATGGGCTACAAAATACTACAACAAAAACCATAAGACTTAAAACTTCACACTTCACACGAATTTTTGGAAAATTGGAATAATCGAAATATTTAATCAGAATTTTTATTATTATTATTATTATTATTTAGTGACTGGTATGAATACCTGTACTAAAATTATGTTTGACTTCTCTTCAGTTGTCGAATAATCAGAATTTTTAGAAAAACTTCGGGTATGCAAATTTTAAAGCCCATTTAAATTTGGTATAACAAAGTGTAAGTTAGAAGTACTTCAAAAATCGTGTTGATTTTTGAAAAAATTGTGTTGGCCTGCGGCTTTGTGCATTTTCTCCATATAAGAAGATTTGAAACTTTCGGTATATGGAAGATAACGCGTAGAACCGTCAACACAAAAAAAGTAAGTAAATAAATAAAAGAAAAAAAATGTTAAGAATCAGCGCAAGTTTTAAGCCACTTAAAACCTGTATTTTTATGAACCAAAATTAAATGAGCTACAAAAGTTTTTCTAGAAACTCTGACCAAATGATTTGAAAATGTGATGAGAATTTGTTCAATATTTTTTTTTTTTACTTTTTGCAAAGTTTGGAACCTTGAATTATATGGTTATTTTGGTAGCATGAACTATAGTTTTTTTTTTTATTTCCATTATATCATAAATTACACTCTGTTAATATTAACAATAAGTAATTGGTGTTAGGGTTTCGAATTAAATGTACCTTCCCTTTGGAAGAGAACATTATTTTCTTTGGTATCATCTAGTTACAATTTTACTAGCACAACATAGTTTTCTACAATTTTATTTATATGACAGTACGAGCAAGACCTGTGGGTGTTTTGCGCTTTAGTCTACTCAGTTGAAGTTCCATTTCCAGTATCAGTCTCATTGCATAGTTTTTGTGCTCTAATAGTCGCAAGATATGCTTACTGCTGCTTCTTTTTACTGTTTCAGTGACATTGTCTATGCCGAGGTCGCGGTGCATATCGTCATTTCTTATGTGCCAATTTGCCTTTGTGATTGTCCTTAGCATCTTAGATTGACTTCTTTGTATGATTTGTAGGTTTGATTGACTGGCAGTCCCCCAAATTTCTAGTCCGTAGGTCCATGTCGGTCTGATTATTGATTTGTATATCATTTGTTTATTGAATAAGCTGAGGGTTGATTGATTTCCTATTAGCCAGTAGAGTTGTTGGAATTTGTTTTTCATCTCGTTTCTCTTGTTCAGTATGCGTTTTTTCCAGGTGAGAAAAAAAATTTGAAGCATTCAGTTTTGAGTCAATCGTTATGCCTATATATTTTGCTCTTGGGTGCATTTTTATGACTTCTCCGTTAATTTGGATTGGATGTCTTGCAGATTTTCTCTTCGCGTATATTACATGTTGCGTTTTGTCTTTATTGACCTCAATGCCCCATTTTTCAGACCATTGTGTTGTAGCTGATAGCGCATCTTGCAGTGTTTTTGTTGCTGCTTCTTCATTGTTGTTAGCTCATATTAAAACTGTGTCGTCTGAAAATGTAGCTATCATTGATCCTCGAGTAGTTGGCGTTGGTATATCTGCTGTGTATACTAAATATATCATAGTATAGGGCCCATTACGCTTCCCCCCAGCTGTCGCCGTCAAGATTTCAGAGCACTCATCGTCGTATTTTATGAAGAAGTGTCTATCAGTCATGTAACTTTTAAGGATATTAATTATGTTAAGTGGTAAAATGAAAAAATAAATAAAAACCCAAAAATATGCAAGATATCGCACTGCTATTAATGTGAACACAGTAAAAGGATAGAAAAACGACTAGTAGACCAAAAACTGTTCAGACCAAACGTTCTGTTGAGAATATTGCTGTTGTAGCACAAAATGTTGCTGAATAATCCCCAGCATCGATATCTCGACGATCTCAAAAATTATACATTCATGAATTGACTATTTGGCGGATTTTACCTGTAGTGGATGCTCACGATGTACTTAACGATAAATTAAGTCATCTTTCCCATATAATTTTTAAGAGCCGTATTTTGAATCAAAATAGGGAAAATGAAACTTGAAAGAATCGAATTTTTACGTATTTTACCCTAAACCAGCATCTAAACGCGTTTTTGAAAGGCCCTTTACTGCGACATTTTTCCAACTCCAAACCTTTTATTAAATTAAATAAAATAAATAAATAATTGGCGCGTACACTTCTGTTAGGTGCTTGGCCGAGCTCCTCCTCCTATTTGTGGTGTGCGTGTTGATGTTGTTCCACAAAATGGAGGGACATACAGTTTCAAGCCGACTCCGAACGGCAGATATTTTTATGAGGAGCTTTTTCATGGCAGAAATACACTCGGAGGTTTGCCATTGCCTGCCGAGGGGCGACCGCTATTAGAAAAATGATTTTATCAATTTTGCTTTCACCGAGATTCGAACCAACGATCTCTCTGCGAATTCCGAATGGTAATCACGCACCAACCCATTCGGCTACGGCGGCCGGTAAAGCAATTTATTTATTTCATATTTGCACTACGACGGCCATACACATATTAGTATGTACATTTGTTTGTAAAAAAAAAAAAAAAAAATTCTACTGTCTCCTTGGCCCATAAATGCTGTCCAATTTTTGGAAGTAGAAAAATTGTGTTTTATTCCAATTATTTTGTTTGTTGAATGACTATCGAAATAATTTTCACGCCATTAAAGATGAAAGATCTGTTGACGAGGTTGAATTAACCGAAAAAAAGGCACAAATACAAAAAAAACACAAAAAATAAAAATAAAAATAAAAATATCACGCTGAAGTTCTTGTGGTGTCTGTGCATTTGATTTTTTTATTAAGCTTTTATGTGTAGTAAAAACTTTTGGCAGTTACGTACAATAACAAGGTCGCAAAGGTCGCGGCAGCCTAGACCGACACAACTTACAGCTCATTTATGACCACATAAAATCCCAGTAGGTTAGACTTACAAAAAGCCAGCCAATATCTCTTTACGCTGGCGCATACAAAAATAGGCAAACATACATACAAACATAGACAAACATACACACACACACAGGCAGACTAGAAATTCTTAATAGAGATAGTGTTGCGGGTAGTGTTTCTGATGTCATTGCCATCTAGCAACATAATTTTGATGGGCTTGGTAATGACTGGCCACAGTGTTGCTGCAATGAAGGGCGTTGATGGGCTGCGGTCACAAGGCACACAACTATTACGTTTTGTATTTTCTTGCCTTTCTTTGTCTTCACACCTTCGCCCGCTGCCGCTGCTTCATTTGACCACTTCCGTGGATGGCTTGCCTTTTGTTCTGTTGCAACTTTATTGCCATAATTGCTGTTGGTCGTGATTGTTGTAGTTGCTAAATTCAGGCTCTAACGTCTAACGATTGGACACTGCTCTCCCTTCTTTGCTGTTGCTGCTGCCACCATTTAATAGGCCGGGTCAAAAAGTTGTTCCTTATTGCAACTGAAATGTTGCAGCAATTTGTTGCAAAAGGAAAAAATAATTGCAGTTTTAGGTATATAAAGAATTTTTCTTTTCGACATATTTTGTATTTTCTCACTTCGCCTGTTAAGTTCGTGTTCCAGAGGAAGCGGCTGCACGTTGTTTTGTTGTTGTTCTGTTATTTTTTTCTTTGCATCACAACTGAATACTCGTATTTACTCAACGCCCGATTCCAGGCAAAACTTTGAATGCTCTCGTTGTTGATGTTGCAAGAACAGCACGTACGTTTGTCTATGCTGGGCGTTTTTGATTTGTATAACTTTTTGCTGATTCTACGTGTTGTTAGTTGTATGAGTACACACATACATACGTACATATGTACATATGTATATTGTGTCATTCGCTCTGAGCATTTAGAAATTTCCAAGGCACATACTCACATTTATATTCTGTCAAAAAATACATAAAATAAAGTGTAAAAATATAAATAAATAAAATTGAGGGAAATTTCCTCAATAAAACACAAACTAAATATTTATTATGTTTTTAAATTTCTTATATTGCCTTTAAAATAAGCCCACATTTTTCGGAATGGACTTCAATTCACGCTGTGAATTTTCGTTTATGTGTTCTATCGTCTGGCAACGGGTGCCTCAATGTGGTAATTTGAGTTTTGAAAAGTGAAATTTTTTGATGAAAAACAGTGATTATTCGTTAATATTTGTAGAGTTATTGGCAAGAAATTCATTCACAATAGTAGCCTCGTAAGATGCTGCGTTGACGTGGTATCAGAAGCAACAGTTTACTTTCACTAAATCGGTAATTACTCCATTGGGAGATAAAGAAAACTATGAAGATGATGATGAAATTGACCTTTCCTTTCGAACACCACACAATTTCCAATAATATTCTTGATTTACGGTCTCAAATTTTGATTTAATTTTTGACAACCCCTGTAAACAGACTCCTTAAAGTATCATTTTCCGTTACTTTTTTGACAGAAAGTATGCCATAGAGCACTGTATTACTGTTTTTTATCAAGAAATTTGGAGAAGAAGCTCTGCCAAATCCATATAAAACGAATTCGAACAATATTTCTGTCCTCAAACTTTTATAGAAGAATGAATAACGATTAATTTTTCTGTGTACATTTTAGCCCACGACCTCTTACCTAAATAGGCATCTTACACCCTTTCTTAAAATAAGTATAAAGAAAGTTCGTTAAAAAAGGCAGTTAGAGGAATAAATTGTGCCACATAAATTTTAAACAGATAATTTTACTTTGGGTCACCGTTACTCACCACTTAAGTGAGTGGGTAAGAGAGCTTTGTCCAATTTAATGATTGGATCCGCTGTAAACACCTATTTACAACTATGAGCATTAGGAGGGATCGATTTGTATGGAAATACACTTTTGGATTTGCTGTATCGTATGGGAAGATATCAAAAGGAATTTCAAGTGAATTTTTTGAAGAATCACGGTGCAAAATTTCCCATTTCAAAACGATTGGGGTTATAGACTTCAAAAATAACAAGTCTTGGAGAAGTGCTTTAGAGTCGAGTCGCGCAGGTAAAGAAACGAAAAGGTATAATAAAAATTATTATAAAAATTAACCTTAACATTAAGTTATTGAAAATACTCATTTCCATGAGTTGGAATTATAGATGTCCTGGAGCACGGGACGCTTAAATGCTCATAACTTCGTCAAGGTTGCTGTGATTGACTCGGAATTTTCACAAAATATTCTTGAGATATAATGCATGCATTTAAAGAAAATTTAATTAAAAAGAAAATGCAAAAAAAGTGTATCTACTTTGCCTCATCTCTCTTCATATAACCACTGGCCTGAGTAAGTATGGCTTCTTTTTTTTACGAGGTGTAAAAGCAGTGAAATTTAACCCCACTAAAAGCCTCTCAAGTTCGACGGTTCATTTTACAGGGATACCGATTTGGTAGTTACATCTAGAGGTCATCGTGAGCAATAAGCTCAATCGTTAGTTACGTTCGTCTGCTGTTCGTCTTGCTGCATTTTATCGATACGTCAGTTGTTCTTGCTGCTGCGTTCGTCTAGCATCCTTCCTTGCGGCCTCCAATCAATGTTGCGAAGTTCTACGATAATTCGTGTTTCAAAAGTGCGTATCGCTTTCCACTTTTCATCCGACTCAAGCATTTGTAGATGGGTATGGCTTGAGTAGGCATTCAAATAAGAATTTTTGTATTTTGAGTTTTGCTTTAATTTACAAAAATTGATTTTATAAATAATTAATATATTTGGCAATGCTTTATTAAATATGATTTGATTATGAAGTTTTAAATATTCACATAAATAAATTTTCTAACAAAACATTTTTCTTTCTATTTTAGTGAATAATTTTGGATGTCACGCGGATTTCTCTTCTGAAAATCATCAACCAATGGATTACCTTAGAAGCCAAGTAAAGTGGGAGATACTTCATTCAGCTGGTGCTTTATGGTGCCTATGATTAGTTGCCGTTGAAGTCAGCGATTTTCGCCGTTTATTCGTCTTTGAAAATACGGCAAGCTTTAAAGTTGGATTGGTGCTTCAGCTTCACACATTTGATACTGGCTTTGCTACTCACCTTAAAGTCAGGGAGTTCTAAAGTGATATCTAATTTTTGTTAGACTCCTGCGCTGGTGTCACAAAAGCGTTTTTAGTTAAACCTCGAAAAAGTGAAAATTGGTGGCAGTAATATTTCTTGGTTAACGGTGAAACTTGCCAAATTAATTTGAAGCGGCATATTTTATATCTTAAGATGGAGTTAGCTGCATTCTGGCGTGGGGATGGGACCAATCCTGCATTTCATAAGAGCCACAAAATGGTTCCACGATGAAAAGTAAATGAGGTTCCCGTGCAGCACAGTGTTATCGCAACGGACCTGTAAGGTCTAAGTGAGTTGTTCGTACAGACCGACTACCACATAACGCTAATATTTCTCTAGGGAAAACTAATTATAAGTAGGCATGAATTAATGCATTCTTGCATTGTCCAACCTACTATTTTTCCAAATTAGTTTAAGTTTAAACATTTACCATTTACAGATATTCCCATATCTTACCACTAGCGGGGAAAGTACAGAGCTAACATTTTATTCACTGGCTTTTCACCAATAACTGAGGTGTATACCAAACTAAGCTGAGGCGTACACGTTTCCTGTTGATCCTTTGTCAAAAAACCGTTAATTTGGGTATATCACTCAAATGCAAAGGTTTTTTGCTTGAGTTAGTATTTTTGTTAGAGCAAAAATATTTTTTTTAGCAAACTTACAAAGAAGTATAAATGTACATAAATCTTATATTCTACGCATACTCTGGCCTGTGCGCCAAATATTTGCGAGTTAAACTTGACTAATCATTTCAACCGTTGATGCTACAACCGGGACTGTAGACGCAATTTAGCATTGTATTATTACCGTTGGGGTAAGAATTGAACAACACTCCAGTTGACTGGAGTGGCGTTATTAATATTGAGGTCACGAATAGTAAGAAAAATCAAACAAGGCATGAAAGCTAAAATCCAAATGTTTTTAGTTTACAGCTTTGAGATGCTGCTCAAACTTGGTCCTATGAACATTCTGTTACAACTTTGAACTTTGTCTTTTCCATTCATCCGATTTCGATGAAATTTTAGTAACCTATTACTTACGTTCCAGGAAAAATAAAAGTCTAAAATAGTGCCTGTTAAGAGTCGGAAAACTGATTTGTCTTGACTTCGAGTTTACTTTATTTCGACAGTGTATTTTTTCTAATGGTAATGTACATAAGTTGAGTATGACCTTATATAGCAAAAATGTATGTACAAGATGTTACAGTAAATTAGAAACGAATATAAGTAATAGGCAAAATGATTAAAATGAGAGCGCTTAATTGCATTGAGTGTAAATGACAACAAAACGAAAGAAATTGCAAAGTCAAAGTGCTGGGTTCTATTCATTACAGCAGTTCCCAACAGTGCCAATAGGTACTCGCCGTACTGCGTGGCGACTTGCGACAAACTTTTCTCGTAATACCTCAATCAACACTTACTGCTACCTTAAAGCATTGAGTAAGTCATAAGATATAGTCGAAATCACTCAATTTTTAGCAAACGGACATATCGATGAGGTCGGTCGGGTGAAAAGAAGAGGGAGGGTGAATCATTGAGGTATCAAGTACGAGACGCGAGAAACGATACCTTATATTTTTATGAAAATAAAAAAAAATTAAAATAAAAAATAAAAAGAGAATGTACGGAGGTGCCGGTGCCAGGATTTCAGCCTGGTGCCAAACACCTACGGATCTTATAATCATAGCAATCGTAGAGTAATTCAGTGAAGCAATAAAACAGCGTACAACAACATGCACGTCATGAAAACTGTAACAAACTTACATATTAAACTCACATATCGAACTCAGTACTGGCACCCCCCATACAAAATAATTCTTGTTCGAGATTGTGACTCGATGTTATTACTTACTCAATGCTTAAAGCAACGCACTTTCGGAGACATGCTTGAAAACTCTCAAGTCTCCCAACCAAAAAATTTATTTGTCTTCGCTGAAGACGGAGAAGTTGAAAAATATTATCCAGCACAAAGCCGTGAATAGTAATACAGTTCGACGCAGCAAGAATTATTGCCTGTTTTCCACATGGGCTTTCACCTAAGAAGTATTATATCATAGTTCTAAAATCTGATTTTGATTTCATTTGTTTCGTTTAGTTTTCCTTTGTTTACTGATAAAGTCGTTTTGATACCTGTTCATTTGCATTTACTGACTGCCTTGGTTGTGCTTGTGTGGGTTAGTATAAACAGAATCAAATCGCTGAGCGAAGTTCGTCGGGAGAAGCAATGGGTGAAAATGGATGATATGCATCGGATGGATGATTATGCAAACATAACCAAAATGGCATTCGAATCAAAAGCGAACAGATGAATCCTCAATTTTTCGTTTAATCTAAATTATCTAAGTTTTTTCATATTTAGAATACGCAAAGCATTTCTGCAAATGATGCAAGTTTTGCGATTCAGATTCGTTAACATTTTTCCCTGAGAGCCTAGGTGCATTCATTAAAGATGGTGGCACTAGACCAACAACAATCTTCTATACGTTTGATTGTCAAAGCAAAGTATTGGGAAGCTAGAAAACAAATAATAAATTCGCCTTGTTTAATTCTGGGCTGACAGCCGCATGGACACGGCGAAAGAAAAAAAAAACAAATCAGCTGATTTACCAACACCACCTTTAATATATTCGCCTTGCTATGAGCTGATTTCAACGCCAGCGGCAAAACAAAAAATAAATCTGTTCACAACGAACTTCGCCGCCGCTTTGGTTGTGTGCAATCTCATATTTATTATTATTCCATACTCCTTTAGGCGCTTAAGAATTCAACAAAAGTATTCCAAACATTTCTATTTCTAGACCAGTTCTGTCCAGAATGAAAAATGTGAGTGTATAAGTGAGAATGAGAGAATGGGAGCAGCCCAGTAAGAAATTTAAACCAAAATAAATAAATATTGGATTGGAGTAGAAAATATTTGTGGGAGGAATCGAAATGCCTTTTGATATTACATCTATGGCATCCTTTGAACGACTTGTAACATAAAAGGCATTGCAAGTCGCCGAAGGCATTTTATAGCATAAAAAAGTTCTCACAGGGCATTGTATTGCATACACTAAGCGTCGCGGACAAGCTTGGTGTTTATTCGTTGCTGGTTTGCTAACGACTGAACGATGGAGAGTAAGAATACGTGTGATCAATTGATCTATGAGATGGACAGCACTGTTCTAGACATCAATCTCAGTTCATTAAACGATTTTCCAGTTTCATTGCAGATAGTCCTTTGCCAAGTCATCACTTTTCTGCCTCTTCTTCTCGTTCCTTGCGGGCTCCAAGTCAAAGCGGCATGAGGTATTTCCTCATAAGACTTTCGCAGAGTATGCCATATCCATCCATATTTTCTTTTCTTTATTTCACTGTTGATGCTATTTTGGTGTTTACTTCTCGAGAGCTCCTCGAGATTCCGTCGTTTTAATATTAATTTTGAGTCCTGCTTTCCTGATCTAGCTGAAAACATTGGGTTCGCGAATTCGGGTTAGGCGCTATGCAAGTGATTTTGTGCACTGGTTTATGGATAAACCTTGATCCACTAATCATAAGTCCGTGTTTTCGACATATTTCAATGAATACCTCACCATTTTCATTTCGCCCTCCAATACTTGTGTTCCTTGCACTTCTTCTAAGCCAGAGTTGTCGCTTTCTATTCTGGCATTAAAGTCGCCCATTAAAATAACAAAATCTTGGCGGCAGATAGTCGATATCGCATTATCTAGCATGCTGTAAAATTGCACTTTATTTGCCAGCTCGCTCTCCTCAGTAGGAGCGTAACACTGCACAATAGTAATTTTGGCATTTGATTTAATTCGCTCTAACATTTCCTTCCCATCTTTAACTCCGGCCAAGAGCTCCGCTCGTACGTTGGTTTCAACCTCTTGATTCACTTGATCTTTAATATTAGTACGAAACCTCTCTGAACGCTGTTTTTGATAAGCTTTTCTGGAGTTACCACCTTTCTTTTGGTGCTTCTTTTTGGCTCCAGACTTCTCCTTAAGCTGGCGACCTTCGTCGTCGGTACGATTATCTTCTGTATAATTGTTGTTTTTACGTGGCATGATTGCAGTAATTTATTTAAGCTATAAAATAGTTCACTCAGCGATTTCATTTAGACAAGAAATGCGTGCGTTAACGCTCACTAGCGCAGCCAAGGCGTATCTCTAGTTCTTGCTTGGCCATCAATTGATCCTTAATTTTGAAATGCCAGTAAAACGGAATGACGGAAAGTTTTTGTTGTGTTGTGAATGAGCGACAAACTAATTTTATCTATTTGTCATTCATTCCATTATTCTATTCTCTTTCATTTCTAATTAAACAAATACTGTTGTTTCGAGGAGGAGCTGTTTTGCACCACCTATGTATGCAATTAATTTCAAATAAAAAATAAGCGCTAAAATGATTAACAACTTTATTGTTTCACGATCGCAGTAGAAGTGAATTTTTAAGTTGTCACAATATAAATTTATGCTACACTTATGTTTGTATGTTGGTACATACTCGTATATATGTATGTATATAAGAATGAAATAAGAAGGAAATACGAAGAATTTTAGTACATTGAGAGAATTACAGTTGTAGTTATGATCACGCCATTTAGTGATGCGAATATCGAAAATACCAATTAGTGCTGCTGCGAACAACTGTTGTTGCTCGAATGCTACCACCTTGAATGGATTCGTCTTGAGCTCAGCTATGCTTGAGCCGCTTGTTAGCCTTATCTGTCACCTTTAGTCTTCTTTCAGACACGGACTTTTGTAAACTGGACAAGTTGCCAATTTGGCTGCTTAGCCGTTTTTTGCAGGATAATCATCGTCCGGTCTTCCTGTTCGTTGTTATGTTATTTTGACTATTTGAACAAGTCGATGGATCATTAAAATGGAAACATTTATTTTATCTATTTATGTTTTTTTTGCGGATCTTAGCAATTAAAAAAGGTAAAAAATTACGAAGTATGTAAACTATTTTTTAAATAATTTTTGTTTTAATTATGTATATCTGCTGTACTCCACATAATTAGTAAGTGAAGTACTCAGTACTAAAAAGTCACTTCCCTTTAATTAGCTCCATTTAAAACCAAATGTTTGAAGTTAAGTATTATAGACTTTCTTCACAGCCTTTAAAAAGCCTGACAAGGGTATTTTATTAAAAAATAGAGTATGCAGCAGAGAACTGCAACGGTTGAGTGTAAAACATTCATACGCTTCGCTTGAACAAAAAAACAGGCCTTTCCGTTCAAACGATCGAACTTGTTCAAATAAGTTATTGTCATTGTTTATTTCAGCTCAATCAAATCATGTGCTGCGTTTTAGCTCTCCGATGTTATCACCAATCGTCTTCATAGCAGCCGTTTCGGGTATTTGCTCGTGCGGCTGTACATTCATTTTTTTGAGCAAGAATGTAACGATAGCAAAGTAAAAGCTAAATTTTAAAGCAAAAACACTATATTTTCATATTTGTTTTTTTCTTAAAACTTATAATAATCGTTTGACATTATTTTACAACGGCTGAAACCAACTAATCCTTTCAAATACGAAACGCAATTTACAGCGTACATTGTACGACAACGCTCGTTTGCTCGAACATGTGCTATTTACAATAATGACAATTACTTCTTTGAACAAGTTTGATCGTTTGAACGCAAAGGTCGATGCTAATTTCATTCAATGCTGCTTTTTGTTCAATGATTAGATTTGAGCCGAAGACATTAGATCATACGTGTTGACTGAGCTGAACTACGCGTTCGCCTGCATGAGCTGACTGCACTTGACCAAATATTTTGGTTCAATTGACTGAATGTGAGCAAGAAATTTAGCGTATGAACAACTCAAGAAAACAGTGAGCCAGGCGCGGGTCTCTGGTATGCAGCTAGCTGCTCAGCCCACTCTAGTGCTTACAGGTGCGAAGATGTTGAGAACACTTTCTTTTACTCAAATTCCCCTACTTGCACGAAATACTTCAAACACAAAAATTTGCAATTTTTTAAAGAAAGTCTACTAAGACGTGATTTGAATTTTTTCTTAACAAGTTAAAAGTTAAAATTAAGAGTGGATTCATTTTTGTGAATAAATCTGTTTAATTTTTCAAAAAGAAATTTTTCTTCGCACCTGAAAAGATTTATTGAGAAAAAGTTCTTTAAGATTGTATCTTCATGTAAAACTTTAAACGCTTGGCGAACGACTTTGTTCCAACTAAAATTCCTTCTATTCTTCTCTCGTATATTAAATGGTTTATTAGCCATTTATTTATGAGAGAAACTTAATGCAATTTTTTGGTGTATACCCAAAAAATTATTGTCCGCTAAGTTTTTATACAAATTTTCGGACTAAATGCAATAACATTTTTAGTCAGGCATATTTTAATATTTAAAATATTTTACTTGCAGAAAACTTAACCTGAGATGTAGCATTTTTCTCATCATTTTTGGTTATATTTCTAATTTTGTTTGCTTTGCAAAAAGTGAACAGTGGCTGAGAGAAATTTTTGGAAATATTGTAAAGCCAAAAATTTCACCTCAGAGTCAACAACTCAGCAACCTTTAGTCTATGATTGAGGCTAATATAAATTCCATAAGAAAAATATTCATTTGCTTGACTAAATCATATCTTCCTTGAGCCAAAACTTTTTTCTACTATTTTGTAGTGAACATTAGCATGTTTGCTTATTAAGTAGTAAATGAAAACTTATTGCGAGGCTAATGGTAAAAAAATAAAACTAGTTCGTGATATTTTCGTAGTATTCTTTACTAATTTCCCAAAAACCTTATTAGATACCGTAGCTATTAATGGTGAAAGGAATAGTACTAAATGCTAATATTTTGGTATTTAATGCAACCCCGGTATCATAAAGCATATTGAGAAATGCATAAAGGGCATTCTTTCATATATCTTATCAGATCGGTAAGCTTCCAGCTTGAACTCGTTAAGTCTGGGATATTCTCAGTACTTAATCAGTTCTTTATTTATTATTTATTATCGTTAGAAAAACATCTACAAAATAATTGAGAAGGTAACAGACCGTTTTGTGACCCTGAGCGAATTTGACAGAATCAGCTAATGGTCTGACGTCGCCGGGGTTATGAGACGGTTTGTTTAAGAAAAATCTACGAGTTTGTTAGTGGTATACGAAAAAAATCAACATAATGTCACTTCGTTGCCGTCTGAGCAACGACTGATTGGACGAGTGTGCGAATCGAGGCTGATAGAATACACACGAGCCGAATTTTTTACAGGCATTGCTAAAGCATTCCATATAATGGGGGTCTGTTTTTTTAACGCATGCTTCTATTGATGTGAGACTTAAAGTAAAAAATGAAAAATAAGAACGCGTAAGAATCTTTATCCTATAGACTTAAAAATATAGGTTTGTTTCCAACATTTCACTATTTTCTTAAATAAGTAGTAAATTAATTTTAAGAAAGAGGGTGACTTACTCCATAGACTCAAATAAAATAAAAAAATGTTGTACAACATTTCACTGTTTTATTAAGTAAATGAATTTTTAAGGAGGAGGACAACTTATTCCGTAGACTAAAATATAAAAAATATAAAAATAATGTGAACTTCCAACATTCCACAGTTCTATTAAATAGTACACATATGTAGTAAGTTAGTTAAAGAAGAAATACCAAATTAATGAAAATAACTGTTTTTTTTAATTTTTCAATTACGTGCAATTTTTTAAAAGTTCTTTGCGCTTCAATATTTTTATATATTTGGATAGCTAAGAATCGGCTAAAGTTATGTAAAATAATTAAATACTTATTAGTAATTTAAAAAATTGAATTTCAGCAATCCAAATTATTTATTCTTAGTATACAGTCATAGTGAAAAGTATTTACACAATGCTGAAATTTCGCATAAATTCAGACGCTTGCTTTAATATGAAGATATCTTTACTCTAAAATTTCAACAACAACAATATTTTTCAGATACATTTGAAAAGCTTATTTAGATAATTTTTTGTATATGTATGCGTAATAAACCTGTATTTTTAGCATTCCCTCTTTTTATTATTAAATTTGTAATTAAAAATTGAAAATAAAATATATTATATTAATAGAAGGAAAATTGTATTCGTGTAAAATTAAAACAAAAAAAAAAAAAAAAAAACAATTGATAATAAAGCGCTTGAGCTTCAAGATGAAAAATGATTGTTTTTATTTGGCATTAAGTGCAACAAATAAAATGTAAGTTTAAGCGAGCAACACCAAGTACTTATTAATTCATTGTGCTCGACACACGGTGCTACTTTGGACTAAGTAGGCAATTAACTATTAAAGTCCTCTCTCGACGAACAAAATTAACACTCTACAAAGCTCTCACCATGCCCGTCGTACGTATGGCGCCGAAGCGTGGACGATGACAACATCCGATGAAGCGACGCTTTGAGTATTTGAGAGAAAGGTTCTGCGCAAGATTTTTAGACCTCTGCACCTTGGCAACGGCGAATATTGCAGGCGATGTAACTATAAGCTATATCATCTTTACGACGACATAGACATAGCGCAGTGAATGAAGATCCGGCGGCTACGCTGGCCGGCTAATGTCGTCCGAATGGTTACAAACGCTCCGGCACTGAAAGTATTCGATGCTGGTAGTAGCAGAGGAAGAGAAAAGCCTCCTCTGTGTTAGAAAGATCAGGTGAAGAACGACTTGGCTTCATTTGGTGTGTCCAATTGGCGCCGGTTAGCACGAGAAAGAAACGACTGGCGCGCTTTTTCAAAATTGGCCAAAATCACGTAAGCGGGTGTCGCGCCCATTAAGAAGAAGGAGAAGACACACGGGACTAATTCTCAACATTGTTATGAAATAATTTAAGAGTCAAAAATCCTCCTATTCGTCAAAATCGTAACGAATAATCAATGACTAGGCATATCAGAAAACATTGCCGTCAACTGACGAGAGAAGAGAACCGATCACATTTACCACACCTCCGCACCTCACCGCATACACACAGCACATTAACGACATCCACCTAGAGTCACTTAACACTTTACTACCCATATATGGTTTTCGGTGTCCAACCACCACCCAACCTTTATGCAAAGTTTCAGATATTCGAGAGACTCACATTATTTTGGCACAATTACGTGATGGACATTGAGGACGCTAAACTCATACATATGTACAATCGATCCTAACATACTCAACATTTTTTTCGGCTTCTGAAGGTATACCGCACGCACTAACTACGATTCACAGATTGCAAATATGTCAGCAGCATCAAACCGCTAATCGGATCTCAGTAAATTTGAAGAAATCAGCTAATTTGCTGACATAATAAGTGAGACGGCAACAGTTTCTTTACACAAATTAAGATTTTGTTGGTAATATAAGAACAAATCAATTGCCCATATTGTTTCGTTGCGTTCTGAACAACGACTGATGGAAAGAGCGTAAGAATACTTGTGAAAAGAGCGGGTTGTATTCTGCTGCCGCATCCCCGATGACATAACAGCCGAAGTTACTTTCAAATTTTACTTCGGATGGCCAAATTTGGTATTTTTTTCATTCTAGGACACTAACCATCTTCTCGCACGTATATTTAAACCTACTCATCTAACATCCCTTTTCCTTGAGTTTTACTCTGTCGAAATATCCTGTTTCCTTTGTCCAGCGTTCGATGAGAACTGATGACTTCACTGCACTAGGCAAGATTTTGTGAACTGCTACAACAACAACAACAACCAACTACTTACTTTCTCTCAAGACATAAAGGTGACGGATTCAACCTCCAAGCACGACAAAGCAGCTTGCGAAGAAGCTTAAGATTCAGTGGCTGTGTTGATCACGGCTACTCTAGTCATGGACTTCAATAGGCCATCTCTTAAAATTTTCGCCATTGCTGGTAGCAGATCAAATCAGAGCTCTCTTCTTAGACTTGGCACCAGTTTTCTTAGAAAAGAAAAAACAGGAGGGGCATGCATTTATAGAGTCGCGAAGATCATAAGTTGCCTTTTTAGATTTTCATATTGCGCAACAATAATAATGAGTCTGATAGCTTAGACAATTAAAAATAATTAAAAATGTTAGACGCTTTGTCTACAAAAAAATTTCAGTTTTCGAAATTTTCATTCATATCACCGTCGCTGACTGAATAGGAGTGTATTTCTTCGAGCTTTGAGAACATGCCTGCAAAGGCAGTCTATGCCAAAATACCATTCAGACTTATCATTGTGACCATAGCAGAAAAGTTACGAATACAACTTACTGAACTTCTAGAACTGGAAAAAGTGCAGCCAAACTCAAGTGCCAAATTTCAATGTTCTAACACCAGCTGGCACGAAGTGAAGAAATATTTAAAAATTAATAGTTTTATTAAAAAAAAAAATTATTCTTTACCTTTAATTCTGCAACAATTTTTCGTTTCTTTTGAATGAAGTGAATTCTATTGGGAGTGCGGCAAAAATATTTTTGAATGAAGAAGGGCAGCGAAATTTAAAAGAACTTTAAATGCAGTGGACAATATCTCTTTCTTAGGAAAGAGTCGACACTTTACAATGAAAATTCTTGGTTGCTAAAATATGAAATTAAAAGTTTTATATTACTGATTTGTTGAAAATTTTCCATTGAAGAAATCAGCAGTTATGGATGTGCTTAAGGTGCTAAAGGAGACTGTTAAACATTTGCGAGTTTGTCGCCTATGCAGAAGATTCAAAAATTAATGACTTCGTTGCTAAGATTTTTTGAATCACATACAAGAAAATTTCTTAAAAAAAGTTTCTTGCCTTAAACTTGTTTTTTTTAATTTCTTTCCTTATATATTTTTCCTTTCTTTAACTCTTTAATTTTTTTTTCAATTTTCAATTTTCTTTTCTTACTTTTTCTTATTTCTTTCCTACATTTTTTTTAACTTTTATTTAACTCCATAATTTTTTTTAATTTTCTTTTCTTAATTTTTTTGCGATCGACTAAGGACCCAATATTCTCTTGGCCCAATATTCTCTGACAGCAAGAAAACTCTGATGCAGCCAAGGTTCTTTCGCACTGGGTATTAAAATATTTTCTTTGCCGAATATCACAAGCAAATACAGGCATTGAAAAATTCAATATAGGAAACAAATTGATCTCCAAATCCCCACTACTGCTCTCTGTCCACTATTTTACAAATTCTTCTAGGATCAGGGTATCTGTTGACAAAAAGTTGACATATTAAGGCTTCTTTTGATTTCAAAGCATTATTCAGTTTTTGCAACAAGGGTTCGCACCAACACTAACATATGTAAAAAAAAAAAACAAAAAGAAAAACAACAAAAAACAAAGCAAACTGCAAACGAAAGCATTTCTGGAATTTCAACCAAAAAATGTTGATTCTTCTGTCGTTGAGTTGCTAAGCAAATATTGCCAAGTTGCCGTGTTGCATTGCAATATACTGAACTATTGTCGCTTCGCTATTGCAGTGTTGCTAATACTCGTATGCAGAGCAGAGAGAGCAGAGCCTATTTGCCGTTGACATTTTAGCAGCCAAAAAGTCGTCGACTATTTACCAACGCCTCTTCGCTTTTTGCATGCCAATGCAATTGACAGGTGGAGTGCGAAGAGTAGTTGACTAGCGTTTTGGTTGAATTTAAAGGTGTAAGAATTTGACTGCAAACATTTTTTCTTCACTATGACACAAAAGGAGAGATGAAAACTATTTGGGCTAAACTCGGTAAACTTGGATAGGAAAAAGTCAAGTCTCTCTTGATAATGGGAACCTCTTTCCGAGGTTTAAAAATATTGTAATTTTAATTAATTTAGCTTTAATAGAAAATTTAGAGAGCCATCTGCTTCTCAGCGTATACGGGCAAATTTTTCTATTAGCTTCATTTGCTGGGCTCGCAAATCAAGGAGAACCGCTACATTACTCTCATAGTAAACAGATTTCGGAAGGTGTGGAGAACATTAGACCCTTAACTGGTTCTCAGCGATTTTGGAGGAAATAGCTGAGATTGTGTTGGTGCTGAGAAAATTAACTCCTGTGGCCCTATGCTCCATCTAGGAATGCCGGGAAAAGGCTTACTCGTATATAGATTGGACGATCGGAAGAATACCCTTGAAATGACCTGCGGAATTCTGCTGCTGAATCACCGATGACGTGGCAGCCTAAAAATGATAGAAACAAGAATGTACTCTAGAGGCGTGGCGTCACATTGGTGTAGTTGTGGAGTGTTGCCAATCCTTTCATCTTTGCAATAAATTTACTGATTTTTTTGTACCAAAAAATTTTTGGTTGATGTTTGTTTCGTTTTTTAATTTAAAGCTATCAAAGCTGTAAGTAAAAAAATTCTGTAACTAAAAATACAGCTTAAAGAGGCTATTCTTGCATTTAAAGCTTACGTGGAGAAGAGTTTAGTGGTATTGAAAATTTGCTGATTCTTATAAAATTTGATGTTTTGAAAGTGCAAATCTCATTTTTTTTGCTCCTTTTGAGGTTATGCAAAAATATTGGATATTCTTCGCTCAAATCTTCCTGAGATATAAAACCATTTTATAAATTAAAAAAAAAAACTTTTGAAATTACTGAATACGAATTAAAGCCATAAAGGTGTATTCATAGTAAAAAAAATTGCAGATACAATTGAAGAGACCATCACGACCTTTTTGAAAAGGGAGTACCTTATCCGGTTACATAGCCTCAAATTTGGTTAGAAAAATATAGCAAAAAAGTGTTTCTCGGCTTTTGTTTTAAGAAATTTTTTTAACATAAGCTTTAAAAAGAAGGAATATACATCCTTTTTTTCAAGACAGTCCATTGTACATAACCATAACGCATTCATTTAAAAATAGGCGCACAGTAAAGACAATTTATCGCACATACTAAGTTCTTTAAGTAACTCAATAAAATTTGGAATTTTTTTCTTTAAATAGGCATTATAGTGCTTTTTTATACCCAAAATTAGGCAACACTGAAGTTGAGAGAGAGCAAGAGGCTTGACTGCTCGAAGGAGAAGAAGAAGAAAAAACTTGAAAGAAAATGTGAATAAAGCGAAGAAATGTCACACAGAAATAACACACGAGTACAACAATAACACCAATGTGACCAGAAGATGATAAAAAAAGTAAAGATAAATAGAACTGAGTGATTTATTCAAATTTAATTTTAAAAATATTTATATTTTACGTAATTGTAAACATCACATTTTAATTAAAAGAGCTTAAAAAACGTCCGGAAGAAATAATTAAAACGGCGAAGTTAGAGAACACAAAAATGCTAAATCCAGTTACGAAAATGTTAATCTGGTCACACTGATTGCCAATTCCACTAGTGCGACATTCCGAAAATTAGGTAATATAATCAAATTCGCCGAGAGCAAAGTAAAGAACCCATTATGAAAATAATTGAGAAGGTGTGGCGATAGCAGACCGTTGTCCGACTCTCAGAGAGAATCAGCTGAGGGGATTTTTTTAACTGGGGTCACGAATGGGTGTGCTTACGAAAAACTAAGGTTGTGTTAGTGATACGAGAAAACAGTCAACGCAGTCTTTCTTGTTGTTGCTTCGTTGCCATCTGAACCACAACTGTTTGGACGAGCGTGTGAATGCATGTGAAATGATCGTGCAGAATTCGGCTGGCGAATCTCTTATGAGGTGGCAGCCGAAGTTTCACTCACAATTTTTTTCACCACTTTAATTGGCCAAACCCAAGGATGATAGATACCAAGTTTGCTGTTATTGTTGTTGTAGCAGCATAAACCTTCCCCATACATATATGGGGAATGCCACTATCTAAGGAACGACCACCAGGTTTGCCCGTTAGGTACGGTGTGGGCGATTCTACGTCAATCGTTTTGTGTTTCACAAAATTTATATTTAGCTTGGTGAAACACGAAACGAATGACGTTGGCTATCTGCCAAATTTGCTCAGAGCCGAATAACGGTCTTCTAGGTAGGACTCTAAAAATATTTTCACTACGGACCAAACCTGGTAAATCATCTATCATATCCTTGCTCTCATACCACCCCACCCTTTTCGTTTTTAGTTTTGTTGATATTCTTTGTAAATTTGAAAATAATTTGGTGATTTTCACAATATATATATTTTTTTAAATTTATTTAAAATCAAATTAGCCTTCCACTTGATTTCTCTTTTTCTGTTCCCATAACATTTCGGTCCTCCCTGATTAATCTTAATGGGACTGCTTGGTAAAACTGGCTCAATTTATGCGCATAGTTTCTTAATGTGTTCTTAGTTGTGTAATAAATTGAGTTCAATTAAAGCATTAAGTGCTTGAACTTCTTAATTGCGCAATTCGCGTGCGCTTCTGGATGCATTTCCTGTATATTTCCCGATTAAGACCAACTGCTTTTAGCGCAAAAAACACCGTCGGAACCCCATTTGGCAACAACTGTTCTGTGTACGCAACCTAAGCCGATCTGTAAAGCTTTAATGCCCCTAATACTCCCTAATATACCCCGAACTCGCTGTGGTCAACTGTTGTAAAACACACCAATTTGCTGTTGCAGCAACCAATAAATTTAATTTCCACCGCTAATTTATCCCGGCGAAAAGCAAATTTAGTTGCTGGACGCCACACGAGAAATGAATGACTAAAAGCGGCCACCACCCGGTTGCCACCTCTCTGTCCTCACGCCTTACCACCACACCACTTTACGCCACAACCGAAAAACGCGAAACGCGTACAATTAATTTAGCGCGCAATCAAACCGCTGCAACGCCGCGCAATAACACTAAAAGATTTTCCATGTTGATCCACCCAGGCCGCAGCACCCCCACCGCCACTGCACCTCTAAACCCACTCGTGTTTTGCCAAGCATTCCACCCAATAATGCATTCAAATCGTTGCAATGACTGTTAGCCAGCTTTTAGGCTTTCAGCCATGTAACTGTATGCAGCACTTGCATTTCTATACTAATGCTTTTGTTTTTGTTTTTGTTTTTGTAATGGCATTTCATTTGGTCGGCGGTGGATCAACCTTAATTGATCGTTTGGTATTTTGTTTGAGGATAACCGGCGCGAGAATGGCTCAGTGAATGCTGGCAAATGCGTTAAATTACGTTAGGCCCCAAAAAATATGCAACGTGGCGAAAAAGCACAAAAAAAACAACGAAATTGTTTAACGGTAAAATACTTGAAATTACATTTAACCGCAACAAGCTGATGCACACAGGCACATCTACCCACACACGCGTGCAAGCAAGCGCAAAAGAACACACACATTCACACAAACATGCGCTCACATACATACTCCGGCAACAATAAATAAATATTCGTAGCCTCGTATGTTGGAGTCGACATGAAAATCTATGGCAAACAGGATAATTGGCAAATTAAAATGTGTTGCCATTATTAATGAATGGTTGCCACTGCCATTACTGCTAGAGCTTCTTGTTGCTGTTGTTTTTATTGTTTATTGCAAATTGCTGTTAAATTTTATACTTGCAATTTGCAATTTGGATTTGGTAAGTTTTGGGGTCAACTGCAAAACAGGTAAGGATGTTGCAAGTACCTGAATCACAAAGTTCAGTAGAGTATTTTGTAAAATTTTTAAAAATTGCCAGTAACCCTTAAAAGTAGGCTAAACGCCTATAGTTTCATTATTTACTGTTAAGAAGAAGACGCGTATCTATTGGGATACGCGGACGATATAGCGGAGGTTATACCAGCCCGGGACACTGAGGACGCTTGGAGGATGCTAAACCAAGTTATGATAAGGTCGCAAATATGGCTGACGACCATGGCCTGGAACTCGTAAGACATAAGACCGCAGCCATCTTGATGACACGAGGTCGCATGCCACTCGAGGTCAGCATGTAAACAGGCGACACGTCCTTAGTGATCCAAAAAGTAGTACCTAGGTAATCAACTTCACCGCAGGCTTACTTTCTGGGCCCGGATACGGCGTGCGGCTACCAAAGGTCACGGGAATGCTAAGCAGATTTATGACAAACATCGGCGAGCCAATACAGATGAAAAGAAGGCTAATATTGCGGCCACAAACTCAATTCTCCTGTACGGCAGCAAAGTATTATCATTCTATTAATAGGCAAATGGGTCCAAAGAAACTTCGGGGAAGTGAACTACTTCTTAACTCAGCTCCTCTCGGGCCACGGATACTTCCGGAGATACCTATACCGTATTACAAGGTAAGCGATTCCAAGTAATACTGCGAAGCGCCGAGCGATGCCGCTGAAGACACGTGGTAAAGCGACGCATCGGGGACGTACTACGGAAAAAAAGATAGATCTCGAAACAGTATAATAAAGCAAAGCTTCATACAAATACGGTCGACCCAGACAGTGGCGAATAGAATTGTTTTGTTATGGATGCCGTTCTGGGACCCCCGAAGTAATGCAGGTCTGGAAAAGGTGTCTTCCTAGAAGTCCCAGAAGGAGAAAAGGAATTGTTTTAGTTGCCACACCACTTAACGTAGTGGGCGACGGTTGCTATAAGTGCGCAGGCATTTTGAACCCTACCTAGCTCACAAAAACAAAGCACGTGTAGCGTAGTACACACAACAGAAGTGAAACTTCCAAGGCAGACAAGGAAAGAGGGAGAGACCCGAGAGAGAAGAGAGAGAGAGAGAGAGAGACAAAGAATATATATCTAAATAATTTCACAACATTTGCAGAGAATACAAATAGACAAAATTTACAAAAAACGGAGAAGGGTCGACCGGTGTAGGTAAACGCTGGACACAAACCGTGGCAACAACGCGCACTACTCCGAGCGCTAATCACCCGCACAAACGCACCGATTCCAGCACCGCAGCAACGGCACAAATTACCGCAAAGCAATACCAATAAATCCGACGCCAGAATGGATAGCACTTTGTAGTACCCACAAGCACTAGCCAGGAAACAAAATTAAGTCCCAAAAAGTAGGCACCAAGGAAATATAACGCCAAAAAGTAAACACCAAAAATATATTTCCTACAAGTTTGCACCAACAAACAAGCGTTAAGAAGTAGGCAGTGTTATTTCTCACTAGAAATTAACAACCACAAGAAAAAACTCAGGAAAAATACCCTAAAGTGTATCTAAGATACATCCTTTTCCTCTATGTTAGAGCTTTTTTCTCTCTCGTGGAACGAAAAAGCGCAAAACGTTGCATGGCCTTGAAATTTTACTCTCAATTCTCGCTCGCCCATCGACGCCTAAGAAGTTTCACTTTAAAAAACAAATTTTAAGTAACTGTGTACCCACTATGAAAATACATAAATGGCATCATAACTTTGTCAAAGTGTTTGTAATAAACATAGACAGATCCGGGGTTGAAGTCCATTTTGAGATTGAATCATCGAATTCTAGACAAAAAAGTTGTTTCTATGTGCGATCGCTCTTAAACAAGCAATGACAAACCTCCGAGTATATTTCTGTCATAAAAAAGCTTCCCATGAAAATCAGTTGCCATCCGTAGCCTACATAAAACATCAATAATTAGAGAAGGAGCTCTGCTAAGCAACTAATACAAAATGGACGCGCTATTATACACTTCTATATATGAGTAAATATAGCCTCCTCGGCACATCTTGCATACAGAAGCGTCCCCCCATAGTCCAGTCAAAAGAAGATTTAACTTCGTAATTTTAGGAGGATGCGAGTTTATGGTTTTATTATGTAAAGCCCATCACTGTGAACTTAAATTTGAGTTTTCGGGGTCGGGGGTTGTGTCCCTTCTTCAAGCCTTCTTTTTTCAAATGGCGTTTTGTTTGCTCAAATATCATTTTTTTTCGCAGAGATATCGCATTTTGAAATTTTCATGTTTCGAAATTTTCCTACACCTGAAAATCGATTGAGATAACATAGACATGATATAGTCGATTACTAATTTTTTTGGGCTTGAGGGCCTGATATATATGGATTAATAGTATGTAAATTTGGAGTTTGTGGGTAAGCCTGCTCGCGGTATGATAGGGATGGTTTCTAGGGGTTAGGGCTGTGTGTGACTCGGTACCCAAAGGTCAGATAGTGTAGGGGTGTGGTGAGTCAGCACACTTATAGTGTGAGACAAAATTTTAAGAAAAATAAGACTCAATTGAAGAAAATTAGTAATCGACTATATCATGTCTATGTTATCTCAATCGATTTTCAGGTGTAGGAAAATTTCGAAACATGAAAATTTCAAAATGCGATATCTCTGCGAAAAAAATGATATTTGAGCAAAAAAAACGCCATTTGAAAAAAGAAGGCTTGTATTTAAAGATGCCATCCTTTAATTTTGGTGAAAGAAAACATCTGCAAGGCTACATAACCTCAAATATGGGCAAAAATGGTGTTTTTTGCACTTTTAGGTTAGGATATCTCGAAAACCAGAGCTGATAGAGCAATTCTGAGGCCAGATTTGGATTCAGCGCATCATAAACCTTCGGAAATATATAGTCTGGTTTCTGGGTCTGAATGTTGGTTAAATTTTGTCGGCCTGTGTAATCATGTACGCGCTTCGCTAATTTGTTGGTTGCTCCGCTTAGCAGCTCAAAATTATACGACTAAATAAAGATAGCGGAAAAAACTTATAGACAAAAATGTTCACAAAAGAATGCTCTATAAAAAAGCTCTAAAGTATATTTTCCATAAAATCTATAAAAAAGAAGTTATTACGCTTTAAAACAATTGATCCCTTAATTTTTCGCGTAATTTTGTTTATAACTTTTTTATTATTAATTTTACAAAAAAAAGTTTTGAATGAAAGTTGTAGATAATATTATTATCTACAAAAAAGTATTGTCCAAAATTTTCGTAACTTTCGAAATTCACGAGATAATCGCAAAAACTAGTTGCACCCTTATTTCCAAGATGGCGGCCGCGGGACACAACCCCCCGACCCCGAAAACTCAAATTTAAGTTCACAGTGATGGGCTTTACATAATAAAACCATAAACTCGCATCCTCCTAAAATTACGAAGTTGGCTATTTTTTTCGTCTCTTTTGACTGGACTACCATAGACGGTGGCTGATCGATTTGGTGATCTTACAACGAGAAACGTCTTACAAAGTCGAATACATTGAGATAGGCAATAAGATCAAATATAAAACGGATTCCGTAATAGATAGTGAACTTCTATTGATATTTTTATCACTCTGTCAAGAGTTTTGGCAATTGAGATCTGCGAATTTGTGAATAAAATATCAGTAAATTAAGCAATGAGTAAAATTTTATAATCGACTTTCAGAAGAGTCTTTCCCGAGCTCCACACAAAGATTCCAAAGTTGTTCTCACGACTGGAAGCACCTTTTTATAATTCTCTGAATTTAAGTCGTTCGCAACGCGGTTACAGCTCCCGTGACCTAATGTAGGCCCTCATGAAGAATTCCCTTGAAGTGAAACTTCATTGCGGAGAATAACAAAAAGCCATAGGGGGTAATATCGGAGCGACACTCAAATAGTTGCCTTTTTAAATGGTCTATGAATTTTTTTTATGAGATTTCAATAAAACTGGGACACAAGACGATGTAATCATTTTCATAATGTCGGACAGTGTTTTAAATTGTAAAATTTCGATGTTACCGTCAAGCTAAATTGAAATACATAATTTAATAAATTTAAATTTGTAGTTTGGCAGTTGACAGTTGTCAAATTAGCTGCCACTTTCTCTAGAAATGAGAGGAAGCTTACCAAAACTGCTATCAATTAAATTTTAGAGCTCTTTGAAATTTGACAGTTTTGACAGTTGACTTGACAGCGATTGCATCATACTTTGCTTTAAAAAATAAAATAAATTTAATAAAAGTGACACTGCTTATTCTTTAAGGCTCATTCATTTCGAATTTTATGTCAATCTTAGGTTTCTGCAGTTGACAGCTGTTATTTTAACTGTCACTTTCTCTATAACTGAAAACTAGTTTCGTAAAATTCCAATCCCTTAAATTTTAGGACCCACTGATTACGAATTATATATCAAATTCAAATCTTGACATTTCGCAGTTGTCAAATCGACTGTGCTTTTATAAAAATAAAAGAAATTTCCTAAATGTGTCACCTTTTATTGTTTGAGGTTGGCTGATTCCGAATTTTATGGAAAATTTGAATTTTAGTAGCTGACAGCTGTGAATTTAACTGTCACTTTTTCCAAAATTAAAAAGAAGCTTACCAAAACTTCAATCCCTTAGATTTTGGGACTCGCTGATCACGAAATATGTGTCGAATTTAAATCTTGACAGTTGACAGCTGTCAAATCGACTGTACTTTTGTTTTTTTTAAGTAAAAGAAATATCCGAAAAGAGGCACCCCTTATTGCTTAAGGCTCGCGAATTACGAATTTTATGTCAAATTTAAGTTTTGACAGTTGACAGCTGTCAAATCGGCTGAGCTTTTCTTTAAAATATAAAAGAAATTTTCTAAAAGTGATACCCTTTATTGCTTAAAGGTCGCTAATGCCGAATTCGGCATTGAAAAAGAGTTCCGGCAGTTGACAGATGTCAAATCAGTTGTAAGTTTTCCTTGAAATAAAAAGTTAGGTTTTAGAACTCGCTGATCAAATCCCGTAACTTTGAATTCTAGTATAATTTCTATCACTCTTTAAACCGTTCCTAGGCTCCTTTAGGGGTTCATCTCTTCTCGACCTTTTCCCAATCTTCCACTTTATTAACACATCAACTCACACACTTACACTGCATTCCAGGCCGTGTAGGCGGTGAGAAAACCACGTTGTAAACATTAAAAACTGAGTGGAGAACATTTTCGTGGTGTGCGGTTTTTGCATCATTGACAGTCTGCTTAATCGGTTCGCTATCATACACTCGAGTATTACCGCCATTATAGTGAGAATACATTCGTATGTGTGCATGTGTTTGTGTCTGCAAGTGCATGTAATTGTTGTAATAGTTGTGGATAGCAACGATAGACAGGTAATCCAGAAATTTAAATTCAGTGATACAACAACAACAACAGCAACAGCAACAGCAGCAGGTGAACGGGTCACGAAAGGGTTAAATGCAATTATTTTTATTTGTTTATCGCTGCTGGTAACCACTACTGACATCCTTTTGCGAAGCACACACAAGCACACAGCGAAACAAAAAGAATGAGTTTACGAGTACAGGAAAGTGCTTTGTTGTTGTTTTGTAGGCGATAGGCGCAAAAAGGAAGGTAAGGCAAAGAGTTGAGGGTTAAATTAAAGGTGTATGTAGAATGACATGTTTTTTTTTTTGTATTTTATTTTACTAATAGCCGCATATCTCTGCTCTACAAATTGTTGTTGCGGCTAAGTTCCGTGTTGTTGTATACGTGTATTACAGGCATTTTATTTTTATTATAACGAGTTGGTTGGTTGTAAAAATTTATTATTATCACTTTGTTAAATGTGTGAGATAAATACAAATTAATTGTGTGTGCGGCGAAGGAAGGCGATGTAAATTGTTATGCGAAGCGGATTATCTGGATGTTGAATAGAATGGGAATTCGAAAAATTTAGATGTTAATACTGCCGGGCGAATGTATGGCTGGCGCTGGCTATGGATTTGCTGTAATTGAATTTTATGGCACATCACTGTAGCGCAATAGATAAGTGGAACAGATAAAGTTGTGGCGCGGCCACTACTTAGCATACTTTTAGGCTTAATTGTTGATGGGTTTTATGCTAAATGATTAAATGTGGAAAAAATATAAAATTTGCATTTTTATATGTCAACTTGGGTGTAAAAAATCACTATAATTTCTACTGTAAAACTAAAGTTATACAAATTTATTTTATGGCTGGAGGTATAAAACAATGGTAACTTTTTAATAATAATAATACATATTATGATATTTTATTAAGAAAACGTGGTATTGAAGAATTATTAAACTTATCTTATTTATTAATAAAAGAGGCCAGTACTGCACGTCATATAATTAAATTTCGGAAACAAACTAATATTTTTAATTTAATTTTTTTTTTAATTTTATTACTATTGCAATTTAGTTAACAAAACTAATAAGCAATTCATTTTACATATATTTAATTAAATTAAAACATTTCAAGTAAAGACAAAATTTTATGAAAAGAGATCATGCGGTTTCGTCCTTTTTAATCTTCTCGTGAGGTCATCAGTTACAAGTAGTTTGGCTGCTTCATCATTGATGTGCTGCTGAAGTCTCTCTTTATGTTTATTTGCGAATTTTTTATGATATCCGTAATGGTGTCTATATTAAGATCCTTATGTAGATTGAAATTACGAATGTACCACGGCGCTCTAACGATTTCGCGTAATACTTTATTTTGGAATCGTTGAATGATGTTTTTGTTGCTTTCACTGGTGCAGCCCCAGAGCTGTATGCCATATGACCACACTGGTTTCAGTATTTGGTTTTATAAAAGTATTTTGTTATAAATAGAGAGTTTAGAATGTCGGCCTAACAGCCAATACATTTTCTTGTATTTAAGAATTAACTCCTCGTGTTTTTTCTTGACACGTGCTTTCCATCTCAGCTTAGCATCTAAGGTCATTCCTAGATATTTTGCCGTATTTGCATGCAGTATTGCCGTATTATTGATAAATATTGGTTTATAATTTCTATTTCTATTAGTGAAGTCAACATGCACAGACTTGGTTTGGTTTAACTTGACACGCCATTTTTTGGTCCAATTTCGAATTGCATTTACTGATGCTTGTAACTTCTGAATTGCTTCTAAGTGTTTTTCATCACTTGCTAATACTGCAGTATCATCGGCAAATGTTGCAGTTGTTGTATTGCTGCATGTGGGTATATCGTTAGCATACAAGAGATACAAAACTGGCCCGAGTACACTGCCTTGCGGGACACCTGCATTAATATCTTTCAGTTCTGAATAGACATCTGCTTGCTTTATTCTAAAGTATCTGCTCTTTAAGTAGGATTTTAAAACGTTTGAGTACTGGATTGGTAGAACTGCTTGAAGTTTATGGATTAGTCTCTCATGACATACTTTATCAAAAGCTTGCGATACATGCAGGAATACAGCAGAACAGATTTGTTTTTCTTCCAGTGATTTTTTAATTACATGAGTAATGCGGTGTACTTGATCAATCGTTGAGTGCTCATTTCGAAAACCAAATTGATGGTTTGGTACAAGGCGTTTTGCATCTAACAATGGTTTAAATCTTTTTAGCAAGATTTTTTCAAAAAGCTTAGATAAAATTGGTAACAACGATATTGGTCGGAAACAAACTAATATGGGTAGTCACATGATGTGATCATATGATGTGATCCTATTAAGAGATCCGAAGTTCATTACCATCGTTACCAGTATGCCTTAACCCTCCTTTGGGCACCTCTTTAAAAGGTTATATCCATAAGTCGATAGAAAATTAAATTTTAGGAAGCTCAAGTCGTTAGCTATAATAGAAATTACTTTTTAAAACTTATTTATTTATTTTATTTTTTATTTATGCATTTAATTTTAAAACTTTTCCTATAACTTTTCTATAAAAACTTTTTAAACATAAATATCAAACTCTGTGCAAATTATTAGGTGCGCAACTAAGTTCTCGCTGTTTTTTTGATGAAAATACAACTTTATTCTGCAAAAAAAAAATGGTTACAAGTGAATCATTGAAAGTATTGCCCATCGCGGGTTACTACTTTTCCCCATATTTTCTGGTAGATCTCGTATACCGTCGCGGTAAATCTGTTCCTCTTTTGAGGCTATCCACAGATCAAGCCATTTTTTGATGTTTTCATATGAATAGAACTACTGGCCAGCTAAACCATGTGCCATCGATCGGAACAGGTGCTAATGGGACGGCACAATATCTGGAGAATATGGCGAGTGGGGTAGGATTTCCCATTTCAGTGTTTCCAGGTAGGTTTTGACGGGTTTGGCAAATTGAGGCCGAGCGTTGTCTTGCTGTAGTATCACTTTTTCATGCCACTCCGCGTATTGCGGCCGCTTCTCGCGCAGTGCTCGGCTCAATCCCATCAATTAAAGTCGATACCGATCCCTAGTGATGGTTTCGCTTGGTTTTAACAGTTAAAAATAAATAACACCAACTTGGCCCCACCAAATACATAGCATAACCTGCGCAGCGTCAATCTTCGGCCGACGTGACGACGTAGAAACATGACCGGGCAGTCACCATGACTTTGTTTTCTTTGGATTGCTGTAATGAGTCCATTTTTCATCACCCGTCAGAATGCGATGAAGAAAATCCCTCCTTTTTTGCCGCTAGAGCAGTTGTTCACAGGCCAAAAACGACGTTCAACATCCCTTCGTTCTAACTGATAAGGAACCCACGTCCCCTGTTTCTGAATCATTCCCAAAGCATGCAATCGCTTGGAAATAGATTGGCGCGTAACTCCTAATACTGAAGCAAGCTCTTCTTGCGTTTGACACGGATTTACATTGAGCAATGCCTCCAATTCAGCGTGTTCGAAGGTTTTTGGCCTTCCTTCACGCGGACGGTCGTCAATATTAAAATCACCATCTTTGAAGAGACGGAACCAATCTCGGCACATTGTTTCACCGAAAGCAGCATCTCCATAAACTTTTTGTAGCTCTCGATGCGCGTCAGCCGCCGTTTTTTTCGAATGAAAGAGGAAAATCAACACTTCCCGCAAATGACGATTATTCGGCACAAAATCAGACATTTTCACAAAACCTTAAGTATATCATACCAAAACAAAATCACTTATATGTCAAGGCAGTTTTTTTACCATATGTCCAAGCTTGGTTTATGACATTTAGGCTATGTTAGAATCGACAAGCACATACTGCTGGCGGCATCTATTAACAAACTAGCGGAAACTTAGTTGCGCACAAAAAAAAAAGAAATTACAAATCTTCAACAAAAAGTTTTAATCAAAGTTTTTAGACAAATTTCAAGTATGCAGTTTTATAGCCCAATGAATTTTGGTTGAATAAAGTGCCAGTTTGAGGTATCTTAAAAATCGCGTTGATTTTTGAAATTTTTTTCGCTGACAGTCTTTTACATTTCTTCCGTGTAATGAATGCTTGACATTTTTTTGTATGGAGAGGAACTCCCAAAACCATCAGAAAAAAAATTGTCAAAAATGAACGCGATTTTTAAGCCACTTCAAACTTGCACTTTATTCAATCAAAATTCAATGGTCTAAAAACTGCATACTTGAAATTTATCTAGAGACTCTGATTAAAAATTGTGAACTTTTTGATGAAAATTTCTAATTTTTTATTGCAAATTTTTTAAATGGTTTTTATAGCGTTGGTTTCATTTATAATGAAATTATTAAAATTAAATAATATTGATTTAATAATATCGAAAAACTAAAATTTGAAAGTGCAACATTTTTATGAAAATGTTTTGATTATATTTGTGTTTCTACAAACAATTTGAAACTTGGATTTACATTTTTTTTGAAGGAAAATGAATAGTATTAAAAAAAAAAATTAAAAAAATAAAAATTAAATAAAATAAAAAATTATAAAATTAAATAAGGAACAATTTAATTGCCAAACTTATCAATAAGTCCTGTGCTACAAATATTTGACGCAGTGTATAAATAAATAGCAACTTCGTATTTAGCGCCACAAACTCTATGGCTAATAACTAATAATACGAGATGTATTTTTTATTTTTCTTTAAATTAATCTCTGAAATATCTTTAATTAATAAAAATGAGGATTTTCAATTTTAAGGGTAAAAAAAGTAGCAAAGAAAAGTGCATAAAAAATTAATTTTCTAAAAGAAATTGTTTTTATTATTTCTATTACTGCTAAATCCAATTCCGCAAAGCTGGCATTATTATATTTATTTTAAAAAAATTAGTTATTTATATAAAAAAATATTTTACAAATTTCATTCTCTAGACATTAGACACTTTCATGGCCTATTTTTTTACTAAGGTCGCTTGACATTCGCTGCTGTTACTCTGCTGCCATATAACTGCTTTGGTGTTGGTATATCGCTGATAAAGAAGTTGGCTGGTATATAATGGAAGATTTTCTTCAACACATCCAACAAAATATCCTCAATCGTCTGCGTGATGACGGCGTAAAGCGCATCGGCTAGCATGCGCCAGTTGTCGTTGAAGAATTTATTTGTGCTATCCTCTGGAAATGGAAATTAATGATTTAGGAAAAATTATAGCAAATAATTGATATTCTATAAAGAAATCATTTTAATTTTACAATATTTTTAAGTTAAATTCATTTATTTTAGAATTCATTGTGGTTTGGTTTTAGTTTTTAGTTTTCGATTTCCTTTTTTTTAGTTTTTTTTCTTATATATCTTTTTATCATGAAAACACTCACCCAACTGCTTGTTGCCATTGAAGAGATTGGAAAAATATGACTTTAAGCCATCAATTTTAAAATCCACACGACAATTCGTCACGTTGTAGAAGGTGAAGCCGCCCTTCTCATAGAGCCGGGTCTTTGAGTTCATAACGACGGTCATGTTTTCTTCGAATAAATAAATTTATATAAAATGTGAATTTGGTTATAAAGTTTTATGAAGATAATTAAATTATAATTGACTGTTTGGTTAGTGAGGTGCGGAACTCAAAACTCGAAAAAAGAGAGATAAAAAAATTTCAAAAAAATCAATTGATTTCAGTAAATCAGTTCAGGACTCCAAAGGTAAACGTAGTCAACGCAGTCTGAAGATTTTTTTTGAAATTTCTTAACATTTTATAATTTCAAGACTCTCGACCGTTTAGCCTTCGAAAATTGTATATTTGTGGAACAACATCAAGACGCGCATCGCAAATAGGAGTTCGGCCAAACACCCAAAGAGAGTAAGCGCCAATTATTATTATTTTTTTTTTAATTGCAGATTTTTATTTCCAATATGAAAACCTAAATGAGCTCTAATATGAAAATATTTTATAGAGCGCGCTATTTTATAGTTCCTGTATGAGGTAGTGAATTTTCTTGCGGTAGGCATGCGTGCCAAACAAGCCAGAAGCAGTGGCCAATTCAACAAGAACTCAAAAAAATTGGTCAGCGCTTCCAACACTCGCACTTTCTAGGAGGGAGTGAAGCAGAGACGTTGTTAGAAGAGCCGAGTCTGCCTCTGACAATACAGATGGCTCGAAGGTCAGTGGTATAGTTTGTGGTGGTTTTATTCCATCCAACATTTTTGATATTCCATCACACTTTTCAGTCTGATTTTGCTTTACCTACTATGCGGTGTGTTTTAGATTGAACTGATGGCTATCAGCAAAGTCGTGACAGTGGTGAAGTGTAGTGCGTTATCTGTGTTAAATATATACACAATATTTTCACTGACAACCAGGATTCCATAAAAATTACTTACAACACTGTCCACAACCTGAATGTTAGTCATGAAATATCATAATGCAAGTCTCTTAATGGGATTGCTAAGTCATTTCGCCCAAAAATACGTAACATGGGTTGTGAGCTATCGCTGCATAAAGGAACTGTAGAACTTATCCAACAGCCGCATTCGGCACCAAGTTCACCAACAGGGGCGTGATTGAGAAAATGGGAAATAAGAATAATTGTGTCCATAAAAATTTATAAAAGGTGCGCTGAGCCCACCTGACAAATTTTCAGGCAGCTTAGTAAGAGTCCTCTTCTATTCGCCAAGCGTTAGCAACACGAACATATTTTGCGCTATAATAGAGCTGGCTAAAATGATATTTTTTTGTAACATAGTGACCAGTTTTAAGAGGTATAACCAATCGAATCTTGCTCGATAACTTTGTTGTTGCTTTCTCATGTATCATAAATTGTTCGTCAAGTTCGCCGAACATACAGATAGCGAGCAGAGAAGTGGAGAATGGAAGAGGACCAACATCTGTCATTACAGGTTTAAAGGCAAACAATTTTTAAATAAGTTGTTAAGAAGAAGAAGAAAAGGAGACAAATTTGAACATTTTTTGTCAGTGCTCTGTATTAGCTAGCCTGTTATTTTCTAATTTAGTTACATAATTCATCAATCATTTGGATGAGTAGAAATCACATATTTTCTTTTCAGTACTTCAACTATGCACAGGGAGTTTGCATGCAGTTTTCTCCGCCATAGGGCATCATATTGAATGAAGGGCTCAAAGGTGTTCCATTACAGTACAATCACATCAGCTTTTGAAAAAAAGAAATACAAAGACCAGCCGAGCATATTTGTCATGCAAGAAGTAGAAAGAAGAGCAACCAATGCGTTGATTGTACGCAAGTGATATCTTTGTTGTTTGGTATGACTTCACCATTTATTTATAGGCTACTAGTTTGCAGCCTGGGTTATTGTAGACAGTTCAGGATAACAAATGATCTTGGTTGTCGGTCGATGTGGTGTACGTCCGTAGCGTCTGTGGGTCCCATCTTCAGGAAACGCATCGTAAATGGTGATGGGTAATAGGATTAATAGGATGAATGGCTTCTGGAAAGCCGATTCGAACCGAAATCCAAATAGAAATTATTCGAAAATCAAAGAGTTTTGAAATAACGGGTCTTTCAAAAGTGACGCCAAGAAGTTGGGTTGGTTGGTTGGTTGGTTTAAGGGTGACCCCGCATCGGAGTGCCACATAGACCGCAAGTTGGGTCTGTTGTGTTGCCCTAGAGCTAATTATGTTATATGATTTCCCCACCTAACTGAGATTTTTACTATAGAAAAGAAGTTTCTGTTAAGCTTTTTATGAAAATGTTCGGTCTTTAAAAAGAATAAATCGCAAAACGGGTAGTTTTTTTACTAGAAATAATCATCCGAAGAGTCTACAAATCAAAGAAATCTGTCGGGAATTAAAATAGGACTGACAGACCAAAAACTGGACGTTCCATTGAGAAACTTGCTGCCGTAGCGCAAAGCGTTGCTGAACAACCTTCAAATGTAGGTATATCTCGATGTCCTCAAAAATTATGTATTCATGAATTGACTGTTTGGCGGACACCTGTAGGCGTGCTCATGGTGGACATTTTAATGATGTATTTCTTTCACATATAATGGTTAAGAGCAGTATTTAGAATATGAGTAGTGAAAGTGAAACCTGAAATAATCTAAATTTTTACATGTTTTGTTGCACAAAACATCTATGCGCGTCTTTTGAAAGACCCTTTATTTTAAAAAAGAGTTATAAATGAATATTTCAATCAGAAGAAATAAAAACTATGGCAGCTTGGGCCAATCGCTAGTGTATTTTTATATATTAGTTCTCAATGCTCTTAAGTTAAAAGAGAGTAAATAAATTTGGATAAAAGTAATCTAAAAATTTTTTTTTTAATTTTTGCGACACCTCTAACTTTTTATAACTATTTGAGTATTCAATTAATTAATTTTTTTTTGATGCTTCAACTGTCTGCTCATTCAAACTCACCTGCTTCTAAGAAAACTTCGCCATGCCCATTTAATGGTATTAACAAAATGCGACCGTTGAGACTGTAGTCACCCTGTAATTTCATTTCGGGCAGCATAAAAGTGGTCTTCCAGCTGTAGTCTTTGGGATAAACGCTTTAAATATTAAGAAATGAATGCAAAAAATTCCTACGAATAAAATTTAATGATGTCAATTTAAAAATAAAAACTTAAAATTAAGAAAAAATGTTACATATTTTTCTAAACACAGGTTGGTGCATCCAGCGGTAGGAAACTTAACTATAATTTTTTCCTCTTTGATAACTAAAAAAATTTGCGTCATATGCTAGAAATTTAAATTATGGTTAGACGTTCAAAATTTGGTAGCTTTTCGCGCAAACAATTTAGTTTTTTATCGTGAAAAATTTTTTTCGGTAAAAATTCAGATTTTTCTCGTAAAAAGTTTAGTTTTTCTTCATGAAAATTATTAAAAATATAAAATGAGCCAAAATGGTAATGCCAATTGGTCGCCCAGTAACTACGATTTGCGTCCTTTCGGTTAGTTTTGGTCGGGCGTCTTTAGGGACAAATGTTACGCCAAGCAGCCAGAAACAATTCAAGAGTTAAAACGTAGAGTGGAGGTTGATATACGTGAATTATATGCCGAAATTCGCAAGAATGCACTGAACAAATGGATTTACAGAATGAAATACTGTAAAGCCAGCCGTGGAAGTCATTTGTGTTCCATGTATAATCGCAAGGTTTACTCTTTCAAAAAAAAAAAAACAAAAAAAAAAAATAATTTTAATTTTTTATTTATTTAATATATGGAAAATAAGAGTAAATTAGTAAGGACAATTAGTTTCCAGGGCTTATGGCTCATCAAAAAATATGCATACTTCATTTATTTTTAGACGCATTAAACAAAATTCCAAACACTAGTGGGACCACCCTGCATTATCATTGTATTTTTTCCGCACTTACACACTCTCCAAAACATTCGTATGTCCAAATCCATTGATTTTCACGTTGGCCAACTCGACTTTCAAGTTGATCGCATTGCTGTTGCCTTGTGTAATACGTATCCGGTTTAGGTAGAATGGATCGAAGCTTTTGATGCTGTTCAAGCCAGGTATGCCTGCATTGAATGCCATATAAATAAATCCTCAATTAAAACGATTCAATTGCATGTTGCGTGCTGTAATTTTTTTTTGATAATTTGCCACACTACTTACCGTCATTTAACTTGTCGAAGAGCTGCTGTATGCTGTGCGTGGAACAGTCAGTAAAATTTTTCTCAGCTATTTGACATTCTCTGATGTACTCTGCTGTGGAATATCGGAAGGCCCAGTTTAATTTGTATACCAACCAAGTAAGTGAACTTTGATAGCGAAAGAGGAAGGAAATACGTATGGATATACAAGGAAAGGGAGTAAATTTATGCTACCCCACTGTAAGGATGTGGTTGTTAAATAAGGGAAGCGTATGTGTTAGTAAACTGTAGATCAATTGAAGAGAAACTTCTAAATCAAAATTTTGAATTGCAAAATCAACTTGGAGAAGTGAGCTTGCCATGGAATTAATTGATGCTATAACTTTGGGTTAGTTACTAAGAGCTCAAGTTGGGTAAAGGTGACATTTATACAATTCTAAAGCGTAGAAGACATATGCGATTGTTCAAAATAGGCCTACTCTATCAGTAGGCGTAGCAAAGAAGTAAGAGCCAAGATGCCTAAATCTTAACCCAGCAGGGCAGCTAAGTAGAAGGAGTTCGAGAGCTGAGATTTTGTCAATCTCAGAATATCACTTGATCCACACGTGGCCAGAAGGATTTCGCCACCTTATAAATTTGTGTACTTACCCAGCGCTTCCTGAGTTGGTACGAAGCCCATTTTTTCACAAGCAGACCGCAGGTGGTCAAGGCGGTCCCAATTCTCTCCCTTCGTGGGGAAATCACCTCACAAAGACTCTTGTTTGGCCAGCTCATCCGCCTCACAGTTTCCCGCAATGTGGTTGTGACTAGGAACCCAGATGAGCCTGATTTCAAAGAATTCGTATGCAATCAAAAGAGAAGTCAGGCATTCTCTGCCCAATTTCGAATGCACCGTCATTGACCCAAGAGCCCACTTGCCTATCGGAGTAAATATTTACTTTCTTGACAGTTAATATGCATGAGAGTAGCCAATCAGCTGCTTCTTTGATTGCGGCTACCTATGCTTCGAAGATACTGCAGTGATTCGGTAACCAGAATTTGAGTCTGATGAGCATCTCCTGGCAGAATACTCCCCTGCCAACCTTTCCTTCCAACTTCGTTCCATCCGTCAACAAGTTCACCAGGACCTGTCTCCAAGTGTACTCCCTCCGTCTACTTCTACCTTGATGGGATATATAGGGTGAAGGGATAAGTGAAGGTATGCATTGATCCATCGACAGCGGGATGAATCGAAAGTTTCTTAAGATACTTGACTGTCCATAAGTGAGGTCGAGCCTATAGTCCGAATCTCTCAGGTACCATATGTCTACAGGTACCACATTTAACATTGCGTTAAGCGCTAGAGTAGGAGTAGTTCGAAGCGTCTCACTGATTTCAATGAGTGCAGTCCTTTGAACTCTCTCCAGCTTCTTCACCGATGTCATCCTCTCTAGTGAGTTGCACCAGACTATGATGTCAGTTAATCGCTGATTCGTTTAAACTCACTGATATTTGGTTAACAGTCTAATATTGGGCACACCTTCTAAATACTTTTCACCATTGGTGATCAGGAAATAATCTCTCGCTATATTGCCCAGCTCAAGTTTGACTACGTAGCGTGAGTAGAGGTACATGTATAGGTACACTCTGCGATAAAATGAAAGCACATCCAAATTTTGACCACTTTGACAATTTTTGATTTTTGAACGTTATTTTTTTATACAGAAATATAGTCTGATTTCTGACGAAAATCATATAACTCTAATTTTAAAATTCTAGGAAAAAATTAGATAAATTTCACGTACTTTTTATTCCATTTCCATGGTTTTAAATACAGTGAGGGGCAAACTCCATTCCCTATTTTTTTTCCATATTATGTGAAAAATATACAACAGATTTAAGTTTAATCGGTTTTGTTAACTAATGTTAATCGATAGAATTCGATTACACTATGTGTGAAATATGATGTCACGCAAATGTTTGCCTTTTTCTTTAACGCAAAGTTGAGCTCGTTTTTTTGCATTTTCCATGACTTTTTTTAATGTATCTGGTCCTATGGCTGCAATTTCTTGTCGAATATTTTCTTTTAAAACTGTAAGTGTCTTCGGCTGGTTAGTGTAAACCTTTCCCTTCAAATATCTCCACAGAAAAAAGTCGGGAGCAGTTAAGTCAGGTGAACGCGGCGGCCAGTCTAAATCACCTTTTTTTGACACTAATCGACTTGGAAACATTTCGTTCAATAAATAAATAGTCAGGCGAGCTGTATGGGCCGTTGCGCCATCTTGTTTGAATCTTGTACGGAAACAACTTCAAATCGATCCGTAAAATACGTCGCATTGACCTTTTACTGATGCCCAAAGCCTGAGCACCGCGTTCAGTCGAAAGATTTGGATTTTCCTGTAAAAGCTCCTGTGCAATGGTGATATTGATGTTTGATCTAGCTCTGCGGTGTATAATTGGACGTGGCACATTACTGAGAATACCAGTAGATTTAAATTTAGCATATAATGCACGAATTGTCTTAGGATCAGGTGCTTTTTTCCGAGGAAATTTTGCACGAAACGCGCGTTGAGTCAGAATAATTGAGTTCTGATTCTTAATGTAAAGTTCGACCATTTCAGAACGTTCGACAGGTGTATACTGCGACATGGTTAGAATTCTACTGACGTCTACTTTTTAAAATGTCATACTTTAAGCCACATTTACGTCTACGTCAAAAGTTTTGGCCAGTTTACATTAGGGAATCGAGTTTGCCCCACCCTGTAGAATTTCTGGAAAGATTTTTGGAAGACAGCTTAAAAGCGTATTGAATAATATTTATTTACGATCTCGTTGATTTTTTTATAATTTTTTACTACACTGTGGTGCGCAGTTTTCCAATAATAAAGGCATGAAATTTTTCACAAAATTTTAATTTGGTTTTAGTTTTTATTAGACAATTAAAATTAAAAAAAAAATTTGGAACAATCAAGGATCACGGCGAGTAGCGCATAAGGTGCAACGATGAGGTAGACCAGCTTATAAATGGCGAAAATGTTATATGCTTCATCAAAGCGCACTGGTCAGGATAGCTGGGTCACACAACAAGAATGGACAGTACGAGGGCGCAAAAGATAATTGTAGCGTTCAACACTACAGCAAGAGGAAGACCGAGAACAAGATGGACCGACAAACTAGAGGAGAACATAAAGAAATTTTTGATAGGGAATTGGAAAAAAGTCGCAAGGGAGGTCCTACGGGCTGCTGGCCAAAGCTCACAATAAGCTGTAGTGCCAAAAGATGATGATGATTAGAAAATAATATAGAAAAAAAAATAGTCAAGAGTGTTGTAAAATGTTGTTGTGCTATCTCGTTTGACGCGGGCCGCAATTTTCGCTCGCTGAGAAAGCGTGATTGCGTACTCCAAGCAGAATTCTTAAGTAAATGTGAAAAACCAAAGAAATTTATATTTTTTTTTAAATAAAAAAAAGTGAGTTCCATCAAGTTTTTCTTTCAACAATTTCTTTTTTCTGGTAATATTTAAAACGTTTGTTAGTAAACATTTTGTCTATTATGACTTACGTGGACTTGTGAGAAATTTATCATCATCAGCCAGAGCTACTAAAACGTAGTTAATAAAAAGAAAGTGAATACTTAAAGCTAGCGACATTTTGAAATCCCTACTAGGCGTGGTTAAGAAAAAATGTTCTTTTTCAAAATAAATGTTTGTACTATTTTTATTTTTATGTTATTTGTGAAATTGTAAAGTAAACCTTGTAAAAGTATAAGTTTTGAAGCAAACTTAATTCCTTTTTTAACGAATTTATTATTTACATAAATTTTTTTAGTACGATAAAAGCGCGTTTGCTTTTACTTGCGCGTATTTTTTAGTTCACTTTCTTATTTTTTTGCACTTTGGAGCACTTTTGGTTTATGCTGCTTCAATTTTTTGCACTGGCATTTATATTTGTATTTGTTTTTATGGAAAATTATTATTTTGTATTTTTTTATATTTTTCTTGGCACCTCCAGAACCCTTTAAACCGTCGCGTAGTGTAGTCCAACACCGACTGATCGTGGCATTATTTTGCTGGACCTAATGGACGCTACTTTTGTTGTGTTGCCAGCGCCGAAATGCAGTTTTGGAAAAGTTAAATAAAATTGCTTTTTGTTTGCCATTTAAGTACGTAGATATGTGCAAAAGTTTTTCTAATTGCAATTACAAATACTTACATACAAACACACACCTGTGTTTACAATAAAAGCAGCGCTAGATATTGCAAATTGGTGATTTTTCCTTAATTTTTTATTTATTTATTTTTAATCACGTTCGCACTGCAACAAAAACCATACAACTTAAAGTTTAAAATCTTATGTAAAATTAAAAAAAAAAATGCATAAAAATGTCGAATTTCTTAATCAGAATTTTTCGAAAGATTTGACGCATGCAGTTTTATAGCCCATTAAATTTTGTTGGCAGCAAGTGGCTCAAAACTCAATTTTTTTCAAAAATCAATGCGCTTTTCTAGCTATTTTAAGCCCAAACTGGGGAATCTTAAAAGGAGAAAATGTCGGCTTGGATTCAACAGATCAATTGTTAGCGTCCTCACGGGTCTCTACACTATTGGTGCCCTAGCCAGCAGAATGGCTGTACTTCACAATGACAGGAGTTGTGGAGATGAAGAAGAAATTGAGTCGATACAACACTTCTCCCCTCTTAATGTCCTGCACTTCAAAGAGCCGTGCCAAATATCTTGGCGATTATTTCTTTGATGACCTGGGAAATTTGCTAAATGCCTAACTGGAGGTACCAGTTACTTTCTTAAAAAGATCTAAGTGGTTTAAGCAACTTAGTTATGTAAAGGGTTTTCCAATAACAGGTGTTATCTAGCGCTATCGGGAGATGATTAACGATTTTTTATGGCCGTATAGTAAGTATATTGTCTTGTAAGCGTGGTCGTGGTAATTATTTGTCTGATGTTATTTTCCACTATTAACGGCATACCGTCCTCTTTATAATGAAATGAACATCCGATCGTTTATATTAAAAAATAACATTTTTCTTGGAATATAGTTTTTTTCCTAGAAAATAGTACCTCTTATTGGAAAACCCTTTATATATACATATAATTGGCGCTTACACCCTTTTTGGATGTTTCGCCGAGCTATTTGTGGCGTGCGTTTTGATGTTGTTCCACAAATGGAGGGACCTACGGTTTCAATGCGACTCCAAACGGCCGATATTTTTTTTATGAGGAGCTTTTCCATGGCAGAAATACACTCGGAGGTTTGCCATTGTCTGCCGAGCGGCGCCCGCTATTAGAAATAACTTTTTCTTAATTTTGGTTTTTTACCGAGTTTCGAACCTACGTTCTCTCTCTGAATTTCGAATGTTAGGCACTCACCAAACCATTCGGCTACGGCGACCGCCAACTTAGTTAGGGGAAGGATCTCAAATGCAGGTATCACAATGCGACTTAAGGACACCCAGTGTCTTGTTCTAGACAAGCAACTTGGCTAACCGTAGCTAACCTAAGCGTACACTTCATTATGCCAAAACTCAATGTTCTAATATAAAATCCTATACCCGCAAATTTTCGGCAAACTTATTAAAAAATTTGAAGTTTTTATGAAAATTTGTTGAATTCTTTATAAGTTTGCACGAGGTGTGAAACTTTAAGTTATATATTTAGTTTTAGTTGTAGTTTGAATAATGTTTTTCGAAAAAATAAAAATAATCGCTGCTCTTATTGTGCGCACAGGTGTATGTGTGAATGTAACTACTGCTGTTGCGGCAGCAGATAAACACTGATACGCAGACCATTCACAGATGCCCGATGTTGTTGTAGTCGATTGCAAACTCGATACAAAGTCTGCTGCTACCGCGAATGGTTGGTCAGTTGACGAAAACGATTTCGCAATCGAAATTTGCACAGTTGCAACGCCGCTCTGACGGCAGAACGAACGCTACAAACAAGCAATGAAACCAGCGAATGTGATCGCCACCAACAACAGCAACAGCGCCAGCAACAATAAAGTAAAATAAAAGCAGCAGACGCTTCGCTTCATTAACGTCAATTTCGGTAGTTGAAAAGCGCGCCAAAATGCAAAAGCTTTTGCACGCCTTAAGAGGTGCTTTTAATGTGTAGTGAGGGGTGAGGCGACTGAGTCTAAATGGAATCTAAGTCGTAAATGTGCTGCCTGTTGAATTTATTGTGCGCATGCGCGCTCCACTAACCGATTGCTGGTTCATTGTGAGTTATTGGATCAAGCAACGTTGCCGTTTGGAGCGCAATTTCGTCATTTGCAACAAGTTTTCTTGTGCGCTTGCTGCAATTGCAACAAAATCTAGGCGCATGCAAGCATTTTGTAGCTGGCTGCGAGTGCTGATGCCGAGCTGCAGTTCGATATGGTGCTGCGTGGCGCAATGTTGGCATTGCCGCTCACCATAGCCGAGTGTTGATCTTGCGGGCGATGTGCAACTGTGTGTCCAATAGACTTTGTTGCTACAGCAGTGCGGCGGTTGGTCACACCAACCTGTTGTTGAATTCGTGTTTGATTTATGACTTTTTGCTTGCGGCTCTTGCTATGCTTGATTGCCGATCAGTACGTCTGGTTGTTGCTGATGTTTGGCGAATTCACTACCAGTTGCATGCGCCCACAAAAGTGGATTTAATGAAAGAGCTTTTTTACTTGGTTGCTGTGTGGAAGTTAGTGTTGGTACGTTTGGTAGTGGCAGCTGCTGGCCTAAATTAAACTCGCAGATATTCAATTATAGTGTCAAATAGACAAATGAATTAAATTAAGAAAAATAAAGAGTTTTCTGTCACAGTGTAAATTGAGAGAATTTTGTGTTGTGTTGCCATGAAGAAGTGCGCTTGCGCCATATAACAGCTTTATTGCTGCTTCTAAGGCACTTTTGTTTTACTATTGCGGTTCTTTTGAAATTTGTTTGTTGCATGTAAATGGCTAAATACACTTGTTGATGCCTTTGATTTTTATTACGAAATATTGTATTTTGAGTGGAGAAGCAGTGATGGCATAAAAAGCGCTATACGGCAAAATAAACTGAGCATTGGAAAAAACCAATTTTTTAAGACGTTGAGTCATAAGTGAAAAAATAGTTTCTTAGCTTTTTCGATATTATTTCCGAAAACGAGTTATGGGCCTACGGAGTTCGAAAATGTACCTTTGTTAAAAAATTGCATTTAATTATTGTATGTGAATAACTTGAAAAATAGAATTATGGGCGCTGTCTGCTTTTTACTCTTATTTAAATCGGATATAACTTCTTTTGTACAAATTTGTATTGAAGGTGCTTAGTTAGAGGGGACGATTTTTTGCTTAATATGTCATGCTAAAAGTAAAAGTGTTAATTTATGTGCATTTCTCTTTGTAAAGTAAGGCATGAAAAAATTTATTTCCGTTCGATAGTAAAACTAAAAAACAAAAATTCTAATTTTTATAATTTAATTTAAAAAAAAAAAAAAAAAAAATTATAATTTTTATTACAGGGTCCGGCACTCGAGGTGTAACCAACTTCAGACCGCTCGCGCAGCTGGTACATGGGCATCAGCTGTCTGTTAGTTGGCTAAATGTCAGTCCAGAGTATTGTTTACAAGCGCGTGAGAAGCATTTTGCCGAGAGTAAACGGGAAATAGGTAGGTGGGGTGGTTGTCATAAAGACACACTTAGACCTTTCGCAGGTCCATTGTGATACCACTTAAACGCGAAATAAGAAAATTGGTAATGGATTTCAGACGTAAAAGTGTGATTGCATTATATTGCAAATCACAGCCAGCGATTGTTCGTGAGCTCGAGCATCTTAAAGTAAATATAGTTTTTGTTTATCGCACTATTACTCGTTACAAAGATACTGGTAGCATCGCGAAACGTCATGCAGTGGTCATTAAAAGACTGCAACGTCCCGTGAAATGGTTCAAAAAGTGAAGAAGCAACTAGAGGAAATCCCCGACGTGGTGCCTATCAAATGGCGAAAGAACTAAAAATATCTGACCGTAGCATCCGCCGCATACTGAAAACTGATCTCAAAGTCAAGCTTTACAAGAACCAAAAGACGCATGATCTCACACCAAAGCAGCAACAAGTCAGACTTGAGAGAGCGAAGGAGTTGCTTTGCCTGGCCGAAAGCGGTCAATTTCCGAACATTATGTTCTCTGACGAGAAAATTTTTCAAATTAAGCAATTCGTAAACTAAATAGAGCTTAGTTGATCGATCGTTCATACGAGAATTTGAGTTTTCGATTGGCCACCAGGAGGCAGCACCCGCCACAGGTAATGGTTTCGGCCGCTGTAACCGCTGATGGGCACTCTCCAATCGTTTAAATCAAGCCTGGCGTCAAGGTAAATGCGAGGTATTATCGCGAAAGTATTCTGCCGGTTGCTTTGATGCCATGGGCGGACAATCATTTTGGTGGCATTTCAACAAGACTCGGCACCGTCTAACAAAGCTCGAGTGAACCAAGAATGGCTAAAAAATAACGTTCCGAACTTTATAACGTCCACACAATGTCTCGCAAATTCACCAGACGCAAGTCCAAGGGATTATTCCCTTTGGGTCATTTTGGAGAGCAAGGTCCAAACTAAAAGATTCACCAGTCTCGATGCGCTGAAAAAAGTCTTTGTCCGCGAGTGGGCCAAAATACCTGCAAGTCACATTCGAGAAGCTTGCGAATCATTTCTGGACCATCTCAAGGCCATAATCAAGGCAGAAAGTGATCATAAGTATTGAGGAAAAGTAAATTGATTTTTAATTTTGTATTATTTTCACATATTTGTTACTTTGAATTGAAGAAATTTATGGTCTTTCTAATTCGTTACACTTCGAGTGCCGGATTGTGTAATTAAATTTTTACTCGATACTTGATATTACTTACTTACTCAATTGACCGTAATAACCCGTTATCGAGTTACAGCCTGCCAAATAATCTCTCACCAGGTGTCTCTGTTTTTCGCATACCTTTTCCAGTTTCTTAAGTCAGGAGAAGGCAAGTCATCTTCAATTTGGCTCTTCCACCTAAGACCTGGACGTTCTCATCACCGACGACTGTCAATTACTGAGTAGAAAACGTTTTTCGCCAGAACAGTTCCTTCCATACGGACGACATGACCCAGCCACCGTCGTTATATCTCCGTAAAGCTCATACAGCTCATGGCTTATTCGAATGCGGTAACCGTCAGCGACGTGAGCAGGACCAAAAATCTTGCGAAGTACTTTCTTCTCGAAAACTGCAAGAGCGGCTGCATCTGATTGTTTGACTGTCCATACTTCAGCGCCATAGAAAACACTTAATATAGTTTTATTATATGTATATAATATTGGAGGCCGCTGTAACCGAATGGGTTGGTGCGTCACGACCATTCCGAATTCAGAGTGAACGTAGGTTCGAATCTCAGTGAAAGACCAAAATGAAGAAATGGTTTTTTCTAATAGCAATCGCCTCCCGGCATGCAATGATAAACCTTCGAGTGTATTTCTGCCATAAAAAAGCTCCTCATAAAAAATATCTGCCGTGCGGTGACGACTTGAAACTGTAGGACCCTCAATTTGTGGAACAACATCAAGACGCACGCCACAACTAGGAGGAGGGGCTCGGCCAAACACCCAAAGGGTGTACGCGCCAATTAGATATAGATATATATATTATATATATTTTCGAATGACATATATATATTTATTTACTATTTACCGTTACTTATTTAGTACACCATACTTTACTCCGATACCAGAAAGCATCAAGGTATTTTCGAATGATCACTAGTGGAAAATGATACATTTAACTTTTCGGTTCTCAACCTCACTTTACGCATTTTGTTTGCAATTCCTTCGCCTCTCTATGACGAAACAATCAAAGTTACTCTCATAAATTTGTTTCTGCAGGCCAAACCTTGAAGTCCATCATCCTTGACTTAAGACGTGTTGAATACGTAAGGTGACGCCTTCCGAAAATCGTTCCTTCATCTTTCGTCGTTTTGATAAGGCCTACGTCATCTACCACAATAATACAAAACAAACAAAAGGAGGATAAATTACTACTTTTATTACTTTCTCTTGACATACAAATAATTTGGTGTGTGACGTCACAATCCTGTATTGAGTAATTCTTGTCAAAACCAAACACAAAATTCACTGCTCTTGTTGCTTTTGTTCTACTGCAACTACCTGTTCAATGTGCTGGGTTTCAACAATTTCATTGACCATGACCAAAAAATTAATAAAAATGGTTCAGTGCTATTTAAAGATATGGAAACTTATCTATAAACTAATAATAAGCAATTTGAACGCTAAACATAATTTTCTATCCCTTTTCATAAACTGCTGATGTAAATTTAGAATTGTTTAATAATCTACCAGCATCAGTGGTAGCTTCTTCCCCTCTTTAGGTACCCCACTCTGCCAAAATTCGAGTAAAGCTATACCACAACTGCCCACATTTACATCCAATTTACCCTTTTTAACCCAAATCACCTTCTTCCCCACACCCATTTCTATAACTGCCATTTTCGGCTACTGTTGCTCATTGCGCTTATTGTTTTAAATCGGCTTTGATTTACCTTTTTGAGTATTAATTTGCCAACTAAATGTGCTTACCAATAAACCTCACAAAAAAAAAGAAAAGGCAGAAAACTAGCAACCAAAAGAAACTCCAACTGAGTTGCCAAAATCCTATGAAATTACTACTAATAGGATTTGGAGTTGACTTAGGGAGGTGAGGCATGGCGTGTGGCTACTAAAGCACACCTGTCTTGTTGCTCTGTATGCCCCTACACTAACTAAATACAAAGCTACAGAAACAACATATGAATGGAAGAGCATACAGAGAGTATGTGAAATAATATTTTTGACTGTGTGCGCCAACTGACAGCTGCACAGATAGTAGAGCTAGTAAGTGGTGAAAAAATCAGTCGTACAAAACTGTAAGATTGTGCTCTTTGACCCATGAAATGAGTTTTTGTGCATGTGATTGTCTCTCTATCTCTCTAGCGCCGCTATGGGTCTTCCCCGCTTGTTGAGTTTGTTACAAATTAAATTACTTTTTGACCACCATGTAGTGTGGCGTAAAAATGGTGAGACTGCTGCTGCTGTTGTTGCTGCTGTGGTTACTCATTCATTCATTCATATTCATTGCGCTGCTGGCTATTTCATTCACTTTGTTTTTGTGGGCGTTTATTGGCTTGGAGTGCCAAGTGTGAGCTGACTGTGTTGCAATTGCAATTCCGCATGTGAAATGAGTGGCAAATCTGCGGTCGTATTATAATTAATTTGTCGTTGTCTCCAACCATAAAATATTCCGCAAACGATATTTCATTTTTAGGTGCTTGCGTGCGTGTGTGATTGCGGTACTCATTTTCTCATTTTCACATTTTTATCAAATATGCAAATTTTGTGTGGCTTTAAGTTGCACAAAATGTGCCACGCGTTTCGACCAAAAATTATGAATATTTAACAAGCTAAGCAAAAAAGCGAAGACCAACCAAAGGAGGAAAAAATTGTAAAATGTCAAAGGATGGTTATGCAAATACTTCTATTATCTGGTGTTTGTGTGTGTGTGCGTACTGTGTGAATGAGAATATGCGAGTGGCACCCGCTGGCTGGCAGCTGCACAGTTGGCATAAGCAAAAGTGTCTAAGCCGATTTAATGAAACCGCATAAAATCGTTGGTAACCGCTAACCAAAAAATGAAGTAAAATGCGAAAATAAAGGGAAAAGGTTCGTGCCACACAACTAAAGGAAAAAAAATTTAAATTTGGCAAAAAATTCTGGCCAACATTTGCACTGCGCAAATTATGAATGAACTTCAAGCCGATAAAGTGCAGCTGGAAAGTCCATATGAATATAATTTACGAATGCAAATATGTATGGAACGATAGCAGAAAGTTAGCACGACTACTTTTATTAACCTACAGTAGTTAAATTTTTTTATTAAGTGACACCAGAGGTATCAAAGTAAAGTGCTAAATTTTTCGGAAAACCGGCTAATGGGCTTTCTGTAATTAGGCTATTCACTGATTTATATTTTTTTGACCAATAGTTGCACATGAAGTGGCAAGTGAAGTTTGGCAAACTTTGAAAGCAGACTACATCAAGGGGCCATCAACCATATGAAATCTTCTAAAGCCATTGGCTCTGATGGACATGCCGATGTTGAAAAACCTAAACATGCCGATGTTGAAAAACCTGGGTCCATTGGGAGTAGAGTACCTCACAAGGATCTTCAATATGTCTATGGCCACTCTCATTATTCCTGGCAAATGGAAATCAGGGAGAGTGGTCCCACTGCTGAAACCTGAGAAACCGGATAACTCTCCTTTCCTCAGTAGTGAAGACTCTTGAAGCCCTTCTACTCCCACTCAACACGAAATATCTCACCCCAGCCTTACACCAGCATGGCTTCTGAAGAGTGCACATCACCACCACAGCACTCACCGTCATTCGTCGGTGCTATTTCGAGACCAAATTTCAAAACAGCTTTTTAACTTCCATATCTCGAAACGCCCCGGTCACCAGAGGGACCTCATACGCCGACGACTGTACGATAATGGCGTCGGGCAATGACATTGATGGCCTGTGCGCCAAGGTAAACGACTACCTCGCTTCTTCACTACGCAGAACCTACAACTTCCCCCCACTATGTCCATGGCGACCCTCTTCACCACCTGGACAAAGGAGGCCAAACTGCAACTTAAGGTAAAAGTCGATGAGACACCAATTCCGATTGTAAACAACCCCAGAATATTGGGAGTTACCTTCGAAAGTTTGTTCTTCTTCTCAGCGCATACAACCGCTATTGCCACTAAAGTCCAGAATCGCAGCAAGGCCCTCAAATCGCTTGCCGGCATAACTTGGGACAAAGAGAAAGAAATGTTGCTATCGACATTTAAGGCAATGGGCCGGTCGGTTCTAAGCTATGCTGCGCTGTCTGGTCGCATGGAACCAGTGATTGACTTGCCAAAACACTGCCATAAGAACTGCAACAGGATGTCTTCTGATGTCCCCAATACAACACCTACATGATATGCTACCTGTGAAGGACCATAATAAACTGCTCAGCAAGCAGTTTCTGCTAGGGTGTTACTGCAGGTCTCACCCATGCAGACATCTGCTTGAGCCTGAGCCACCTCCCAGGTATGTCAGGAGGCACCTCGTTAATTACGCGGACGAGATCCAGGACAAAACACACAGACAATTAATGACATTCATCGGGAGACTTTTACCACCTTCTTAAGCTCCCGATCCCCGAATGCCGTCGTCGGAGCCCAACCACCACCCATTGCAGACGAAGAGCTCCAACTTCCCCGATAGTCGCGCATTACCTTGGCACAATTACGTTCTGGATATTGTAGCAGGTTAAACTCCTACCTATCCAGAATTGACTCCGACATACCCAACATATGCCCGGCATATGAAGGCACCCCGCACGACACTAACCACCTTTTCACATGTCCCTTAAAACCTACTCATCTAACACCCCTCTTCCTATGGACCCAACCGGTCGAAACACCAAGTTTCCTGGGCCTACCGTTAGATGAGGTAGACGAAGGCGACCGGTGATTACACTACATTGACAGGGCAAAGTTACTGCTACAACAACAACAACAACCATACTACATCCATGAAATGAGTTTCAGTGAGTTTGGCGTAGTTAAATACGCATTGATATGAACTGATTTCTGTTAAGTCGAAAAATTCTAGCGGGGTAAAGTACTTCACTCCGAATACTCCTGCGAAGGTGTACCTAAGGGATTCACTTATATGTTCGATATTTTCGGCCAACGCCGTTTTCATCATCAAACTAATAAGCCCTCTAAAAATTGCATAGCGCAACCGAAAAACAATTATATTCATTCTCATATGCATAGATGTGCATGTATTTGTTTGCATATGGTAGTCATATTTTTATTAGTATTTGGCTACTAGTTAAAACAGCACCAAATAAAAGTTAAACTTTTATTTCGTAAATCTACTTAGAGCTTTACAGTTCATCAACGCTTTGCATGACAAATAGTGAGGCAATTTTATGGGGTTTTATGAATTTTTTTTCGTTATTGCTGAACTTTACTTTTTTAGTTGAATTAATTGGAGCATTTGGATTTAAATTAATACTCACAACTGCGTGAATCGCGGCTGGAGTTATGATATTTACTGGAGAGGATTTAAATGCAAATGGTAAATAGTCAATTAAATATCTGAATAGCAAATATTGTGGAAGTAGATATGTAGCAGAAAATTTAATTAAATAAAAGAAGAAGATCAAAGTTATTAAAACTAAATGGGAATAGTTTGTGAGCGAGAAAAGCTGATTTCCGCGAGAGTGAGTAAATTCAGTGCTTCAGGTTTAGAAGGGTAAAGTCTTTCAGGCAATCTTATTTCGAAAGCGAAAAGAAATGTAAGTCCACTTAAATTCTCTAAACATAGTTATGGTTTTATTGACAGGGAATGAAATAAGGTGGCCGAAAAAGAAGTAAATAAATTAATAAAGCCAACAATTTTGAGTAGAGTAAATTTCTTAAATTTTGTAATACAAAATAAAGTGGATAAATAGCTATAAATCTATAAAAAATCCCCGAAAAAGCAGTTTTCAGAATTTTAATCTACTGTTCACAATAAAGAATGGACAATCTCATCGGCGCACAGTTGGAATTTTTCGAAAATTTTTCTTCAAAAATAGCTATAGGATGCAGTTTTAATAATTTTAGACTAATTTTAATATTTTTGTTTTTAAATGCTCGTAAATGAAAGCGGCCGCCGTAGCTGTATGGGTTGGAGCGTGACTACCATTCGGAATTCACAGAGAGAACGTATGTTCGAATCTCGGTGAAACACCATAATTAAGAAAAATTGTTTTCCAATAGCGGTCGCCCCTCGGCAGGCAATGGCAAATCTCCGAGTGTACTACATTTCTGCCATGAAAAAGCTCCTCATAAAAATATCTGCCTTTCGGAGTCGGCTTTAAGCTGTAGGTCCCTCCATTTTGTGGAACAACATCAAGACTCACGCCACAAATAGGTGGAGGAGCTCAGCCAAACACCCGAAAAGGGTGCACGCGCCAATTATATATATATATATATATAAATGATTTTGGAAGCGATTTTTGAGGCCCGAATTTCGTTTATTTTATTATATCAAAAGACAAATATTCTGAAAAGAAAGTGGAACTGGATCGGCCATACGCTCAGAAAACCCGCACAAGATATCACGAGGCAAGCCATTGAATGGAACCCACAGGGATCACGCAGAAGGGGACGCCCAGCGCATACTTGGAGAAGACAGCTAGAGAAGGAGATAACATTAAGTGAAATGAACTGGAATGAAATTAAAAGAATGTCATTGGACAGGGACAGATTTAAGCGTTTTGTTGTAGCCCTATGCTTCACTATGGAGTAAAAGGAATAAATATATATAAAAGACTTTCTTGAATATTGTTTTATTAAATCTTATTAAAAATTCATAAAAACTTTAAAAACAAATAATTATAGGTATGTACTTAAATTCGGTTTGTCATTTCGTTATTGTAGTTCTAATCAATAGTAATACATCACGGTAAATACATAAATTTCTAACCCCCCTCAAAAGGTGATGATGATTAACTACCCAAAAACTTAAAACCTAATTGTTTTGAGGAACAAACCTCGAATATTCACCGAAAAATTAAAAAAAAAATATTATATTCAATTGTCCTTGCGGGGTCAAATTGAAGGTCAGTTCAAGGTCAAACATAGAATATTCCCTGAAAAGATTTCAAAAATTTATATACAGATGCTTTCCATTTCAATTCAACCGGGCTATTCGGGTCATGTTCTTCGATTTCGATGTAACTGAAATATGTTGCACTCTGGTCAAAATAATGAGACACGTATTTTTTTGTTCGCCCGAAAAAATTTTTTTTCAAGAGTTATCGGCAATTTTGTTTCTCGGCTCAAAATCGGTTTTTTTTTATAAATTTGGGAACATTTTTTTTAAATGCCCATAACTTAGTCAAAAATGAACCGATTTTAATAATTTTGGGTTCAAAATGATCGTCATTCCTTACACGAGCGATTTCATGTAAAAACAATTGCAAAAAAGTAGTAGAACATTTTTTATTTTGCAAAAAACAAAAAGTGCGAAACAGGTTTTTTACTCAAAAATTCATTACTCAAAAACAACTCATTTTAGCTACTAGGCATTCAGCCTAATTGAAGTTTGAGGTGTCCTCTTGATTTGGAAAAAGTTATAAAAAAAAAAAATACACTTTTTGAAATATTGAATTTCGAAGAAATTTCATTTTTTTTTCTTTTTTGCTAAATAAAAAATTTTCAACTACTTTTTTGCAATTGTTTCTACGTGAAGTCGCTCGTGTAAGTAATTACGATCATTTTGAACCCAGAATTATTAAAATCGGTTCATATTTGACTAAGTTATGGGCATTTAAAAAAAATTGTTTCTTATATAATTAAAAAAAAATCGAGTTTGAGCCGAAAAACAAAATTGCCGATAACTCTTGAAACAAATTTTTTTCGGGCGAACAAAAAAATACGTGTCTCATTATTTTGACCAGAGAGCAACATATTTAAGTTTCATCGAAATCGAAGAACATGACCCGAATAGCCCGGTTGAATTGAAATGGAAAGCATCTACATACATACATACTTATATATACGCCCATTGTGCGGCATCTAAAATTATTCTATTCATTGACTTTTGTTGTTACTGAATTTATTTATACATTGTGGCGTAAAATTAATCATCCTACTTTTTTGAAAACAAATTTTTCTTATTATATAAAAGTGATAGAAATTTTTATTTTGAGCTTTACGCGTTCCATTGCTTTACTGTAGCTCTCTAGCCTACAAGTAGACACATTCTTATTTTTATATACATAATTAAAAAAATCCATTTCTATATGAATTTTAGAATTAATATTTTAATAATTTTTTTCTTGCAAAAACAAGTCAAATCCTGACATCTCGCAAATGTCAGTGCAAGGTTACTATAAAGTGCCTGTGAACTTTCTCGAAGTATGTATGTTCGAACCTGGCGTGAAAATAGGTACTATTTTCGAAATAGTTTCGAAGTAAAAAAAATTAAAAAACTTTTTATTTTTATATAAAATTCATACCGCTCGAATGCTACAGAGGTCTTAGAATCAGAAAAAAATACTAAAAAAAACATCCTGAGTTCACTTTTTTTCATATAATTTCGACTCATGCTATAGAGTTCTTCAAACTAGAAAAAAATGTATTAAAAAAAATCCGGGCTTAAGTTTTAATAAAATTGTAACAGTTCAAGAGATGCAGTGTTCTTCGAGTCAGATCTTACTAAATGTAAGTGCGATGAAACCATCTCGAATGCCCTATATATGGTACTGCTCTGAGCAGCGTTGCCAAACAGTACGAACTAAATTTCCATCACGGAAAGAACGGTTGTCGAAGTAGTTTGACTATCTAATACTGTCAGACTCTAATGCTGTCTGCTGCTACCTATGTATGCATCTGGGTATAGTGAAACATTGTCTTAGCTGTTATAGGATCCTTTGTTTATCTCTTGATCTAGCTTTTTTTCCGGCGGAAATCTGAACCAAAATTTGCACTTTAAATTTTGTCGCATTATAACTTTATGTTGACCTTCTTTAATTAATCTAATAATAATTTAATCTTCTTTGACTTAGATTTTTCTTTTTGCAAGTTATGCTCTTCGTAATACTTTGAACAATGTTTTATCTTGTTGCTTATACTCTGTATTGGGTGTTTGGCCGAACTCATCCTCGTTTTTGTCGAAAACGTCTTGATGTTTTTCCACAAATGAAGGGAGTTCCAGTTTTCAGCCGCATATGTTTAATTGACTTTATGATAAATTTATAAATAAAGGAATAAATAAATAAATAAATGAATAAATAAATCTTATAAAAACCCCTTCTTTGTAGGTAATGCAAAAATAATCCGTTTTTTTTTATTTATTTAAACAAAACAATTATCACAGCTGTAATTATTGTGAAGTGATTCCAGGTTTCAGACTAATCGTAATAGAATGAGTAATTCCACACCGTTCCCACTTGCCGATTTCAATGATTTTACCAACATTTTCGACGATTATAAACCATCAAAAAATTTTCGAAAAAAGTCGTTAATAGGTTAACTAATTTTGCAGCGAGCTTGTGCCCACTTTTCTCTTTTCGTTTTTCATCTTTATTCCTTATTTTTGCATCTCGAACTAGAAATAATTCAAATATACCTCTTCACCAAAGCTTTCCAGCGGTGCACTGTGGGACAGAAATTTCCAAACCGTCTCAAAAATAGGTTTTGTGAATTTTCGATATTGAATATTTTGTTTATGTACATATGTGACTAAATGTCCAATACATATTATATTGTGTTTAAACAATATTATTTAAATTATTTTTGTAAAAAAACATGACTTGCAAGTTGATGCATAAAATAGTGTCGATTATGATGCACATTATACTAGCAGTTTACATGGTCATATTTTGATTATCTTCGATGCAAATCTATAAGTGTTATATATTGTTAGAAAGGTCATTCAATTTACTATTAAAAAAGTATTTAAATTTTATTTTTTGCAAAACTTGGAAAGGCATACATTTTTTTACAGAATACCTTATTTTGTATGCGTATTAGAAACTTCAAATGGACTTTTGACAGTTAGCTCCGTTTGGCTCTCTCGTAATTTTAATATCATAACATAAAGTAACTTATGTAGAAGTAAAATCAAAAAGAAAATTTTGCCCCAACCTGCCCCAAAATTAATTAGACACCAAATTTCTCTTTAAGAAAAGGAAAACAATTTTCAAAAAATTTTAGTAAAATTTGAATTAAAGATCAATCAAAAATATATCTAAATAAATAAACACATAATCTTTTAGTTTGGTTGACATATCTATAGAAACAACACATTTTTTCATATTAAAACCCTTTGACCTTTGACCTCCAAATTAACCCCCTTCCACGCGAAGTATCACAAAAAGATCATCTTATAGCCCGATGAAGTTATTAAATCTCTGTTGTTTGAAAGTAAAGTTCTTAATAATTAACGAATTCTTGGAATAACGATTTTACTGTGCGCTTCTGCTAGATTGCGTAAACTTATTGTTGGTAAGTAGTGCATACATATGAATATACAACATGCACGCGCACGTTTGATCATGCGTTTGCAGCTCAAGAACAGTGACGAATTTTTGCGTATATTTAAAAGACATAAATAGTTACAAAGTTCAAACAAATTTGTTTGCCAAATACTTAACAAAATGAGTGAATTTGTGGTGCCTCGACGAGAATTGTGCGTATTTTTCATTGACCACGGCACAACACCAGATGCTATAAAAAATTACTTAGAAGAACAATATAATTTGAACTCATTTAAAAGCGAATTTGTTTTGAAAAGTATTCAAAAACTGCTCTTATCAAAGTTCAACGATCGCTGGAGCAAATCTAGCCGAACAAAACAACGTTTTCTTCTTAATAACTCGACTTGGTTGGAAAGTGAATTTAAGGTACAATTCCAGGAAGTACCAATTGATATTACACCTAGAGCGTCTGGAGAACGTGGACGGCCACCAAAGTCTTATGATCATCTACCAGAGAAATCTAGAAAAAGGAAGCATATGGAATTGGTTCAAGAATATGGACTCGAGTATATACATAACGCATATGTCCAAGGATTGCGGTCTGAAGGAGAGTTCGATGAAGCTTCTGTTGTAGAAATGATGCGAAAGAACGATAAAAAAGAAAAAAAGATTATAAAGGAAAAATTGTTGCGTGAAACTTGCAATGCAACCTGTTTTACGCCGGATGAAGCTTTAAGTTTGTTTGCTGATTTAGATCTTTCATAAGCACAATATGGATTACTTCGGTTAAGCCTTATTAAGAAGAACTCTAATATATTTCCATTTTATAACGTATTGACAGACGCAAAAAAACTATGTTATCCTCAACCCTCCAGCATTGAAGTGACAGATACTGGTGTTAAAGTTAATCTGCAAGAGTTACTGGATTATACTACAGCCCGTATCCTGAAAATTGAAAATGCTTACAAGCCAACAAAAAGAAATCTTCAATTGTTTACCAAATGGGGATGTGATGGTTCATCGGGACAAAGTGAATATAAACAAATTTTATCAGATGAAAAAAAATTGGTTTCGGATGCATACTTATTTATTGCGTCTTTGGTTCCAATAAAGCTGACAGATATTGAAACAGAAGAGGTTCTTTGGCAAAATCCAGCTTGCTCTTCAATTCCATATTGCCGACCAATTTGGATAGAATTTGCGAAAGAAACCCCGGAGAAAACCCGTTCGGTGGTTGCTGATATTCGTGATCAAATTAATAATTTGACAACGTCTAAGATACACAGAGAGAACCAGGTAACAGAAATAAGTCACAAACTATTTTTAACTATGGTGGATGGAAAAGTTACACAAGTTCTAACTGGCACAAGTTCTGCAGCTGTGTGCACGGTATGTAATTCTAAGCCAAGCGAGATGAATAATTTGGAAAGAATAGATACAAAGCCAGTTAACATAAATGCGTACGAGTACGGCTTGTCTACATTGCATGCTTGGATTAGATGCATGGAGTTAATTTTGCATATTTCATATAATCTCTCATTTGAAAAATGGACTGCAAGAACTTCGGAAGACAAAAAAAGTAAGGAAGACAAGAAGAAACTTGTGCAAAGTTTATTTCGAAGCCGGATGGGATTAAATATTGACAAACCCCGGCAAGGTACCGGAAACAGCAATGATGGCAATACAGCTCGACGGTTTTTTGAAAACTACAGTTGTTCTTCGGAAATTACAGGAGTTGATAAGAACATCATTAAAAGATTTTATACAATTCTTCAAACTTTGGCATCAGGCCTTGCAATTAATCCGGAAAAATTTGGAGCATATACTCGAGCTACAGCGGAATTATACGTCACGAAGTATATGTGGTATAATATGCCATCTTCCGTTCACAAAATTTTAATACATGGCGAAAGTATCATTAAACATTTTGCTGTTTTGCCTATTGGCCATTTATCTGAAGATGCCCAAGAGTCTCGCAACAAAGATTACAAAAATATAAGATTGAATCACGCTAGAAAGTGCTCTAGGTCAGCAACAAATGAAGATGTATTTAATGGACTTTTTTTTACATCAGATCCATACATCTCTAGTATTAGAAAAGCACCTATAAATATTGAAAAACAATTATTAGATGAAGCCAAGAGCTTAGTATTTATGTAAATAGCAGTATTATATTTTCTTTTATTATTTTTTTTCTTTAAGTTTCAAGTATAGGTATTACGTATTTTCACTTTTAGAATTTAATTTGAAGTGAAGTATGGTAAAATATTATGATTTTGCTGATGTTGTTATGCAAAATATTTGTTTGTATGACAATCAACATTTTTTTTAGTATTATAAACATAAAATAATACACCAAGTGTCCTTTTATTCTATAGTATAAACATTCTAGATATTACATAAAAATTTTCAGTTCGTTACTCCAATTAGGAACAAAGTTACAGATTTTTGAGACGGTACACACGGTTCTGTCCCACAGTGCGGTGTAGCGCACCTACTGAAGTCACCATAGCCAGCACGACGGCACTTCATTCCATTAACCATAATTAAGTGCAATTAATGTTGCATACTTTTAGGATGCTTTAATTATAACATGCGTCTTGGGTTTCGCGGCTGGCAGCTGGGAATATTAAATTACAAGTGCAGTAAGAGAGTTGCTCGGGCTTTCATCAGGCAACCGAAGATAAGTGGTGAGGCGAAAAATTATAAAAAAGAAATAAAAATTGAATTAAGGAGTGAAAAAAATCAGCCAATTTTGAGCAGCGCCTTAGTCATTAGTGGCTGAATTTAATTTGCGTTTAAATGCAACGGACTGGAAGCAGAAGAGTTATGCACGAGGAGAAAATGAAGAAGCAATGAAGCAGCTCTTCGTGAGATTGCAGGTTTTTAGTGGCTTATTAATTTAGAGTTTAAAATTTGTATGCGAAGATTTTATTAATGAAAATTAGGCAGGTACGAGATAACTTTTTAGCAACTTGGAAGTTGAAATTAAAATTTAATGAATTTTGAAAGAAAAATGAAGAAGTGAATTTTAGAAATACAGCAACTTTCTACAGAATTATGAGCGTTGCAGTTTTTTATGCAAATTAAGCACAACTCGAAGATCGAAAGGAACAGATTTTAACTGAAAAATAAAATTCATACGGAAGAGGAAGAGGGAACAGCGCACTGGAACTACATTGACGAGGGGCTTAACACATCTACGACGAAAGAGAATATGGAATACATTAAATAGTATTTAAGCTCCCGCCCCCGAACTCTGTCATCGGGGTCTAACCGCCACCCATCGATCACAAAGAGCTTCAGCTGCCCCGTGAGACACGAGTCATTTTGGCACAATTGCGTTCAGGTTATTGTAGTAGGTTGAACTCCTACCTATCCAGAACTGAGCCCGTCATACTCAACATTTGCCCCCATATTACACAACCACACATTCGTCGTTAAGCCCACTCACTTACCATACCTCTCGCTTTTGACCTACCCTGTCGAAACCGCATAATTCTTAGGCCCACCGTTAGATAAAATAGGAAATGACGACTGGTGACTTCTCCGTTAGGGAAGTGCTTGATGAACTGACAGAACAACACAGACGGCTTACCATTACTTGCATTCCTCTCAGAGTGAAATATCTACATAACTTTAGTGATTACTTTGAGCGGTATTTCCAGTGAAGAATCTGCACCAGTGCATCTCTATAGGTACTGAATAAAATTCTGGTGACACATCAAAACTGGACGGAGCTTCTTTCCAACTATTCCTAAATGTTCTCGTTACCAAATGTTTAGCCCTCATGACATCCAAATTATTTGCAATAAACTAAACAAAGTTCAATTTTCCAGATTCTTTGGCAAATCTGTAAATATCCTCCAGTTTTAGAGAACGAATATTACTCATTCTCATGACATCGGAACCCAATACTCGTGGTCGCGCTCTGGCAAAAGCAGGACACTCACAGAGAAAGTGCTCTGTGCTATCCGCCTCCTCCAAGCATGACAGGCATACCGGGTCCTCGATGATTCCAATGGTGGTCATATGCTGACCCCATGGGTTGTGTCCTGTAATGATGCCGACCATCAACCGAATGTCTTTCCTTCTAAGTTTTAGTAGAAAGTTTGACAGTTTTCTGTTCGGACTTGTCACAAAACACTTTGCAGTTCTGCAGCATTCTAGACCGGGCCATCGCTCTTTATGTAGATTGCCTACATAATCGCTGATCCAATTCTTGATTTTTGCGGAACTGATTCCGATTATTGGCTCTGGCCCCTGTGGGGGCAACGCTGATCCACGGTTGGCCAATTCGTCGGCAATTTCGTTTCCTTGAACACCGGAGTGTCCCGGAACCCATATAAGTATAAGCCTGTTTTGTCTTGCGACAGAATTAAGCTTCTTCTTACATTTTTGAACAATCTTTGAGGTTTGCTTCGCGTTCTCCAGGGCCTTCAATGCAGCCTGAGTGTCACTGAAGACTCCAATCTGTTTCCCGCTCCATCTCCTCTCGATTATCCATTCGGCTACTTTTAGGATGGCAAAAACTTCTGTTTGGAAAACAGTTGCCATTCCCCCCATAGCGTAGTGATACTTATTACTATCGTTTAAGTACCATACGGCTCCAGACCCTATTTCAGTCTTGGACTCATCGGTAAAGAAAATATCCGTCAAACCTCCCTGCATGCATTCTGGATTGCTCCATTGCTCACGCAATGGAAATCTGACATCAAATTTCCTTCCAAATGAAACTGTGGGTATCAGGTCATCTTTAGGTGCCAAAAACAGTGGATACTGCTCCGACAGCAACTTAAAGTTTCTCTGTGTCCCGAAGTTCCATCTTCGTGCCAGAAACCATATTTGTGGAGTCTACACATTGCTTTTATTGCTTATTCTTAAGATCCAGGGGGAGCAAATCAAACATAGCATTTAGGGTATCGCCAGAGGTTATACTCATGGCATCCGTGATGCATAAACATACACTTCTTTGCAGCCTGTATAGTTCCCGGCTTGTGGACTTAACCATGTTCCGTCGCCACCAGACCACAGAAGCGTTAGTGATGATTGGTCTGATAAGTGCTGTGTATATCCATAGGACCACAGCAGGTTTCAGTCCCCAGGTTTTGCCAAAGGCTCTACGGCATTGCTGAAAAATCTTGAATGCACGATTCACCGTCAGTGAAACGTGTGTCTCCCAAGTCAGCTTCTTATCCAAGATTACTCCTAGATATTTAACTTCGTTGGAAAGACCAAGTGTCACACCTTTCAGTGTTGGAAGACTGAGTCCATCCAATTTCCGTTTTCTCGTAAACAAGACTATGGTTGTTTTGTTCGGGTTAACGGAAAGACCTTGTCTCATGCACCAATCATCGATTTTGTCAAGAATCCTCTGCACTTTCGTGCAAAGCCTCCTTAAGGATTTATCCGATGCTAGCGCACAGACGTCGTCCGCATATGCTTGGACGTGAAAGCCGAGTTCCTGCATCTCCACTAATAGGGAGTCTACGACGAAGCACCACAGCAGCGGAGAAAGAACACCCCCTTGGGGACATCCTTGCTTGGCCCTGACTGTGATTTGCTCGTCATCGTTCCCACCAGCGGTTAACAGCCTCTCAGAGAGCATGGAGTATATCCATTTTATAATGGCTTGATTAACTCCGTGTCGTTCGGCAGAAGAACATATCGAGCCGAAAGTGGCATTATCAAAAGCCCCCTCAATGTCCACGAACACGCCCATCGTGTAAGGTTGATTCACATGATTTTCCACTCTGGTAAGCGTGTTGATTTCTACTAAGTGGACTTCTCGGCAATACCCCCACTCGAATATGTTTCTCCCCCACTCGTTCCAGACTTTTCAACGTGAACGATGTCAAACTGATTGGTCTAAAACTTTTTGCTTGGGAATAGTTCATCTTTTCCTGGTTTCGGAATAAATATTACTCTTACGCGTCGCCATTGGGATGGTATATAACCAAATTCAAGACAGGCTGTGAAGATCCTTTTCAGGGCCTCAATCAGCCTGTCTCCTCCTTTTTTAAGCATTGCTGGATATATTCCGTCAGGTCCAGGGGACTTAAAGTTCTCAAAGGAAGATAAGGAAAACCTTATCGATTCCCTTGTCACTATCCGACTAGCAATATACCAGCTGTACCTAGAGGTTCCACCGTTGGTACCGTTATTGTTCATGACACTCTCAACTTCAGAGAGAGTTCTACTACCCGGAAAATGGGTTTCGAGTAGAGCATTAAACGTTTCCGATTTGGAAATGGTGTATGAACCATCAGGTTTTCGAATGGAATCCAGCCTTACTGAGCGGTCTAAATGAAGGACCTTGCAAAGTCTCGCTGTTTCCCTCATTTCTTCGACGTTAGTGCAGAAATTTCTATAGGATTCAAGTTTGGCTTGCCGTACTTTTTTCTTATATTCTCTCTGTGTAAGTCGATGATTGGCCCAGTCCTCTTCTGTTTTGGTCTTCACGGCCTTATTAAGAAGTTTTCTGGACCGTACACGAAGCTTCGACAGTTCAGGGTTCCATCAAGGAACCGCTTTCCACTGTCTGCGTTGCCTGAGTGGACACAGTTCCTCAAAGCAATTGATTAAAATACCTTCTAATTTCTTAGTAGCATCTTCAATCATTTCTACTGATTTGAGTTTTTTCAGGTTTGGTAATCGCTCTGTTACAAGCTCACCATACCTGTCCCGAGGATTCCTACCGGAAGGTATTGATATTGTGTCAGTCGGAATTTGATAAGACGATGGTCAGAAAGAGAGTCCTCTTCCAAAACTCGCCATCGGTTGATTTGATTTCCAACTGACCTATTGGTAAGTGTTAAATCAATCCCCTCTTGTCTCCTTCTGGTCACAAAAGTTGGTTTGTTACCAGTGTTTTGAATGACCAAATCGGATGACAGGATGAAATCCAGTAACTTGAGACCTCTGGGGTTGCATTTGCTGCTTCCCCACACAATGTTCTGTGAATTTGCATCACAGCCCACTATTAGCCCCAGATTATTGGATTCTGCGTACTTGACCACTTCTCTTAGCTCCCTCAAAGGAGGTGGCTATAAAGAGTCGTAGGGTAGGTAGGCCGAAACTATGATAGCTTCGACACTGTTCCCACTTTTCAAGTACTTTATTTTTGCAGCAGCGATATCTCCGGAGCATAGCTCTTTTAACATCGTGTGTTCGATCAACCTCGGCATGATAATACATGCTCGCGATCTCACATTCCCTTCACAATGAAGTATTTGTCCCCACGACATAGCACTTAGACCACAGATACGCTTGTGACATACCCATGGTTCGATGCCGTCCACCACGCTTTTCCCCTCGAAAGTCGGCGCGTCTTTCGACTCACCGATAGCTTTCCAAAGATAGCTGTCAGGATAGTCTTGTTGCCCTTTGGACAGTAGACCATCTTGTTTGTCGGTATGTATCTCCACCGTCATTGCCTTTGCTGCCATTCTCGCGAATGATTCGCCAGACGTTGACGGAAGAGTGTCATTCGACATTTGAGGTCCCTTAGCTTCTGCCTTGTAAGGCAAAGGTTTGTCTGCCTTGGATTGGGTCGAGGATGCAGGCATTTCCGAATTCCGAATTCCGTCTCTCGACTTTCCTCTTCTTTGCCTTTCTCCTCTTCCCGGTCGTTGGCACAGACCCCGTTTCGTTTCCGGAAGAGTGCAGCGCTACAGAGGAATCCTCTGTTCTGCCACGCTTTCCCGTTTCCTGAGAGATTGTCCACCATCTCCACATCCTCCACAACTTGTTCAGTTGCTTCAGATCGTTTCGACGACGGTATATCGCTCACACTCACTCGGCTCTCCATTGGCATAGCCAATGTGTCATGTTTCACCACCAGTAGTGCGCTTCCTCCAGAACCCTGGGTGCCAGTTCCGGTCATAGGGGAATGTGGGGTTCGGGCCTGCACATCCGATGCCCGAGCCGTCGATTGCTCGATGGGAGGATTTCCCGAAAGTGGGTAACCTCGTGCAGAGAGATCCTTTGTTAACCTCCACATTGCGATGAAATGCATTTTATACTTCCTGCCAGGTTGTCGGTACGGTACTTTCACATAGTACTTGGGTGGCAACCAATTCCGCCGTTCCGCGGATGAGTGGATACCCAATTCCTATATGGAGCTGCCCTCTTAGTTCGTGGTAAGTTAATCTCCATAGCATGGGGTTAAGTCGCCACTTAAGCCTCATCCACGCGGCAAGGAGACCGACATGACAAGGATACATTTATTCTTAAATTACATTTATTCTTAAAGTTCGACGTGAACTGGAAGCATCGAGTGGCATAGCTAAATTTATTGCAAAATGCAAAAAACACTAGGAACGTCCTGACACTATCCGATCCGCAGAATTCATTCAACAAATGCAAGCGATCACTGACGAGCACCATTCAAACTCAATGAAGGCTCTTGCGCGGGAGCTTAATATTTCTAAGGGTCTTCTCTGTCGACTTGCCTATCAAGATCCCCGTTCTAGATCCTACTGCATGCGCTAAATATAGTTTATGTCGAAAAACGAGCATAGATTAGAACAGAGAGTTATCCAATCAAAACAGCCTCTACACAATTAAACACCCTAAAGGGCCTGAGATTTTGAGGGTTTTTTCTGGCGAAAAAAATTGTCACCAAAACCAAAACAGCAAACGCAGAAATGACAGATGGATATGTTTCAATCCTACAGAGATTCCTGTTGTCCTACACACGAAGTTTCAAGCCACTGTTATGGTTTTAGGTGTTTTGAACACCAAAGACATGTCGTTGTTCTAGAGACAGTAGTGAAACCTTGAGTGGATAGGGTACGCGGTGACAGCCCATGCATCTTTCAGCAAGACGCTCCTTCACACGAAGCGATGGCGAAACAATATTAGATGGCTTAATGGGAATTTTATTGAATGATTTTACCGAAATATAATCAGTTAATGCTGCCTTAAAAAAATCGGGAAGTTTCGTTAAATTTTGTTCAAAATAAGAGCTCATTAGTTTTACTCTCAAGTTATCCTCAACGCAAGGTTGACGACCTCGAAAGGGTTGACGATCCCAACAAAAACTGTGTAGTGGAACAGCCAAAGCTTGTACTGTATAAATATTAAGAGATGCAGTGAATATTTTCCTACCGTTCGTAATTGATTGGACAGATACTGTAGGTTACAAAAAAATGGCTTCTCTCTTATAACGAGAAAATTATTTTTGATGGAAATGCATACCAAACTTTTTGATTAAATGCGGCTACGCTTGAATGCACAAATATTTATAGCAACAACAATATCTCTAGTTGCTGATAAGGCGTCTCTGAGCAGACTTACACGTATACACACATATGCATCTACAAACATAACTGTGAACATCGAAACGTTTTTTAGCTGCTCCGATTCATATTTCCTCCAACCGTCACCACAAACAAAGACATTTTTCTTTTACTTACGTAATCAAGGAAATGCATGTAGCAGCAGATAAAAATGCACATCCGCCTGTGACATTGTCGCCAAAACAACTCTCTCGCTAGTCGAGTGGTCAAGACTTACTGTCGCTCAACTGGCGACTTACGCTTTTCATGCTCCGAAAAAAAATAAATAAAAAAAATCACAAGTCAAGCAAGCAGAAAAGTAAAAATCAGTTAAAGTAACGAAACAAAAAGCCGACTTTTGTCGAAAAAGAATCCGATATAAATAAAAAGTCTCTAAAGGACATTGCAAGCCAGCTAAGAAGCAAACGCAACTGGCCACACTTGCGAAAAAACCTGCGACTGCAGCCGGTAGTGTGGGCGGCTGGTCACGTACCATCGAGGATTTTCATGCATGTCCAGTCATATATCAGGATATGTGTCACCGTGTGTGTGCGGGCGAGAGCATCTAATGCGACTGCAACACTGATTGCGAAACGCAGCAGACTGAGCAAATTGAATAGCCGCAACCGCAACAACGGCCGCCAAGAGTAGGGCGCGTGGTATAGTGAAAAGCGCTGCAGAGGATTTGAAAGTCCCAGGAATTGCCTGTGATTTTAGTTAGCAGTTGCTTATGCGTAGGTGGGAGCGGGTCAATTACTTTCTAGTTATATATTTGCGTTGTTGTTGTTCCTGCTTATTTTTGGTTTTGGGAAGTTCACTTGAGTTAGTTCTTTTGTGTTGGTGTTTCCTGTCTGCTGGCGCACTTCTTGCTTGCAATCGCATACTTTTGCTTTGCTGCCAAAACTTGTTCGTTTCATTGGGCAACTGACAGTGAAGTGACTCTTATTGCGGCGGTATACCGAAAAGTTTAGGTACATCGGTTGCCACTGTAAAGATAATTTTTGTATATGGGAGAAAATTTTCGAAGCTTAGTTTGCAGAACTTCATCGTAGGAGTGAGCAATTGAAACATTAAGAAACCGCTGCAGCTTGCGAGCTTTAATTCAGCAGTGGACTTTAGGCATATAGATCCCTCTTCTAGAGCAGCTGCAGTACAGAATTCCCCTTCCCTTGAATTTTTCTGAGAGAAGATCATTTTTGTTTTTAAATTTTTCTCTATCCAGGTGGATAATTTCAGAAAAATTTAATACAATTTGTTATGGGAGCGTGAAGACTCTTTCATGTCCACAAATATTGAAAGATTTTTCTTAAAATCAGGTTTGTGCGAAGACCGGAACGAAGGTTTGAGGAGCATATAAAAACTGACTCCAGGCTCTAGCATAATCATTATACATTCGACGTAAAAGGATTTCTATAAAGTCTTCTATTATAGTGAAGAGTCAAAGAGGAAATTGGCAGGCATGCCAATAGGAAAACGTGGTCTTACTCTTAACAGAGGTGGCTCAAACTTGGACGAAAGAGTCGAAGACGATTTCTAGTATCAAAATCTGCTAGGTAAGGTGAAATCACTGTCTAAGGCAGTGAAATCAAGCGTTGGAAGGAAATACTGTAAGCTACTGAATGCACGGGACACGACAGGGACACGAACAAGTAAACGGAAACGCGCTACTGACAGGGATACGAACAAGTAAACGGACCTCGAAGACAAGTGCACGCGCAGCGAAATATTCGGTCGCGATCTCGAAGTCCCAAATCAACGATGCAAATACTTCTAGATGATCAACGTTTGGTGAGCTGCCATAGCTGCCACAAAGAAACAGGGCATCGTAAACCTGTTCACGAATAACTCGAAGTTGGTCGGAAGGGTTGGTGGAAGAGTATTCGGCGAAGAGCACCCAATAAAGCTCAAATTCAGGCTATCGGACCACTGCAATATCGTCCAAGCAGAAGTAATAACGAAGCAGTTGACATTTACTTCAACATCCAAACGGAAGTTCGGACCTTAGGCGCGTTATTAGTGCATTCGAAATTAGTTAGGGAATGTATAACTTCCCTCTCGACCGCATCTGAATATTTTGAGATTATGCTCATTTGGGCTCCTGGTCATAGGGACATTGTGGGTAACTGCTAGATGAACGAACTAGTTAGACAAAGAACCCACTTGGTGGTTTCTCCATTTAATGAGAGTTTTGGAGTTTTTCAAAAAAACCTGTGGTCCGTTCCAGGAAAGCTTAGCTTCACGTCAGAGAACAGAGAGCGTGCTGCGCAATTACTCAAACGTGTAAAGTCGCGAGATACTTTTGGCCATGGGAACGCTCAAGGGACTTCTAAGCTTAATAAATCCACAGCTCTCAAATGTTGTGGGTATCCTTTCTGGACATTACTTGCACGCTGTGGGACGGGTTCTTTTTCTAGCTGCTGTCTTTGCTCTTGTTGGTTTGAGATTCAATTACCTTGGTTCCCACCTTTTTACTAAACTTGCAGATGTAGCCAGTTTTGGTACACACGCCTGAGACTTTTCATTCACTCAATAGCCCCGCAAGGAACGAAATGCCAGTTTTTCGCACAAGTGGCCTCTTGTAGAGAGCAAGCACATAGCTTAACCTATGAAGGAGAAATGTGAAAAAACTCTTTAGACTGCAGAAAATTGCAGTAAAAGTTCTTATTGAAATCATTATTGAACATTTTGCTATTACACCAAGAAGTATGCCAACCAGTTTTCTCCGCAGAGGTCGTCAAGTTGAGGTAGCAGCAGATCCAACTCTTCCTATGGGGATGCCCAGAGCTGTAGCAGAAATTACTTAATATTAGGGGTCGCAACTTTCCAAAGCTTGCCGGAGATAGAATTATCGGCCTTATTGACAAACATTTTTAGCTAAGTGGTCCTATACCCCCATAACCTCAACGACGCCAAAGAGTTGGCATCGAAGCATCAAAGTTCTGGTGGTGTTTTGTTAAAAAGCTGTATATATTTTGGAACCGAATTTCAATGAGAATTATAACAAATTATGCCATAAGCTTGCTGAGAATTGCAGATATATGCCAGGGGAATGAAATAAGAAGCAAATAGCTTTGCACACTAAATCATTCGGCCTTGCTTTGATATTCAATTGAGGATATTTAATTTAGAATTTTCGCCGATTAACGAATTATTGTGTTCGTTTACATGAACGAAGACATATTTTTTCGCGGATTGTCAGCTTGGATATTTCTGTTAATTTTATTTTCGAAAAACCTGATTTCATAATATTAAGTTTTGACTCAGCTCCAAAGGTTCTACCTAGACCAGGTGTACCCTACATTTGCGCAGAATTACAAAATGTTCCCACACTATCGCATTTTCTTGTTGCTGTGTGCTGGTTTTATCTCTGCGACTCATATATGACTGCGGTCGCCAAGTGGTTTTATAAGAAACAGAGCTCACAAGCACACACACACACAAACACTTATAGGTATACGTGTAATAGTTCGGCTTTTTACATTGCACTGATACTCACATGTGTATGTGTGTGTGTGTATGTATATACATATGTTGAGTTTGTTGTCATGCATGTTACAAAGTTTTCAATGGCCGGCCGTCTTATTTTTGGGCAAAGTTTCTATTATAACCTCTTTTCGGAATTTCTTTCAGCAAAATAATATTTCTTTTCATACTGCATTTCTTAAGATGTTTGGCCTTCTCCGTTATCTCGCAATTACTTACTTAGCTGATTTATTTCGTTTCTTAATTATGTTGTGCGCTAAGAGGATTCTAGAAGTTTTCGAAGCCAATTAAGTAATTGAAAAAAAGTTGAATGCACTCAAGCGAAAGTGCAAACACATTAAGTGGAGTTTCATTTCAAGCTCTCTCTATATATATAATTTTTTTCTACTTTTCTAATATCTAAATTAATTTAAAGCCAAGAGCAGCTGTTTGCATCTCATTTTTATTGATTAGTTATTGCTAACTGCCGCCGAAGCGCAAACATCCACTTTCTCGTTGGTGTAGTGGTAACTCTAAAGTTGTTGCATATCTATGGGCGCTCCTAATGAGTTTGCCTTTCGAACAAACTTGAAATAAACTATTGAAGTCAGCCTATTCCTTAACGGTATTGGGCGTAAATGTACACTGTTTATTGCTGCTTTCTGTTGCTGTTGCAAACTAGCCACGTTTCCAATACCCCAAACCGAAGCGTCTGAGACATTTTCTCGTCACTTGTGCTGAAAATTGCCATTTTACCGCCAAATTGCCAACTTTTCGGTTTCACAAAGAATTTGCAAATAAATACTTTGAAAATAGTTTGGCAAATTGTTTAGTGATGCTTCATCAACACGTTTAGAATTTCCAGGAAGCACCACCACTTTCATACGAGTGCTGAGTGCTGTGCGCTGTGGCACTCTGCGTGTTTGTTTATTGCTCTAAGCAGTACTCCTCTGCCCTGCCCTCCGGCCCTCTGGCTGTCGAACAAAATTTATTGAGTTTAATTGGCTTTAAACTGATTGCGTTTGATGTGGCTAGATGAGGGTTTTGTGGCTATGGTTTTATGGGATTGCATAGCCCCTTCGGGTGATAGTTTAAGCCAATGTGCGCCAATGGGAAGCGCGTTTTTAATATTGACGAAACAATTTTTTTATAGGAAACACTTTTTGGTAGGCAATTAGTGCAGTCAGCGTATTAGGGTTTACTCGAGTTCAGAAACTCGAAGCGTTTGAGTGCATGAGTTTGGCTGTGTGCAAAGCTGTTAATGGAGCTTCTTTGCTGCTTAACTAAAAAACCTAACTTAACTAAAAATATGTGGAGCGTTTAGAAATGTTACTGTTATTATAATTATTATTATTAGGCTGCTGCGCACTAGCTACTTTTTTTTCAGTTTCAACATTTAATGTCCAAAGTAATAGCCATCGCTAGCGACACATTTTTCCCATCTCTCAGGCAATTTGTGGATGTCGCGCCAAAAAAATTGGCCGTCTTTGGCCGCAAGCCAATCATCGAGCCATTTTTTGGCTTCTTTGTGAGAATTGAAGCGCTGCTCGGAAAGTGCGTGGCCCATCGATGCAAACAAATGATAACCGGAAGGCGCCAAGTCGGGTGAGTAAGCCGCATGCCCTAGCGGTACGTTTCCATCAACTCCCGGGTCGCTCTTGTTCGATGTGGCGGTGCATTGTCGTCAAAAAAACTACCACCATAAGCATTTGATGAGCTTGAGAAGCGTTTTTCTTCAATTGATAACAGAAAATCAACGTTGTCCGCAAATCGTAGTTTGAAGGCATGAAATTCGACATTTTTCAAAGCGACAAAAATGCATTGTTGTAAGGTAACAACGTAACAAACAATGAACTGAATATTGTTGACAGATGACAGACGAAAAACACAAGACATTTGGTACGACCCAAAGATATCTATTTTGCAAAGCCTGCTGAGGTACCGTATATTTGATGGAGGAAGAAGCAGAGGGTGAAGGAAGGAAGAAAGCAGAGGGTGAAGAGAGTTGAGGTGGAGTGTTTAGGATGATAGGTTTATTGTGTGTGGATTATGAACGATGACTGTGTTGCGGTTGCGTAAACCGCTTTATGCTGCTGATGAAGTTCATCAGATTTTGAAAGCCAAGGCCTGCTATATCAGAAAAAGTCAAGATATCTAAATCTTAGACCCGCAAGAGCAAGACAGCTCAGGAGAAGGTGCTGAGATGATTCCAAACCATCTTCCATACATCCCACGCAAAGGACTCATGGTAATTCCACGTCTCACAGAATACACTCCTTGCGGATAGTGCCCTGTAAAAGCACACACGCAGTTCGTCAATTTCAGAAGATCGCTCGAGCGCCCCCGATCAACACGTGGCCAGAAGGATTTCGCGGTCTTATAAGTTTGTGTACTTGCCCAGCGCTCCCTGAGTTGGCGCGAATCCCAGCTTTCCAGGAGCAGACCGCAGGTGATCAAGGGGATCCCAATTCTCTTCCTTCGAGAGGAAAAACTCGTCCTTTGTTTGGCTAGTTCATTCGCCTCACAGTTTCCCGCAATGCCTTTGTGACCAGGAATCCAGATGAGCCTTATATCAATGAACTCGGATGTCTTATATCAAATTCTCGGACGTTAGGACGGTCTTTTAGTCTTTTAGAGTCTTTTAGTTTGGTTTGTTCGTCCAGAGAGAACTTTACTACTCAATTGCCTACTTAGTCCAAAGTAGCACTTGTTGGTAAGAAAGACTCTCCGTTGGATTTCAAGGTTGACAATGTTAATGCTGGTTCCTAAGACGGCATTATCATTGAAAAATTCGAGCCGGCATAAAACTTTAAAAAATTAAGTATTCCAAAACCTTAGTTTTGATGCGAAAAATAACACAAAATCCTAGATTTCATGAATATAAATGCAATCAAAGCTTTCTACAATAAAAAAATCCGATTTTACCAGCAATAACAACAGCAACCAACAAAGCAACAAATCGCACCGAAAATACTCAGCAACTAAACACATTTTCCGTTCCGTCTGCAATCCCATAGCGTATATGCGAAGTCTACAAGTACAACATTCAATGCTGCACCATTTCACCTTCCCTCAGCAGCATCCCCCACTGGTGTCATTAAACGTTGAGCAGTAACATCATCAACGTCATCGACACCGAAATCGACATTTGTTTTATTTGTGTTTGTATTTTGGTTATTATTGTTGTTGCAATTTTTGTTGTCATCATCATCATCACTCGCAAACGTTGGTAAATAATTTGAAAAACAAACATCGACGGCAAACGCTTCTGAAAGGCAAACGATCGTTTAGCTGCCCCTGCCCCTGCCCCTGCCCTGCCCCATTCACCAACACTTTTAGCCCCAATCAAATGGCTGTGTCTGCCTGCCTTCACTGCCTCCGTCTCTGTCTGTTCGACTGTCAATATGCCTTGTAAAATGTCTGTCAGTTGTTAGCTTTGGTACAGTTACAGCTTTTGTTGTTGCAGTGAGAATCATTTGCTTTTGGATTTCAATTGGGGTTAAATGCGCTGCTATGAGGATACAAATTGTATTATTTGGCGCAGGCGGAGGGTGGCAGGTAGTGCCGGCTGTTTGTTGATTTTGATGAAAGTCAGGTTTAAACACATTTTTGCCATTTTCCAAAAATCACACTTTATTGCAAGTGTTTGCGAGTTGCTGCCGCAATTTTTTTTTGCGCTTGCTGCTCTTCTAGTCATGCGGCGATTGCACTCAAGAAAATAAACTCGTATTGCAGTAAAAGCATTAGAGGATTTTCAGTCACCTGAGGTGCAAAAGGTTTGAAAATAATGCTTTGAAGGTGGTGATAATGATGATAGGTGTAGTTGTTGTTGCTGCTAAGTTAAAGCTTCTACTTGGACTGAGTTTCCTTATAAACTCGACAAGTACTTGTAAGTATTAGTATATACGTATTAGGGTGGTTCAAAAAAAATTTTGTTTTTCTTAGTGAAAATTCTTAATTTATTCTATAGCTAAAAATAGAAAAAATCGATTTTTTATTTTTATTTACTGGTGAAATAAATTCCGAAAAAATGCACCAGAATAAATTGGTATACATCTATTACCCACAAACAAATACATATACAAGTTACGAGGGTATTAATTGTTTTGTCTTTGGCTAAAAATATTATACATCTATTTGCAATTTGTTTTCTTTAATATTCGACGTGCTTTGAAAATAAAATCCCCATAGGAAAAATGCATTTTTCCGTAAATTGGAAATACGAGAGTTGCTATATATATTTTTGGTTGTAGACACTTCTAGTTTTGCCTGGCGCCATCTTACGTTCCTATTGGAAAGTTTGATAAATTTAGATTAGATTACATTAGACTAGTGGGGGTTGGACAGGTCCAAGCACACAGTCAGGAAGACCATTATACTACACCCGGATAGATTACAGTGGAAATAATGGAGAGACAAGATAGATATTATATGGATGTTAAGACTAAATATTTGGTTTGAAATCGCTCTTATGTGAATCTTTTGGATTCATTGATGAATCTTAAGGGATCCGAAAGAAGAAGATTATGCATTTTTTTATCTATACTTATCTAGCAGCCTGAGTCTGATTTTTGAAAACGCCGGACAGCTACAGAGCAAACACTTTGCAGGGTCTTCATTCTTACGGCAGGATAGGCAAATTGTGGCGCCAATGATTCCCATGGTAGCCATATGGTGATCACAATTGTGTCCTGTGATTATACCCACGAGTACTCTCAAGTCCTTTCTGCTGAGTTTTAAGAGATAGGTCACTAATTTCCTGTTTGGTTCTTTCACAAGGTACTTGGCTACTATGCAGGAGCCCAACTCGGACTAACGTCATCTATGAGTCGTCTATCCATAGTTGAATCAATGCAGAATTGACACCTAAAAAGGGTTCAGGGCCTAGTGGTATGCTTGTGGAGCCTTCATTACCCAATTTATCAGCCAACTCGTTCCCAGCAATACCGCAATATACAGGCACCCAAATATGATACAATTTTTTGTGTTTTGCAAGACTGTTCAGTTTTGTCTACGTGGGCTAGCAAGGGCTCTAAGTGCAACTTGACTACCACTAAAAAGTCATATAAGTGCTGTTTCCACTGGCTTTAAAAATCAATCTCGGAAAAAAAGAAACTAAACTGTGAAGATTTCTGTAAAGTGATTAAATATCTAATAATTTAAAGATATGAAAAGTAAGTGAAATAAATTTCTTTGTTGCCTTTTAATTTTTAAAACTTTTTTGAGGGGTTTTCAGGATCGCTAAAAGCTTGTAAATTGACGTATTGTAAGTTGACGATAGTAAATATAAAAAAATAGATGTCTATTTTTTTGGCCACAGAGCATATTTAGGGGGTAGCGGCAAGAAATTTTTTTTTTTTTACCACCCTAATATGTATATATGTATACGTATGTGTATATATGAATTTAGTGTATTACATTTTTTTCTCGCTTCTCTTCTTTGCTGCCAAGGACGCTTGTGCCTTGTCTTCAGAAGTGTTTACCAATTCAATTGTTGAATGAGATTTGCCAAAGCCAAGGCTGCATAGCGCATAAGTGTGTGCGTGTGTATGTGTGCGTGCATAAAATCTGACACCACATATTTACACTTAACCACCGCTGCAGAAATACACCTATTTGTTGTATATGGATTTTATGTGAGCACACGAAGAGTTTGTTGTTATTGCGGTATTTGCCTTGAAATTGAGGATTTACAGCAGCATTTCAGCGATACGAAATATTATTGTGATGAAGCAACCAAATAAAAGCACGCACATATACATACATACGTACGTGCAAATACACATATATCCTTTTTTTACCCATACCACTAACATTGGCACATTTCTAACTGTTTTCGCCCACCTCTCTACCGCCTGAATTGAGTTTTTGAAGTATTTTTGAAGTTAGTGAATGTCAAGTTTTTAGTGAGCTTTTCAAGTACAGCTTAAAGATCGTTTTAAAGTGTTGGTGTATTGTTTGTGCATTGGTTGGCGAAACATTGATTTTCCATTTGTCAGTGGAGCTGAGTTGAGTGTTTAATTTTCACCAGTTTTCATTTACTCACCTATAAATTGGATTCTCGTGTTCTTGGTGGTAAAGTTTTGTGGTTTTTAAAGTGGTGCAAATTCTTCAAGTATTTAAGTGAAGATTACGAAATTTCATTTTAAGCTGCTTAAATGTATTAGGATAGAGTGTTTGAGTATGCAAAGAGAGTATTGAGAATAGGGTAGGGTAGAAAAGGGTAAGTTGAAGCTATTACACTCTAGGCTATATCAGCATTTGAAGCAAAAAACCTTATTAGTCCTAAAATGCAAAGAAAGTTTAAATTTCTAGCGCAGGATAATCGCACTTATCCCAGGGGGATCCCAGGCCACAAAGGCATCAGGGAAAATGAGAAAGCTGACAGAGGAGCTAGAAAGGCTGCAGCAAATTTGTTAATAGCACCCTATCTCTTAGCGGCCTATTTTTATGACCATTGCGCTATGTTGGCGAACGAAGTTCTTTGGTAGCTCTGAGCTTAACGAATATAGGTTTACAATCATCTTCATGAATCAATGCAGACTGAAAAGTCACATGCATAGGCTAGGAATAAAACTAATCGGCTTACATTGTTTTTGGGAGTTGGCCTCATTAAAGTACTTGAATATGACACCGCTTCGGTATCTTGGCTCAATGCAGCCAAAGGCAGTGCACAGTTAGTCCATTCCTATATGTATATAACCTTATGCTATTTTAGAATTCATAATCTTATGAGCTAATCTCTTGAGCTAATGTTAGTACAAAATTTCTGTTGACTTATAGCAGTATTTTGTTCAAGAAATCTTTGGAGTGGTAATTTTCCTCTACATATATCAGTAAAGCAAACTCTTGGATAACTTCTAGATCGAATCAAATCCGTCCAGGTTTATCAATCGTGTACTAAAATCTGATACTGGGAGTTCTAGTCAGTCAGTTAGTTTTATTGCACCATATTGCTATCCTATAGTTAAAGGCTTTCAATAAATTTTGAGCACTCCACATTGCCTAGATTAGTGAGTCCTTGTCTTGCGAGAGCTGCACATTCAGACGGTATACTCTTGTTTCTACTAGCCCTAGTTCCCTGAAATGATAACGAAGTCTGCAATGAAGCTTATAGCGCGTCCAATGAGAGCTTGCAAGCTCTCTCCATTCGGGCTTGGGAGCCTACTTGACGCTCTTCTGGAAGGAAGAAAAAATTATTTTGACTGCCTTAGTCTTGGATTTTTCTTCCAGTATCGTTTGAATTCTATGCTTTTCCAGTCAGGATATTTAACCCGAATTAACTGGTGGATTTTGCTGCGAAATACTACGTCGTTTAAGCAGCTAGACGGAGTAGAGAGAGCTGTTTACTTGTTATGATGGAGAGTATGCTACTCGTTGGACCCGTAGATATTGTGATTAAAGCTGAAACTCCGCCTGTCCAGATTAGTTTAAGAGGTGCGGCCTATGTATTTGATGTAAAGTCGGTATTGCACCAGGTAATTTTTAGAATTTTTCATCCCATTTTGGTTGGCACTAACTCATCGACATCGATGTTGCCTCCAAACGTCTCCTTTTGTTTCACAACTGCATAAAAGATGATAGGGAGTAGTGCAACATTGGGCAACAAGGTCCTGTGATCAATTAAAACGACGGTTTGAAGGAAGATGCTAATATAATTAAGTTTCCACACCACACAGTGTTTTCCCAGCAGAGGTAGTTGGGTTGGCTGTTGGCTGTTGGCAGGAAGGTAGGTAGGTAGGTAGGTGGGGTGGTTGTCATAAAGACACACTTAGACCTTTCGCAGGTCCATTGTGATACCACTGGAGCTTATCCTTACTCTACGTGTTCCTTTTCAAACCATCCGGTAGCTTTAATAAACGAGCAGAGCTTCTTTAGTTTTAGATGGGCTATGTGCGCTACATCGGTTAGAAACGCTATATCAAGAGTGCGCAGCCTTCTCATAGCCAGGCTTTCACACTCACATAAAAGGTGTCTGACTGTTTCCTCTTCTTCTGTATTAAGACAGCTTCTACAGAAATCGAAGTACGGGAGTCCTAGCCCTTCTAGCGTGGCTGCCTATTAAACAATGACCAGTTAATACACCTATCATTTTTCTTATAGCTTCTCTGTTAAATCTTAGCAAGATCTTCGATCGACCGCTGTTCCAGTTCGGCCATGTCTATCTGCTTAGTTCGCATGTTGTGAGGTTTTGCCAGCTTGTATTTACCTTTTTGATGGTTTCCCTGTCTATAAGTAATTTACAAGTGGCAATGGGCATGGGTATCAGCGCCTTATCCGGTTCGAGATCGAGCGTTGTACGGGTTCGTGCAAGTTCATCCGCCTTACAGTTTCCTGCAATATTCCTGTGGTCTGGCGCTCAGATAAGGTGCACCTTATAGCACTTAGATACGTCATTTAGTAGTTTAAAACATTCTAGAACTGTTTTTGACGAGTGCGTTTTTGATTCAAGCGCTTTTATTGCCGCTTGACTGTCCGAGTAAATGAAGACTTCATTTGTGGATAATACTCTCGTTTTTATTTCTGTAAGTCCCTCTTTTATCCCTCCCTCTTTAATACACTGCAATGTTCAGGTAAGCGAAAAGATTGCCATACTCCCAGTTTATCGGAGTAGACCCCTCCACCTACTTTGTTGTCCAGTTTTGAGCCATCTGTGTAGATGTTTAAATCATTTTCCTTAACAATAAGCCCGTTATTCCATTCCTCTTTGGAAGGAAATATTGGACAAAGGATTTATTAAAATTGATGTCCTTGGTCTTTCAGAAATCCGTTGTGCTGGGAATGCAGGGAAATTGTTCTAAAATTGAAGAGTGTCCTCTTTGGTTCGTTCTGAGTAGGCCGATTTCTCTTAGTCTGAGAGTTGCTTTGGCAGCTGTTTGCTTACCGAATTGCTCTATTGGTAAAATATAAAGCATAATATTTAGTGCATCTATGGGTGTGGTTCTAAGGGCCCCGCAGATGCAAAGACTGGCCATTCTTTGTACGTGTACCATGGTTCTTTTAATGTACAATTTATCTAAAGCCGGCCACCATACTAATTGCCGTATGTTAGGATTGGTCTGACAATTGCTGTGTAAAGCCAATATACGATAGATGGGGAGAGACCCCAACTTAGTCCTATCAGCTGTTTACAAGAGTATAGTGCTATTGTCGCCTTTTTTACTCTATCTTCGACATTTGCCTTCCAAGTTAGTTTTCGGTCCAGTATTAGACCTAAGTAGCGGGCCTCATCCCTAAATGACAGTGCTGTTCCACCTAGAGTCGGGGGAGCTATATTTGGAGTTTTGTGTTTCCTGGTAAATAGGATGAGTTCAGTTTTATTGGGGTTGACGCTTAGCCCGTTTGCTTTTGACCAGTTTTCAACCATGTTTAGTAAATCTTGCATGACTTCTCTAAGTGTATTGGGAAATTTCCCTCTTACTACCATTGCAACATCGTCCGCATATGCTACTACGTGTTGTCCTCTCTCCTCTAGGCTCTTTAGCAAGGAGTTTAGTGCCAGCACCCATAGGAGGGGGGACAGCACACCGCCTGGAGGTGTTCCTCTGCTAACATTTTTCTTGATCTCTGAGGCCCCTAGGGTTGCGATCACAAATCTGCTCAAGAGCATGCTTTTGATGAACTCAACCAGAGCGCCAGAGATCCCGAAATCCGTCAGTGCCTTTATTATGGTATCCGGTAGGATGTTGTTGAACGCGCCCTCGATATCGAAAAAGGCTACCAGTGTGAATTCTTTATTATAAATTGACTTCTCGATTTCTGTAACAAGTGAGTTAAGCGCTGTTTCAGTAGATTTCCCTTTACAATACGCATATTGTGAGATACTAAGCTTATTAGGGCTGGAAAGAAGCTATAGATTGGCTGCTGACTAGTAAGCTACGGTTTATTACTTGTGTTCCGGAGCTTAATTTTGAGGTCACGCATTCTTCAATTAATTTTCTTTTTCGGTAGTATCTTGGATTGCTACTGGCCTTATACTCGTATTGCTACCGGCCTTATATTACTACCAGATAACAAAGGAAAGCAAAATATTAGATGCCTAATGAGCTGGCTGAGTAGGACACTATTGAGAAGGTTTGCTTGTGCAACACCCAGCTAAGCATGCAACGACTCAGAAACAAGTATTTTTGTTTCCGTCTGTATCGGAGTTGGCTGAGGGCGCTCCTAAGGCTAATTAAGACGCAACGCACTTTAGTAGTGAGAGTATTAACTAAATACTGCCTGTTAGAAACTCGCACTCAAAATAACTTGCTGCCTGTTCTGCAGTAAATGATTGGTAGATGATGCAGCGGAGCTATTTTAGTATCTACTTTTCAGCTACTTTGCGCTCCGGACGTTGAGAATCAAAACATCTTGGCTCTTAATTGCCGCGTATGTCTTTAAGGGTTACACGGATTGTTGTTAAGTGCAAGCGGAGTTGCCTCTCAAGCATGCAGCGATTTTCCATTCACAATTCCCAAGCTTCACCATTCAAAGGATAACTCCCTCCCTCTCTACCCCTTCTTCACTACTTTGAGCTTATAAGATTACACGGGACGGTTTTTTTATCTACCTCTCCAACTGCACTCCCTTTCACTGGGAGCATCTGTTTCGCGAGGAGTAAAAAAAGAAACATTTTGTTGAACTCAATTCATGTCTACCTTTTTTGGGTGTTTGGTCGAGCTCCTTCTCCTTGTTCCACAAATGAAAGGACTTACGGTTTTAAGCTCACTCCGAATGGCAGATGATTTTTATTGGGGAGCTTTTTCATCGCAGAAATACACTCAGAGATTCGCCATTGCCTGCTGAGGGGCGACCGCTATTAGAAAAAAAGAAATTTTCTATTATTCTGTATTTAATGCACAGAGATTCTAACCTGTGCATTTTCAAATGTTGGTCACGGCTACGGCGGTCGCACTCAATTCATTTAAATACAATAAATTAAATATTTTATGAAAAAATTCTTAACCAGATGGAGGTTTGTGGATGGGTACGAGGGATCCCATAAGATTTAAGACCTTTATGGTAAGAGAGTTTCTCATACAATATTGCTGCAATTTTTTTCGGAATCACGGGATTGTAAGAATGAGATCCCGAAAATCCCTGCATCGTAAAATGCAGAAATGTACATCCCTAGTGAATACGCGTTGACAACTTAAATTTCTGACTGAAAATTTAACAACTTCAAGTTAAGTTTCTTCACACAGCTGAAATTCGTTTATTTGTCTTTCAACTTTACTTTTAATCAATTTTAATAGATTCATATTCAAAAGTATTTCAAACCCAGCGACCTCTTTGTCTGCCTGAATAATGTAAATTGAAAAATTTATGAAATTCAATAATGGCAGAAAGACGGGCGGAGCAGTGACTGAAACCGTGAAATTTTGAGAAAATTTGCTTCACCTGCCCAATGACTTCAAGTAATTCTCAGAGTTCGGCATTGTCTTCCTTGCCTACAAAAGTCTTATAAAAGCAGCCGCTTCTACTCCAGCAACTAAGAGTTCATCTTTATTTTCCTTTTTTTTTCTACAATAAAAATGTAATGAAATGAAATAAATCGAATTGATTGCGTTCAATTAAAATTCAGTTATGCTGCTGCTGCGCCACTACAGCGTTATGAAATTTCACTACAATTTTCTTTCCAACTGGCTGGCTGGTGACTGAATGACTGACTGGCCGCCCGCCCATATTGTTGGTTGCCAGGCTCGTTTGGGTTATTGAAAGTCTAATGGCAGCGTAAAGGATTGCTTTGGTAATGGAATGGCGCGGAATATTTTAATTAATTTTCACACGCTCAGCAAATTCAACGATAGATGGATAGCAAAAATGGACGGACAAAAGGCCGGAAAAAACAGAGGTAAAAATGGTAAGCAGAGGCAGAGGTGGGGCCAACTGATTGCCATTGCCTTTAGGGCATTGCTGGAAATATTTATATGGCGTTGCATTTGCTTTGGCGTTGCAGTAAAATATTTGTGTGTATATACATATGTATGTATGTTCATGTGTACATTTGTTGGTTGGCTGTTAACATTTTATAATAATTTTCAGTAAATTTTTTTTGTAATTGTTGTAAAATGTGCGTTTCTTTGCTATTTTCCATTGCAACTGTGCGCTGTTGCAATTTTGTGGCAGTTGTTGTGGTTAGTCAAATTTATGACTTCGAATTTATTGTGACAGCGTCCAAATTTTGTATGAAATGCATGTGAGAGAAAAATAGTCGAATTAATAATGGAAGTTAAAGTAAAATACGAAATTTTAAATTAATAAAAATTTTCAAAGCATACTCGAATCTAATGTTTCAAAACTATTGCAAAGGTAATGTACAGCCGAAAGAAAGGCTGGATAGAAAACATACGGGAAAGCTCTATAAGTTGGAAAGTCGCTTGTATGAACTCGAAGAAACTCGGTAAACGGCGGCCGCCGTAGCCGAAAGGGTTGGTGCGTGATTATCATTCGGAATTCACAGAGAGGTCGTTGGTTCGAATCTCGGTGAAAGCAAAATTAATAAAAACAATTTTCTAATAGCGTTCGCCCCTCGGCAGGCAATGGCAAACCTCCGAGTGTATTTCTGTCATGAAAAAGCTCCTCGTACAAATATCTGCCATTCGGAGTCGGCTTGAAACTGAAGGTCCCTCCATTTGTGAAACAACATCAAGACGCACACCACAAATAGGAGGAGGAGCTCGGCCAAACACCTAACAGAAGTGTACGCGCCAATTATTATTTTTTTTGTTTTTTAAACGTTTACCGAACCATTTGAATTGATCAAAAAAGTTTATGGCGATGATTCTATCTCGTGCAAGTTCTCGTGCACGCTTCAGAGATGGCTGTGATGACATAAATGACAATGAGCATACGGGCCGCACAAAATCAGTAATCCTCGAAAACTCCATCGAAATTGTTTGTAAATTTATCAAAAATGAACCGAAATCATCGTTGAATTTTATGGAACCGGAATTAAATATCTCCCAAACATTGATTTATCGCATTTTAACTGATCATTTGGGCTTACGAAAGGTTTGTGCCCGTTTCATTTTGCACAAGTTAACTGAGGACCAAAAATTGTTCAGAATTCATCATTCGAAAGGCCTCATTAAAGAGACGAGAAAATACGAGAATTTCCTTTACAACATTGTAAGTGGTGGTGAAACGCGGTGTTTCCAACATGAACCTGAAATTAAGCGTCAAAGTGCCAAATGGAAGGCCCCAGACGAGCCATCACCCAAAAAATCGCATTTGGAAAAGTTAAAAACCAAATCGATGACACTTGTTTTTACGATCCCAAGGCAGTTGTCCCCAAGGAGTTCATGCCAATGGGCCAAGCCGTCAATGCAACTTTCTATCTTGGCGTTTTGAAGCATTTGTTGCATCGTATTCGTCGAATTCGCCCTGAATACCGCGAAGCAGGAAACTGGCGCTTATTGGATGACAATGCACCATCTCATCGATCGACTCTTGTAATTGATTTTTAACTAGAAATCCCATTTTTACCATCAATCACTCACCGTATTCAACTTATATGGCTCCCTGTGACTTCTACCTATTGGGAAAATTGCATTTGTGCCCGTAGAGGCCATCCAAAAGGCTTGCACCGACATCTTGAAGAACATTTCAGTCAATGACCTGAAACACTCTTACGATAAGCTTTTAGATCGCGCAAAATAGTGTATCGAGGCCAAAGGGTATCATTTTGAATAAATAAACTCCTTTGTTCTGATAACTTCGAGTCGTTTCTATTGTAGCTCAGTCTTGTTTATTGTAGACTTCACTAGCAGGTATACCTGAATGCATGACCATTTTGGTTTTTAATGTTTACATTATTTTCGAGGTAAAACTTGTTTACCTTCTCAATTTTATGAACATTTTCAGTTCAGGTTCAGTCTCTCGAACAGTGTAGTAAGTAAAGGGTGTTTTTTTTAGAGGTTAGGTTTTCAAGTTGGCACTACTTTTTTCGTAGATGGTCTTTTTGACAGCTGTCCCTTGATTTATGCTCAGTTTGGTTTGCCATTTCATAATGAATAGGCTTACACCTGAACAACGTTTGCAAATCGTGCAAATTTATTACGAAAATAATGGTTCGGTTCGCGCGACGCATGGAAAAAATTTTGTTCAGCGATGAAGCTCACTTTTGGTTGAATGGGTATGTCAATAAGCAAAATTGTCGCATTTGGAGTGAACATAATCCACAAGCCATTGCTGAGACGCCGTTACATCCTAAAAAAGTCACTGTTTGGTGTGCTCTATGGGCAGAGGGAATCATTGGTCCATATTTCTTTAAAAATGAAGCCGGCCATAATGTTACAGTCAATGGAGAGCGCTATAGAGCCATGATTAATGACTTTTTCGTGCCTGAATTGGACGATGTTGATGTGGACGACCTTTGGTTCCAACAAGACGGCGCTACATGCCATACAGCCAACGCAACAATCGATTTATTGAAGGAAACTTTTGGTGAGCGCATTATCTCGCGCCGTGGACCTATGGTGTGGCCTCCAAGATCGTGCTATATAACACCGCTGGACTATTTCTTGTGGGGTTATGTGAAATCGCTTGTCTACGCAGATAAGCCCGAGACGATTGACGTCTTGGAAGAGAATATTCGGCGCGTTATTGCTGACATACGGCCCCAATTGCTGCAAAAAGTGGTCGAAAATTGGGCCTCTCGGCTGGAATTTATTCGAGCCAGCCGCGGCGGCCACTTGCCCGAAATCATTTTTAAAACATAATGGCAAACCCTTATCTTTATAATAAAGCTAAATTCTTGGCCATAACATTAAATTATATACGTTTTATTTCATCTTGAAAACCTAACCTCTAAAAAAACACCCTTTAGTATGCGTGGAGTGTCAATTGGGAGGCTTTTGTGAAATAAAACGCAGCTTTTAAATCAAAAAGCACTCTGTAGGCGACGTATTCAGATGACCGTATAAATAAATAAAAATAAATAATTGGCGCGTATACTGCTGTTACCTGTTTGGCTGGCTCCTCCTCCTATTTGTGGTGTGTGCCTTGATGTCGATCCACAAATGGAGGGACCAATAGTTTTAAGTCGACTACGAACGGCAACTCATTTTTCGTGCAGAGCTTTTTCAATGCAGAAATACACTCAGAGGTTTGCCATTGTCTGCCGAGAGGCGACCGCTGTGAGAAAAAACTTTTTCTATGATTTGATGTCGTATGCCCGGAGATTCGAAAGTGTATATATAAATATAATGTCCTTTAACTTGGGGTAAAACATAGGGCCAAAAAATTTAAAATTGAAAAGATAACTTTTATTTTCTATAGCTTTTCTTTTCTTACGATTACGGCGCACTGAATTTAGTACCCAGTTTCAAATTATAGAAGTTAATAGAGCCAATGCTCCCTATGAAATTGTAATTTCTATTCAGCCTACATATAAATGAATCTTTTTTTTTTTACTTTTTCACACACTTGCAAAATTTTAGTGCTGCATCGATTTCATGCGGCGTATAATTTTCAGCGTTTGGTGCTTTGCCGATTCAATGTTGATCTACAAAATCCTTTGTCGATATTTATACGTTTACAGTTGGTTGAAACTTGAGCCTGTGGAGATCAAAACCTCTCTGGCTGCTTTACATTGGTTGAATCTGAGTACAAGCCTTAGGCAAGTGTGTGTGTGTTTATGTGTGTGATTTGCAGTGCATATCCAAGAACTTTTTTTATGCAATAATGGCTTTTGTATTTGCAATAGTTGATTGCTACCGATTGTGTTGGATTTCGTAAGTAATGATTTGATGATTCGAAGTTTTCGTACTATAATCGCAGAAAAATCTGCTTTAGCTAAAGAGTTCTGATCAGATTTTTATAGAATTTTGGAATAGATTTGGAATAATGACGTTTGCTTATTATACAGTTATTATTACGATTACTATGTTTTCGGCAAAAAAGAAAATCTTTAGCAAAAATCCTGAGCCTCGCATCGGCAATCGGAAAACTTGGGTTGCTCAAAAGAGGAATTAGCTGGTGCCATGCATCTTTGGAAGTTTAGGATAGCTATATAAAAAACCATTTTTGGATCAAATATTCACTGTAAATATTTATTTCCGAAAACGTCTTTCCTACAGGAATTCATAGCAAGTGGAGCACTCAGACATTAATTAAGTTCATTGTACAACACTTGGATTCCCTTTTAATTTTCTTTAAAGCTACTCGATCTCCGAAGAAATCTGAGTAGGTCTTGTGGTGCCAGGGACCCAAGGTGGTTGGTTCTCAACACATCAGTGCCAAAGACCTCAAACCTGATTTGGGCGAAGGCAGGGCAGACGCACAGGAAGTGGTCCGCCGTCTCATCCTTCTCTTCACAACCTGGGCAGAGTACACTGTCTGAGATGCCTACCTTTTCCTCAGAAAGTGGCCAGAAGAACGGCTTAGTTTCAGACTCCAAAACTTACTCTGGCTAAATTACAAGGCATATCAGACTATAGAAGTCTATAGAACCTGACAGCTGACACTTGATTTTAGTGTCCGTTTACAGAACCACGGTAGAGTTTTTCAAGTCGAACTCATTGTAATAAGATAAACTATGCTCTACCTAATAATTGTCCTCCAAGCGGATTTAATATTTCTTCTGACAGTCAGGCTGCTAAACACTGGCTCGTCTGTTGCAAGATTTCTTCCAGAAAAAGCTGTGTCTTTATTTTTCATTCATTAAATTACTTCCAGTAATGGGTTTCAGATTTCTTTGGCATCACTTCCTCTAGAACCTGGATAGCTTAGGACCAGTCTTTTTGGAAAAGCTGGAGGGATTGGCAACATTTTTAGATGTCAATATTTTTTCTGGACTACCGACTAGTCTATTGCCATGAGCAGACCGCCTATTATAACACTACGTTTTGTCTTAAAAAAAGCGGGGCATGAATATTTTCATATCTTTGGATATTTCGTGGACCGAAATCCCGTAAGCGTACATTAAACTTAATACTTAAGCCTTAAATTGATGTCAGTTTTGGGAAAACAGCAGTTGGTTTGATGTGAAGTGTGTTTGTTTCCCAAAACCTATAGCTGGGCAGCTGATATAATATAACTAAACCTCTACAAGGTAAGTGATGACTGGATTGGATTGAGCTAATTAGGATGTTTAAGAATGTTCGAAAAATGAATCAGTATGTATCAGGGCTCTGAGAAAGTAACTTCCTAATACTTATTACTGGACAAAAAAGACAATATACGATTTTTCTTTCTTAGAAATTTAAAATTTCGAACTACTAGTATTTCCAGTCAAGAACTTAATTGCATTGTCTAACGGTAGCGATATTTATTAAAAATGCCTTGATTTCTTAAGTAAAGTCTTACAAAAATAAATTCTTCAGCACTCAGACCTTAATTTATAGCGCCATAAAATGCTATTAACAACGCGTGATTTGCCGCCTGAAATTCCACGTCGCGTATACGACATGGCGCCCGGCCCAACTAAATTTGCCGGTAATAATTATTATTACAATATTACAATGGACCAGCGTTGGAGTTGTAGGAAATGTAAGCACTAAACCACGCTTTGATATTGTGACAACGTACAACGCCATTCAGGCAATTGCCGTTTGCACTCTGGCCTTATACATGCACACACATACAGATTTAATAAGACATTCTAAAGGGTATTTCCAAAGGCACGCATATACGTTGTTTTTAAATAAAACATGTAAAAACTTAGATTCTTCCAGGTCTTATTTTAATTATTTTTATTCTAAATACGGCTCTTAAAAATTTTATGTGAAAAATTATGGCATTTAAATGTCCACCATGAGGATCCACTGCAGATAAAATTCGTCAAACAGTCGACTCATGAATGCCCAATTGCTGAGAATGTCGAGATATCGATTTGGACGGTTGTTTAGCAACACTTTGTGCTACAGCAGCAATATTATTAGCAGAACATTCAGTTTTTGATCAGCCAGTGCTTTTTCTCTCCTCGACAGAACCAGTTTCTTGAAAATTTTTCACCTACCTTTGAATTGTCGACTCATTCGGACGATTATTTCCACCAAAATAATCACAAATTTTGCGATATGTTGTTATTAAAAAGCAACGGTTTTCATAATATGTTTCAATAATTTTAACCCGTTGCTCTAACGAGTAAAATTTTTCATCTGCTTACTTGAAAAATCTCAAAGATGGCATAAAGGAGGTACCATCCAGGAACTATTCATTACTGACTTCTACGCGTCATTTTTGAAAGACCCTTTGCTAGAAGCATATCCTCATTTTCCTTCCTACTTTAACGCCGCTATTCCTAAGCTACCCAATATTTCTGGAAGTGGGCTTAATCAATCGAAGCGAAAACTGAACAACGCTCAGATTATCTGGCGTCGTCAAGTGGTATTTGTGTGTATGTACGTCTGCAGTATTTACTGAAATATATTTACGTGTGAGGAGTGCGAGAATAGCTACAATATATATTTGCTTAACGACAATGATATATGTAAATCAGTTTTTCAACAACTCTGCACTGCTCTGCTCCGTGCAACACTTTGATATTCCCAAGGGTGTATGTTGTGTGTGGACGTGCTGCTTCATTGCTGTAATTGATTTTATCGGCCATGTTAATTTTGATTAAATATGCAAATCGACACAAATTTTCATTACAACACACACTCAGGCGCGCCATACATGTACGCATGTGTGTAGGTATTTACTTATAACGGGTGATCAATTAAGAGGCGTTTTTTTCATTTGCGTTTTTTTTACATATCGCGCACGAGTTGTGGCAAACTGTCATCGTGGATTTGTTGAACAGCGTTTGGCATTTCATCATGGAAAGACTCACACCGCAACAACGTCTACAAATTGTTGAACTGTATTATGAAAATCAGCGTTCTGTGACAAATGTTTTTCGTGCGCTTAGACCGCATTACGGTCAACATAATCGGCCTGCTTTAAACACTATTCGACATACCATCAACAAATTTGAATCCGAATATTCATTGGTGGATAATTCTCGACCGAATAGACCACGTCCAGCAAGAAGCATTGAGAATATAGCGGCAGTAGCAGAGAGTGTACGTGAAAACCGCGATGAATCGATTCGGCACCGTTCTCAGCAACTTGGACTGTCGTATGGAACAACTTGGTCAATTTTACGGAAGGATCTTCATTTAAAAGCATACAAAATACAGCTCGTACAAGAACTAAAGCCAAATGACCTTCCTGCACGTCACCGTTTTGCTGATTGGGCTCTTGAAAAGATTGAAGAAGATCCGCTGTTTTCGAGCAAAATTTTGTTCAGCGATGAGGCGCATTTCTGGCTCAATGGTTACGTCAATAAGCAAAATTGCCGTATTTGGGATGAAGAGCAACCAGAATAGGTTCAAGAGCTACCTTTCCACCCAGAGAAAACAACGGTCTGGTGTGGTTTATGGGCTGGTGGAATCATCGGTCCATATTTTTTTAAAAATGATGATGGCCGCAACGTAACTGTGAATGGTGCTCGCTACCGTACCATGATATCGGACTTTTTGCTACCTGAAATTGAATCTAATGATCTCTACGACATTTGGTTTCAACAAGACGGAACCATTTGCCATACAGCTCGTGAAACAATGACTTTATTGAGAAGTCATTTCAGAGAGCAGCTGATTTCACGTTTAGGACCTGTGAGTTGGCCATCAATATCTGGTGATATCACACCTTTGGACTTTTTTCTTTGGGGATTCGTGAAGTCCAAGGTCTATGCTGATAAACCAGCTACGATTGAAGCTCTGGAAGCCAACATTACGCGTGTTATTCACGACATACCAGTCGAAATGCTCGAACGAGTGATTGAAAATTGGACCTTCAGAATGGACCACCTTAAGCGTAGTTGCGGCCAACATTTGAATGAAGTCATATTCAAAAAGTAAATGTCAAAGAATGTCCTTTCAAATGATAAATAAAGGTTTTGAACATAATTTACATTTTTTTTTTTTTTAAAAGCACCTCATGATTGATCACCCGTTATATGTAGATACACCTATGCATATACGAAGTGCATGCACGTAAATTTTATTGCAACATGCAACAGCAATCACACGACAGCGCACGACAGCATGCATCGCTAAGAAGTGGCAGCAGCAAGTAAATTGAAGTTGGGGTCAGTTGAGAGCGCATTGGTTGTCCACCCACTTGACCACGCCCGTTCCAAGCTTTCTCACTGCACAGATACTGTCTGTTTTTCGGCTACGTGGCACTAAGCGAGTTAATTCTCATTACCCTCTTTGCTCTTTCGCTCCTTACCGAAGCTTGCTTCCCTACTGCTTTTGATCTCATTGACTGTTGGGCGTTAAATAGCTTGAGGTCACGTGTTGAGTTTACTACATTGCCTTGCTGCTCCTTCCCAGTAGTTGTTGTTATTGTTGGCATCAGTCACTCTATTGACAGTTCTTATGTTCCGTGTATTATCTCATTATTTATGCAGCAATTGACAAATGCAATTTGTTGTTTGCTTTGTGATGTTGTAAAGATTTGCTCTGGGTGTAGTTGTTGTTGCTGCGGGGCATAAATATCTGTGTATTTTAGAAGTTAGCTAACCAGAAAATTCATATACATATGCACTGAACAATATTTTTCAAAACTAAAATGGAATTTCTGAAATGGATGAGAGGTACAGTACTTTTAATTAAAGTAATTTATCATTTTTTAATTTTATTTTATTAATAATGCCTTTTGTGTTTTCATTAAATGGCGGATTACGCTTATTAGCCACTAGGGGCATTTGTGGTTTTTTACTATTTAAAAAGTTCTTAAATATTTTAAAATTTCTTGAAATAAATGGAGTATATCGAAAAATTTATCAAAATTGTTTAACTGCTAAGTGATTCCGTGTCAAGTGATCCAAATAGTTTGGATGTTGATGATGATTAATTGCTATCCCGTCGAGCCTGGGCGCATACTGCTCATTGGGCATAGTTTGGACATTGTCGTAATTTGTAAAAAAATAAAATTTCATTCAAAATAATTTTCTCTAAACAAAAACAAAAAAAAAAAAAAAAAAAAAGAATAAAGAATAAAAAAATAAAAGCAAATTTAAAAAAAAAATTTTTTTTCTTAATTTTATAATTTTGAAATTTATTTAATATTGAAAAAATTAAAGAATGATAGAAACAAGATTGCGCCCATCAAGAGTGCGTGACGTCACGTTTTTCCGAGTTGTGCAGTGTTACCAACCATTTGCTCTTCACAATAAATTTAGTGGTTTTTTATACCCAAAACGCGAAAATTTTGAAGTTTCGTCTTTGTTTCTTTTTTTTTTTAATTTAAATCTACCGAAACTTTAAGTTAAAAACAAATATATTATTAAACAAAACAAGGTTGAAAAAGGTCGCTCTGAGAAGATTTTAGTGCCAATGAAAATTTTTTGACTCTTAAAAAATTTGATAACACTGTGCGACAATTTTGGGGTCGTCAAAATCAAACCGCACCGGACCTTTTTTTTCTGAAAATATACCTATTCAATAGCAAAACCCTCGCTGGGTTTTTAAAAGTTAGCTCGATTTTTTTTTTTATTGCGTTTTGAAGTTTTCTATTTTCATGAGATTTTGGAGTTTTACCTGTACGCTAAATTTGACTTATAAATCGACCTTTGTTTGATTTAATCGATTTATTTTGTCATAGCTTGATGCAGAAATTTCGTACATGTACAAATAAACTTATTTTGAGAAGAACCTATATCTCAATACGCAATTTTGAATACCAAAATTTCGAAAAATTGTATGTTTTTACCATTTTTTACTGTAATTATGAAAATAATTAAAATTTCTCACTATTTCTTCTAGCAAAAATGTTGCAAAATGTACTAAAAAAGTCATTTATAAGATAAAAACATAAAACTGAACTTTAAGTTTAAATTGGGACATTTTGGCACTGGAATATTTTCATTATGATCAAGCGGTAATTGTACACACTGGACTGAAACGTATTTTTTGTTTTTCGCTTTCTTTTTGTTCAATCCGATCACAGTATTTGCACAACTATAACAATTTTTTGGATCATGTTCTGTAATGTCTGTATGCCACAGTAAAATCATCACTGATTGATCCATGCTTTTCACTCGCTGGTGTGAAACGTCCACAACAATAGCAGAAAACGTTAATATTTGCAGGACAATTGTACATTTTTTATTTTCTTAATTCATAAAAAATTCACGTAAATGAAATTAATAAATTCAAATTGTATTGTTCACAAAATATTTAGCGCGTCAAATGTGTTTTAGGAGTTGTTATGCACGAACCTGATCTCGCAAGACTGCTGCGATCTTAGAACAGGTAAAATCGTTGGGAACAAATTTTGGAATTTCTAAAACAAACATTTCCTGATAAGACAGACTACAACCTTCTTTATACTTTTTGTTTTGGAATGTGTGCTAGCCACTTTTCTATGTACTTAACAGGCTAAAAGTCTTGTGAGACCAATCTTGCTTTTCACTACTCACGATCACATTTTGTTACATCCAATATTCATTGGAAAACCGTATCTGGAAAAAATACTAGCAAAAATAGAAAAATCTGAAAATATGTATAACGGGTGGTTACGTATAAAATTATTTTCATAATTACAGTAAAAAATGGTAAAACATACAATTTTTCGAAATTTTGGTATTCAAAATTGCGTATTGAGATATAGGTTCTTCTCAAAATAAGTTTATTTGTACATGTACGAAATTTCTGAATCAAGCTATGACAAAATAAATCGATTAAATCAAACAAAGGTCGATTTATAAGTCAAATTTAGCGTACAGGTAAAACTCCAAAATCTCATGAAAATAGAAAACTTCAAAACGCAATAAAAAAAAAAATCGAGCTAACTTTTAAAAACCCAGCGAGGGTTTTGCTATTGAATAGGTATATTTTCAGAAAAAAGAGGTCCGGTGCGGTTTGATTTTTGATGTCGCACTGTGTAATTTGAAAGTGTAAATTTAATTTTTGGCTCCATTTAAGGTTATGCAAGAATATTAAATCTTTTTCTCTCAACTCTTCTTAAGATTGAAAACCTTTTTACCCATTTTAAAGGGCGTTTGAACTTACTGAATGCGAATTCAAACCATAGAGGAGTAATCGTTTCTTCCGGTCCTCAATCCTTAGTTGGACTTAGGACATCAAGAGGTGTATTCATTGTGAAAATAAGTCACAAAATACCAGAAAATACTAATGAAACCATACTGATATTTTTATAAAAAGAGAACCTTATCTAGTTACATAACCTCAAATATAGCAAAAAAGTCGTTGTCTTAACAAAAGAGTCTCGCTTAACAAAAAAAAACTCATAAATTAAATTGTACATAAGCATAGCACATTTATTTAAAAAAAAACGCACATTCTAAAGACAATTTGTCACGCATACAAAATTCTTTAAGTAATTCAATAAACATTTGGTATTTTACTTTCTTTAAATGGGCATTTTAGTGCGTTTTTATATTTAAAGCTAGGCAACACTGCAATAGCGAGAGAGAGATTTGATTGCTGAAAGCAGAAGAACACCAACAACAACTGCAGTCGCGGGCAATGCCACCAGATGTTAAAAAAAGTAAAGCTAAATAAAACTGAGTGAATTATTTAACTAATTATTAAATAATGTATATTTTACAAAATTATAAGAAAAATGTCATGAAGAAAGAACTAAAACCCCGAGACTAAATAACAAAAAAAAAATGCTAAATCAAGTTACGAAAATGGTAATCTGGCCATACTGGAGCTAAAACCACGTAACTCATTGTCAAATTGGCTGAGCGCAAAGTAACGGCACCACGATAGAAGCCATCTCATTATTCTTTTTGCGTCATGGAAAAAATTGAGGATAGATGTTTTTAGGGTGAGTTTTTTAAATAACTTTATCTACAATTCGTTTTTTTTTTTTAATTTAATAATTTGGAAATTTATTCAATACTGAAACCTTCAGGATGAAGTTTCTTAAGGTGAAATATCTTTAAACGAAAAGATTGGTAAGCCCCAGAATTTCAGGCTTCTAAAAATGCAGTCTCGTGATATACCTGAAAGCCATTCTGACTCAATTTTGTATTAGAAACTATGTTTGCAGGTCCAAGAGAGCTCGTTGAAAATTTTTTGGCAGGATATATGATATCTGAACTTAATGATGATATGGTGGCCTTTCAGTAAAACTGTCTGTAAACTACTTCGCTGGTATCAACTAGTAAAACTGCTACTTCTTTATATGTATATAATTGGGACGAACACCCTTTTTGGGTGTTTGGCCGAGCTCCTTCTCCTATTTGTGGTGTGCGTCTTGATGTTGTTCCACAAACCATTGCCTACCGAGGGGCGACCGCTATTAGAAAAATGTTTTTCTTAATTTCGGTGTTTCATCGAGACTCGAACCTACATTCTCTCTGTGAATTCCGAATGATAGTCACGCACCAACCCTTTCGGGTACGGTCGTTGCTACTTCCTTAGTGCCCTCAGAAACTTGAAAATTCCGCCATACTTCGACTAAGAAAACTGCAGAGGTTAGTTTTTATTTTTACCACACGATCGTCTACTGTCCACGGCGGTTATTTATTTCCTTTTAGGCTGGATCTTTTCCGCATGTCCTGAAGATAAATGCAAAAAAGGTATTATTTTAGATTTACCTCATGGAAAGATCGAATATTTCCACTACATACTTTGACTAACGAAATCTGATTTGGCAGGAAATTCATAATTGAAATCCTATACTACTTACTTATTCTCTTCTGAATTGGCGCGATAACCGCTTACGCGATATTGGCCTAATTTAACAAAGTGCGGCAGTCGTTTCTTTCCCGTGCTAACCGGCGCCAATGGGACACACCAAGTGAAGCCAAGTCCTTCTCCACCTGATCTTTCCAACGCAGAGGACGCCTTCCTCTTCCTCTACTACGAGTACCACCAGCTGGTACCGCATCGAATACTTTCAGAGTCGGAGCGTTTGTATTCATTCGGACGACATGACCCAGCCAACGTAGCCGCTGGATCTTTATTCGCTGCGCTATGTCTATGTCGTTGTAAATATCATACAGCTCATCATTCCATCGTCTGCGATATTCGCCGTTGCCAACGTGCAAACGTCCAAAAATCTTACGCAGAATCTTTCTCTCGAACACTATAAGCGTCGCTTCATCGGATGTTGTCATCGTCCAAGCTTCTGCGCCATACGTTAGGACGGGTATGATGAGAGTCTTGTAGAGTGTTAGTTTTGTTCATCGAGAGAGGACTTTACTGCTCAGTTGCCTACTTAGTCCAAAGTAGCACTTGTTGGCAAGAGAGATTCTACGTTGGATTTCAAGGCTGACATTATTATCGGTGTTAATGCTGGTTCCTAAATACACGAAGTCTTTTACAACCTCAAAATTATAACTATCAACAGTGACCTGGGTGCCGATACGCGAGTGCGGCGACTGTTTGTTTGAAGACAGGAGGTACTTCGTTTTGTCCTCGTTCACCACCAGACCCATTCGCTTTGCCTTCTTATCCAGTTTGGAGAAGGCAGAACTAACAGCTAGGTTGTTAAGGCCGATGATATCGATATCATCGGCATACGCCAACAATTGTATGCTCTTATAAAATATTGTGCCTGAGCGATAAATATTCTGCGGCTCGTACAATACTCTCCAACATCATGTTAAAGAAGTCACTCGACAGCGAATCATCCTGTCTGAAACCTCGTTTGGTATCAAACGGCTCGGAGAGGTCCTTCCCAATTCTGACGGCGCTGCTGGTGTTGAGCAACGACATCTTGCAAAGCCGTATTAGTTTTGTGGGGATACCAAATTCAGACATCGAGGCATACAGATAACTCCTCTTCGTACTGTCGAATGCAGCTTTGAAATCGACGAAAAGATGGTGTGTGTCGATTCTCCTTTCGTGGGTCTTTTTCAAGATTTGGCGTATTGTGAATATTTGGTCGATGGTAGACTTTCCAGGTCTAAAACCACACTGATAAGGTCCAATCAGTTGGTTGACGGTGGGCTTCAGTCTTTCACACAATACGCTCGCTAGAACCTTATAGGCGATATTTAGAAGACTAATTCCGCGGTAATTGGCACAGATTGTAGGATCGCCCTTCTTATGGATTGGGCAGAGCACACTTAAATTACAATCGGCGGGCATGCTTTCATCCGATCATAGACTACTTACTAGTTTGGAGAAAGGAGGTGAAAATTCTAGAAAGATAGTTCTAAACTGAAAGAACTGGATCTAAGCAAAACTCTTTCTTGAGCTTTGGGCTCAAGTTGGAGTTGGAAATGTTTCAAGTTGAAGGTTAAGAAAGCTGTGTATAAATTAGGCGAACGGTTTGATAGTCACAATTGTTGCCCAGTTTTTAGAAAGCCATGCGCTTATCAAGACTTTATCTAATAGGATTTTAGGCTTCAGCTTTTGGTATGGGCAAACACAGTAATTTTGTACTGACTACCACGACTTTGAGGTATCGCGTGAAACAGGGTCATCGAGGAGCTGTCAGACAGAGGTTCTTGTACTGTTCCCTGGAACTGAAACCATTTTGGTCGGCGTATAGGCCAGGAACAAATGTGGGGGGTACCTGGAGCGGCTATAAGAATTTTTATTGAATTCATTCGCAAAAAAATGTTTCAATAAAAAAAGTAAAAAATTAAAAAAACGAAAAAAAAAATTTGCGCGAAGAAACATTATTTGTTTATATAGAGGTCGCCCCTCGAAAGGTAAAAGCAAAGCGCTGAGCACAATGGGCGGTGGTAGAAAACAGTAGGATCCTCCATTTGCAGAACATAAAGGCATACACCAGTTGAAAAAAGGTGCAGCTATCGCAAGCAAAGTTTTTAAGATGCCCTTTTAGCAAGAACAATAAAAGGTTATCTCAGCAGTCTAAGTCGACTGCGCTCATAGTTCTACCGACTTTACTGAGGCAAAATCAGGACAACGTCTGGGAGACAATAAAACATATTATATTAGTACCTTTTTTCTAAATGTTCGGCTTTTGCTGTAGCTACATTCATATTCTTTAGAAAAAGCATAGTTGATCTTTTAACACTTGGGAAAATGATTACCAGGGTTCTTTTAAGATTTATTTAGGAATCTGAAGGTGTTGTTCGTATTGAAGTTTTGGGAATAGGCCATAAACTTGTAGCTCAACTTTGACACAGAATCACGGAAGCGTTAATCTTTTTAAATATGTGAAAACCCCAAAATCGATTGTTAAAAAAAGAAATCGGAAAAATGAGCCTAAACCCTGACAGTTCCATGCTCCCAGTTGGCCTGGCTACAAACGCCTTCTGAGCTGCAGAGTCTCTCCGTTTTAGATTTACTCCAGTACTAGTTGCCCATCTACCCAGAATACCAGTGTTGAGGCAGAGCATCCCAATAGTTGCTTAAAAATCAATTTTTTTTTAAGGTAAAACTAAGTTAAGTAAAATGAGGCTCTTAATTTATTATTTACTAAAATCCATACCAAGGCTTAGTCGCTCGGACCAGCTGTCAGCATTCATGCACATATTTTTTCCAGCTGCCAATTTGATGTTGTGGCATTAATAATTTCACTCTAATGGCCAATTGGGGCAACTACACGTGCGAAGAGCCAGCAGCCAGTATGAACGAAGGTTGCACCTTTGGTCTGCCACATCGACTGACGTGTACGTATGCAAAGAATTAATTAATTTCACCACAAAATACACACACATACACACTCACACTTGCATACACAAGCAAGCGTATTTACATTTTGGTGATTGTGTGCAGAGATGCGATAGAGAATCAATGCGATGATCAATGCGGACAGGTCAGTGAATAGCAATGCCAACAAAAATAATAGCAACAAAAACAACAATATCAGTATGTGGCACGTAGCAAAATGGCTTGCCACACCCAAATCGCTTGCTGTGCGCTTGAGTGTCACACGAATATTTATGCACACACACACACTCACACCTACATACAAACATGCATGCACATTACGTTAGGTGGTACGATTTGCAATAGCCAATAGAAGCTAAGCGGAGATGTTGCACGTAGCGTTGATTAAACGACGTGTTTTGATTTTATAATCACTTCAAAACCTGGCAAAGTTCGTTGGGTGGAGAGTGAAAATGTGGCAAGCAATGCAGTTGTACGCTAGTGGAAAGCCAAGTGTCAAGCCAACTTATTTTGCAGAAATCAACTAGGAGTGCTTGGGGGGGCAGGGAGACGTCTTTGAATGACTGCTCAATGGTAGGAGTTATGGCGTTGGTAGATTTTGCTTGAGATGCATTTCCAAAACTGTTGTCGGTTTCTATTGTATTTTCATTTCTCTATTGTTGTTGTGCTTGTTGTAATTGCTCTGCATTTATAATTTGCGCCATTGTGCGACGTACACAACAATACCAATGCTTCAAGTGCACACGCACACATACACAGGGACGTACAAATACTTAGACATAAATTTGTGTGCTGATTTGTCTTTGCGTATGTATTGTACAGTTACTTGGTAAACGGAAACGGATGTTAGCTGTCAATTCATGCCATTGCCTCGAATGTGAACTTTAGCACACATGTCACACATACATACACACCAGATATGTATAGGCTCACACATTCATAAATACTTCTGTGGTGTTAGTCCTGCCTTTTTCTTGTTTACTTTCTTCGCTTATGCAAACTGTAGTCAAAATGAATAAAAATATTATTTTGCTTTTCTCCTTTCCCTTTATTTCGCTTATCCGCAACACAATGAAATAATAATTTCCGCTCCGATTACTCGCAAGGCGCAGCTGTGGTTTACAATCTCCGGTTGCATTTGGTAGACAGTACAAACATTTGTTGTTCCTTTTTTTTGGAGTCATAGAATAATTTGAGTTTTTAATATCGTAAACTGCGTAACCTGTGGTGAGCTGTATTTATTTTTTAATAGTAGTTACTCGCTGCTTCGCTCGTAAATGAGGTTTAGTTAGGATAACTCAATCGGAGCCAATGCATTTTGAGTCTAACCAAAACTTTCCTTATATCACTAAGCCATATGAATTCCATTCTTACATAGGTTTCCCTGTTCCACATAAACCTACTTTTCTGCTGATCTCAATGCTGCACCTCTCTTGTAAAACATTTTATATTTTATCTTAATGTGGATGCCTAAATAATCTTTCAGATTTACATGGACTCAAGCTTAAGAATAGAAGCCAGAATTTAGAAGCGTATTAGTTTCAATATTTGTTAGATATATCAAAAATGCTTTAATCTAAATACAAACAAGGAAACAGTACTCCTGCTGCCAGTTCTTTTGAGAATAACATTTTTTGTGCCACACCTACAAACACCAGATCCATTCTTCGCCTTCTAAGCAAAGTTTTTAAATTTTGCTTGGGCTCAACTGGGCACTTTCGTAGAGATCAAAATGCAATGTGTAATTTCTTACAGTCTGTGCCAACAGTAATTTTACGAAATTGGTACACTCTAGTAGAAAAAATATCACACACACTTATTCAGTGGCTTCGCAATGACTCCTTAACCCTTCTCTTCTCAAAACACATAAGTGACCGCGTCTGGGAAAAGGTGGTTTATGATCAAAAAACATGTTGAAAGTTTCTCAACAGAGTCAAGGCAAAGAGTGCTTTTTATCCTAAAACAACATAAACTTTGATGAAAAATATAATTTTATAAAATTTTTGAAACAATTGCAACAAAAAAAAAAAATTATATCGAGCGTGGCATTACATTTTTAGGATCATAAACGCTAGTTGAAAGTATTCGATGTGGTACCAGCTGGTGGTAGCAAAGGAAGAGGAACGCTTCCTCTGCGTTGGAGAGATCGGATGAAGAAGGACTTGGCTTCGCTTGGTGTGCGCCGATTAGCACGAGAAAAAAATGACTGGGGCGCTTAGTTAAATCGGCCAAAATCGCGTAAGACAATTAAGAAGAATTGACGTTTTCATATATGTGATAAAGGGCGCTTTGAAAATTTGTTTACAAATAACATTTAAGGTATTAATCTTAGCCAAACATAATATTCCGGCATTTGAAGTATAATTCTGGAAGACATTTTTTCGTGAATTATTGTAATTCAATATTGTGCCTCGCTTTGGGTCTTTATTTGACAAACTTCTATTTTGTTCTTATTAAAAAGGGGTTAGAGGGTTAAAATACTCTACTAATATATTCCTACTAATATGTCCTCTCCCGATGAACAAAAGTAACACTCTACAAGGCTCTCATCATGCCCGTCCTAACGTATGGCGCAGAAGCTTGGACGATGACAACATCCGATGAAGCGCCGCTTGCAGTGTTTGAGGGAAAGATTCTGCTGAAGATTTTTGGACCTTTGCATGTTGGCAACGGCGAATATCGCAGGCGATGGAACGATGAGCTTTTTGAGCTTTACGATAACATAGACATAGCGCAGCGAATAAAGATCTAGTGGCTACGTTGGCTGAGTCATGTCGTCCGAATGGATACAAACGCTCCGGGTTTGAAAGTATTCGATGCGGTACCAGCTGGTGGTAGTAGAGGAAGAGGAAAGCCTCCTCTGCGTTGGAAAGATCAGGTGGAGAAGATCTTGACTTCACTTGGTGTGTCCAATTGGCGCCTGTTAGTACGAGAAACAAACGACTGGCGCGCTTTGTTAAACTCGGCCAAACTCGCCTAAGCGGTTATCACGCCAATTAAGAAGACGAAGAATATATTCCTTAGAGTATTTCGTTATGGGTCTTTTCACACACAAACATCATATAATTAGTACAATAAAAGTGCCAAAAAAAATTAAAAATTTGAATGAATTTTAATTTGTAAAAATCTCACAAAAAAATTAAAAATTTTAATGAATTTTAATTAGTAAAAATCGCAAAAAATTTTAATGAATTTAGATTAGTTAAAATTCTACAAAAATTTTAAAGTATGAATAAAAAAACATTCAAATCGCACCGCAAAGAAGTTTCTCACCCCTAAGAAATGGTGCAGTTTTACGTGTAATTACTTTCTCTAAAGTACCCTCTGAATAACAGAGGTAACATTTTAATAGTAACTCAAAAATACTATTAATTTGAACTTCATTTACTCACTTAATTAATATGTTTCCGCCAAAGTGTGCGGATTTAAAATTGCGATTGCTGTAAAAACCCGTCACAAGTGACTTGTATTGCACTTAAATTTTCCGGCAATTTAATCCTTGTACAAACGTTTGCATTTAACAGGGAGAAAAAAAAGATTAACTACAAAGACAAAGCTACATAGATGAAGGTCCTGTCACTGGGGTATTGACAGACAACCGCAAAGGTGGTGGTGGTCGTACGACTGATGTCTGATATCTGGCGGTGGGCAAATGGCTGTGGTGGTTTGGATGCACAAGCGCTGCCTCAGCGAAGGTCGGAGATAAATAGAGATAAAAGGAGAGAGATAGAGGGAGCTCTATGTGCACTTGTATATTCATATACTGATTTCCAGCCGATGATTTTCCACAATCTTCCCCTCTATTTGCTTTTACTATGTTTAGCCCCAGAGTCGCTGCTGCTGCTGCTGCTGCTGTTGTTGGTCATTCACCAACGCCATGAGAATCACTGGCATTAATCAGCGGCAGCAGTGGAAAAAAGCAGAGCCAAGAGACGATGTGAATAAAGAAACAAAACAAATCACAGACAAAGCAAAACAAAAAAAAAAATACTAAATAAATACTTTAATGCTAAAATATATGTAAAAATATATTTCCTAAAGCGCTGTAAGTATATTTTCCCTGTGTTTTTGTGTATAAATCTCTGTGTTTGTTGTTCTTGCTGTCTTTGCTACAAATCTTTATAAGCGCGAATAATTGGTTCCCTCATTTAATGTGAGTGGTCTTGTTGTGACTGCTGCGCCCCGACTCACCTCTACTGCCATACCGGCTGAACTGCACGCTGATCATGCCACTTGACATAGACAGCAGGCTGTTGGGTCGAGCAGGGAATGGTATATTGGTGGAATAGCAGCAACGCGAGTAAAGGAGTCAGCATAGCAAACGCGATGGCGGTGAAAAAATGTTGCGACAGGCAGTCATAATATTGCAGCCCATGAAAATTAAGAGAATAGCATGTAAAGCAACAAAAATCTCACCAGCTGTTCTTCACCAACAACAGATGCGGCAATGTAGCGGAAAAAAGCACGAATCGGTCGTAACGTTAGCATCAACATCAACAACACCAGCAACAAATGAGGATGAGCAGCAAAAGTAGCAAAAAGAGTGGCAGAAAGTAGCAAAAAACAAATAACTGTAGCAATCGTTTGACTCGGCAGCAGCAGCAGCAGCAGCCACAGCAATCGTCGAAGGCATTGAAAGAAATTGTTGGAAAAATTAATTGCATTTTCATTATGTTGCATGAAACTGCCACGGCGCACGCCACCACTCTCCACAACTTAGCAATTTGTGGCAGCAGACAGGCAGCCCAACTGTCAGTCAGGCAACAGCCTTCGTCAGTGGCAAAGTTCTTTGGTGAAACGAGAGATAGTGTTGTACAGATATGGAAAGAAATATGAGGAGAGTGCAATAAGGTGGGCCCTGACTTTTATGCTCTGCTGAGGTCGCTTTGATGCGGCAAACGTTGCTCGGTTTGTGTCTCTTTGGTTCTTTACGCTAACACAGAGTTATACTACGCAGTAAATTTGGCTCTCTATTAACTAGTGTACGACCAGTCCATAAATAGGGCTTTCAAATATTTCAAATTTGTATATCCATACAAGTTTTATAAAATTAGTCCTTGATGTCACTAGTGATGATAAAAAACAAACCCTACCATCCTAATCCTTGGCGATTTGTCTAGAGCTGAGAGATGGGATTGAACAAATGTATTGTGCGGATGCCTGATTTACTCCAATATTAGAAATCTTGCGAGTTGGGCTGATTGACAGCTTAATTTTAATCAAGTACTCTCCACCAGTCGGAATGTTGAGATTGAGCGGCATTTACAAGAGAAGCCTTTAGATGGAGGAGACTTGCAAATGGTACGATTAGCTTAGTTTGTTAAGCAGACACCGCAGTATGTGAGCTTACTTGGTAGTTGCTGCTGTTGCGTTATATGGGAGGAGACTTAATTCTTGCACGAAACGGGAAATAAAAGCCTTTGGAATTTAATCCAACACATACTTGGAAACGGAGTTTTGGGGCAGTTTTGTTGCGAATATCATGGAGAAAAAAATCAGAAGGTGTGCTTAATATCATATCGTTAACCGGCTCTTAGCGAATTTGGAGGAATCAGCTGATTGGCTGACGTAACTGGGGTCATGAAACAGCTTTGTTTACGAAAAAAACTGAGGTTGTGTTGGTGATATACAAAAAAAATCAGCATAGCCTTCGGTTACGTTGCTTCATTACCGTCTAAGCAACTACTGATTGGAAGAGAGTCTGAATACGTGTGCCACGTTTGCTGCCGAAGTCCCGGTGACGTGGCAACCAAAGTTACTCGCTCAATTTCGTTTCCACTATATCTGAAGAATAAACCTGGTAATCTACCATCCTTGGGTGAATCTGGGTAGACCTTCAAAGGTGGAGAGAGTTTGGCTGCAGAATCCAGGAAGTGTGTGCATTCTGCACTGCCATTTGGGATAAATTTCCTATACAATATAAGGGGCAAGTGAAAATCTATAGTCCCCAAGAAGTTTTTCAAACGATGTTTACACAATGCCTAAAAATCCAGATTCTCTTCTCTTGAATCGATCTCATTTAAAAATAAAATCATAGTGTCGCAATTCGAAACAATTTTGGACCACTTCGCAACCAGTAAGGAAGTGGTAATATAAACTTCTTAACGTAACATCTCACTTTTCTCCGTATCATACACATATTGATGTATTCCTTATTTGTCTATAAGTGTGCATTTACTGTACAAAATTATCTGTATTCGGTGTTGTTGGCAACATTTTTACGCCAAAGGCAAAGCTGATGCAGCATAATGACGTTACTTTTCAGAAAAAACGTACATTCAGTCAGATTTTTTTCCAGTTTCGCATACTCTTACAAACTGACAAATATTCATATATACATAGAGGCATACATACATAAATTATAAGTATGTATAATTCTTCAATGCAAAATTTAGGTGATGATGATTCAAACTGACGTATTGAATGGACGAATGTGAATGACTTTTGAATGAATTAATTACAGGGTTTAAAAAAAAGAGTACGAAAAGTTTTAAGGAAGTCAATTCATTTTGAGAGATTTCCAAAATAAGAGATTGCACTTTTCAGAAAAGGAAGACAGTTCCATAGGTTATATACCTACCTAATTTTCCAACATCTAGGATTTACCAGACAATTTGAAATCAGATTACAGCATACAAGGCCATATCACGTCACACACAGATCAAATCACATCACATAAAAAGCGGTCATAAAATGACACATTTCAACATATTAGATCACTTATCAACGGTAACTTTTTACATATTTCATAAATGAGATTAAATTGCATCGAATCATATGCTTTGAATCTGGCTCAAACGTCCAAATTTGGAGTCACGTCGTATGCTAAATAAAATCATAATATAATTTTATAATATATTGTATATACACTGGTGTTTAAAATAATAGCAGTGCAATGAAGTTTTCGCTATATTTCTATAAAAGTACAATAAAAACGATTTAACTCAAAGCAATTAAAAAAAAATTAAAAAAATTTGAACAAATTTAAAAAATACATACGCATTTTAGACTTTTCGTTCAGAGCATTAAGAAAACCTCTAGATATGCGGATTATTCGCGTTCATTTTTGATACTTTTTTCGCATGCCACGGCTGAACCACTGAGCGAAAAAATACTTAGAAATTAATGAGAATTTTATTCCACTTGGAATTTATACTAATATTGAATGTGATATAAAACTGCATTTTTATGAAAATTTTGAAAGCTTAAATAATAAAAAATAGTTAAATTTTGGTAATTCGTCGCGCTCTTAGTATTTTGAACATAGGTTTTGGTATATATGGACTATGCATACTAGGGCGGGTCGATTTAAACATCGCTTATTGCTCTGTGAAAATCGTATTCTAGGGATCAAAATAAGAAACTTTGCCGAAGGAACCATACCTCTAAAACGAATTCTGATGCCCCCCAATTTGGGTCGAACGAATAATCCCACTTTGACCCATTTAGAGTGCTCCAATCGAGTCCAATTGTAAGACCGACCCCCACTAACTTTGGACGGCCGATCCACCCATGCCAGTGGCATACCCCCTGGAACTTCCCTGGTTCCCCATACAATCATTTCAAAATATCACCATTTTTGACCTTTACATGAGAAAAGAAACTAAAAAGTTCGACCTAAATTGGGGGACATCAGAACTCGTTTTAGAGGTATGGTTCCTTCGGCAAAGTTTCTTATTTTGATCCCTAGAATATGATTTTCACAGAGCAATGGGCGCTTTTTTTGCCTCCCCACAAAAGACACTAAAAGTTCGACCCCAATTGGGGGACATCAGAATTCGTTTTAGAGGTATGGTTCCTTCGGCAAAGTTTCTTATTTTGATCCCTAGAATATGATTTTCACAGAGCTATGGGCGATTTTTTTGCCTCCCCACAAATCGACCCGGCCTAATGCATACATATATACTTAGTTTTATATCCCTTCTCATCCTCTAATCATACCGATAACTTCTTTGATTTCATATCACAGCACATCTTATGGTATCACAGCGCTTCTAATCGTATAAAATCACATCACTTCTCAGTCTGTTTTCTTGTTTTCGCATGAAAATTTCGTTTAATATATAATATATATCAATCAAGAAATCTAATAAAATCACGTCAGTTCATTTTATATAATCACATAATATGTACCTGTAATCATATCACTTCACATATAAAATCACATCAATTACTTCACATCATATCAAGTGACAACAATGATCAAATCACTATCACTTATCATATCAAATCGTACCATATAACAAATCACATCGCATCGAATCACATCGCTGAAAACATACATATATCACATCTTATAAAATCGCGTGCAGACCGTATATTGCAATATACCCATCAACCAAAACTTATAATATCACGTCATTTCTAATCATATCACTTCACACATCATATCACATCAAGCGACATTACTTGTCAAATCGCTATCACTTATCACCTCAAATCGTCCAACGTCTTATAAAATCAAATCGCTTATCTGATCGTATTCGTGTTACACAAAATCATCACTTCGAATGTCATGCCATATCGTATAAGATCACACCATGTCCCAAATCACATCATATCCAGTGACGTTTCTCATCAAATTACTATCACGTCATCGTACCACGTCACATATCACATCTTATCAAAACCCATCACTGTAATCACATATCACATCTCATAAAATCACAACGCTTGTCAGGCCGTGTTTGTGTTTTCGTACGAAATATTCGTATAATACACACCAAACATAATTCTAAAATCACTTCGCTTATCAAATCTAGTCACAAAATGTCATATTATAACTAGCAGTACCACTTCACATGTCATGTCATACCATATAAGATCAGATCACGTCGCATACTTATCACATCATATCAAGTTATCAAATCACCATCACTTAATATATCCTATCACGCCACTTCATATCACATCGTATCACATGACTTAAGCAACATCACAACAAAATTGTATTTTGGTTTTGGAATATACCAAACTTATAATATTACTTTCCTTCCAACTTTAAACTTTCAGCACAAACGTTTTTAATCATATCATCTAGCAACCTTGGAATATGTGATCTCACAAAATAATCATGCCAATCACCCTATATTTGTTTTAATAGCATCCAAAAAGCCTTTGGCGCTTCCGGTTAGTAGAGCACTTTGTCATAGTAAAAATACGCTAGCGCTTGTAAAATGTTGAGCTGCGAAACAACAGAAACAACAATAGCAAAGAAACAGAAAAAAGTATGCAACGCCTTTTTACGCTGAACAAAAAAATGTAACAAATCCAATTGCAATTTCGCAAAACTGACAAATGATGCTGCCACTTGACGGTGACAAAGGTGATGCGCTGAGTGGGTGATGGCCTGATGGAACGAATGCGTTAGTTGAACGCCACCTGCCACACACTACAACGTTTGTTGTAATCTTTTTTGTTGCTATTTTTTTTTGCTAGACAGCTGCCCATATTCATCCAGCACCTGCTTGGATTCGCCGCTGCTGCTATGCGAGCTTTAAAAAGGGGGAAATTAAAAAAAAAGCTGGTATATTTGTGCCTGCAGGCGACGTACATTGGCGAGTGTGAATGGTGTCATTAAGCGATTTTTCATTGCTGCAAATATGCTGCAGGTGGATTCCGTTGTTTGCGAACTCTCGGTTTAACTTCGATTCAACTGTGAGCGAAATGTGCGAGTACAAGTCACAAAAGGGTTGCTGGTAAATAAAAAAAAAAAAAAAAATACAGACACATACACAAATCGCGTTTACTGGCATTCAGCCGACCGCTTATGATTGAAGCTTTAATGAATTTTTCTATCCTTGTGTTTTTTTGTTTCTGTTGAAAACTTGAAATGCAGAGCAGATAATTTTTAAATGAGTGTTAAAGTTTTTGAATGAAAAGCGCATTTTAAGGTATGTTGAAGGTATGTATTAGTATTAATTTTTTTATTTTAACGCTCTTTTCTTACAGAAATTTTTTTATAATAAGAACTAAAGATTAATATCGTCCATTCAGTTCCGCAGGAATCATGCATTGGATCAGCGATTATGTATGCAATCTACATAAAGTGTGATGGTCCGGTCTAGAACGCTGCAGAACTGCAAAGTGTTTTGTGACAAGTCCGAACAGAAAACTGTCAAACTGTCTACTAAACATTGGAAGGAAAGACGTTCAGTATTATTACAGGAGACACCCATGGGGTCAGTATATGACCATCATTGAAATCATTGAGGACACAATATGCCTGTCTTGCATGGAGAAGGCGGATAGCACTGAGCACTTTCTCTGTGAGTGTCCTGCTTTTGCTACAGCAAGACTACGAGTTTTGGGTTCCTATGTCGAGAGAATAAGTAATATTCGTTCTCTTAAACTGGAGGATATTTACAGATTAGCCAAAGAATCTGGAAAATTCTCACCGGACTAACTACCTCTGTCTCTGTATCTATCTCTTTCTCTGATACTTTTCTCCTTCCCTCCTTGACTATCTACCCCCCTTTCCAGAGCTCTAAATACAACGGGTTTTTTAGCCTGAGTGTTTTAGGAGCGACCAGATCTCCTTGTGCTCTTTGGCTCGATCTATTCAAATTTCAACAAAAAAAATATATCGTCCTTATCAAAAATCAATGATTTCATAAAAGGCTTATTTGTTTTTTATTTATATTAACAGTAAATAGTTAATCCTCCAACAAAAAGCAACTAAAAACTTAGTCAAAGCAGTTCCACATAAACCTCCCATCAAAACACATCACAGAACTTGGGCAAAGACCAATAAAGAAAAGGCAAACACACTTGCTGAACATTTTAAAACAATATTCTCAAACGAAAAAGACAATCAGCACATTGAACAAAATGTAAATACGAGTAACCCAGAAAAGAGAATGAAAATGACAACCTCAGCAGAAATCAGACATCATTTGAAAAATTTGAGCAGTAAAAAAGCACCGGGCTTCGATCTAATAAATGGTAAAATACTAAAAGAACTACCTGATGTAGCAATTACATATATACGACAAATATTCAACAGCATATTAAGGACACAATGCTTCCCACGCCTCTGGAAAGTTGCACAAATAACGGCAATCCCCAAACCAGGTAAAAGTGCATCAGAAACGACATCATATCGCCCTATCAGTCTCTTGCCCATTCTTTCAAAAGTGTTTGAAAAAATACTCTTTGCCAGATTAGACAAAATTCTGATAGAAAAAAATATAATACCAAGCCATCAATTTGGATTTAGACGACAGCATTCAACTGTGCAACAAGTCCACATAGTTATAAACAAAATATTAAATGATATGGAAAATAAAAGGTTCTGCATAGCTGTCTACCTGGATATTGCAAAAGCTTTTGACAGGGTTTGGCATGAAGGACTACTACATAAGCTCAGCCAAATATTACCACGGAATCACTTCACCATTCTCAAAAATTATCTGGAAAACCGACATTTTTTTATAAAGTTCGAAGACGAATGCTCAAGCATGATGCAAATGACAGCAGGTGTACCCCAAGGTAGTGTCCTAGGGCCTCTATTGTACCTGATATTTACAGCAGATATACCGATCCCAACCACAAAAAATTGCATGATAGCCACATTCGCGGATGACACGGTTTTAATGGCATCGGATAAAATAGAAAAAAACGCGACTGACATTCTTCAACAAACAATAAATAACACCGTATCGTGGTTCGATAATTGGGGAATAGAAGTCAACAAAGATAAAACGGTACAAGTAATATATACAAACAGAAAGCCTAAGAAACATAAATTAACAATAAAAAACAATGAAATAAAAATCCTTTCTAGTGCAAAGTACCTTGGCATAACTATAGATGAAAAACTAAATTGGAAACGACATATACAAAACAAACGAAATGAAATCAAAAACAAGTTCAGACAATTATATTGGCTGTTGGCTAAAAATTCAAAACTAAGCCTTAACAACAAAGTAGTGACATATAAATCTATAATCTCACCCATTTGGAAATATGGCATTGAAATCTGGGGCACAGCAAAAAAACCAATATCAAAATAATTCAAAGGACGCAATCTAAAATACTTCGAACAATAACAAAAGCAGGCTGGTATATACCAAACGACGTGATCCACAGCGACCTCAATATCGACACAATAGATGACACAATTAGAAAATACAGCATCAAGCATATACAACAACTAACAAATCATCAAAATGAACAAATGCCCAAACTACCACAATCGGAGAAAGCGGGAAAACGAAGATTAAAACGATTAACTCCAACGGAACTCAAAATTTAACAAAACAATAAAGAAAAACAAAAATAATAATAATAATAAATAATAATAATAATAATTAATAATTAATAATAATAATAATTATAACACAGAAAATAATATAATGTAGCATAATCTGAAGCAAAATTGAATGTTTATCTAGCATTGGTTAGAGAACAAAGAATTCCAATACTACTTTAAAAATAATTACTTATTGTTAAAATTTAACAGATTATAATTTAAAAAGGGAAATAATAAAAAAAAAAACCAAATAAATCCATTTCATAATACATTCAATTACATTTAAAATTACGAACTTTGAGCAAACTAAAACAAAAAATGCATCAAATTTTCATTATATTTTTACACTTCTTACCAGAATTTTTAGAAAAATTTTCAGTATGCATTGTTACACCTCACTGAATTTTGGTATAATAAACTGGTTCAAGGGGCTAAAAAAAATAGTGTTGATTTTTGACAATTTTTTTTGCAGGCTGTCTCGAAGGATCAGATTTTCAAAAATTAAGACGCCGTTTGGGCCATACCAAGCCAAACTTAAACTTTTTTGTATCAATATTCAGAGATATATAACTGCTTTTCGGAAATTTTTCTAAAGGTTTCATTGCCATTAAGTTACCAAAAACAAATATTTGTATGTATAAGTGTAGATGCATCTGTTTATAGGTATGCATTGCTTCTCAAATAAAAATTAAAAAATTTTTAAATAATATTTTGAAGAAAAATGAATGCACTTTATTTATACTAACAAGAAATTCATGACCATTAACATATAGGTATGAATGTACACCTATTTTTGTGTATTACACAAAATATTTGCACCATTTAGTGCCAAAAATGCTAACAGAAAAAATGTTTTATATATCAGTGAATAAATCATATTTGAGCAGATATATGACAGCCAATTATTTATGCCACGAATGCGGGTGTGCGTTTTATATAAAGTGTGTAATGCATAGTAAAATAAAAACATCAATGACAGCATAAATGTCAAAGCGAGTGCCAGAATATATGCAGCGTACACCCAAGCATAAATATAGGGAAATAAAATACAGCAAATGACATTAACAGACCCAGCTGGAAGTGGTTTTTTTCGCCCATCGGTGTTTACAGTTTGATGTAAAGTAAAGGAAGTGCGACCATATCTGTTACGAATCGATCTTAGTGAAAATAATACTGAATCATAGAATGCAAACGTTCAGCAAAGATAAGTAGCCATAATGGGCATTTATTGCTACATGCCTGAGTCGCTCCATTTTACTTATCTACTATCAAGAAAACACCTCCGGGCTAGCCATAAACAGACTTTTAGTAAATAACTTCGTCACTCTCCCAGATATCGGATTTTAAATTGAAATAAAAGAAGATAATCGCTTTCAAATGTTGGCCCCAACTGCGCCGTGATTCGGCCATCCGTAAACATTAATTTTTAATGACTCAATGCGGGACTTCGGCCTCAATTGAAGCTGGTTCAACCACAAAGCATTTAGACTTTACATGCCCCAACAAATAAAAGTTCAAAGGTGTGATATCGCACGATCTTGGTGGCCTATCTATTGGTCTGAGAAGAGAGGTAAATTTCTCACCGAAACGAAGACGCAGTGAGTCCCTTGTTTCACGGGATGTATGGCAAGTAGCGCCGTTTTGTTGGAACCAAATATTGTGGAGATCACGGGTTTCAACTTCCGGTTTCGAAAAGTCCTTTATCATGGCGCGACAGTGTTCGCCATTCACTTTTACATTGGCGCCAGCTTCGTCTTTGAAGAAATGTGGGCCGATATTTCTTCGAGCCCATAGGCCGCACCGGACGGTGGTTTTCAATGCATGTAATGGCCGTTATTGAATGACTTCAGGTTGCTCTTTAGCCCAAATGCGCACATTTTGCTTATTAACGTAGCCATTAAACTAAAAATGGTATTCATCGCTGAACACCATAAGTTGGCCTGAGCGCGCGATGAACACTTTTCACAGAGCGTCGATTCTCGTATTACAATTCTACGATTTGTAAACGTTGTTGAGGTTTAAATCTTTCCATGATAAAATGCCAATAAATACTGAAAAAAATTATGTATTTAGTATGCATTTAGTTTGACAGTAGTCACGCATGATCTGTCAAAAAAAAAAAAATACTATTGGTAAAAGTATCTCCAATCTGATTACCCTGTATACATATGCTGAAGCCTATGAATTAATAGTTTTTCGAGCCTAAGACCAGATCAATTCAAAATTCACAAATTTTTTTTTATTTTTTTACTAGACCTACAGTGTTTTACAGTTATTTCGAGGAGAGTATATATATATATACTGGATTGCCCATATTCGACGGACCCATGCGTTTTTTTTTTAATAAAAGTGTTTGTTGTTTTTAAAAAAAAAAAAAAAAACAATTTTTTTGATGTTGACGATAATAATCATTTTATTTTGTTCAAGTAGATTTGTTGACATCACTTTTTGAATATGATATCTCTCAAATGACCGCCTAGAGCCTGTACGGCGTATTGTGCCCGTTTTCAGCAGTAATTTCCATAGTTCTGGCTAACATTTCGGCTGGAATACCGGCTATTTCCCCACGGATGTTGTTCTTGAGCTATTCTATGGTCTTTGCCTTACTAATATAAATCTTTGATTTTAAATATCCAAACAAGAAGAAGACAGGTGGCGTTAAATTGGGCGAACGCGGGGGCCAGTCAAAATCGTCATTTTTCGACGAGGAAACAATTTCTTAAAAAAATCGATTGTGATGCGAGTTGTTTGTGGTGGAGCGCCATCTTGTTAAAACCAGAAGTGCCTCATACGCTTTCAACGAATAATTGGCATCACAAAAGTGGTTATCATATCGCGATAACGCTCCTGATTGACGGTAACAGCTTGACCGTCTTCATTTTCGAAGAAAAACGGCCCAATAATCGTTTTCGCACTAACGCCGCACCAAACAGTGACTTTTTCGTCGTAAAGAAGTACCTCTTGAATTTCGTGAGGATTTTCAGTGGCGTAAATACGGCAATTTTGCTTGTTTACCGTCCCATTCAATAAGAAATGAGCCTCATCGGATGTGATGATTTTGCTCTTCTTCTTTTGACTTCATTTGTTGAATGTAAATTTCAACAATTTGGGAGCGCTCGCGTGGCGTGTACTGTTCCATGGTAAAAGTCTGCTTGGACTGACGCACAGTGCGGCCGATTCCCGAAAAGCTGGCCAAAACTCAAAAAATTAAGTAATTGATTCAAAATTTCTTACTCGGGGATTTTCGGGGTCGCTGATTACGAATTTGATCTTAAAATTTAGAAAATCCACCCCCTTCCACCCCTATTGGCCACCCCCTCACGTGAAATAGCGTATATTCAAGAACATAATCAAGATGCATGTAAATTTATATGTTTTCGTGGTCGCAAGGTAGCAAGTGGTAGCAGCTGAATCTTCTTTTATTCAGTAACCATTACTTTTTCGAGTAACCTTTAATAGGTTTCAAAGCAGCACATGACGGCGTTGTATTACTATACAGTTTGAAAACTCAAATTTTATAAAAAAAAATTCCAAAAAAATGTATCTACGTATTGCTGCAGCTAAAAATTTTGTGTCGAGGTATTGATATGTACTAAAGATTTCTCGTATTTCCGAAGATGATTCCATTTGGTTTTGTTCAATTTACTCCATTACAAAATCTTTCAAATGTGTACAACTTTCACTATTCATCGACAGAAAATACAGAGGATACTTAGGGTACAGGACATTGCTATGAACGGTTTTCACTACTCAAGGATTTACTGTAGCCAACCCAAAGACAAAAAAACTCTATCTAGAAACTTTTTTTTTCGACTTTTGGCCAGCTTTTTGGGAATCGGCCGCACTGTGTGACGGTTCCAACGCGGTATGTCATTAAGCGATCTGACGTCTCTGTCAAAAGATACAGGGTTGCCAGATGGGTCCGTCGAATATGGGCAACCCTGTATATATATATATTATATAAATTCTTATAGACAATATTTCCAACTGGGTAATTCCAAGTGGGGCAAACAGAGCGTGTAAGCAGTCATAAAATAGCAACAACAACAACCAAAAGCAAGTAGAGAGTGCAAGAAATATGCAACAAATTTATTGGCAACACTTGTGCGCCCACAACCAAACAACCACAACAAAAGCAACAACACCAACAGCCAGCGAAACCACAACAACTTTACAAAGCGCCAAAAACCCGCTGAGCCACCAACCAAAACGGAAGAATGGTGAAACAATTTTCCAAACCACGCAGAATTTTTGCGTTGCCGCTGATTGAGGAGAGCGTGGAGTGTAAAAAGGAGCGGATCATCTACACATGCACACATACATATATTGTATGTATATATGAATATACATATATAAATGCGTGTGTGTATGTGACTGTGTCAGGGCATGTTTCACTGCGCACATGATGAATTTATTGCACTTTAGAAATTTTGCAATATTGGACACTCTCTCACATACACACACACACACTCGCGAGTATACGCATGTATGCATTTGAAATTACTATATTTTTTGGGTGTTTTTAGAAGGTATTTGTGTTTTTCATAGCAATTTTTTTATTTTTTTAGAGAAAACTTACACGATAATGGCCATATTTTTCAACTGTTTTTGCGCCTGCCATTTTATCTACATTTCTCGCGCCATACATTTAAAGTAACATGTTAAAATATGCATTTCTTGGCAGCTAATGTCAAAATGTTGCATGCCACGTACAAACGAGAAGTCGCTATTTAGTTTATTTATAGTGTTGCGCATAAATTTCCAAGCGACTTAAGTGTGCGCACCGATATGACTGCAAATTTATGCCCCAAAATAGCAGAATAGCAAAAGGCTTAATGGCAAATGTCAATTTGTGAATTTCCATGGTATCAGCAATAAATTAAGCGCCACCATTACTGCCATTAAAAAGGCGTAAACGAGCTAAGAAATTAAATTTTATTAGAAATTTTTACGAAATACTTAGTACTGTGGGAAATATTTTTTCCTCCGGGCAGTTATCTTAAATTACCTTGAATTGCTGCAATTAACTGCAAATATCCGGCGCCAGTGCCAGCAATTCGCCAACTAAGTAATTCATGTTGCCACACTAAGTGGCATTTACGCTTTAATTTTATGCTGCAACACGACAGCCTTTCCCTTTCATTGCCGCAACCATTTAATGGCAGGAAAAGCGAGCAGATAATAAGAAAATCTACTAAATTCGCGAGAAAAGTCAGAGAGAATGGCAAGTCATTAGTAGTAAGTATAGGCCACAAAAGAAGGAAAAAAACACGAAAACCCGCACACACACAAAACAACGAAGAATAGTCCTTAAAACCAAAAAAAAAGAAATCCAAAAATCCGAGTATAATTGCGCGAAGCAACAGTAGCCAACTGCATAGCATCCCAGCCATCGCTGCAGAGTTTGTATGCGTCAAAAGTCAAAGGCGACAGCACTTTTACTCAACCAACAGCAACAACAGCTGCTTGCAGTCGCTGTTACTGACGACTGCGGAAGCGCAAGTTAATCTTAAATGCCGTAAATGCTGCAGCGCTCCACGCCAGCCTCAACTCCTTCCTCACTTTATTGCTGCCTTACACTTGTACGCCAGTCTTCCTGCGCTACTTGTTGGTCACAGACTGCCAAACACAATTTTCAACTTTTTTATTTTTATTTCCCCAGCAACCTTTCTCGTCTTGTGTCCATTCGTCCGTCTAGGCGACGCGCTATTCAAGTGGTTTTTGATGAGAAAATGAAAGGTGATTTCAGCGACACTGCACTTCCACTTTCTAAAGGAACACTTTTCTTGCAGCCACCATCAACGCTTCATCCAGCACTTTCCAGCAACTCATTCCCCATATGCTCCGTACGCTACTTCTTCTGTACTGGCTTCAGTTGTCTCATCTCCTTTATCTTCCTTTACAGTCGCCAGCAAAATCATTACCTTTACGATTACCACTTCTGCTTTTATTACTTTCCTTGCCACTTCATCTTCATTTTCTTTTGTCCTTCAGCTTGTCAACCCGCCTGCCAAGCCGCTGGTTTTGTGCTGCTCATGGCATTTATCCTTTCTTATTTGCTTTCATCCGCTTGGTAGCCGTGAAAATATATTGTCATATTAATTTATAGGAAGTAATCAACGCTTGGTTTGGTTGGTTTTGCTTTTGTTGCTGTTGAATAGCCAACCAAAATACTTAGTCGAAAATTGCTAAATGGCAGCGTTCTTATTTCTTGGCAAATTTTTCATTAGTGCGTTTTGGCGAAATATGGCAAATGAAAAAGAAATTAGAATTCAGCAAATGGGAAGAAAATATAATGGCTGGAGAAATTGTGAAAAATTAGATGTTTTGCTATTTTCCCATTAGACAGTATGCCTATTTTGCTGAAGAACAATAAAGCTTCTTGACTCATTATGCAACTAAATTTCCCGAATGCAATTCAAGCCGAAATGAGTTCAATTGGCTTCCGGAATACTGACTAGATCTGCAGATCACGCGCAGCAAAGTAGACTCAGAAAGAATATTACGGAGAGATCAGACACAGAACGAATCGTTATCTTGTTGCTTGCCGTTGAAGAGGGCCTCTCAACTTCAGTAAGCCTACAACCTTAAAGAATCAGATATTGGGCTTCATGGTATGCTAGCTCATGTTCTGGCTATAACCAAAATATAACATTTGAAAAGTGGTTCTCCCCATAATTTGCTTCATCTTCAAAAAATAAACTGTGCTGACTGACTGAACTCGAACTCTGCTCTGTGGACATACAGAGAGCAGCGCTGACTGCAATCTACTCAGTTGTGAAGAAAACTATTCCGGATCCCTCAAATGCATTAATAGAGATAGTTTTCGTGTTTAGTGAAAATCAACCAATTTCGTGAATACGACTTCCTTCGGCGCGCAATGATGGTGTTGTTCCGAGGAACCAACTGAAGGGGTTTGTATACAAAATCTACAATTAGACTTTAATTCAACGCGAATGAAATAAATAACCTTTCAATACTTAGCGAGGTTTCATACAAGACGATCCACTATCGTGCGACCTTTTCAATTTCCTCGGGTACTGTGAAGAGCCGGTGTTCATCGAAATGACAGTATTTTGACCAAAAGTGTCCAGCTCCTTGCATAAGCTGATGACATTGACAAGCATTGTACTGCATGTGAGATGCTACCGAAGCATATTCCGCTATCGAAAGAGAATTAACTAGAATGGTCTGGCAGTTAATGAGGGCAAAACGAAGTATATGCCGTCAACTAGAAAACGTGGCGTTTTGGATCCAGCTTGTGAGCATTTTCAGTTTATCCTTGGGGAGGGTTAAGAGTTTTTTAAATCTCTTTTGATTGTACTGTCCCAGTAGGGGTTTCGCCTGGCGTAGCCCCATATTTCACACCTACACCTTGATGGTGTGTTGGCCCATAGCAAGGAAGGGCTCGGGTCCGCCAATGCGTCCACTATTTCGTTCCCAATTATACCCCTGTGTATTGGGACCCAAATTAGCCGGACGCAATTTTGAGTTCTTAGTACAATAGATTAAGATTCTCGATACATTCGAGGACCAGTGGGTATGTGATCTCACAGGACGATAGGAACATGAATGCCGGCTGACTGTCACTCAGAAAGGCAATTCACTCATTCCGTACATTTCTGGAAGTGTAAGTTGCAGCCTTAGCACTTCCAGGTTTTTAGATGACTTTTCCTCTCCGGAAATCGTCCTTTTTAATATTCAGCATGGTACACTTGGCTGATTGCCCGATGACGACATAGTACAGCGCTATCGCTGGGTGACCCACGTCGAGCGTAGGGATGCAGAAGCTCCAGCAAAGAGGCTGTTCAGATGGAATGCTAAAGGACGACGACGTAGGGAAGGCCATGCCTCAAATGAAAGGATCAAGTCTAGGAAACCCTATCATCGCTTGCAGGAACAAATTGGAGAAGGCGTGCACAACTTACTGCAGTCTGTCTTAATCCGGTAATGGGTTGTGATCCTTGATCAGGTCATATTAGTAAGTAAGTAAGTAATAAAGTAATGATCAAATGAAAACTGAATGGAGTCGATACCTATTTTTCGTTCACATAGCTCCGCAAATCTTTTTGAGACGAAGAGTGCATGCTTCGTAAAATACACTGTTTGCTTCTTAACAGTCTTAAAAATTATCAAATCCGGACAATGTGTTCTTAAATGCATCGTCTAAAACCTGTGCACTCAGTGTGCAGAGAAAGTCCACTTGTTTTTTCAAATAGTTACTCCTCTCCTCTCTTCTCGCGCTATTTTCCTGAAAACATTGCTTTGCTGGTGGGTTCCAATCAAAACCTCTGTGTATTTTTTAAATTCATTAAACATTTCACTTCTGTATTTCACCTCTCAGCTTTCCTCTTTTAAAATACTTCTTTTCGTTCCAATAAACCACCATTTTAACTGACTCAGCAGTAGACGACACGCAAAGACAAAACACAACTTTTTGCACTCCACTCCCAAATTGCAAACTCTTTCTCTCGTCTTTCAATTTCCATCGATGGCAGTTGGGTGCGCGTCCGTAGAGCCGTCACGATTAATTTTACGCTTCAGCGTGCAAAACTGTATGCAACATCATCTGCAAATGCAAAAACACATGCAAAGCAGCATTGAGGCATGAAAAGCACCACACGCACACATACTTGCATAGAGCGCGCATATGTATTTGGCAAGTGGTAGCAAAATAGGACATACGCGTACGCATGCAATGGCAATGGAGCTTGTTGCAATGTTGCATATGCCTGAGTGGGCTATTCAGATATTTGTTCGGCTGCGTGCTCTGCCGCCGTTGCTTAGCTATACTGGTTTGAGCTGCAATTTAATGCGTTGACCAAACGACAGCATCCGTTTCCGTTTTGGCCATGCAATGCGTTGCAAAATGCATTTCATTTGAATTGTGTACAAACAAGGGGAGATAAGGAAGGGCGAAAGGTGCAAGAGTGGCTTCACTTCAGGCCGCTGAGCAGCTCGATGAGTTTACAAGCGGCAAAACATGCCACACCGCAAGTGGCAAAATTCGTTTCCTGCTTAAAGTATAGCACACATACACATGCATACTTATACACATGTACATACATTCAAACATCCTAGTATGTGTGGAGCGCAAGTTATTGTGCCACTAAGGAGAAGCTGCTCGATATCTGGCTGTGGCAAGGGAGTGTGAATCATGGGCTCTTCTTCGGTGCAAGCAGAGGTGTGAGCGTTCAATGGTGCAGTTTTAATAGCTAAATTACGTAAGTAAGCAATGAATTTCGCTGCGGTGGCAATTTGTTGCTGGTTTCAAGGTTACACAGCGAGAAATTAAAGAAAAACCCTGAATGGGATTAGAAAAGCTATTTGTTAAAATATTTTTCTTCCCAAATTTGATGCAAATTTCAAAACTATGGAGCTCGACTAATTTTAAGGTCTAAAATGACTGATTAGGGTTGCCATACAAAATTTCGTTAAAATACTTCAATGTTTTAAATTGGATCTCTTACTGCGTTACGAGTACCTGGAAGTAATATTTTTCAGATTTTAAAAACGTTGCCAAATTGTAATTAACCCTCAAATTGAAACCCTTTAACACATTGAGTGCCAAGGGGTTTTGACGAAAACCTTCCCCGAGTGCCAAGAACATTTTTTACTATAAACTGGTGTAAAAGTAGAAAATTTTCAGTTCTGCTCCAACCCCGGATGATTTTGTGGTATATTTTGGATTTTATAGCGGTTTTTTTATGTCGCACGTTTCCGTACGACATGGCACTGCACGACGGAATTGTAATCGTAAAAATCACTGTCGTACGAAAATGTGCGACGCGATTTTGTTTGCTATTTCTTAATTTTCTTTACGCATTTTCTTTTACATTTATTTAAATTTTTTATTATATCTGTTTTAATTTCAATTTTTTTTTGTCTTTTTTTGTTTTCTTTATATATATTTTTTTTATTTTCTTTTTTTTTTTTATTTTTATTTTAAGTTTTTTTTTTCTTTTATTTTTGAGTTAGAAAAATGGAGAAGCTAAACCTTAGAGATGGTGAAATACTTGAAGTGTTGGAAGAAAGTGATGATGACTATGATTTTTCTTGCGATGACTTGATTAATGAGAACTGGCCACCAGATGATTCGGACACTGACTCTGATAATAACAATGATACTAATAACATTTATAACAGCGATACTGAAGACGACTGGGACATGGATGAGGACGAACCAACAGCATTGTCAAACGTAGTCGTTTCTTCCGAAACAAACATTTGGACTGAATTTAGTTCTCGTCAGAAAACTTTTACATTCACTGGGCGATCAGGCTTGCAACAGCCTATTCCAACAGATATTTCCTGTATCGATGCATTTCCCCTATTTGTTGACAACGACGTTATTGAAGTAATTGTATCAGAAACAAATAAATATGCTGAGGAATATGTAAATAAAGGTGCTCTTACCAGATTTTCTCGAAAAAAAAAAATTGGATACTAACAACAGATTTTGAAATGAAGAAGTTCCTTGGCCTTCTTTTGTGGATGGGCTTGGCGAAGGTCGGGAGTTTAAAAGACTATTGGTCCAAAGATTCGCTCTTCAACTTTTCAATTCCGGGGAAAACAATGTCACGTAATCGCTTTCAACTATTGCTTAGTTTCCTGCACTTCACAGACAATAACTCAATTGTACCAGGTGATAGGCTTGGTAAAATAAAACCACTATTGGACATACTACAAATGAGATACCAAAGAATTTACGTACCAGGTGTAAACATAGTAATTGATGAGACCCTTATTCCATGGCGAGTCAGACTATCATTCCGACAATAGGTATATACCAAATAAATCTCATCCTTATGGTATAAAGCTTTTTAAGCTCTGCACTACTGAAGGATTCACCTGGTCGTTGAAAATATACTCCGGAAAGTCATCAAGTGGATTAAGAGAAGTCGGTTTGGCAAAAAGTGTTTGCGAGGATCTGATTATTGATTTGAAAGGTCAAGGTCGAAATTTATACGTAGACAACTTTTACACAAGCTATGAATTGGCTCGTTCAATGCTAGATCAAAAAACACATGTTGTCGGTACACTCCATGCCAAAAGAAGTTATGATTGCACCTATAAAGAAAGGCGAAGTAGTGGCTAGAGAAGATCCCAATGGTATAGTTATTCTGAAGTGGAAAGATAAACGCGACGTCAGAATGCTATCTACGAAACATGCCCCGATAATGGTATCCACAACAGATGGAGCACGTAATCCTGAAGAGCCTTCAACTAGTCGAGGAGCGAGACGTAAAAGACGAGCAACAGAAAAGCCATTGGCTGTGGTAGAATATAATAAGGGGAAAGCAGGCATTGATCTTTCCGACCAAATGGCTTCTTACTCAAATACTCTTCACAAAGGGTTAAAATGGTATCGAAAGCTGGGAATTGAACTTTTACTCGGACTTTCCGTGGTTAATGCCTTTACTGTGTATAAAGCAGCGTCGAATAATAAAACCATGAGTATACGAACATTCCGTGAACGCGTTGCTAAGGACCTACTAGGCCTTACATGCCCGCAACCTGTACCGCAATTGCAGAATATCATCACCAAAAGAGTAGATGAAAATAATAAAACCATCCGACGTGCTAGCGTTTTATGCTACGCTGAAGCAAAAAGAAAATTTAGTCGAAAGGAAGCAAGAAAGAACATAAAAAGGACAACTACGTACTGCCCGCAATGCCCCAACACTCCCCAATTGTGCATTGATTGCTTTCCAAAATATACGCATTTAAAAAATTAATGTAAATTGAAATTATCATATCTTAATTTTAATATTTTTCTATCTTTTTTATACTTTTTTCGAATGAATTCCAATAAATTTTCAAAATTTAAAAGAACCTCCGAGTTTTTATCATAAAAACTGCACAAATGAAGATATCTCTATGAAGCTTGGACCAAAATTTAGGGCAAACATTGGGCTACTAGGAAAACAAAAAACAGCCCCGTAGAGTCAACAGGAAGTTTTTGGTGTCGCACGAAAACGTGTAGTCATGGCTTTCAATGTGTTAAGTGGAAAAGTTTCATCATGAGTTATTAAAACCGGGGCAAAAACAGGTTTTCGTTGACAACGTGCAGCTTCATCAATCGTCAGTTCGGGAGTATTTTAGGCGACAGCTGCCAACCGAATTTGTATTAGAATAATCAACTAAAGAAACTCCGAATGAGTATGCGAAAGCATCTGTTAAAATGCTTAAAAAAAATGTTTAATAGGCTTGCCAAGCATATATTTTTAATTCATCTGTTAAAAAGTCGAACCAACTCTGAAAGTAGCTACATACAGCGATAATATTAAAATAAGCGATCTATCCTTAATTAGGGTTGCCAACTACACCTTTATTATCGCGATATTTTGGTTAACTACGCTTAAAATAAAAATAATAATAGGGTTACCAATACTGAGTTCAATTTCAACATCTGTAACATGCGGCTTATTTCAGATATAAGTAATAAGTTAGAGTTTGTAAAAAGAAATTTCACAAATCTAACTTTATACAGAACGCACTTTTGGAAAAAGAATGAAACTGAACACCGCAGTCTTACCTCTTTAACGGCGAAGAAAATTTCTTTAAGTCAAAATCAGTTAATATCTCGTTTTAAGCTCGATAAAATATATGCTGGATTTTATAAAGGGCTGCCCTCAATGCAAATTAAATCTCAACAACCAGGTGTTTTTTAATAGGGTTGCCAACAGCGAGTTTTATTTTGGAGAGTTTACAGCTGTAACTTGTACAGGTAATAAATTTTTTAATGTAAAATGAGTTTAAAATTCAAGTTATTAGGAACAGTTTCAGCAACAATATTTTTTTTGTGGGGTTGCCATACATATTTTCTCAAAAAGTTTGAAAATGATGGTTTCAATATTTGTGAAAAGCGCTAATTTATTTTGAGAGGTAATTTCTAAAATGCTAGTTTTTGTCCGAAGTTGAGTTGGAAATTGAACATTGAAAACAGATGTAAAAAAGCTTTCATAGCTCTTTGTACTTGTAAGAAAGCTATAGGCAAAACCTGGGGTTTTTCACCTCGGATCATTTATTGGATATATACGATCGAGGTCAAACCAATACTCTTCTACGGTGTGGTTGTATGGTGGACAGCACTCGAAAAACGGTGTAGAGTAGCCACAATTGATCGAGTCCAAAGAACAGCCTGCCTCCTGATAACAGGATGCCTAAGTACAACACCTACTAAGGCTCTAAATACGTTGCTTCACTTGTTCCCTATCGATCTGGCTGGCAAAGCGAAAGCAGCGACACGCATGAATGCCATATCGAAATGGAAAAAGTATCTTGGCCATTCGGCCTACTGAACAGGTACACTGTTACCTCTTCCGACATAGACTATCATGTAAGTCTTCCATCACCACCCTTGCTATTCTCCTGTTCACTCCCAACCAGGGAAGAATGGATAACAAATCTTACCGAAATCGATGGCTCTCTGATTATATATACAGATGGTTCAAAACAAGATGGTAAAGTGGGAGCTGGAGCTGCGCAATCAAATAATAGTAACTTACCCACAATCCACATTCCGCTCTCAACATGTAAATTGCTCATTGATCGAGAATTTCACAGCATTGCGGATCGGAGGTGGCGAGTGGAAACTACTTGCGTTACGACCAGACAAATCTGACCATCCTACAATCTGAAACAGACAAAAACCCTTATAAGTCTATCGAAACACGAACTAAGGCATATAATATCTCTTATCACCGGCCACTGCCTTTTGGGCACTCACGCACGTCGCTCGAGGATCCTCAAAACGACCTGTGCAGATACTGCGAGGACGAAGATGAGGAAGTATCGAGCAGACATTTGCTGTGCAGTTGTCCCGGCCTAGCCAGAAGTCGAGTCACTCTTCTAGGCTCTCCAACAATTGACAATCTCTCAGTACTCTCGGACCTGAAAATCGAATCTCTCATTAAATTCTCGAAACGAGTCAATATTTTGGACCAAAATCTATAATAAAAATCTCGGTTAGGTGGGGAAATCATATAATATAATAAGCTCTAGGGCAACACAACGGACCCAACATGTGGTGTCTGTGGCAACCAACCAACCAACCAAAAATAATCAAAAACAAGAAAAAATAGAAATTCGAAAAAAAATTGCCATCAATCCAAATGAAATTGCCTTAGAAATTAATTTACTAAAATAAAAGCATCGAGTTTTGTCAGATATTACACTTATTTTGTTTAATTACTTCTTAAATGAAATTTAGTAAAATATACGAAAAAAGGATTGCCATCAATACCTACAAGTGCGATTATGATAAAAATAAAAAAGAGGTTGTCTGTAAAGTCGGTTTACTGACGATAGCTTAACGTGATAACGTCATAAGAAAATACTGATTGAATGGTTGCATTTTCAAAAGAAAATTTTAATTTTATTTGTTTGATAGATATTTTGTATGGATATAGAGAATGAGTTAACATTAACATAACATAATATACTTTAACATAACATAACATAACATAACATAACATAACATAACATAACATAACATAACATAACATAACATAACATAACATAACATAACATAACATAACATAACATAACATAACATAACATAACATAACATAACATAACATAACATAACATAACATAACATAACATAACATAACATAACATAACATAACATAACATAACATAACATAACATAACATAACATAACATAACATAACATAACATAACATAACATAACATAACATAACATAACATAACATAAAATAACATAACATAACATAACATAACATAACATAACATAACATAACATAACATAACATAACATAACATAACATAACATAACATAACATAACATAACATAACATAACATAACATAACATAACATAACATAACATAACATAACATAACATAACATAACATAACATAACATAACATAACATAACATAACATAACATAACATAACATAACATAACGTAACATAACATAACATAACATAACATAACATAACATAACATAACATAACATAACATAACATAACATAACATAACATAACATAACATAACATAACATAACATAACATAACATAACATAACATAACATAACATAACATAACATAACATAACATAACATAACATAACATAACATAACATAACATAACATACCATAACATAACATAACATAACATTACATTACATTACATAACATAACATAACAAATTACCCCGTATTAAAGCACTTATCAACAGCTTTCATTTGATACCCATATTGTACATACACAACCAAAGGTTACCCGGGTCCACGTTTTGACCTATATCTCGAGACCCCAGTCACGGAGCGGCATGAAAAATACTCTGTACTAAAGCATTCACCAACAGCTTTCATTTGATACCCATATTGTACATACACGTCCGAAGGTTACCCGGGTCCACGTTTTCACCTATATCTTGAGACCCTATCTACCAATAGGTATTCAAACTATACGGAAATCATCTTCAATACCTACTTAACAATGTGTGTAAGTTTGGTTTAATTCGGTTCAAAGACACGGCGGGTCCACGTTTTGGCATATATTTCGAGACCCTAGTCATCAATAGGTATGAAAACTACCCCGTATTAAAGCACTTATCAACAGCTTTCATTTGATACCCATATTGTACATACACAACCAAAGGTTACCCGGTCCACGTTTTGACCTATATCTCGAGACCCCAGTCACGGAGCGGCATGAAAAATACTCTGTACTAAAGCATTCACCAACAGCTTCAATTTGATATCCATATTGTACAAACACATTCTAGGGTCCACGTTTTGGTCTCTATCTCGAGACCCTAGTCACGGAGCAGCATGAAAAATACTCTGGACTAAAGCATTCACCAACAGCTTCTATTTGATACCCATATTGTACGTACACATCCGAAGGTTACCCGGGTCCACGTTTTGACCTATATCTCGAGCCCTATTTCCAAAATAAAATATAGTCCATGTTACTCGTGGATGATGTAGCTTTCGAATGGTGAAAGAATTTTTAAAATCGGTCCAGTAGTTTTGAGCCTATTCATTACAAACAAACAAAGTTTTCCTCTTTATAATATTAGTATAGACAACATATCTTATAAGGTATATGGTAAATATTACCATACATTTTTTCCTTCATATATAATGAAAAAATTAATAATTATAACATTAAAACAACAGGTATTATTAACAAACTTGGTTTTATTTTAAATTCTTCAAGTGAATCAAATTAATAATAATCAATAAGAAGGCATATGCAAATACAAATACGTGAATTTATATATGTACATTTGCGCATATACATACATACATATATACGCTCACTTAAGTAGGAGAGAGCAAGATATCGAACGTTGCCGTTCGTTTGCTTTGTTTGCTTTGTCGTTCGTTCCGCCCTTTCGCTTGCAGTTCATTCAATGCAATGAGCAAGGTAACACTAATATGAGCAAGGTAACGGCAATGAGCAAGGTAACACTAATATGAGCAAGGTAACGGCATATGAACAGTAATGAGCAAGGTAACTACATATGAACAGTAATGAGCAAGGTAACGACACATTTTTTCGTGCGTGCAGCCTGTTAAATCGAATTATAAGACGTTATCACGTCAAAAGTAAAAAAAAACTACCTCCTATCTTTCGTATGCTTACCTGATGTTTTAGCCATTTCTAACTTAAGCTTACAAAAAAAAAACACAAATTGTAGAAATTTTTTCTTGCCATCCCGCTATGAGATTGATTTCAGAACTCATTTTTGGTACACGTTTTTCTACATAGTGTTTTGCCCAGTGCATACTCATGAATATTCACATTTACACGCATCACATGACACATTCGTTGCACGCAGCTTGAGCCACCACCGGCAAAGATGGAAAAGTGTTCGACAGCAGCCAGCAGTGGACCATGATGTGGGCCACGTGGCCAACATGCGTCCGCCAAATGACCAGCCAGCCAGTGTCAGGTCAGCCCAACCAAGCGAGCAAGCAACCTTACAACCAAGTGAGGGGTGATTGGTTGATTGCCAGCCAGGCGCCTGTGAAATATGCAGATGCAGCAGAATTTTGTGCCGCACACGCAAAGCCATTTAGTCACAGACACACATATATATTACTCATATGCATTTATCCGCTCGTATGAATGCAAGCTTTTGATTTTATAATTGCATTACAAAGCCAAATAATAATTAAGCTCAATGCAGCTTGAAATTTCGCAACGCGGCCTTATTGTTCCTGTTGTTGTTGGGCGCGTCAATGGCAATGCAATTTTTCCGGTCGTTTGCGCACTGATTGATACGTTTGCTTGCTTTTCGGGAGAAGGGGGATATGTCAAACATAGAGTAGAAAAAAGTGATGCAATTTTTGTTGATATTACATATTTATAATTTTTGAAAAAGAAAAAATTAGAGTTAAGCACTTTTCTAGCATGGGTCTGTATTATTTACTTGCACACAAATGGTTTAGAAAATATATTTTTTAATTTTTTTTTAAATCAGTAATTTGTTTGTTACAAAATTGTGCTCTTCTACATCTCTTACATATCTAAGTTTGTGGTCACATCTACTTCCAAAGCCACCAAAAATTTCTAAGCTACACGCCAGCCCTTTCCTAGCTCCGAATGTTTGTATGTATGTGGGGTGTGACGCTTGTGCATTCACCTGACACGTTCAATTAACTAAGCTGAATTGTTCCGTTGTTGCAGTAAATTGACCCTGAAATGTCCTAGTAACCGCAAAGTAGTGCACGACTTAAATAGGATATGCACCATGAGGTAGGCAACCATAAAGTATGGCATGCCATGCCAGGTCACTTTAAACTAGCCAGCAAAATTGCAGCAGTTCTCTGGTTGGGATGCGATGTTTGGCACGTTTTATTGAGTGTATTTAAATTGGGTTTGTGTGAGCGTTAAGCTACCTTTTAGGTACTTTTAGGGACTTTTCAGGATATGGTAAGATCTTTTAAGTATCATTGTGATTGTGGTTTGAAATTAAATAAAGGATAACTTTACAATAAGAAAGGGAAAATATAGTTTTCTGGGGGAAAAGATCGCGTTCCGCTGTTTGCGCTACGGGTTTTTAAAACCTCTGCAAACATCGAGAAGAACTCCTTTAAAAGAAAAAAAGGTATATTCGAAAGATGCTCTTAATTTTACAGAATGCTGAGTCATGATGCGTTAGTGATCTCCACTATTTATTTCTCTATTTCGTTAGTCTACTACAACTGTTCCAAATCTCAACTAGATTATGGAGTAATTTATAGAAATACATGCGCTTGAAAAAAATAAGGATACTCTTCTCAGCAGTAGCAAGAAATCTCATCCACACAAGCACATTGATCCTTAATACATAAATTGAATAGTAAACTAAGTATATGCTGAACTCAGATTAACTTTCCGCATTCGTCCATAGTAATTAGTCTTCTCAGAGCTGAACGCTAATTATTAATTGATTAAAGGCTCTATAGAAGAGACAGAAGGCTTGCACGACGATAAATGCAATCAATTCATGCAGTCAACCTCCTCCAACTCTGTATTTGTATTTGAATCAACTATACTAAATAGTTTCTTACGCTTACTGTTCTCAATTTTCATCCACTCGCTGCGGAATCGGTAAAACAAGTGTTGTTTGATCAACCGCAGAGTTCGAAGGCGTCATACTATTGTAGCAACAGCAGCAATATCAGTAGAAGCAGTAGCGCCAACAAAAAACTCGAATGAGACAGAGTCGAGAGAACATTCGTATACTGAAAATGAGCCGTATTAAAAACAGCAGCATTAGCAACAACAGCATCGGATATCGGTGCAGTAGTCTCAGCTACATAAATAGAGCGCGAAGGTGATAGATCAGCAGCAGCAGCGAACAACAGTTCGCAAGTAGAACTACGCAAAGAAGTGCCAGTACTACAACAATTGTATGCTAACAACTGCACGTACGTACGATTTAAATTTGAGAGAGCATTCGTATTCTGATTGGTTGCTATATTAGAAATATCAGCTGAAGGCATGCTAGTAGGCAGAGTGGAGTCCTCTTTTGCAGCAACAATTGGCGTTTTAACAGTCAAGAAAATTTGTGATACTGAGTGAAAAGACTCATTCGTAGACCACGAGTTACGTCACTCAACCATTCTACTCCAAAAGAAAATACAATTGAAGTGGACTGGTCATCGTAACTCGATACCCAACCAAATAAGTGCCATTGCACTAACGCATTTCCCAAGCGACACAATTAGCTTGTAAAGAAATGAGTGCAACGACACTTATGCAAATAATTTACGAAATTTAGAATAAGCAATATTTCGTTGATTCACCAAATATTGTATTGTAGGTGAATAAACTATTAGCAATAGGTAGAATAAGAAACCAGAAAATATTATAAACACCAGCTGCAAGCATATCAAGATTGTATTTAAATATCATTAAAACAATAAAGACGCGTTTCGACGCCACTTGATTTTTTTTTAAGCCACGACTTTGGCTTTGGCATATTTCGCGACTATTCTAGGGTTATTGTATTTTGTCTATCTGCAGAATACCCCGACTAGAAATTTTGGTAAGGCGGTGATTAGGCGCAAATAAGGCAGACCGCATTCCAAAATTGCGCCTCATAAGGCAGCCAAACTAGGCCCAAGTCCCGAAAGGTACTGCCTCATTAGGCGCAGGTTCGAAAAACCGAACTTCGGTAATACTCCGGAAGCCCTTCTACAAACCAGTTAGGGACTCCAATTTATGCCTAAGTGAGACACTGCCACAGATTTTCGTGACCACAACCAAATTTGGTATTGTTCTGGCATGCCAATCTTTGCCTTGCCTAACGTGGACCTGGTAAGGTATTAGTGAGGCGTGCCTCAGTAAGGCCTTCCTAATTCGGGCCTAACTGATTCTCCGGCACGCCTCACTGTAATTCTAGTCGGGACTCTCTGTAAACTTAACTGCATTTTAAGAAAAAGTTGCAGTGGATGGCGGCAATCAGTGAGTTAAGCTGATGCCTTCAGGGTAAGCAGAAGAGAATGTTACTCAAGAAGAAAAGTTATTTATCTAATATGGATTATTATTTATTTCGCAATATCCATAAGCAAATTTCACAAAGCTGAAAATTGTTAATGATTAAAAAGTATATGATTTATATTTATTATATAAATTATTTAAAGAAGGCAATATTGCACTTTTCTTGATCTTACCTTGTAAGCCAAACGCAGAAAAGAAAAAAATTAAAAATTAAAAAAAGGAAATTATTAACACTTATACTTTTTACTGAACCTAAAAATCCGCTGTAATATACAAACCACTGCAACGGCGACCAAGCAGTTTTTAAATGCACACATACACACACACACAAACAAATACCCACAGATGTATGACTGGCCATATTATTACATCAGCGCCATATATTTGAGCAAAATTGAAGGCAACGGCCATTGCGGTGCAGCAAAAGTGGCACAAATTGCAATCACTTCAAATTGTATTGGATTTGCAGTGCGATTTGCAGCATGAACACATGCACACACAAAGCCTCTCCTAAACTCAAACAAAAGCATAAGTTTGAGTTTGCCCAAACTCAGACACAAACATGCCCGAAAGAGTGCATGCAACCAGGCGAACAAGCGAAAATTTCATTTTCCGTCAGTTCAGCGATGGTATTGTTGTAGTATTATTGCAGAGGCTTAAAAGCCAGCTTGCTGCTACGTGTGCGTTCTTGCATGTGGCATATGGGAGTTTAATGCAATTTTCCACCATTTTTCATTGCTCCAAATTCCTAAATATTTTTGTCTTTTTTTCCTCAACCGAAGTTAACATGAACAACTCAGCATTTTTGCTGCCACTTAAACGGAATTAGTGGTCAGTGCGGCAGCATTGTTGGTGGCATATATGCAAGCATGTAAGTGGAAAATGGAATGAGATGATTTGTATTGACCCGATATTATGCACTTGTGACACACACATACATACGGAAGAGTGTGTTTATTTGGAGAAAAAAAAAAAAACACTTGAACGCTTGAGTGCTGCTGCCTGCTGCAATCGCACCAAATGCAACTAAATTTTTAGCCAATGCTGGAAAAATTCAACAGCCACTCTGCGGCTGGGGTTGCTTACATGGCGCCTCAGAGCTTCAGTGCTTCGGTGATGCAGTATTACGAGCATATTGCGTTTTCACTCTCAACTCTTATACTTCCACTGCTGCTTCTGCTTCTACTTGTAGTTTTTTATTTCATTCTTTAAATATAAATTTTGATTGCCCATTCGTTTAGCCGGGCTGCATTGCGCTGGCCGCACACTCGCAGCGAACTTCTGGAATTACAAAATATTGTACGTAGGTCAGCGCTGGCAATGTGGACTAACGGTTATTGCGAGTTAACAAGTTCTGTTATGTTCGGTACAATATTAAAATTTGATTTTACAATATTTCGATTACTTCGGCTCTGAATGAAGCAGATTCTGCAGCAGATTTAATGTTAGATATTTTCTTGCCGGTGCATTTTTTCATGCTTTCGGAGCGACAGTGGAATTGAGTTTTTAATTTTGGCACCAAATTGTTTTGGGAATTGCACTGAAATATACTTGGAGCGAGTTAGAAAATTGCTGATTTCTAATTTATAATTATGAGACTTTCAATAGTGGAATTGAGGACGAAACTGTTATTATCGCCATCCCATTCTGGGCCAAAAATTTTTTTTTTAATAAAAAGCGTTTTTAGTTATATGTTCCATATAGCAATCCTGGCGAATTCTGAATAATTTTGAATAAAAAAAAATTATATAAAAATATAAAACAACATTTTACGCATTAAACAGTAAAAATATAAAAAATACTTTTTACGCATTTAACCAGTGTTTAGTACCAATAATTTGGTTACAGCTTAAAATATTAGTTTTTCACTTATAAACTTTTGATACTACACTTGAAATGGAAATTTATTGATTTAATTTCAGATTTATTTAAGGAAGAAACCTTAGGAGGTTCTTCGTCTTGATTGGCTCCAAGACACCTTAAGCGATTTCGGTCGGAAGAGATTAGACCTATGAAATTAAAAAAAATCGGAAAAGAGCTGGAACCCTATTTCCATGATTCTGTGACCACGACTGCTGAGCTGGTGCTTTGTCGTGATAGAAAGTGGATATCACTCGACTTCCTCGATTCAAACGAATGCCAAACACAAAGAAATACACCGATCTGGCTGAAACTTGGTGTTTGTTCCTTCAAGAGATGCTACTAACTAAACATAACCTGGGTACGCGCCAGTAGAGTCACTTTTCTGATTTTGTATGGATATTTCAAACGATCCTCGTACATTGAAACCTAACTCGCACACGATTGTCTCGAAGTTTAAACTATACATTTACAATCTACATAGAAGTTCGGATGAATTTTTCAGAAATATATTAAATAATTTTTGCAAAATTTGTTTAAGTAAGCTATTCAACTCGCGCTGGAGAGTGGTTGAATTTTCTGGGAACTCAATTCCATAATAAATTTTCAGATCATCCGCGTCCATAATCTCAATTTCACTTCTGAAGCCATTCGAAAGCTACAGCGCCTTACTTGGGAAAAACTAAATGATAAACACAATGAGAATAAGAAGAAAACTTTAGGCAACAAGCTTAAGTAGAGCCTTACCCCGCATTATGACTTATTTCATTGTTCTCTTGAAAACAAAAATCTCAAAGTATTCTTATTTTTTTCGGCACTACAGTGATTTAACCCCTTGAATCAGTTAAAGACTGTACAGTAAACAGAGAGATCGCGGCAATGAAATAAAGATCTATCGCCAAAAATATAAAGTAAAATTCGCATTTTGGCCTGTTTGACCAGCTTTGATTGTATTTATCGTACACTTCAATAGTGAACCCCATTCGAAATGAGTATATACTGATTTCAAATGCTTTGAAACATTTTTAAATTGACGCTTTAAAATATTTTCAATGCAGTAAGTCGTAGTGAAATTTTCTAATAATTCAAAGTAGAAACCTCAGTCTACACCACTGTTATCGATGCTGTAAAAAACCGATCAATGCAGCTAAGAATATTTGCAGCGCACACATGTCGTGGTCCTGTATAAATGTTGGTATGAACAGTTGAACCTGTATGTATGTGTGGATATGTATGCGTGCATGCATTCATGATTGTATGTAGATGTTGAGGCCAATGCGAACTACAAGTTTTGAATACACTTCCTTCAAGTGCGCATAATTTTATTTAAATATTCTGCAAGCTGTATTATGCGTTACCCTTCACAGCTGCATTAATATGCGAATATCGAAAAAAGTGAAAAGTAAAAAAACCAAAAAAAAAAAAAAATGAAAATAAACGTATATGCCATATGCGAGTTTGAACACAGAGCCGAGTTGTTTGATTATTTGACTGCTTGACTGGCTGGAGCACTCGAAAATCCACTCAAACTGCAGCTACATACAATATAGGAAAGCACTCTTGCACATAAACGTCTATGTATGGGTGAGTGAGTGTACATTTTAAGTTGATTCAAGTTTTTCAACAAATTTTTTTGCCCATTTTTCTCAATATTTTCCACCGTTGTTAATTTCATACATGAATGGACACATTTACTGCTGAAAGATTGAATGATCTTTTTTTGTGTTTTTGGTTTTGATTTTATTTTACCAGCTAGCAAAATACAACATACACACAAACGCGCGCACGGCTGCATCAATGAAAATGTGCTCATATGAAGTTATGCCTGTAAGTAGGCAGCTTACAAATACTATCATAAATTTGCTTAACAGCATTAGCAACAACAACAACTGCATTTATGAACCTTGATGTCTCCATATTAGAGGAGGAAAAAAGAAACGCTTTTTACTTCTTTTTTCTATGCAGCAGACTAACTTCCTTCCGACCTTTTTGCGTTCCTGCACACACATACACGCACGCACCGGTTCGTGCCGTGCTTGCAATTGCCTATAGTAACATATTTTTTGTTTGCGTGCTTTTAGATTTTTGTAGCCATCTTTTTGGCGTTTTGCCAAATCGAAAAATCTTTGCATGAGACACTTGGTAATTTTGAAAAGAGATTGCATTGTAAGCCAATAATGTACTCGCAGCTGCTGCATTGAGTGGTTTGGGGAGCGTCTGAATGGCATGACTTCTTGGTTGGCTGGTGTATGAGAGATCAGGTGAGTTGATTTTTGGACGCAGGTGACCATTCGTTTACCTGCGACAGTGTAGGTATAGAGTAAATATGTAGCCAATGACTTGGGATAGTTAGGATAATATAAAGGATCCCTCTCGGTTATCGAGGGGCTGAAGGCCGCTTGTGAATCAAACCATGAACCAAACTGCGATCTGGATGCACCATTGCGATGTTGATGCCAACTCCCATTCAAACACTTTTTATAAATGTTAATATTCACTTACCTTTGATCATTAGGAAAATGATGCTTTGCTTTCTTGGTGAATGATTGATGTTGGCAGAAATATTTTTGAAGATTTTGGTGCTCGAGCAACTTTTGCCTTTGTTGGTTTTACCAAACCAAAATTAAATTCTGATTTCTGAATTATTTTTGTGAAATATTTTAACTCTCCCTCGACACTACAAAATAATTGTTTTTGAGATTTTTTTAAGGGGACAGATACCTGTAAACGGCCATTTTTTCCCTGATTTTCATTAAAATGATTTAAAATGAAGAAGTCATCAGTTAATCATTTAAAATGGCGGATGTACACTCAATTCTTCCAGGAAGGTCGCAGCGGGGCTTCTCAATCGGCGGGCATTGTAGCATCGGCGTCAATGACCTTTGTTTATTAAAGTCATAATTTCTATATGAATTTAAAAAAAAAAATGAAAAAAAATCGCGAAATAAAATGCTTAAAAAAATGGATTTTGGGGCGAATTTTCCTACTATTTTTGCTTCGAAAAAATTTTCGAAAACTTGAAACACATAGAAAGTAATATCATAAAAACGATGTGTGCACAATTTCAGAGAGATCGGTCAGTAACTTTTCGAGTTATCGTCTATGCCAATTCGAAAAATATAATTGTGAGAAAAACGCGTCTAAAGTAGGCAACGTAACTATACCCTCCCAGCGCTCGAACGCAAAGAATAGAGTCGTCACGGTTGGAGATCTATAATATTAGAAATACTTAAATTTATGTTCTAAAAAATGTTTGACACATTCTTAAAAGATTATATTAACATTTTATAAAAGAAAAAAATCGAAAAAATTTTACAGGTATCTGCCCCCTTAACCCATTCCCGCCGGCTGTACTTCATAAAGTACAGCAAATTGGGATTTTTTCCGAGATTTTTTTAAGACACACTTTAATCGATTACCTGTGGTTAGTTGATAGTCCAATCCAAGCCGTTAATATTTTCCCCGTTATTGGACTGACATTGTGTTATTTGTGATGTGTCAAAGTCACTCAGTTACAAAAAGTTTTGATCTTTTAAAAGGTGTGTGTCTGTGAAGTGAGAAAAAAGTAAACTGTGACTATTTAAATATATTTATTTATCAAAAACGTGTATAGAAAAGCATTAGAAAGAATACTACAAACAAGATTTTTGCGGTAAATTCAATTTTATTTATTTTTCTACCCCCTAAAATTTGGTGTACTTTAAAAAGTACAGCCGGCGTATATGGTATGCATTTTACAAATTTAGAAATGACTTTCCGTGGCAAAAATAGCTTCCGAGGTCTTCAGGAAGCAGTTAGTGCTCTTTTGTGTGATGATGATGAAGGTAATGATGATATCATTCCGGATTTGGCCATCATTCCTCCGGAGCTAGACCAACCAACTGACACGAAAGAGTTTGATGAAGATAATTTAGACGACAATATGATGCCGACAGATGTGCCCGGACATATTGAGCTAGACATTGTTGAGGATATGATTAATTGCAATAAATCGACGGCCTCTGAATCAGCTGCAGTGATAGACTCCATACTAGATGGACCATTAACTTCTGCGGCAGCATCGCGACAGAACTCAATTTCAGAGAAATACCTATCTATAGGTAATAAGTTGGCAATTGCTCTTTACTCGTCATACAAATTATACATAATCCCATGTTTTTTACTTTCCTTTTACAGATACCCGAAATTGTAAATGGCTCAGAAAAGATCCAAGGTATAATTTCGAATACAATGACAGTGCTAATGTTGAAACATTTGAGACAACAAAGGAAAGTTTTGATGAGTACACACCAAAAATGTTTTTTAAAGAGGTTTTAATGGACGAACTAGTTCAATACATGTGTGACGAAACCATGTTATATGCACGCTCCGATAAAAACAATCGAAACTTTATAATTGACGTAGATGAGATGAGAATATTTATAGGTATCTTGTTTTTAACCGGTTACCATGAGATACCAACTGAGTGTTCGTACTGGTCACTTGACGAGGATCTTGGACTCAATATTGTTTCAGAAGCCATGTCAAGAGATCGCTTTCTCGAAATAAAAAAATATCTGCATCTTGCAGACAACAAAGAAATAAATAATTCTACAGACAAAATGTTTAAGGTTAGACCACTAATGACTATGTTGATTGCACGTTTTCAGCAATTCGGTTATTTTCACTCGAATTTATCAATTGATGAATCAATGATAAAGTACTTCGGCAAGCACTCAGCAAAACAATTTATAAGAGGTAAACCCATACGTTTTGGTTACAAGGCATGGATGCTAGCTAGCTCTTCCGGGGAAAAATACGTCCGAAGCTCGAAATATTCCGCTACGCGCAAGCGTTGTATTGAACTTTGTGGACAGGATTCCCAATCCCGAGAGACATGAAATTTTTTTCGACAACTATTCTACCACCCATTCCCTGATGAGACAGTTAGCAAGCATGAAGTTCAAAGCAACTGGTACCGTTCGCGAAAACAGAATTTCAAATTGCAAGCTTGATGTCAACAAGATTTTCAAAAAGCGTTCCCGTGGAACTAACGATTATTGTTACGATACTTCCAACGATATCCTCGCAGTTAAGTGGGTAGACAATAGCGTTTGCTCGATGCTCACCAACTTTGATACAATAACCCCTGTGAATTATGTTAAGCGCTGGTCTCGCGACAGTCAATGCAAGATCAACATTCCACAACCAAATTTATATGCCACTTACAATAAACATATGGGTGGCGTCGATAATATAGACCAAAATGTAAATGCCTATCGTATAGCACTGAAGGGAAAGAAATGGTGGTGGGTCATTTTCACTTATCTCCTTGATTTGATCATGACAAATGCTTGGAAGTTTTATATATCACTCAATAACAAAAACGATAAATTTAATACACAACTGCAATTCAGGCGTGCAATTGTTCGGAAATATTTGATAGAAGGTAAATCACGGGTCTCTAGGAAAAGGCGTGCACCTTCTTCATCTGTTGAAAGAAACACACATGGCCATCTTCCACAAAAAAATGACTCGCAATTGCGTTGCGTCGTATGCCATCAACGCACAATTTGGTCATGCGCCATGTGCAGAAAAGCCCTTTGGATAAAAAGAGATTGTTTCGCTCAATACCACACATAATATCTAAAACTATTTCCTTTTTCCTTTATTTATGAGATTTTCAATTTTAATAAACAGATATGGACTCATAATTGTAAGCACATTCTGTAAATTTATGTTTTAATGAAAATAAAACCGTATGTTTGGCAAATCCCAGTTTTAGTTTTTGAAATGAAAAAATGTATATACTAACGCCGGCTGTACTTTAAAAAGTACAGGGTGGGAAATGGGCGTGGCATAAAAAAAAAAAATTTTTTTAATTCATTTTTTGCATCTAAAGGTCAAAAGTAACTGGTGTATGAAAAATCATGACAATCGGTCCACGGGTACTGTACCCCGGCGTTAATGGGTTAAATGAGTGTCAAATGACCAATACGGGTAATAAATATTGGGTTAAAATGTTCCCCAAAAATCTTCGTCAACGATTCTTCATCATATTAGACAATATTAATGGCAAATGCATTTTTTTAGTTTCTTAAAATAATTAAAAACAACTGGGCACCAAATTAGGAAAACTTCAATTCACAGTAAATAAAAAGTTGTGACGTTTTTGCGTAGAAAAATAAAAGGTGAATCATTATCATTCAGCTCTTGTTCTGATTGCTATACCACGTTTTTGTCTTTTTTTGTCCAATTTTGTTGTACAGTGTTCATTTATATAACTAGACACACTTTAAAAAATTCAATAAAATTTAGCTTAGAACTTTTCATATTCGAAAAAAAATTCATTTAAAAATTCTGCGTTTTTGTTTTGCATGCAGCTTTTTTTTAGCTCAATTATCCTCTTATCACTTCCACAGATACACATCCGAACACTTACCAGATTTTGGCAATTTTTTTGCATGAAAACCCTTTCCAGTCTCCGAATTAAAAGAAAATTATAAAGTAATAAAGTGGGCATTTACTGCAGTGCCATTACTTTGCAGCCACGAGTAGTGCAGATCAAATATCTGCAATCACAAGTCAACACCAAACTATATACACACACACACACATACACGCACACGTATATAATCCCATAAACTAGCGGCACTGCAAAACATCGATTTCACTCAATCGCCGGCACAGCCAGAGTGCTCAGCAGGACATTTTGGGGCAACCTTAATGGATATGGATTCATGTACCAACGACCGTTGTCCGGCGCCGCCACAATTGCTGCCGCACGAGCAGCGCGGCCTCAGCGCTTAACTCACTCGAAGGCATTAATTGGCAAATAATTTGGCTATTATCATGTGCCGCATCGTTGCAATGTGGCTGACAACGTAGCTGGTTATTACACAACATAGAAGGGGAAGGGGAAGCAGTGGCAAGCAGGGCCAACAGGCTGTCTGTTGCACAGTTATGGCGGGGCTGGTTGCAAAGGTAGTCGGAGCGCTTGGTTGACTGCTGCATGGCTAGCCGCCAGTTGACCAAAAATACGAGGCGATAAATCGCTGAGGCTGGCGAATTAATGCCGCAATGACAGAGAAAAAGGAGTTGCGTATAGAAGTAATTGAGTAGGAAATTTTAAAACGAAAAGGATGATGCCATAAGGAAGAGAATTAACAGGCTAGGTTGTGTGCAGTTTGCTGCACTCCAATAAATTTATTGCAAAATGAAGTGAAATGCACAGTTGTATGAATTTCAGCAAGCTCTTTAGCTCTTTAACAAAGGCCGCACTAACAAGTTTTTGATTAAGTCAGGCAGCCAACTCGTGTAGCCTCCCTTAATGTGCGGAAAAATATTATAATCACTCGACACTCCCAAGTTGCAGAGGCTGCTGCAACACACCAGCCAACTGGCAATTAATATTCAAATTTATTAGTCACCATTGACCTGAGTGCATGCATTATCAGCCGGCCAAACCTCACAGGACTCAGGCAAAAAAACAAAAAAAAATATCCAAAAAATGCCAACGTATCAGGGATGAAAAGCAGAGAAGTAACTGCAGCGCGAAGGTGGGCGCAGATATGCACACGTGCCAGTCGCTGCAGCACACACTGATTGCGTGCAATTGTGCACGTGTATTGGTATATGCAACATTGCATTACATTAGAGTGACTCAACAAACAAGTTGTGGGGTGCGCAAGTTATTACAATTTAAAGTTATTATATTTTAAAACCTTCTGGAAAATATTTTAGAAAAATTTTAAGGCTTTAAAGCTCAAAAACTCAGGTTTTTCTAAACAAAATGAGTTTTTTAAAATCATTTTTCTGATAATAGAAGAGTTTAAGCTTAAAATGAAATGAAAATGCTTAAAACTTTTATGGAAAAAAATGAAATAATGAGATTTTTGAAGCAATATTTGACTTTTTTGGAAGGCTTAAGGAGTACTTGAATAAGTCTTGGCCGACCTAGAGCTCGAAGATATCATTGAGGTGGTGTTTTCTCAGTCTAAAACCGAGAACTTCGAGTATTACGCCATATAATATCCATATCAAGAAGCTGGCAAACATGAGTGCATTTAGGCTAAATGAAGTGAGTCGCTGAAAGGATACAAGTTATGGTCATGCCTGTCTATTATTGCGACAAACTCAGTTCGCCTCGGATAGCACAGATTGCGTCGCCCCAACGGTGACATTAAATATACATTTTGGCGCTAATTTTCCGTCTCGGAAGGAGTAGAGTAAGGGTCTTTTACTAAACAATTTCGACAGCACACTCTACATAGATGGTTTAAAAATAGATTGTGGTGTTGGAGCAGGTACATATATGTATATATTTTCATAGAATTAGAATTGAAAAACCTGTACGTCTTTCTAATGCCTGCAGTGTCTTCTACACAGAAGTTTTGGATTCTTTCGGAAAGCCAAGCTGCAACCCAGGCACTGGATTCGGCTATAACAACCTCTAAACTGGCGGAACAAACTAGGAATAGCCTTATCACCTTGAGCGCAAACCAAAACGTTACCTTAATCTGGGTCCCAGGCCATTGGACCATTGAAGGAAGCGAAAAAGCCGACGAACTGGCAACAGAGGGATCTGTCATGAATAACATTCTTGCAGAATCAGTATTCACGCCATTAGGTGCAATCAAGAACGCAATATCTTTGAAATATCTACAAATCGCGGAATCCAGATGGAGAGACCAGACAACATGCAAAGTCAGCTGCATGGTATGACCCACCTACAGCCTCAAACAAACGTCGAAATTGACGTCAATATGAAGCGGACTTGCGACAGTGATAACTGACTTCTGGCCCATAGGAGAGCAGGCAGCCAAAATGAACAACCCCTATAATATACGGGTATACTACCATAGTTGTAATCAACCGAAGAAAAAGGAAATTATTTTCAACTTCATTTGTGAATATCCAGCCTTATGAAAAGCAAGGATGTTAAAGTTTGGCAAACCGCTTTTTGGAAACCTAGTAAAGCTGGCCGCCAAGGACGTAACCAACCTTATAAGGTTTCTCAATAGCACAGACTGAATATAGTCAGAAAGAAACAATCGTAATACTTATTGGTAGTGAGAATGTGGCCACAAAATGGTGCGGAAGCACCAAATGAGATCTTCGTGAATCACCACTTCAGCCAACCAACGCCGCATAAAACCTAAGATTGAGTAAGAAGTAGTGTGACTATTAAATGAAAAATTGGTGTTAAAGACCACACCTAGATCTTTATTTCCTTTTATTAGAAATATTATAAGATGATTAAAAAATGATTAGTTATAAAAAGGACATGAACATATTTCTTTATATTTGGAGTGATGCAAGATTACAACACAGAAACATACTCAGTATTTCTAATCGCAGAAAATATTTTGAGATCCTCAGCATATATTGGGAGGTTGAATTAGTTTTAAAGGTGACACACAGATGGCGCTATTTATCACTTTATCGCGTTGGCAATACTGAATATATATTCATGACAAAGCCTCATCCCTAGGCTTTGTTTATCCAGAAGACAAGGAGCGTCTTGGCCAGCCCAAAAAGTTCGAGGACGCGGAATTGGGGGAATTGGTAAACGAGGACTCGTGCCAAACCCAAAAAGAGCTTGCTGAATCATTGGGCGTTGATAAATCAACCGTTTGCAAGCGTCTAAAAGCGATGGGAATGATCCAAAAGCAAGGACATTGGGTCCCGTACGAGTTGAAGCTGCGCGACGTCGAACGGCGATTTTTTACGTGCGAATTGCTGATCGAGCGACAAAATCGGAAGGGTTTTTTGCATCGGGTGGTGATTGGCGACGAAAAATGGATCCACTACGATAACCCAAAACGCAAAAAATCATGGGGTTTGCCCGGCCACGCATCAACGTCGACGGCCAAGCAGAATATTCACGGCAAGAAAATCATGCTCTGCATTTGGTGGGATCAGGTCGGCGTCGTATATTTTGAGCTGCTCCAACCGGGCGAAACAATCACGGGGGATTGTTACCGACTGCAATTGATGCGTTTAAGCCGGGCATTGAAAGAAAAACGGCCGGAAACGGTAAAAAGGCACGACAAGGTTATTTTGCAACATGACAACGCTCGGCCGCATGTTGCTCAACCTGTCAAAAAATACCTTGGAACGCTTGGCTGGGAAGTGTTACCCCACCCGCCGTATAGTCCAGACATAGCTCCCTCCGATTATCATTTGTTCCGGCATATGAGTCTCGATTTGGCGGACCAGCGGTTCTCCTCGTACGAGGCTACCAAAATATGGGTTGAGTCATGGATAGCCAAGCAGCGGCCAGAATTTTGGAGAAACGGCATCCGGAAATTGCCCGAAAGATGGGCGAAAGTTGTAGCTAGCGATGGCCAATACTTCGAATAAAATATTTTGTACCGTTTGAACCGTTGAACGAGGAGTAGAGGACCTAAAATACTGCCTTGTGGCACCCCTGAAGATGCAACGAAAGGCTACAAGCATTCACCATCAATCATTACCGCACATCGTCTATCGAATAAGTAAGACCCCAACTTTTGAAAAAAAAAACAGAATGAAAACCCAGCGAGGCTTTCCTCTGCTGCTTATTCTGATGTGCTTAAAATTTTGATATACAATTACGGAAGCGTTAACCTTTTTATTTATGTAAAGAACACAAAAATCGGTTGTTAAAAAAAGATCGTTCCAAGCTCTTAGTTACGTAATAGATAAGTTGATGTAAACACAAACGACTTGACAACCTTCACCAAAAGCAGTTAGGCTGGAAGCTATAGAACAGAAACTATATAGAGCTACACTTGTTGTCAAAGTACATCTTTTCGTTTACAAATCCTTAGAAAAGTTTGGATATACATAGTAAAGGGTTTCTCAATAAGGGCGGGTAGATGTTGAAATGGAATAAAATGGCGTTTGCTGTGTGGCACGTAGCGCCGTCCTGCTGGAACCACATGTCGTCTAGGTCCATATGGTTCAATATGGGCCATCAGAAATTGGAAGGGCCACCACGTCTACCGAAAACTGGGCGCAATGCGCGCAACGTTTGCGTTAATGAACACTCCTTTTGATAATAAAGTTTTATCATTTGAACGTGCTGTGCAATCGTGTAACTTGCCATGATCATTTGGCATAAACAACTGAATAATAAACAAAAGATTTGACAGATGTCACCAAAACAAAATGGCTGCCACAGAGTGCCAAAATCGACCCGCGCCAATTGAAAAACCCTTAGAAAGCTTTGAGATCGGCCAGTAGTAGCATTCCTTTTTCGTTTTTCACTTGGGATAATAATTGGGATTTGCCAATCGTTGATAAAAACTTAGTAAGATAAATATTTGTTAAAAATTTGTTTGAGAGGTACTTTGTTTTTAATTATTTTTATTTTATTTTGATATTGATTTCAATACACAATCCATTTCATAGTATACATGGAAATATGGTACGGAATTTTTTTATGTGGAAAGTGGTGCCCCCTAATATGCATGCATGCATTCATATTTGTGTACAATCATGTGTATATGTAATTATCAACATATTTAATTGTATGCGCAGGTTGAATTTCTATGGCAAAACTAACAAAAAGGTATCATTCTGCCGGTCGGTTGCTGACATTAGTATACAGCGACTAAAGATACGTGATGGCACTTTGGAGAAATATTTCAGTGCCAACAACAACACTGGTCATTCAGTAGTAGCAGACGTGTGCAGATAAATGTCTACATACATTCACACATATACTCAGACACATGCACCTACACACATGCGTGGCTTTGCTTGCAACGCATTTAATGTGCGCTTAATTATTTGCATATGCCAAGGCGCACCACTACGCTTTACTGGCATTTTAGCTGACGACACATACAAACGCCCAAATGCTCAGAGTGTAGAATTTATGACCGTCGCGCGCACATACATAATTGTTAATGATGATTAGATTCAATTTAAGGCATCATTAGATGCCTCGGAGGTCAATGCCATTGCATACATTCAGGCGCATTAATCGTTGCAACAATGGAGGATGAGTTTGCTTAAGCAGAAAATGGTAAATCAGGTATATTGAAGCGTTTTAGGTACGCAAAAAAAAAAAAAATTATATCTAGACTAAATTTTTTAAAAAAGTTTTAGGAAAAATTTAGAATTACTTCAAGTAAAAAAAAATTTAAATATTTTATTATAACTCGACATTGGAATACTTGATTAACTGAATACGTGAGGAACGCTTTACAAATTCTTAGCATGCACAAACATGAAAAAAAAATCTTTAATACCTTGAAACTTCCTCCTCTTCAGGCAACAAATGAAGCATTCACTCTGCCATGAACTTCTATTTTAAGCGCTAATAGACAATAGAATTATATTTGTGTGTGTATTTGTGGGGAGAGATATATTGCAGAACCGTTATAAAATGCAGAAAAAAAAACAACAAGTCATGAAGAAATCAACGCACTACTACGGCAAAGTCAAGACTGCCAAATAAGAGTCTAAGACAGATAAACAAGCAAGCGAGCAAAAAACAATTACCATTAACAGCAATATCAAAAATACCAAAGGCAACAACACTAACGGTGTAACAAAACTATCTTTGCTTGCTTACAAAAAGCTAACAGGCGTGAAATTCCGCATACGCAGTGGAGGACCAGGCAGTGTAACCGGAGCAAGTGACGTACAAGTATACAACAACTAATATTATAAAAACATTATTAAAACAGCAGGCACAACAACAATAACAACAACAGCAGCAGTGAATGTAACAAATGTCAACAGTGTGAAAATAACAGCGTCTAGGCGCGCGAATGACATCTAATTCGTAGTAGGAGTTATTTGGTGTAGATACCTAGCTGTTTTTGCTTTTGTTTTTATCTTTTTGCCGTCGCACTGATAACAAATTGGTTTTTGCCAGTTGTGAATATTACAGAACGAGCGTCGCAAAGTAACCATCTCTCAGCCTCAGAAGTAGTCGCATAGCGGAGAGATAGCATCCTGGCGCATTGCTGGCGAAAAAACAAACAAACAAAAAACACAAACAAAACGTTAACTGCCTCTACAAGCTGTGGTTGTTGTTATTATTCACTACAAGTGCCGTGAAAGTGCCGCTAAAAGTGTCTACTTGATAAATTGTTATCATTTTAACAATGGAAATTATTTCATTATGTGCTTTGTTACATTTACTGGTTGTGTCCCCTTTGGTAGCCCCTTTGGCGATGCCTGTGGCGCGACATTGTTATTTTTGTTATTTCTGCTGTTATTGCTGTTGACATTTAATGGCTTTGCAGCTACTGTTGTTGCCTGTCACGCCTAACATGCCACATTCTTCGTGAATAACTTTGCGAGGCGCAGGAAGGGGGAAGAGAAATCCAAGCGCACGAGCTGAGAAGTACCGCCAACAAATGCTTGTAATATTTAATATCATCTTAGCTTGCGCTGCTGGTATCATTTACTATTGCATTATGGAAGGGAGGCTCATTTTGTGCCAGGTTTGTTTTTACTTTGTTTTGATAGTAAATTTTGCCGCTACATTTGCAAACCTGTTTAGGTTGCTTGTAGGATGTCAGAAGCCATTTTCTTGAAAGTGAATCGATTAGTATTGAAAAAAAAAAAGAAAAAAATATTCGCAAGTTATTTGAAAATTATTTGAAGAAAAGTACCTTCCTGAGTGTTTCGCGGTGTTTGTTATTTAGAGCTGGAAATTATCATCGTGAGAGGCAAGGCAGACCTAAGCTGATATAGCTACAAAACTTCACCGAAGACCTGATAAAAAACTGGAAGACGTAAGCTCTTGACCGAGGTGAATTAAAGAAGATCGTTGAGGAAGCTAAAGCTCACATCGAGCTTTAATGCTGATGGCTGATGATGATGATTGGTGTCACTGGTAGCTTTAAACCTAATTTTTTTTAATGAAATTGAAACTCGTTTTTAATAATAAAACACCTATTTCAGTTATTCTTAAAAGCAGCTTAAAAGAGATAGATAAATTGGCTGATTTAGAGAAAACCCCTGCTCCGACTCCCAATTCCATATTGGAACCGTCAGTGAAGACAGAGGTGCAAGCTTCGGTGCAGATTCTCCCCTCGATCCAATTCGAAAATGCTAGCATGTATCTTGAGAGATTGTCTCCAGAGACCAATCTCCTTTAACCTGATTGCACTTTGAGCTGCGATGAAAATGACGGAAAAGTCGATGGGAAGTAAGTGCAAAAGGACATTAAGGCAGCACTGGGCAAGTTTTACATCCTCCGGTGATGTCAATGCATGCAGTCTTTTGCACCCTCCCCAGTTTATTGATATTATAGCCCTTCCGAAGAGCTTCGCTTCAAACCAGGCATCCGTACGTTAAAATTGGCAAAACCACTGCTTTGTACATCCACAGCACGACCTGTGGTTTGAGTCCAAATTTTTTACCGAACATAGATTTGCAGGAGTAGAAGGCTATACTGGCCTTCTTTACCCGGTTTTCAATGTGTAGCTTTCAATAGAGTTTGGAGCCAAGTATCCCTCCATGATACCTAACTTCCGATGAGACCGGGAGAACGTGGATGTTTAATTTGAGAAGTCGAAAGGCTGGAGGTTTAAATTTTCTGGTAAATAGCACCAGCTCCGTTTTGTCAGAATTGACTCGGAGGCCACAAGTGGCAGCCCAGCGACTGAGTACAGCCAAAGATCTTTCCAAAATTTCAGCCATGACTGAGGGAAACGGTCCCGATACTATCAGGTCCAAGTCATCGGCGTATGCTACTACCTTAACGCCACCGTTATTTAGCATTATCAGAACTTCGTCAATTACAACTAGCCAAAGTAGGGGCGAAAGGACACCTCCCTGCGGGGTCCCCCTGTGAATGAATCTAGTGACTTTAGGCCCTCTTTCGACCGCATTAATTTCCCTGCAACCAAGCAGGGACGAGTTCCATAGACAGATAGGTCTTTCCACCTCTAGTCTATCTAATGCAGTGATAATTGGCTCCGCCCTGATGCTATTAAAAGCACCTTCTATATCTATGAAGGCCGCCGAAGTGAATTGTTTGCCTTTCAGAGAACTTTTCACAGGCCCTACGACCTCTTGTAAGGCTGATTCCGTGGATTTCCCTTTCAGGTAAGCGTGTTACGCTGGAGATAATTTGGATTCGATGTGCTCTCGGATATGATAATCAATCAATCTTTCAAACACTTTTAGAATAAATGAGGTAAGACTTATAGGCCTAAAGTCCTTGGCCGAGTCGTCACCCCTCCTCCCTGCCTTGGGTATGAAAACAACTCTCGTTTTCTTCCAGTTGGTGGGAACGTGAGTAAGAGCGATACACGCCAAGTAGATTTCTTGCAGGACAGGAACCACCGAGGTACTTCTTTTCTGAAGCATCACAGGCAAGATATCGTCAGCACCAGGAGATTTAAAGGGGGGAAAACTATTTATTGCCCACTTGATTCTCTCAACTGACAGGATAGATATCAGGGAAACATCGAGTAGCCCTACCTGTCCGCTCATGTCGACAATGTCACGTGGGGTACTAGAATTTTCCGGAAACAAACAAATAAAAACAAGCACATTTTTAGAATTTTTCCACCGCAAGAATGAAGTAAATCGAAATTCTGAAAATCTTTCTTTATAAAAAATATTTAAAAATAAAATGGCAGCTGCTTCACTTTTTTCCTAAGAAGTCTTTTCTGAAACGTTACCGGCAAATTTGGACAAAGAATCAAATTCAAAGAAAAGCAGATGGGGAAAAACCAAAACCAAACAGGAAACAGGGAGAAAGGACATTGGTTTGTAGGATGATGTCTAAACGGTGATTAAGAACACTGCATTAAGCGCTTCAAGCTCCTGATGAAATTGAACAGGTGAGTGATATATAAACCCCCAATATCCACACGTATAGCAAAAACCTGAGAACCCATTGTTTTAAATCTTTTAAATTTACTCGAAGAGAACAAGACAGCTCAGAAGAAGGATAAAGAAGATTGTTTCATGCCATCTTGCAGACAGTTTCTGCAGAAAGGAATTGAAGCTATCATAAGTTTCGCCGCTTAAATACCTTATGGACAATGTATCGTAAGGATGCCGACAAAATTTGAGATCTGCGGATTTGTTGGCCTCACCCGTGAGTAAAAGGATCTAGCGACTTTGCACGTTTGCGCACTAGCCCAGCGCTCACTGGGTTGATGCGAGGGCCATATTTCCAGGAGTAGACCAGAGGTTTTCAAGCGAACCCCAAGCCTCTCATTTTGCGGTGAAACCGTTTCGAGGGTTCCCTGTCTAGCCAGCTCATAAGCCTAACAGTTTCCCGTTGTGTCACTGTGACCGGGACCCAAGTGTGTCTAGTATCAAGGTATTTGAATGCAATCGAGGAAGATGTTAGGCATTGCACGACAGGCCGTCTGGCTGTCGGAGTAGATATTTATTTCCCATACAGTCATTGTTACAGACAGTAAAATTTCAGAGGTAAGCCACCCAGAGACAAGCAATCCAGTGCTTGTTTAATTGCGGCTACCTTCTCTTGCAAAACACTACAGTGGTTTGGTAGCCTAAATTAGAGCTTCATGGGGAGCTCCTCGCAGAGCATTTCCCCATGAACCATTCCAGCCAACTTCGAGCCTATGAGAATGAACTCTAAGTTTTTAAAACTACTAGAGTGCCCGTGACCGGAACACCTCAGTCTGATTGCGTCGCATGCAGTGGCATTTTCACTCACAAAGCCCACGGGTACCACATTCAATACAGCATAAGCCGTAGGAGAGGAGTGGTCCCAGGTGCCTCACTGATTCCAATGAGGGCTGACTTATGGCCGTTCTCTAGTTTCTCAACTGATGTCATCCTTTCCAGTTGTGATCGAAAAATTAATGGAAATAGAGTTCCAACTTGTTTCCGCCCTATGCTCCAGACTTGGCTCCCTCTGATCTCTCGGAGTACTACTTGTTCCCCAATTTGAATAAATGACTGGCACGAATAAGATTTTATTCAAACGAAGAGGTGATTACAGAAAGGAATGGCTATTTTCGAAAGTTGGACAAATCCTATTATTCGGAAGGGATCAAAAAACTAGAGCAGAGGCTACCTCAAAAAAAAACAAAAAAAAAAATTCCCCAAAGAATTAAGTAGTCATTATTTTTACACGCACTTTTACAACACTGGATAAATTTGTTTTATTAAAACCGCTTCGTAGTCGGATTATTGTTTTCAGGCAACTGACATTTTCATATTTTTTCTTATATCCTCATTGAGAATTGCAGTCAATAGCTTAAGTCAAGGAAATAATAAATTTATTTATAAATACTTCTGAGCAGCCGATCTATATTTAGACTTAGAAATTTTGTTATAAATCTTAAATTGCTGTGTGCGAAATTTGGAGTTGTAAAAAATGTGACTTTGTATGGTCCAATCAGTGGGGCTTTGGGTTAGCGAAATGTTTATTAGACCAAAGGCAGAGGCAATGCGATTAATATTTCTGAAAACCAAGCCTATTACGTAAACCTTGCCGTTGCCACCTTAGTGCCATTTCTCTCAGTATAAGTAGAATTGGAAATGCGCAAAAGCCATTAACTCTCTGAGGTCACACAGAAAATACTCAACGTGTCATCGTTTCTAGTAGTGCATACGATTTTTGGTAGCTTAAAGGCGTTGCCAATATCAGTATGATGAATTTTGATAGCTCAACGAAGATCTCGTAGGCGATAAAGAAGTGCCGAAAGCTGAATTTCGGTCTTCCTTCACAATTCTTAAACTCAACTCATGTGCCGCTACTGCTATTGAATTTCTCTCACCCACTCCTGCATAGAGATTCTTTATTGAATACATCAGAAATGTATCGAGTTTTTGCTAGGTACGACTTTAAAAATCCTCATATAATACTAAAAAGTTAAATTTTTAATTTACTAAAAGTTAAATTTTTAGTCTGGCTTCTTGCGCTGTACCTTAACTGACTTTATTTATGCTAAGTCTCAGAAAAGTCCTTTCGTTTATAGATTACCATAATTTAAATCAATGAAATTTTACTTCAATGAACTCAAATACGAAACTTGCGAGATTTTGGCAAATAAGGACAATTTATGCAGAAAAGCATTGAATGATGAGGGCAGTAGCTGCTGCTTCGTCTCTTCGTCTATAGCTGAGCAAATGTGCTAAACTGAATGGACAGAGGTTTCTATGATCTGGTGGTTTGTTGCGTTGTGCAATTATGGCCAGTGAAACTTATTTATTTACCATTTCATTTGACGCTTTGCTTTGATGACATTTCCTGAGGCGTGAATAATCGGGCGAAAAAAGAAAATCTAATAAATTGAACTACTAAAATCTTGGAATATAAAAACGAGTACATAAAATTGTAAGGGAGCGTTTTCCTTAAACGCAGCAAAATTGATAAAATAATGATGTGAATGAAAATGAGATACATGCATGAAGAATTGAAGAAAAATACAATAGAAAATAGGGATATGGCAGAAAGAAGTGAAGCACGGATAATATATATACAAGTATTTAGTTTAAAGCTTAATGAAGGCATCGAAGCTGAAGTGATTTGAAAGAGTTTTTTAAAAGGCCAGCTACACCGTGAAAATTATTGTGTATAGAAGAACGGAACTCAAATATTTCAAAAAAAAGTGTTGTTTAGGACAAATTAAATTTTAATTTTTTTTAATTTTACAGGTCATCAAACTCGTTCGGAGTATAAAGGGACTCTCTGCAAATGAGCGTGCGTGCTACAAGAGCATTGTTTTGTAATCTCAATTTTTTAGTCCCAATTAAAAGAAGAGTCGGTGAACTACTCTATATTCCTACGAAAGTTTTATGCATATATAATTATATTACAGCCTCCGAAATAATTATGAACACACCATATCTTGGCAAGCTTAGACTAAATACTCAGATTTATAAAGCCCCCTTTGAATAGAACGAAATTGAAAAGAATAAAAACTACTTAATTGTTTGTAGTAAGACTTTTCTATTTCTCGACATAGTCTCTTTTTAGGCTTATACACTTTGTTCCACGCTGTTCTAACGGCGAGTTTTTAGCAATTATCTTTTTAAACAGTTCGTTTAAAGAGCTGACGCACGTTTCGTGTTTTGTTTCACTGTCAAACATCTTCAGTTTGGTCTATAATTTAACCATGAATCGTCTTACAAACGAACAACGCTTGCTAATCATTGAATTTTATTATAAAAATGCGTGTTCTGTTAAGAAAGTTTATCGCGCTTCTTCCATTTTATGGTCAGTTTAATCGACCCACTGAAGCGGCTATTCGAGCTGTTGTGACTAAATTTAGAACCAAATTTACATTATTGGACATCAAACCACCAACACGTTTACGTAGAGTGCGAACTGAAGAAAATATCGCAGCTGTATCGGCCAGTGTTAATGAGGACCATCAATTATCGATTCGTCACCGCGCGCAGCAATTGAGCCTCTGTTACTCAACAACGTGGAAAATTTTGCGAAAGGATTTAGGTGTGGAGCCTTTCAAAATACAGCTGGTGCAAGAATTGAAGCCGAACGACCTACCGCAACGCAGAATTTTTGGTGAATGTGCGCTTAGAAAGTTGGCCGAAATATCCCCTTTTTTATCGAAAAATTGTGTTCAGCGACGAAGCTCATTTTTGGATCAATGGGTACGTAAATAAGCAGAATTGTCGATTTAGGAGTGAATATCAGCCCGAAAAATTGCAAGAGCTACCAATGTATCCAGGAAAGGTCACAGTTTGGTGCGGTTTATGGGCTGGAGGTATCGGTGGACCGTACTTCTTGCTGCGAATCGTAACGTAAATGTGAATGGTGAGCGCTACCGTGAAATGATATCCAACTTTTTTCTGCCCAAAATGCAAGAGCTGGACTTGCATGACATGTGGTTTTAGCAAGACGGTGCCACATGCCACACAGCACCCGTAATAATGGACTTTTTGAGAGGCGAGTTCGGTGAACATTTTATTTCACGCTCGGGACCTGCTTCAATTAACGTATTGGAAGACAACATTAAAGCATTTGTATGTGAGATACCGGCCGAAACATTGGAAAGAGTATGCCAAAATTGGACAAAGCTGATGGACCCTTTGAAGCGCAGTCGCAGTCAACATTTGCATGAAATAATCTTCAAACATTAAATTATATGGACTTTACTATCGATTTAAATAAAAATTTCATGTATTTTTTCCGAATTTTACGTGTGTGCTTTTGAAAAACTTTCCTTTAGCTCTTAAAAAATCACCATTTAGTTTGTTTACCTTGCGTATAATTAGATTTGTCGAAGTCTAAAAAGTAGCCATTCGTTTCTGCAATCACCTGCTCGTTTGTATAAAATCTTTTTCCCGCCAGCCATTTATTCAAATTGGGGAACAAAGAGTAGTGCGATGGACACGAGGGAGCTAAGTTGGGATAATACAGGAATATGAAACAAGTTGGCCCTCTATTTCCGTAAATTGTGCGCCCATAACTGCTGAGACGTGAACTGGTGCGCTGTTGTAAAGGAAATAGAAAGTCACTCGATTTCCTCGATTCAAACGAATGCCAAACATAAAGAAATGCACCCATCTGGCTGAAACTTGGTGCGTGTTCTTCAAAGAGATGCTACTAGCTAAACATAACCTACATAGGTGTGCGCCAGTAGAGACATCCCTCTGACTTTGCACGAACATTTCAAGCGAATTTCAAGCGACCCCCGTATTTAATATTTCATATTAATAAAAAATCAATTATATCGGATATTGGCATAAAGCCAAGGCATATTTATTTTGTAATTTAATTCACTTATATCTTTCTATATAAAAATATAGGTCGGTTCTGTAAAAAATAGACTAAGTTTTAAAAGATTTTTCAATTAAAAAAAAAAAATTTCCTTATTTAAAAAAAAAAAATCCAAATTTGTACTCAGTTTTTTAGAAAATTGTGGATACTTAGTTTAATAGCCTATAAAATTTCAGTCTCACAAAGTATTATATTAAAATTTAATAGGCTATGGGTAAAACTGCGCAACAATGTTTTTTTCTGATTAATAGTTTTTGATTATAATGGTCCTTTTGATAGAATGAGCTATATTTGTGTAAAAAAATAATTAAAATAAAATCAAAAATAAATAAATAGTTGCAACTTGTCAATATTTAGTGCTTTACAATAATTTCGGGGGGAATACGATGGTTAAGGCAAATTAAATGTTGGGAACATGTTTTCGCTTTATTGCAGTTATTGTGCATCGGAGTGTCACATAGACCGCAAGTTGGGTCCGTTGTGTTGCCCTAGAGGTCATTATATTATATGATTTCCCCACCTAACCGAGATTTTTACTATTGATTTTGGTCAAAGATATTAATTCGTTTCGAGAATTTAATGAGAGATTCGAGGTCCGAGAGTACTGGATTGTTGGATAGCCTAGAAGAGCGAGTCGACTTCTGGCTAGGCCGGGGCAACTGCATAGCAAATGCCTGCTCGATACTTCCTTATCTTCGTCCTCGCAGTATCTGCACAGGTCGTTTTGAGGAACCCCGAGCGACGTGCGTGAGTGCCCAAAAGGCAATAGCCGGTGATAAGAGATATTATATGCCTTCGTTCGTGTTTCGAAATACTTATAAGGGGTTTTGTCTGTTTCAGATTGTAGGATGGCCAGATTTGTCTGGTCGTAACGCAAGTAGTTTCCACTCGCCACCTCCGATCAGCAATGCTGTGAAATTCTCGATCAATGATCATTTTACATGTTGCGGGCGGAATGTGGATTGTGGGTAAGTTACTAACATTTGATTGCGTAGCTCCAGCTCTTGCGAGCTCATTAGCTTTGCAGTTACCTTCGAATCCACTGTGGCCCGGTATCCAGATAACTTGGACAAAATTCTGAACACTTATCTCATTAAGAGATAAGAGACAGGATCGAACCACATCTGAGTGGGTATAAAAGGAGCTGAGTGCTCGAACGGCCGCTTGACTGTCAGTGAAAAAGCGGATATCCTCTAGCGATATTCTCTTTTCTAAGATAGTTTTCGCAGCATACCAGATAGCGCATATTTTCGCTTGGAATACATTACAGTAGTCGGGTAATCTAAATGATAGATTGATGTGAGGGGAATTGGAAAAGATTCCAAATCCCACTTTACCGTCTCGCTTTGCCAGAGCAGAAAGGAGGGGGCCTTGGGTTCTGCTTCAGAACGTCCAGATAGCCCAACTGAAGTTTTCTCTCCACAATCTTCCAGTTTGATGGAGAGATGAAACCGTCAGGGTGGCTCTTATCCACCACCGCCATGACCAGACTATCTCTGGTAACTTCGCAGAACTTACATAATTTGACTTCAGAGGAAGTTTTATGCTTCTTGGGGTCGTTGGAACTAACAGGATCCTCTGAAGACCGCTGCCGCTTAGCTGCGCTCAGTTTTTCTTTGGACGTCTCATACTTCCGAATGAATTCCCGGGCCCAATCGAGAGTTGACTTCTGTTGGTCGGACAGCTCCTCCTCAGGGGTTTTGCCAAGCTTTTCCATAAGGAAAGTTATTATAGTAAACATTTTCTTTAATTTTATTGGATACCTTTTGCCTGGTTTGCAGAAAGTTTTATAAATTCACTATCGAAGAAGCTTTTGTCTCTATTGATTAGAATTCCTGATCAGCTCAGTTTTGCAAGCACCTTTTGAGGTTTGATTTTTTACCCGCAAGCAAATTTAATTATTACTCGAAAAAGTGCTCATCGCTTTATGCCAGGTTTGAACTATACGAGGAAGGCAATAGAAACCTCCAGTCAAGCTCTCATAGTTTGTGACGCTTTGTTAAAAATATATGCAGTCTGGCGTTGTTTTCATGGAAGAAAACTCAACTTGTTTTCGCTAACTGTGGTCGCTTCAAGTCAATTACTCGCTTCAATTTGGTCACCCGCTTCAGTCAGTACAGTAGAGGTCACAATTGAGTGTTTGTTCCAATAGGAGCTCGTCGCAGTGAATTATTCTCATCAAATACTCTACAAAACTTTTCGGCCGTTAAGGGTGAATGGGCTATTATATCAGCCGGCTCTACACGATTTAACCCTGATTTTTTTTCAGATGATAGTTTCGTATGTTACTCCTCGTTCATCACCAGTTATCACTCGCTTCAAAAATGGATTCATTTCGTTAGGTTTTAACAAATAATCGCAGGCTAAACTGAAACTAAAAATTGAATTCATGATTGAAAGAGATGGCTGATTGGAATTCATTCTCTGCCGAAGAAGTTTGCAAATTCAAATATTTGATATTTACTCTCACTAGTATTCTTAAGTGTATGTAAATTACTAAAAATTTTTTTTTTGGTCGGGAATTGTGCTGCAAATGATAAAAAATTATTCCGCCCGCAATTACCAGATTGAAGAGTGAAACTTTGCAAATCCTCGTTATTGACTGAAGAATTCAGTTTTTTAAAGAAAACAATTTTTTTTGAAACTATGGAAAAAAGTATTTTTTTTTTCAGTGCTTTAAAACTCATTTGTGCTGCTCACCGGACCGCACAATTTGCGCAAAACAGTTTGTACTCATTAAAAAATGCACAACTCATTGAATAGAAAATTGAGCAACTTTTCCACTGACAAGACGCCATTCAAATTTGTTTTCTGCAAAGGTTGCCAAAAATTTGTTTAAATCAGTTTAATGTGTCCCCAATTTAATTCGCCCGTTTATTTGCAACTTCATGCACATCCAACTCCTATTGACTTTCTTCAAAGCATCTTTTCTTTGGCACTTCTTAGTGATTTACCCAAAACACCCTTGAAGAGAACACTCGAGAAATTGACATTTATCTGCATAAAAGTCAAAATGATTACAAAAGGAAATGTGTTTATCGTTTTGTCGCGCGCTTCAATGCACTTTTTGATATGCCATGCCACACGCGGCATGCCGCATGGCATTTGCTCTGATGCATGTTTGAACGCCCACTTTGATGACACAAACACGCATACACACATACACAAATACTAAAATACAATACAATGAAAACGCGCAGCAGCTGCTCAAGTGTTTGGAAAAGGAAGGGGAGTGGCAGTGGTTCAAAAAGAACAAAAAGAAAAAAAAATGTATTGCGGGAAAGCTGAGGCAAGAAAAGATTTACAAATGTCTTGTTGTGGTGCTTGCCCAGCAGAAAGGAGTGGTTAAGCCACAGCGTAGCTCAGGTGCGCTTATTTATGCTCGAATGCATTTCATACCAAAATCCATGCCACAAAATATGATCAACAAAATATGCGAATGCGAACGAGTATACGAATTGGGTGCTGGGGGCGGCGCGGACGGGCGTGTACAGCCCCAGCAAGGGGAGGGCGATTTCGCTTTGAAGTTTAAGTCGCATTTCTTTTGCATGGATCCTTGGTGACTGACGAAAATCTATTGCTGCTGCAAGGACGCTGGTGAAGCTGATGTGGATGTAGAGAGCGTAAGCAGCAAGGACATGTCATGTCATGAATTTCCATACAAATATAGAAATGTTTAGTTTTATTTGCGAATATTCTTCTTCTTTTTTCCCCCTCTACCTCTACCTCTCCCTCTTATTCCAATTTCTCTTATTGCAGCGCACTTCACTCAACATGTCATGCCGCTTCCAAGGATTTCAATTACTCTCGACGTGCCTTATGAATTATACAGGCATTTGTCATCAACCACAAGTTTATATATTTCTCTTCGATTTTTGGTACTTCTTCTTGCCTCTGTGCTACTGCTTTTCGCTTTATTAAAAACTGAAAATGCCGTTTTTGATTTGTTGGCTACATTTGTACAATTCATTGCCAACCAATGCCATGTAATAGAATAGAATTTATTTATAGAATTTTCAAAGCTGCAAAATTTAATGAGAAAAATATAAATTGAATTTAGTGAATTGCTGATTTTCTGTTGTACTGGTTTAAATGCATTATTTTATTATATTATCTTGGTTCCTTATTTAATTTTAATAATTCTTTTAATAATTAAAAAAAAAAACAAAAAGTGTATTTCTGTCGCAAAGAACCACAACATCCAGGTAGCATTTGAAAGCTGTTTCGACATCATAACCCCAAGATCACTGTATTAAAAGCAACCAGCGGAGTTTACGAAGGTAAAAATGGTGTAGAAGCTGTGGTTGCATAAATCGAGTAGAGAATTCTACTCTATTGCATGCCAAGTGCTTCTTCGCTTTCTCATTTTCTCAATGGAGCTCTATTTGTACACAGAATATTCTGTCGTTCTATTAAACATTTTCTTCTCTGGAGCATCTTATAGTAATTATTGGAAGCCATGAGCCATAATTTTGATATTGGTGCCCCATTTTGCCAAAGCGAGGAAACCTAGTAACAGAGGCGACTGTCGCAGCAACATCCGACTATTTATTCGTTAACAGATTTGAAGTTTTCTTAATTTAATATTCAGACCACATAAAATTGGCAACTTTGCAGGCAGGCACCATCCACTATCTATGACCCAATTGCTAAAGATATTGTGGCTGGGATCCATTTCACCTTTGATGTTATTGAGGATACCTCTTTCTCTAGTGCATCGGTAGAGTCCAATCCAGCTGCCCTTATTAAGTCCAATGAGAGGCAGTTGAAGGTGCTGTTCAGAAGAGTTTCGCAGTAGATCTATCTAGGTAGGTAAGTAGGTAGGTAGGTGAAATGGTTGAAGTGCCGGTCAGGCACTCCTCAATTATCACTAAAGCGCCGTTTTGATACCATTATGAGACCTGCAACAGGCAGATATCTACATCCCGCATGACCTGTTGATATAAAGAAGGAGACTGATTGAATTTAGGTTGGTGGACTGCCCCAGGCTGTAGAAGAAAGGAGCACCTAGTGACCTTAATCGTCTAGCTGCCTTCTTTCAAAGGTCCCCACTGCTTCTGCAATGGGGCTTAAATGGTAACCCTAGCTTTTTTGCGTGTGTGCCGATCGTCCATTGACCGGTAAACACAGCTACGAGCTTGGAAATTGCATGGCGGGGAGTCCAAAGGACTTTCTGAGTCCATCGTATTATTGTACTGGGGCCAAAAGGTTTTCAAAATAACATGCAAAGAAGTGGAGCTCCATCTTTTCTGCGCTTTCCTGGTAAATAATTTGTGCAATTCCCCTTTAACAACTCTCAGGGGGATGCCAATGACCGGGTAGGAGGTCTCTGAGGCCAATTCAGTCTCTTTCCTGGCAAGCTCATCAGCAATTTCATTTCCCTCTACGCTAATATGTCCTGGACCCTAGATCAGGGAAATTTTACCTGCACACACCCAAGAGATTTGATTTGTTCTTTACAGGAGTTTACTAATTTCGTTCTGCACCATGGCGTCGTCAGAACCTTAATCACGGCTTGACTGTCGGAGAAACTGTTAATATCTCCCTCGCTTCCGCGTTCTCTAAGCATTTTGCATGCCTGCGGGATCGCAAAGACTTCTGCTTGAAAAACCATAGGTAGCTTAAAGGAGATAAATACATTGGCTGATTTAGAGAAATCCCCTGCTCCGGATCCCGATTCCATATTGGAACCGTCAATGAAGACAGAGGTGCAAACTACGGTTCTGATTTTCCCCTGCCTATTTGGAAAGTTTGCCTTAGCACGACTCTCAAACTCTAGTTTGCGGATAGAGAGATCTGTTCGAAGTTCGGAGAAATACGGTGTTAACTGCCCAAAAATCCTACCATGTCTCTTGAGAAATGGCCTCCAGAAGACAATCTCCTTTAACCAGATTGCACTTTGAGCTGCAATGGATATGACGGAAAAGTCGATGGGAAGTAAGTGCAAAAGGACATTTAGGGCAGCACTGGGGAAAGTTTTACATGTTCCGGTGATGCCAATGCGTGCAGTCCGTTGCACCCTCCCCAGTTTAGTGTTATTATAGCCCTTCCGAAGAGCTTCCTACCAAACTAGGCATCCATACGTTTAAATTGGCAAAACCACTGCAACCTGTTGCTTGAGTTCACAGTTTTTACCGAACATAGAGTAGAACAGGTGTAAAAGGCTATACTGGCTTTTTTTACCCGATTTTCAATGTGTAGTTTCCAATGGAGTTTGGAATTAAGTATCGCTCCAAGATACCTAACTTCCGATGAGAGCAGGAGCACCTGGTAATTTGGGAAGTCGAAAGGGTGGAGGTTTATATTTTCTAGCAAATAGCACCAACTCCGTTTTGTCAGAGTTGACTCGAATGCCGCAAGTGGCAGCCTAGCGACTGAGTACAGCCAATAGAGCCTTTAAAAAAGTTCAGAATTAAAAACCAGAGAAGAAATGGTGTTATAAGAAGTTTATTGGTTTCATGTTCAACTACGCCCCATTCGTAGTAATCTAGGCGATTAAGGTTTGGGTCCATAAGTTCGGTGTTCTCGGTGTTTAATTTTGTTTAGAAGGCATTTTGATTGGATCACTCGCTGTTTCCGCTGTTTAATCTGATATAAACTAACTTCTGCTCATAAACGAGAATTTATATCTGAAATCTTCATTGACAACTCGACGGATGAGACCCTCAGAAACATTAAGCTTCCACGCACTGACCCTAGTTGAAAAAATTTTGCAGATTGGACATTATCAGAACGTTCCTTGTGCTTTTTGCGTTTTGCAACAGATTCTGCATCGCCGCCTAATGCTTCAAATTTACGGCAAACCTTATGAAAGCATGAAAGGGTGCAAATGGGGAGGTTTTTTTGAAAAATAACAAAATGGCGGACTTTTGAAAAAAAGGTATATTTTTCGGGTGGCAATCAGACAGTAGTATGAAAAGTTAGGGCTGAAAAGAAACGAAAATAGCACCTGCCAGAATGAGAAGCCTACAGAATAATAATCAGTTTAACTTTTTCGTTTCAGATGTTCTGAAGAGCCAAAATTCTGTTGACAAGCCACCTATCTTTTTTTCAAGACGCTTACTTTAGTGACTACCCTTCGGAATTCACAGAGAGAACGTAGGCTCGAATCTCGGTGAAACAAAATAATTAAGAAAAACATTTTTCAAATAGCGGTCGCCCCTCGGCAGGCAAAGACAAACCTCCGAGTGTATTTCTGCCATGAAAAAGCTCCTCATAAAAATATCTGCCGTTCGGAGTCGGCTTGAAACTGTGGGTCCCTCCATTTGTGGAACAACATCAAGACGAACACCACAAATAGGAGGAGGAGGTCGGCCAAACACAAAAATAACGTGTACCGCCAATTATATATCGTCCCCTTAGTATTAAAATAGGCTATACATTTTTGATGTTTTGAGAAAATGAATTTCAAACTTTTTGTCGAAAGTAGCTCTCACTCAAATCTCGTTATGTCTGTAAATATTTATTATTTTTTGACTGACGTTTTGACCCACTTTGTGGAACTAGAATTTGACAAAATTTTGACCACATATAAAATCGACGATGGAGAATCCAAAAATTCAATAAAAAAATAATAGCCTATGAGGACATAGGCTATTGTTATACTAAGGGGACGATATATACTTTGGTGCCAATCTTATATAAAATATCTCAAAAAAAAAAAATTTTTTTTGTATACTATGTATTTGATGTCAATAATAACATACTATAAAATCAAAAGGATCGCATTTTATTTGCTAAAAAAACAAAATTCCTAAATAATATCAATAAAAAATGAGTATTTGACCTTAAGAAAATTAGAGATTTTTAAATCGGCGTGGTTTGCACATATAGCGACGATAGCTGCATGTCTCTCCATTTCTTGAGTTAAGTTGTAGTCCTTCATGTCTTATGGTAGTAGTCCGGTGCGACGAGTTCAAAAATTCAATTTGTTTTTTACATTTTTCGGAAAAAAAACATCTTAAAAATATACTATAAAAATTTCAGACAGAAATTTTAATTATTTTTAAAGCTATAGCTAAAATAAGAGAGCGCGCCGTAGTGTGTATGAAAGCGTGTGACACGCCAGCAGCAGCTGTTGACGAAACTTTAAACGCATTTTTCTCAAAACCATGTTTTCGAAATTTCGGGGAATCACTGACTGAAAACTATTCAACCGATTTGGCTAAAAATTTAACCCATTATTCTAGACACACATATCTAGATCCCGGACTTTTAAAACATTTAATTTTTTAATAATAAACTGTTTAATTTAAACAATTTATGAAGAAAAGAATTAGATTTTGAGAACTTTTTTCACAACTCCGCCATTTTGTTTTTGTTTTTTTTTATATTAATGTATATTTTAGGTTCCGGACCTAAAATAAAGTGTACAGAATAATAATCGCTTTGGATTTTTTTATTTCAGATGACTTTGGAAGGCTGTGTGTTTCCCCGAACCAACTCATCTTTTTTTAAGGGGGGACCCTCATTTAGACGGTCGAAAAATGCATCATTTTTGGGAATTTTTTTCTCAGGTAAAATAACTTCAAACGTTTTGTAATTCATAAAGTACTTTAATAAATGTCTTGACTGTCTACAAAAATTTTCGGAGAAGAAAAAAAAACATTTTAAGTATGGAAATATACACCTCGTCCATGGCACCTCATTCTATCTGTGTACATTCTAGCGCTCTGAATTTTTTTCTGAAATAAAAAAACCAAATTTTTTTTAAAACTTTAGGATAATACCTTCGATGTGACATTTTGATTTAAAAAAAAATGTCGAAATTGATATTTTTTACCCAGTTTTATGTTAAAAGTGATTTTTCATGCATAAAAATTGACTTTAAAATTACAAAAAAATATGAAAATCTTTTTTTTAAAAAAACACTTAATGTCGCATTGAAAACAATTTAATTATCTTTAAAATGAGCTATTGTAAAGCCTGATTGGTTCAATACAGCGTTCTCAATTGTGTACACAAAATCGAAAAATGATGTTTCGAGAAAAACGCGTTTAAAGTTTTGATACAGGCGATAAGGCCACCCGTCGCGTCCTGTTAAAAATTTTGTCACTCCTTCAAAAATACAGATATCGACTTGAAATTTTGAAAGTATATTCTTAAATAGTTGTAGAATAGATTAAAATTATTTCCAAAAAATCGATTTTTTTGACCCGATAAATGAGGGTCCCCCCTTAAGGACTCTACTTTGACGTCAAAAATTTCAATTCAAATTAATATAAAATTAACTTTTGTATACTTCAAAACACCAATAAAAACATGTAAAAGCTTTAAAACGATCGCATTTTTTTTCCTTTTTAAAAGATTCATAAAAACCGTCGAAATTTCGGTCGTTACACCGGACTACTACCTTATGAGAAGTCCCTCAAATACTGTACGCACACATGAGATAGTTTATGCATCAAATTGCTCAGGAAATGTCCCAGGTTTTTGACACCTTATTAAATAAAGGATCTTTCACAAGATTAGATTCTTTAAAGTTTCACTATTTTTATTCAAAATACGGCTATTCATGCCCATCAATGCCCACCATAGCACGTCTACAGGCTGTGGTACGGGCATTAAACTCTTCATGGATTCACCCACACTTTATCACCTTGAGCTCAGCAATCTCAATCCGAGTCTTGTGTTTCTCTTTAATAGTTGGCTTCGGCTCATAAACTTTACTTTTCAAAAAACCCCACAAAGTAATTAATCTGAAAATCGCCAAACACAAAATTCGAAAATTGCCTACCTACGTTTGTTTTTTAAATTTTCTTTTTCCCACACCACAAGCTTTCATGTACTGTTATAATCACTTTTATTACACTTTTCATTGCACAACTTTTGCTTGTTACTTCGCTAGCTAACGAGCTTATCCGCCAAATATTTGAGAGTTAATTACAAAACATGAACTTGAAGGCGATTTCATGGCGCAACCAGAAAAAGTATAAATTTTAATAAACATCATTGGCTATTAAGAACAAAAAGCTGTACAGTATGAAAGAAAAACCACAACAAAAAAAAAGTTTGGTTAAAAGTTATGCTATCACAAACTTTACATTCTAACAAAGACTTAACTCGCTCGCTACACTCATTACGCTTTCAAAACTTTTACAAGCCATTTAATAAAAAAATTAAGAGGGGAAAAAATCAAATAAAAAAAGGAAGCAAATGAAATTGCCAGCAAGCAAACAAAAATGGGAGGTGAAATATAAAATTCTATGTTGTTTTTTCTCATATTCTAGGATTTTTAGTTGGCGGCTGCATACCAAACTTGGCCGTTTTCGCGCCGATCGAAGCAGTTAGTCTGACCACTTAAGCGCTGAGAGTACTAGCGTGGCAGAGAGTGGCATAGGGAGGGGTGGTTGCAGTTTCGCTAGAACAGTTATATATTGTTCTTACTCATTTAGCCATGTTAATTCATTAATCCTGATTTGCAGTCAGACGCATTCGTTTGTTCGTGGGGCGCGTTGCTAATTGCATTTTTACGCCATTTACACACAACGAGAATAACAACGGGGCGAGGAAGAGAGCGAGGTATGAAAGTTATATAAAAGGTCAGAGCATAAGTAACTTCTAACCGAGAGCTAATTGAGTAGGTGTGCGCGTTGAGATAAGAGTGAGCGAGGTGGGGAAACAAGCGGAGAGCGTACGTGATTGGTTGAGTGGTGGTGTGAGACAATAAGAAAAATTACCACAGCAGTACAGTTAGCGCTGAGTGAGTGCGCAACCCATTTCCTTTGTATAAGTCCACAAGGAGAGTGGCGCTTGGCAGGGGTGTCACCTATGCTCTGAGAGTGTGCGAGTGTGTGTGTGTACTTTTTGGTTTCTGCTGGTGGTCAGCCATTACTTTTCAGCCTCAGCTGAGCGTACGTACATTCGAAAGAAATGTGAATTGTATAAAACTAATTCTCCGGAGCATTACTTCCGCAATTAGGCGCAATTCTTTGCGAAATTCTTTTCCCCACCATTAGGTTTGGCTGCCCTTTTGTGTTCTCTTGCTAGGTTTTTTTTGTATCATTTCGATGGCGACTGTCGCTGCTCTCCACCTACAATCACTTTGATTTCACCTTACCTACGAGCCCATTTTTTTCTTTTCTTTCCTTCTACCAAAGCTGTCTTTTGACTTTTTCTATTGTTCATTGTTATGCCTGCCATTTATCTCTGCTAGTGGTGGCTGCTTTCATTAGTTGCCCAATCATTTTTGCTGATTTCTGCTATTTTGCCCTTTTCACACACACACACATACAAAGAGTTTGACTGGTAAGTGTGTGCAAAATGAAAATCGCACATCGAACGAAATCAATCAAGTGAATGGCGTGTGTCTGCTGCATGCGGTGCTACCATCACCAAGAATAACAACAACAAATCCAATGTCAGAACCAACACGAGCACCATTAAAATCAACATCATCATTTGGGCAGTGAGTGATCAACGGCAAAGGACTAAACCAAAAAAAAAATTAATAAAAAAAAAAAAAGAAGGAAGAGTACAGCAACATGCATTGCCACCTACACAGTGTTCTGCCTGCTCTAGCTGCTTATTGTGCACGCTGCTGCAGCTCTTCATCAGCAAAAGTTTCACATGAAGTGTGGAGCTTATACTCGACTTTGGAACCCCTTTCTTATGTATATTGAGTTTTTTTTTTACTTTTAGTTCTCACATAGTTTCAGTAATTTTATACTTTTTTCAAACTATTTTTTTTCTCACATTAAAAAACGTTTTTTCTCTTCTCTTTTTCATTTTGTCCAAACCAAATTGCTGTAATAGCGAAATTGTATTGTGGTGATAAATTCATTTGCGCCTTTTGTTTGAAATTGACCATACACATACACACACACAAGCACAAGCACACTTTGCACATTGTGCCTTGAAATGCAATTTTTCAACCCGCCTGCACTCTGCTTCCTTGCTTCCTCTGCTGTTTCACTTCACGTTGAGCTTCAGCGCAGTTTTCCGCTGCAGCAGCAATTTATAAATATTAATGAACTAACTGTATTTTTACCGCTTTACGCCCTCTTTGTATGTATTTGTATATGCGGAAATTTACTGTGGCCAAATTACGCCACAAATTACAATTTGAAGTGTTGTGTTGAAAAAAATTTCAATGTAAAGCAGCCTTGATTAGCTTTTAACCACAGTGTATATATATTTTTTTAAGTGATAATGAAATAATTTTTGCCAATAATTGTTCTCCAAGCCAGGTTTTTACAACTCGTAGTAATTTATTGCCGCCTGGCCCCTTCAACAACACAACTTTCGCCCCATGATTATTCGGCTTCGAAATCAATGAGTTGAGTTGGTCGAGCATCAAATACTCGTATTAATTTCTATGCTTAGGCGTATCGCAGTGGATCCATTTTTCATTTCCAATACCAACTCGATACAGAAATGTTCTTTTTATGGCGTTACAGAATCGTTTCCGAAATGCTATTAATAGTTTTCGACCTTCCGTAGCTGTAGCCCAGGTGAAACTCAGTTCCTTGCTTTTGTTCCAATGCTTTTAGACACTTAGAGATTCCTGTATATGTTATCACCAATGATTATCCAAACTTTTCTTGCTTTTGTTTAGCACAAGAAAACTGCTGTTGTTGTAGTTCCCAAGCTCGATTCTTCAAACAGGAAACACCAAATGATAGAAAATTTTGTTTCTAATAGCGGTCGCCCCTCGGCAGGCAATGGCAAACCTCCGAGTGTATTTCTGCCATGAAAAAGCACCTCATAAAAAATATTTGCCGTGCAGTGACAACTTGAAACTGCAGGTCCCTACATTTGCGGAACAACATCAAGACGCACACCACAAATAGGAGCAGGAGCTCGGCCGAACATCGAAAAAGGGTGTAAGCGCCAGAAAATTGCTGAGAGATGATGTATTTATATGTGTTTTTGTTTCATTCTCGGAATATATCTGAACTGCGTAAACAGAGATATTTTTGCAAATATGATTAAACTAGATTTTGTTTGAGGTTAAAATATTCCGAGAAATCGTAAGAGAGAAAGTATTGGATTTAGTAAGAAAATAGACTTTTGAAAACCATAGAAGGCCAGGTATCAATGTTTATTCAACGAAAAGTACCTTGATCATGTACAGAACATTTTTGTTACAAAAAAAAAAAATTAAAAAAAACTTCCATGGGTAGACCCGTGGGCAACTTCTAGCATTATTATAAAAACTGCTAGTCGTTTAAGTCCCAAATAAACATTTGCCAATGGTGGGAATATGATCGATCAAAATATCAATCAACAGAGAGATGAGTAAATTATTCAGCGAACTAAGAGTTTTAGCACGCGATAAAAATAGTTGGCAACATATTGTAACTAGAAGAAGTTTCCAAATATGTATACTCTTAGATTTTATTTTATTTATATTATCTTATTCACTAAAAACAAAATAATGGCATCAATACCATCCCCTGGCTAGTACGATAAGTTACCATGTACAAGTTTTGAAAATCGGTTGTAAAACAACAACAGAATCGAAGTAGCAAAATCGCTCTCAAACTTGAAGTTGCCCTGAATATCCTCTTTCAGTGAAAGTGCCATAATTCCCCCAATTTTGCTCCGACCGCCTAGAGGGTTTCATGGAAGCATTTGGCTACCGAAGGTGAGGCTGGAGGGTCTGAAGATTCTTCACTGCCTCAAGCTTCAAAACCCTGAGAATCCTATGGACAACTGGTCTATAATCAAGTTGGAGAAACCTCAGAAAAACTGGCTTATTTCTGAAGAGTCTCTGAAGGTACTCGACGAAAAGAAGCACAAACTCCGTTTTGGCCTCAGGATGGCCAAACTTAAGATCTTCCACATGTATGGTGCTGCGGATGGCGACCTGGTCGTAATAGGTAAAGTAGCAAATCAGCTCGACAAACTACGGCCGTCTGCGACGGACGCGGTACCCGAAGCCAAGAGCACCATGAAATTCTCGGAGCTTAGGTAGGCCATAAAACAGACTTAACAAAGAAATGTTAAGGGTAGCTCAGATTAACCTTCGCGTCGCTAGTTTAGCCACCGATAACCTCTGTGTCATCCTCAAGGAGGAAGACATAGATATCTGCCTGATCCAAGAACCCTGGGTTTGGCAGTCCAAGATCATGGACCTAAAGAGCAAACACTAAGATCTTTTTTATGCCCAGTCGGAAGGTAAGCCTAGGGCTTGTATCCTCGTTAGAAATACTATTAATGCCTTTCTGACTTCTCATTTCAGCTCGCCAGTCGGGACAGTGGTCCGTGTAGAAACATCTAATGGCCGCTGCTGCTATTTGGTTTCTGGGTGAGTGGGGCTTTGGTGGGCTCACCTTCATTTAACAAAGATGACATCGTCATAGACTGCGACGCCAATGCGGGCCATACCATTTGGGGAAGCAGCGAGTCGCTTTTTGATTTCATTATTAGCCGTAATCTCCTTATTTGGAACAAGGGCAACATCCCCACGTTTATATTTCCAGCATCGGAAATATCAAACGGTTGAGAGGAGGTTCTTGATATCACTCTTTTGACTAATTCGCCTGCCATTAGGGTTGATAATTGGAAGGTTTCTCAGAGAAATTCCTTTTCGAAATCAATTTCGTGCGGGAAACCATATCTCCTCACAGGAACCCTAAAAGAACCGGCTTGTCGCTGTTCAATAGGGTTTTCAATAATAAATTGAAAAGACGAACTGTTTCCTACTCATCCACTGATCAACTGGACAAGCAGGTGGAACACTTGCAGCGATCAGACGGCCTTCAAAGTGGCTTGTTCAGTATCTTTCGGCAAGAAAGACTTTCCTCCCTGGTGGAGCAAGACGCTGGGCGACTTAAAAAAGAAAGCTAGGAGGATTTTTAAGGAATGCTACCAAACTTTGAAAATTACCGGTTATTTTTAATGAATACAAAAGGCTATTAAAAAAATAGAAAAATTTATTAAAAATTATAATTCTGCTACCCGCGAGAGCCACAAGTCTACTCGATAACATATTACAAACTCAAATCAATCAGTACTTTTTGAGAAATTGTTTCGAGAAAAACACGGGTAACGCGCTTATACCTGAGCGCCGTACTCCGAACCGGTCTCGTTTTAAAGGACTGTGACGTCTAAACTACAACGAATTTCAATATAAAAATTTACAAGTATATTTTTGAAAGTATAAACTATCATAACATGAAAAAAGCTCGATTTTTTCGAAATTCTAGACCAGAAAGGTGCCTTAACTGGAATAGCTAAAACGGATTTAGGTAAGACTTGCCATCCAGAAACAGTTCAAAGAGTAATGAGACAAGCAAATTTTATAGGTAGAATAGCCCGTAATAAACCTTTCGTTAGTACAAGTAATAGAAATATGAGATTTCAATTTGAAGAAATCATGAACAAATTTGTTTATTTAAAACATCTGCAAGAAAATTTGGTAGGCGCTAGAAAATTACATGAAGATGACTTTCGCTTATAGCCAGTTAACGACACTCAAACATGAGTCACAAATAATATTAACACGATTTATATACGAATGTCCCCGCATTGTTGAAACTTCGGCATAATCACCAGATTTGAACGTCATCGAAAATTTGCGGTCGGTTTTGACATCCATAACAAATTTAATCTTATAAAAGGTGTCGCCTGAAGAGTGGAACCCAATTAATCCAGAATAGGCAAACAAATTGGTTGATTCCATACCACATCGACTTGAAGCTGTAAATAATAATAAAGGATACCCAAATAAGTACTGTACGAGGTGTGTTCAAAAAGTATCGCGAATTTTGAATTTTCGCAAGTTACGTATATTCGAATTTCGATTTTTGTGTGGAGATATATTGGTACTCATGTCTCTCACTCATGCCGACAAGTTCGACCATTTTGAATGTTCAGTTAATTGTCGACAGCTGCTTTGTTTGCACGTATTGCGGCTCGTCTGTATCAAATTTTGTGTGAAAAACGAAATTAAGTGCGCGGATGCATTCCGAATATTGACTGTGTCATACGGCGAAGCTACTTTGGACCAAAGCAACATTTACCGGTGGTACAAAATATTCTCAGAAGGCCGAGAAGGTGTGAACGACGAAAAGCGTGCCGGACGCCCGAGCACTTCAACAACAGACGAAAACATTGATGACGTGAAGAAAATGGTATTGGCCAACCGTAGAATTACCGTAAGAGAAGTTGCTGAGGACCTACACATATCGATTGACTCGTGCCGTTCGGTTTTTTTTTTCAATGATTTGGGCAGGAGACGGGTCGCCGCAAAATTCGTACCAAAGCTACTCAATTTCGATCAAAATCAGCATCGCATGAACATTGCTAATGAGATGTTGCACTCTGTCCGCGACGACCCAACTTTGCTCCAAAGGGTCATAACTGGTGATGAATCGTGGGTTTATGGCTATGATGTGGAAACCAAAGCTCAATCATCTCAATGGAAGTTGCCGCACGAACCATGACCGAAAAAAGCGCGCCAAGTTCAGTCGAATGTAAACGGTTTGCTTACCGTTTTCTTCGATTGCAGGGGCGTTGTGCATCATGAGTTTTTGCCAAAAGATAAAACGGTCAATAAGGAATATTACCTGCAAATTATGCGCAATTTGCGCCACACAATTCGCCAGAAACGCTCGGGTTTGTGGAAGAATAAAAATTTACTCCTGCATCACGATAACGCCCCTGCTCACACATCGTTGCTTGCGACGTTTTGGCCAAAAACAACACACTAATGATGCCACAGCCACCATAGTCCCCAGATCTGGCCCCCTGTGACTTTTTTTGTTCCTGAATCTGAAGAGGCCCATGAAAGGACGACGCTACGCTTCCATTGATGAGATAAAGATGGCATCGAAGGCGGAGCTGAACAAGATAAGAAAAATGATTTTTGGAAGTGCTTCGAAGATTGGCACAAGTGCATAATATCTCATGAGGATTACTTTGAAGGGGACAAAATAGATATTAGTGAATAAATAAATAATTTTTCAAAAACCACAAAATTCGCGATATTTTTTGAACGCACCTCGTCCACCTTATGATCTTAGAAATTTCAACTAAATTCTCGTAGTTGTTATTTTCTAAGTTGCTCCATTTAGGCTTCGTGTTTTTTACTTTTTTTGTTGCATGAAATGTAATGAAAGCGGGGAAACCTTTTTGTATTTTATGTTGACAAATGAAATAAAGCAAAGTAAAAAAGATATCCTCGTACTCTGTTTTTGCATTTTTGTAAAATATTATGAAACATAAATAAAAAATACCAGTCTAACGGTTAGACGCGATAGAAATGAAACCTTCCGTAAAACAACCTGAGGGATAATTATAGCTTCATTATAATATTGCTATAAAGTTCATATTTTATTTTCTTCATTTTATTATTATTCATCCTCAATGTTCTCCATTTCAATAAATGATACGAGTGGCTTATGATAGCTAAAATATGATACAAATGCTTTGGTTTCGATGTTGTCAACATATCTTTGAAATACCGCGTCAATTGTTGTTTTTGATCATGTTGTCGATTCAGTGCGATTGTTACACATTTTTAAATTTAATGCTCTATTGAGAAAGTCAATTAAGAGCGAGAATGTGAAAAAAAATCCTTTTTTTTGTTTTTCCAATAAAAAAGTCTTTTTGTTTTGTAAATCTGCTACCCACCATAGCGATGTATCTCCTGATGAATGGTAGGTAGGTAGATAGGTAGGATGGCAAGAGGTTCCCAAGTACACTACAAGTAGCACTTACGTGCCGTTTTGATGCCATAATGTGGACCACTACCTGTGAAAGGATTTAGGAAGGAGAGAAAACCGTCTACAGCCATCCAGTGCTGTTGATGTAGCGGAGGAGAGAAAAGGGATCTAGGCTGGAGAATTTCATCAAGTCATCCCCAAAGGGCACGCTAAGGAATCTCAAGCGCCTAGCCGCCAGAGCCGGACATTTGCAGAGAAAGTGTTCCACAGTCTCTTTCTCTGCAGGATCCCCACAGCTTCTGCAATAGGGGTTGTACGGAATTCAAAGCTTCTCCGCATGAGTGCCGATCACCCAGTGATAGTGATCACCGCAATGAGTTTGGAAATTGAATGGCGGGGGACTCCCATCACCTTAAGCGTACTGTTTCTATCGTATTGAGGCCATAGTGCTTTTAAAATAGCACACGATGAGACAGACCTCCATCTGTCGTGTGCTTTTTTTAGAAAGAAATTGTGTAGTTTCCCTTTAACGACGGCCAAGGGCATACCGATGTCTGAGATGGGGGCAGCTGGAACCGGTTCTGCCTTGGCTATCGGAAAAAATATTAATGTCTCCCTCCCAACAGCGATCCCGAAGCATTTTGCATGCCTGCAGGATCACAAAGAACTCTGCTTGAAAAACGCTGCTTGTCTCCAGCAGTTTAAAGAAGACCGAAATGCTGGCTGATTTAGAGTAAACCCCCGCTCCCACTCCAGACTCCATTTTGGATCCGTCAGTGAAAACCGAGGCATCTATATCCGCACCGACTCTCCCCTCTTTCCAATCTTGCCTGCTCGGAAAGATAGCTTTACCACAACCCTCAAAGCACAGTTTGCGGATGGAGAGGTCGGTGCGAATATCAGAGAAGGAAGGGGAGAGCTGCTTCAAGATGCTACTATGTCCTAAAGGAAGTTGTCTCCAAAGGCCAATCTCTTCAGCCTAATAGCACTCTGAACAGCAATGGATTTAACCTGCAGATCCACAGGAATAAAGAGGAGAATAACGTTGAGCGCAGCGGTGGGACATGTTCTACAGGCACCAGTGTTGCCCACACATGCAGTTCTCTGCACTCTCTCTAATTTAGTGGTGTTGTAGCCCTTCTGAAGAGCTACCAACCAAACTAGACAACCGTGTGTCAAAATTGGCAGAACCACTAAGTTGTACATCCAAAGTACGATACGTAGCTCGAGACCCCATTTTTTGCCGAACATAGATTTACAGGTGTAAAAGGCTATATTGGCCTTCTTAACTCGATTTTCTATGTGCAGCTTCCAGTGGAGCTTGGGGTCAAGTATTACACCAAGATACTTGGCTTCCGATGAAAGAGTAAGACACCGGTTGTTAAGTCTAGGAAGCTTAAAAGGTGGAGGGTCGTAGTTTTTGGTGAATAGCATCAACTCCGTTTTGTCAGAGTAGACTCTGAGACCTCTAGTGGCGGCCCATCTGCTGAGTATAGCCAGTGCACCTTCCAAAATTTTTGCCATTACTGATGGGAAGGGACCTGAGACCATTTGGACCAAGTCATCGGCAATGTTACCATCTTTACCCCGCCCACGTGACGGGAAAAATCGTTAACTCGAAATTTCATCAAGCAGCCATTTTTGTGTGACTTTTATTAACTGTCTGAAAAAAAATGTCTACATTTAAACTATAATAAATACTAACGGTAAATTTTAGGGTGAAAAAAAGTCCATTGTTTTCTCAATTACGTACTAATTACGTTCTGAGCTAATTTGCTATTTTGGTTTCGTTGATTCCGTTAAGGTATTTTTGATGTTAAAGAAAGTGTCGATAAAATCACTGAGATAATTGAAGTTGACCGGCAGGTTAACAGTCGTAGCTTTGGCCAGGAGCTAAATATCAGTGCTGCAGTAGTGCTTCAGTTTCCCTGCTAACCACAGCATTCAGAGATTACCAAAAAGTAATGTCTTCAAGTATCAAGGCCGAACGGAATTTTCTTGTGGTAAAGATCAACTTGTTTTGACAAAGCGCTTGACATATATTTGCTATTCAATTTCTAAGGGAGTTTTAGAGAAGATGAAGTCTTTTGATTATATTCCTATTTTTCGTTTTAAATGTAATAAGCATTTTAAAGAGATCCACAAACATCAGTGTATGCTTTTGTTCGTCGAAAGGGGTACGAGGTCCCCTTTATTACCACTCAATTCTAATTAGCATTTGCAGAGCAGAGAGCTTCTGTGTTGAGTTTAAGGCTGTGTCTATTATAAAAACTTGTTTGTGTGTTGAAGAGCAATGCAGATAATTGAGAAAACGTTTTGAACCTCAAATTACTAGCAGTGAAAAAAAAAACAACTAGCGGTATACGTGAGTATAGTAGCTCTATTGCGTTCACGGTATAAACACCTGCAGGGTTAACCCCAGCTGCCATTGCATGAAGTTAAATTCCTCGATTGAAGGAAAGGTATACTCTTCCTAGTTGTGATTTATTTCATATGAAAATAATATTAAGTAATAAAGCAAAAGTCACGTAAAACTACAGAGAAATATTTTTATAGCGTTTTTAAAAAGAAATCAGCCAGTGCTTAACTTTCATAAAACACTTAAATCATTTCTTTTTTTAACAAAAATTTGGAAAACAAACCAACTGATTATTTACATATGGGTTTTCCAAACAGAGGTGTTATTTTAATATTTAAAGAAAAATGCTATTTTTTTTTAATATAAATCATCATTCATTTATGCATGCATTCATTCATTATAAAGAGGAAGGTATGCCGTTAATAGTCGAAAATAACATCAGACAAATGACCATCACGACCACGCTTACAGGCCAATATCCTTTTCATGAAATTTTCCATAACCGAATTGCAAAGTGGCTGCCCTACGTGCTCGATAGTTTCACGAATTTCATATTTATTAGTAAAGTCTTGAATCGACCCTGGGCTGTTGGCGTAGACCTTCTCTTTCACGTGTCGCTAAAGAAAAAAGGTCACAAGGTGTTCGGTGTTCACAAGATCTCGGTGGCCAATTGTGATCACCTCTTCGAGAGATAACACGGTCCGGAAACTTTTCCCGTAAAATATCAATGGTTTCGTTGCTTGTGTGACACGTAGCGCTGTCTTGTTGAAATTAATCGTTGTCCAGATCAATACCATCCAATTCTGGCCTAAAAAATCGTTAATCATCTCTCGAAAGCGCAATCCATTCATTCAAAGCCCATGTCATTGGAAAACCCTTTACAAGTCCGGTCGAGAATGCGCTTTAAATTACAAAAATTTTATTTAATGTCACTAAAATTTTTTTGCACGCCACCCAGAGAACAGACACCAAACAAATAGTGCCCAAAAATTAATTACATATGTATGTGTGTTTGTATCTATTTAATGTATGTCTGTGTGTGCGATGCATTTCTACACTTTTCGAGTTGGCACTTGAGTGCTGCGGAAATTTCCCCAGAGCGTGCATAAACTACTTACTTACTATTGTACAAGGCGTCGTTTTGTGGTTGTCTTATGTCTAATTTGGCGACATTTTATGTGCTTTTGTTCTCGGCTGCTATTGTTTTGTTAAAGGGCTGCCACAGCTACCGCTTCGTTACTCACACACGCACGTACTTTTTGTTGTGCACACATACACGCGCGCTCTCACACACAACTAATGTTGGCCACAAAATGTGTTTTGAATGCATACGCACGCACACATACGCGGAAGCATCACATTTGTTTGAAATGTTTTTGTCCGCCGTGGCGTATAAGTATTCGCTTCCGTTCTCAGAGGCCCACATTTGCACACTTGGCTCAAATTTTGTGTACTGTCTGATAAATGTAAGCATGTTTGGACACAAATGAAAGCGCACATAATAATTCAACCACATTTTCTTTCCACACCACTTTATGGCCGTCCTCTCCTCTCATCGCCATCATTACTCCGGCGGGTTTCTTTGTTTTGTGGTGTCGCATTTTTGCATTTACTTTGCTTTGTTTTATCTCAAATCGCCAAGTGTCTCCAGTGCATTGCTGGCTACTTGCTTTGCATGTGCGTGTGAATGTGTGTGAGCGTGTGAATATACAAATTTTGAAAAGAGTCTCTTTGTTTGTGCCAAAAGTTTTGTCTCACAGTTGTGTTGTAGTTTATTAATTTTGCACGCAACACATTTCTCTCCAACCTTTTCAATTTCAATACATTTTCGTATTTTCACATTTTCCATTTTTGTAATATGTAATGTGTAACGGTGTGTTGTTGTCGCTCATTTTCAATTTTCAAATTCCTCTGGCATGCCTTACATTCCTCTCTTGCACTTCGACTTCCGCTTAGCAGCTGCCAGTGGCTGTTTAGGTGGCTGTGTTTTTGCGGTTGCAGCTGTGAAAATATGCGGCTGCTGCTCGTCTGCATTATCATTTGAATGTATTTTTCTGGTGAACCGCGCAATTAAAAATTCTTAATTGTATTACAAAGAAATAAATGAAGTGGTTGAATTTTTGTTGGCACTGGTTCACCATTCAAGTTGCACCATGAGCTTGATAAATAGAAATTAGCCAGCTACGGATAGGTGAAAAGGGTGCACAAATCGGTGAGAAGGCTAACAAAATAAAATAAAATATATAACGAATAAATAATTTATATATGTCAACCAAAGTTTAAGTATGAACCTTCTCTGCCCCAACAGCCATTCAAAGTACTACTGTAGCTCAAATACCTGGTCCGCTTATCAGGAAAGGCCCCCTTGAATCGGGGGGATTCGTAATGGGAAGACCAAAAATTAGGTGCCCGGTGATTGCAGCCAGGAAACTATTTGTTAAACCGGACTCTTTCACTATACTTTACTTTATGCGCTCATATGCAAACACTGCTCTAACATCTTCCAGTATTTTGAATTACCTTCACTAACAGACTCTAAGCAGCGGCTTGATGCTAAAAAAGTTCGATGAAGGAAACTGAAATTGGCAATCAAAAAAATATGCCACACGACTGTAAATTCTTGGGCACTTAAATTATTCAAGCCTATTTTGAGTAGAGGTGCCCTCACTTGTTTCTTCTCCATCCCATGATACTTAGTGTCCCATCAAAAATGTACTAATCTAGCGAGAGTTGGGTAAAATTTATTTGAATAACAAATGACAAATAATCCGAAATAACGAATCCAAAATAACAAACAACTCCGTTCATATAGAGAAAAAAATAATTTGAATAACGAATAAATTATTGGGGTCTTTAACTAAAGGGTTTTCCAATAACAGGTGTTACAGGTCAATAGATTGCGCTGTCGAGAGATGATTAACGATTTTTTGAGGCCAGAATTGGATGGTATTGATCTGGACAACGTTCATTTTCAACAAGACGGCGCTACTGCCCCACAAGCAACGAAACCATTGATCTTTTACGGGAAAAGTTTCCGAACCGTTGCAGGACATAGGTGAAGAGGTGATCACAATTGGCCACCGAGATCTTGTGACCACCGAACACCTTGTGACTTTTTTCTTTGGCGACACGTAAAAGAGAAGGTCTACGCCAACAGTCCAGGGTCGATTCAAGACCTCAAAAATGGAGTTCGTGAGGATGTCGAGGGCATAGGGTAGGTAGCCACTTTGCAATTCGGTTATGGAAAATTTCATGAAAAGGATATTGTCCTGTAAGCGTAGTCGTGGTGGTTATTGTCCTGATGTTATTTTCCACTATTAACGGCATTGTAATGAAAAGTTTTTATTATTTATTTGTTTGTTATAATTATTTATTTGTCGTCCCAAGCTAGGCATCCAGCTTGGCGAACGATTATTTTCTTTCTTGTGTCTTACATACTAATTACAAGCGTTTTTATAGTAACTTTTATCAATGCAAGCCAATAACAATTTTTCGGTGTTTACTTGTGTAATATGATTCTAGCATTCACGCGCCGCGCATAAAATAATTACGTTAGCTATGTTTGCGTTTACTTTCAAGTGTAATGAACCTTTTAAGAAATATGATACTTTATTTAAACGGCACAGCACAGTGAATGCATAAGTGGACAATAAAATAAAAAGCCAAAACAAAATGTTTATGAATATTAATGTTAAGGCATATCCGACTTATAATCATACTACACCTCCCTTCTTCGGAAGAATGCTCATACAACTTTTTTTTGTATGAACATTCTTTTACATTGAATTGTTAAAATAAAATATGTACATAAGAGTAATCTTAATTTTAGTTATATGTATATATTGTATTAATTTTCTAAGTTTAGACCGGTCTTTAAAACTACTTATTGTTGATAAATCTTAAGCCTATTTTTGTGAACTATTTGTTCTTTTAAAGATAACTTATCGACTATAGTAACATTATTTTTATCATCTATTGCTTTAATGGTATAAGGCCCACAATATTGGGGTTCCAGTTTATGGGCCACTTCATTCCTAAGTAAAACTAAATTGCCTATGCTAAAATTGTGATCCAAACTATTTTTATCATAAAATGTTTTTTGCTTAATTTTAGCTATGTCTATCATATTGCGAGCTCTTTAGAATGTCCATTACAGTTTTAGCATCATTGATTTGGTTCACCTCATTCAGTAGCGCTACTTTTACTTTATTTAATATCATATTGCCCTTATTTTTAAAATCATTTATCGAGACAAATTCGAAAATTTTCTCGCTAGGTGCCACTTGTAAATTATTAATGCCATATTTGTCGGCCACTTCGTCGAGCCTAGAGAAGAATTGTCCTAAGTCAATTTTCCCATTAACAAATAAGTCATCAATTTTTATATATGCCATTATAGATTTTCCTCGTTTGATGTAACATCGCGTGGGTGTAATCTTTAATTTATTGTATTTCCTGACGTCAGTGTTATTAATTGGGACATATATTTTGGGCTTATCATATGTTTTAATGTGCTGCTGTGTATTTGGACTGTTGTTATTTTTCGACATTGATCTAGTCACTATTTTGTATAAATTTTGATTCTTTTCATTTATTTCCTTTAAGTCATTGATTGTAATGCGAGACAAAGCGTCCGCGACGTGATTATCTTTTCCTTCAATTTTTTATTGTGCATAGCATATAATTTTAATACTAATATCAATAAGGTTATGACTGTGATTATAATTAAAGAAATTTTGATTAAATTTAAGCCAGTATTAACGACTACTTCGTTTACTACATTGGGTTTATTAACTTTTGATAAAAAAAAAATTAGCTATTGGGGACCTTATACCGTAAATCAAATAATTTATAATGTAAGGATATATAATTTTGTTTTTACATTGAATTTATTTATTTATATTTTTTTTTTTTTTTTTTTTTTTTTTTTTAAACGACAACATTTTGAAAAATTTTGTTTTTACATTGGATTTATGAATTTTTTTTTTTCAAGTTAATTCATTTATTAAGTAAGCATATTAGAAAGTATATTATATCAAATTCAAACATTTTCATAATTTAAAATGACTTTCCGAATCATTTTTTTTTTTGCTTAATATATTCATTTACAGTTTCATCTCTAAATTCTCGCCATGTAAAGAAATAATTTATATATTTTTTTTTTTTTGCGAGCGGTTAACGCTTGTCAGCCTATACTGACTGCGTGTAGCACGCACAGTTTTTTTTTTTGTTTTTCTGCGAGCGGTTAACGCTTGTCAGCCTATACTGTCTGCGTGGAGCACGCACAGTTTTTTGTTTTGTATGTATTTATTTAATAATTAATCTGCTTACGCTGTTGCAGCAGGAATTCCAATTTTGAGATGCGTTCCCAAATGGAGCACGCCTTGTTCCAGGGTGGGGGTGGCTGGGTCTTGACTTCTCGGAGTAGATATCCATGACTCCAAAATCCATGACTATTTCGGCTTCTGTGGTCATCTATCTTCTGGTCTATTGGCCAGACCAGGAAATTCACGCAACTGGTAGATCTTATTGGCTGATCAATACCAGGACTTTGTTATTAGTATTTGCTTTCCGCCACTTGTGCAAAAATCTTAGCACCAAGCTGGACTTTGGAATAAGCATTTGAGCTTTCCGCCACTTGTGCAAAAAAATCTTAGCACCAAGCTGGCAGGATCGCCATGTAATGAAAAAGTTTTATTATTTATTTGTTTGTTATAATTATTTATTTGTCGTCCCAAGCTAGGCATCCAGCTTGGCGAACGATTATTTTCTTTCTTGTGTCTTACATACTAATTACAAGCGTTTTTATAGTAACTTTTATCAATGCAAGCCAATAACAATTTTTCGGTGTTTACTTGTGTAATATGATTCTAGCATTCACGCGCCGCGCATAAAATAATTACGTTAGCTATGTTTGCGTTTACTTTCAAGTGTAATGAACCTTTTAAGAAATATGATACTTTATTTAAACGGCACAGCACAGTGAATGCATAAGTGGACAATAAAATAAAAAGCCAAAACAAAATGTTTATGCATATTAATGTTAAGGCATATCCGACTTATAATCATACTACAGCATACCTTCCTCTTTGTAATAAAATAAACCTCCTATCACTTATATTAAGACATAGCATTTTTCTTTAAATATCAAAATAACACCTCTTATTAAAAACCCTATACTGTATGCTTCTAGGTAGCTAGGTGAAATAGTTGAAGCACCAGTCTGGCACTTCCATGTAGCTCTAATGAGTATTGATGCCATTATGAGACACCCAACAGGCAAACATCTACAGCCAGCCAGAAGGAGAAGAGTGATGCGAGTTAGGTTGATACACTACCCCAGGCTCTCGTATAAAGAGGCACCCAGTAACCTAAATCGTCTAGTTGCCAAAGCCGGACCTTTACAGAGAAAGTGCTCACCACTCACACACCTTCTGCATCGCGGATTAAATGGTAAACTTTGTATTCCTGCGTGTGTGCCGAACATCCAATGAAGCCCCATCTGCTCTTTAAAAAAACTCGAGAGGATGCCGATGTCTGGGTAAGAGACCTATGAGACCAAGTCAGTCAACTCCTTCCTAGCAAAGCTCACCAGCAATTTAATTTCCTTCTATGTTCCGATGTCCTGCAACCCAGATCACAGAAATGTTACCTGCACACCTAAGAGATTTCATCTCCTTTACAGGAATTGATCAGCTTGGATCTGCATAACGGCGTCGTCAGAGCTTTGATCGCGGCTTGACTATCGGAAAAAATGTTAATATCTCCCTTGCTCCTGCATTCTCTAAACATTCTGCATGACTACAGAGTGGCAAAGACTTCTGGCTGAATATCACTAGTAGTATTCGGTAGTTTTAAGGAAATAAATTGGCTGATTTAGAAAAGAAAAAAACCCGGCTTCGTCTTGGAACCGTCAGTGAAGACTTTATGCTTCTACTTGTGCTGAAAAATTCTGCATGAGAAGTTTAAAAATTTAATTTTTCCACCAGTTTAAAGTACTCCAAAATGCAAGTGAAGCAACTCGAATGTATTACAATGAATAATTCCCAATTCCTCTTTGTACCACCTCCTAATCAGCACTTCCAGCTCAATACTTTGGATGCGCCTTAATTTTCGCTGGCATCTTCGCAATCATTGTTGCTTTTGGTTTTGTCACCCAAAAATTCCTTTGAGAAATTTTCCAGCTGCTAAATTTCACCTTGCCCCAACTCACAATAAATCGAATTAAGTTCAATTACAGTTGGAAGAGTGCAGCCACCACCAACAAAAGCTGCAGTGGCGCGTTAAAAGGCAAGGAGGTGTGTGCAATCAGATCTCTATGCCCGAGTGTATGTAGTTGCTACCAATACTTGCAATAGGTGAGGAATGTAACACTTTATCGTCACTCTACGTCCGCCACATACTCGATCGCTCATACGAATGTAATGCTGTATGTAGACACATCAAGTTTTTCTTATACAGCGGATAGATGCAATCATCAGCTACTCTTCAGCCCCTGTCTATCTTTTCTACTTTCCCGCCGCTCACCTACGACTTTCGTCCTATGCTGTGCCAAATTTTCTGACTGACGCCACGTGTCGTCGTGTGGCATGTGTGAAAACATTTTTGATTCATTAAAAATTTAAACAGTTCAAAGTGTTCTGCACTGGCAGACGAATATGTTTTACGGATTCCTTCTCGCTGCAATGTGGCGTTGTGCTCTTTTCTGTTACCTTTTGTGCATTTGTTTGTGTCTGCATTGAATAGTGCTTGCCATGTGCCAGAGGTTGCACGGCGGGATAGGGAAACATATACATATTGAATATTGAAAAAGAATGAGATACAAATTTTCAAATAGGAAATTTTTTACTACATTTCGAATATTTGAGAATTTAGTTTTTTTCGTGGAGGGAAAAAGCAATCCATTATTTTTGTGCAAAATTCAAAACTTTATTTAAGATGTCTCGGATTGTACGATTTGGGTCAAATATGCACCGTATTCTTGTATAATTTGTTGCCATTTTAAAGGTAGCTTTATAATGCCTCTCTGATAGAAGTCTTGATTGGCGGAAAACTCTAGTAATCGAATTTCACAATCTTCTCTTGATGCCAATTTCTTATCACTCAGGATGATGCAATGAGAGAAAAATATGGCAATCGCTTGGTGCCAGGTCTGGACGCATTTACGACGAGTCACTACAGACGTGTCCGTACATGTGTCCTTGCGTTACCCTGATGGTACACAACACCTCTGCTATTGGCCAATTCTGGCCATTTATGGTCAGTCGGTAGCTTCAAACGGTCCAGTTGTTGACAGTAGAGGTCTGAATGTAGTGTTTCGACATACGGAAGCAACTCATAATAAATGATTCCTTTCAAGTCCCATCAAACACACAATGGAACCTTCCTGGCCGTTAGTCCTAGTTTGGCTGCCGTTTGAGCTGCTTCATCACGCTTTGGCCACGATCGTTTTCGCACAATTCCCATTTGTCATTCTCAGTCACCATCTGTGTAAGAAATGGGCCAAGGCTGCGCATTTGGCCAAGGCTGCGCAGATGGAAATTCAATCCATCATGTTTTTGAAGTGAAACTTCTTTAGCGGCGGTCTGATATTTGAGCGAGAATGGGGAGTGAATTGGAAAAAATGTAACGTTTAGAGATTTCGTTACGCGAGAGAGTAAAAAAGATACAACGTAGAGAGAAGGAGAAAGAGAGCTATACATTTTCTATACCTAAGACATAGGCTTCATTCTAAGACAGAGTATACAGATATATAACATAGATAGAAAGAGAAGGAGAGCTTTACATCATAATGTCACGCGACAGAGAAAAAACTCGCTGGTCATGTTGCAGCGCATAATATCAGTAAAACAGCGGTACCAATCGGACGACGCACATCAACAATCCCGCTTAACAACAACAAAACCATTAACGCTAAACGATCACATTTACCATTAGCTTGTGCTTGTGCGACGACCATTCACAAGTCTCAGTTGTATTGAAGACTTGTGGATTATAACGAACGGAAATGATTTAAGATTCTACCATGGTCGACGAGCATCAGTCAGTATGTCTCATTTACAAGATGAATTCCGGAGACTATCGTTAAATAAACTGGAAACTGTGGATAAACAAATAATCGATTTCATGACTCAGAGAAGAGGGCTATCTGTATATACTCTTAATTGTCAGAGCCTACGAGCACATTCCGCAGATTTAACAGACTCTGTCATCCGCAAATCGAGTATACTACTTTTGTCCGAAACTTGGTTAAACGATAACGAGGATATTAGTATACCAAATTTCAATTGCGTCATCAAATATAAGCGACTAAATATTAGAGCTGGCGGTGTGGCAATCTACCACAATCAAGATGATAGCGTGAATATCGTCACACCAAACATGGAAATGATTGAAAGGCAGTCTCAGTCATATTCATCAACAGTCACACCAGTTGGCGATGTTTGCATTGCAGAATGTCAAACGCTAAATGGAAAAACTATTGTCATAGCCGCCATCAATATCTCACCGAACCAAAATCTTGATGACATAATATATTTCATTTACCGCTCACTACTGGTTTACAGCCCCGCAGGTGCAAATGCACTAGGAAGAGGCGAAGACGAAATTCCATTGATTCTCGGGGGAGATTTCAACGTAAATTTCGGATCCAATGATCCTTTGCCGTTGATTCAATTTCTTCGAGAAACATTCGGTTTGCAGATAAACAATAACCCTAAAGAATCAACAACAAAATCCGGAACTACACTAGATGCAATTTTCACACGTTATCTAGAAAATATTGAATCACGTACATATATTTCATATTTCAGCTATCACAAACCAATTATTTCAGTATTACCAATTGAACCACCAACAGATGATAGCATAATGCATATATAGTTAATAAAATCGAATTTTGGTTACAAAAATTGTATACTTTCTGTATTTCTTTTGAAATTATCCCTGTCTCCTTCTCTTACTCTCTCGCTCTTTCTCTCTCTCTCTCTCTCTCTCTCTCTCTCTCTCTCTTATTCATACTCATTCACACACAGAAGTTTCACTTCTACCACGTGTACGATGCTGCACATGATTTTTTTTTGATGTTAATTGGTGTGGCACGTAAGCATCGAGCTTTTTTTTAATCCAGCTTTTCGTAAACGGTAAATAGTTTCAAACTGCTTTATGGTCTATCTTTAGCTCCTGGGCGAGGCTATGACATGCCGGTTAATTTCGATTATTTCTGTGATTTTATCGACATTTTCGACATTGCCGATATTTTCTTAACATCAAAAATGCTTAAATGGAATCGACGAAACTAAAATTTCACGTAATTAACTGTTACATTATCGACACCATAAGCAACATTCACAACTTCAGCGGCCTGGCTTGAATTTGCGCTTTTATCAAATAAGCTTTTTTCATTAAGGAAATAAACTCGGAGGCTTGCCATTGCCTGCCAAGGGACGCCAACTATTAGAAAAAAACGATGTTTTATGCACGGGGATTCGAACCTCTGCACTACCGAATTCTAGTCACGGACCAAGCCAGTCGACTACGGCGGCTGACTCGTTGAAAATGCCCACCCCAAAACAGAGTAAGAACTTTATGGTTTTGCTTTTCGAACTGGATTGGACTATAGAAGGGTATTCGTTTGTTTATCTGTCATTAATCCGAAAGCAGTTTTATGCCAGGTGTGAGATTACGTTTTGTATTCAAATGTTGTTTGTATATAATAATTGCCCACTTTCCACTGCATTTCGTTTTTAATTTACGAAAACACAAAATGAGAATTTCGCCTTTAATGAAAAGTTAAGAATTGGAAAATGTAAGCAACAGATGAGCCGTATAACGTACGAAAAGATGAGAGGCATCTCTAAATGCATAAGCGACTTACGTGCACAAATACACATACATGCATAAGTACATTCAAGTAGCATCCAAGCTGCCGCTGACAATGGAATGTTTCGAAAGTATCGTCACGTGCGCCATTGTGTGAGAAAACAATTTGACAAGATAATTTTGACAATATTAAGGATATAACTGGCAGTGATGAGGTGCTAAGAATTCTCATTTGGGGAAAAGGTGAAAAGAGACGGGGCAGTGGATGACAGTAAAAGAAGAAGGCGGCGCAGGGTATAATGAAAGCAGGAGGTATTTAAAAAGAAAGCATTGCGCTAAGCAGCGGCAGCAGATGAAATGAGTGGGTGGGCGAAATGAAAAAGGGTTTATGACAATTACGGCACTGCCGACAAGAAAGCTGACAGCCTGCTGGGTTACAGCAAATTATTGTTGCAGTGACAGCAATGAATGAATAAGGAAGACCCTTTTCAAAGGGCTAAATACGCAAAAATTAGTATCTGACTGTTGAGTGGCGGCGAATTCGTTATACAATTGTTGGACGCGGCCAGAGGCCTCATGGCTCAAAGGCTCAAAGACATGAATGCGATGCAGAGTTGAAGGTAGGCGTCTGTCTTGGCGCAACGACTTCACCACACGGTCGGTTGATGTTGAGTCTGTCTGTATGTGTTTATATACATTTGTGTATGAATGTAGGTGTGTATTTGGTGTAATGTTCATTTTTGTTGCTATGAATCTGCGATTCGCACTGACATTAATAGCAACTCGCTGTGGATTAGAAATTGCATTCACGCCACAACAAATTTGAGAAAGCAGCAATGTGCGACACTCATACCGGAAAGGAAGGCGAAGGCTTCGGAGTGTATAAATTTATTAAATAAATATTTTTAAAGTATTCCAGTTAAAGAGGAACTTTTTTGTCTGTAGTTTGAATGAACTTAAATAGGTTATCAGTTTTGGAGACTTACAGAAGAAATTATATGAAATCGTTGTGGACTATATTCTAGATTTAGTTAGGCTTGAGTAAGCCTTTTAAGGTATCGTCAAAAGAAATACAAAAGTAGCCGCCCAGTACTTCCTTGGTACAATGCATCTCGAAATGTTATCTTGCAATTAATATTTGCCCGATGCTTCAATCTAGGACTTCCAGATTTCCATAAATGATGCAGATTTACAAAGAAGGTGGGGAAGTGTCCATTATCCTCACTTCAGCTGCTGCTATAATACTTCCGAGCGACTTTTAGCTCTTTAGCAGTGTTTTTAATTTTCAGTTGAGAATAATGACGAGAACGAAAAATACTTTGTTTCAACATTCCTAATGAACTATATTTCATTTTACTTTCCTTACCATGTACAGGTTGGCCAGTAGAGGTTTCGTTTTCAAAATTTAAAACATTGAGCAAAAATCATTTTTGTCCGGTACGCTATTGGCTTATTCCAAAGTTCTAACATACCCAGATTCCACTCTTATGGCTGTATGCACCGTCGCACACCCTGTTCGTCTAGTTTTCCAAGAGCTTGTTATTGTTTTCTGGCGTAAGCTTACGAATGGCTTGCATGATATTCGCTTTAAATCCTTAAAAGATTCTTCAAATAACATCGGCCCTTTCATCCTACTCCACAAAATGAAGTTTAATGGTGTTAACTCATAGCTCCGAAGTAGATAATTGACATTGACGAGACGGTTGATAACACGATTACTGAACTTGACGCGCAAAGTATCGGTTGAGGCATGAGCTGTGTCGTATGGCGCGACATTCTGTTGAAACTCTAGATCTTTCAAGTCCAGGCCTTTAATTTCAGGCCGGAAAAATCCTTTATAATATCTCTGTAGTGCTCACCGATGACCGAGATGGCGTTTCCAGTAGTGTTTTCGAAGAAAGATGAGCGAATGATGTCACCGCCCCAAAATCCGCACGAAACTGCCACTCTGAGAATTAATTGGCTTCGCGAGTATCACGTGCGGGTTGTTCCAACCCCAAAAGTTATTTGTTTGTTAACATAGCCACCGAGGTGAAAATGGGTATCGTTAAAAATATGTTTCTTGGAACAAAATAGCTGCCCTTTCGAGCTGCTTTAAGGCCCATACAGAGAAACGATACCCAAGTCTTTAATTCATGAGTCAGTTGGACCTTATAAGTGGGTTATGCGAGGACTTTGTGCAAAATTCGCCACCGACTGGTGCGTGAAATGTTGAGTTGTTGAGATCGCAGATAAGTTGTTGTTCCGGGACTAAGTCGCACATATCCGGCAAGGACAGCCGCATTGTCGTCAGCGTACTCCACACGACGACAGTGACCGTTAGTGCTCCTAACTAGCATGGTACTCTCGTGAACTTTTTGTCCAAATTTTCGTACAGCAGGCGGGACGGGTGCCTTATTTCAACAGAAACTTTTTTTCAATAAACGCGTTGTTTGGGCCACACAATATTTACCTTAGAAACTTTCTTACTTACTTATATAGCTTGATCAAGGATCACAACTCGTCATCGAATGAAACACTACTGCAACAAGTCTTGCCAAGCGTCTCTGGTTTGCGGGCGACTTCTCCAATCCTCTCATTGGAGGCATGGTCTTCCCCTACGTCGTTGTCCTCTAAATTGCCATCTGAACATCTTCTTTTCTAAGCTTCTGCATCCATACGCGAAACATGGCACAGTCAGCGTAGACGCTGAATATTGATGCGCTTAACTACATATGTCCACAAGCGGCCGCCGTAGCCGAATGGGTTGGGGCATGACTACCATTCGGAATTCACAGAGAAAATGTAGGTTCGAATCTCGGTGAAACACCAAAATTAAGAAAAACATTTTTCTAATAGCGGTCGCCCCTCGACAGGCAATGGCCAACCTCCGAGTGTATTTCTGCCCTGAAAAAGTTGCATTATAGTCATCGCCAAACTGAAGAATACACCCAAGTATCCTACGGGTAGCTTAAACACATCAGTTCGAGAGCGAGCTAATGAGAGAAGGTGGGCTTCGCCTCAGGATGTCTGGTTGTGCGCCGGATTTGGGACCCGCCGGACAAAAAACCGATTCCGGGGAAGACCAACAACAAAGCCACGAATGGCTTTGGAAAGAAGTGTGTAATATATTCATACACTGCTCAAGAGATGTGATATTGATTCTCTGTCAATATTTCCAGCGAGACGCTATATAGACTACCCTGTATTAGATTTTGATAGAAAATATTTTCCCTTTACGAGTATAGGAATTTTGATAGCAAAAATATTTCAGTATCCATATACACAATGCAGCGATAGTTAGATCAGAAAATTTCTAATGCAACCGTTTTTTTTTATTAGCGAGTCCAGCGTTGCTTACTTTCAGCCTTAACACCTCTAATTTTTATTACAACCAGCAGGGTGTGCAGTGGGTTGGAAGAATCTTCTCCAGCCAACATTTATAGAACTCAACAAATAAAATTGCTTGAACACCCCGCAGTTCCGTCTTATCCTTTCTTTCATAGCACGTCAGCACAGGCAGGCTGGTAGGAAAATTATTATTGCGAATTAAACGCGGCATAGAATTTCTAATGCTTTTGTGCCAACTTCGACCATAAACACACACACACGCACACCTTTACTTGCAAGTACAACCACGCAGAATTGCTTGGATTCTGAATTGTGTATAGTGTGTCGTGCATGGCGAATGGTGAGCCGTGGAGTGCTGACTGAGTGAGTATTCTGTACGAAACGTGGTAATTGCGTACGATTTCCAACCAACCTCTATTAGTCGTTTGCAAGGATATGCAATTTAAGCGCGCATTTCCGACTCATCTCCACTGGTTGGCTAACGAACGAATGAAATAGATTTCCTGCTGCCAGGCAGTACTTGAAGCGCGCGCACACAAATAGTTAGCAGAAGTTGGCAGCAACAATTTGCAGCTCACCTGCACGCCAGGAATGCCGGTTGGCTGATGAGCCCGAGCAGCGGCACAGCTGTGCTGTGTGTATTTTGCGATTTTAACAATTTTATTAAATTCAATTTATATCATTTACACGCTTGTCTTGTGCGCACAGCCACTATACGCGACTCAATTGCGATTGCTGCTGCCACAACCGGCTGAGCTCAGGTGAGCAAACTCCCACACCTCTATGCCGGAATGTATACTCGCATATTGCCCATGTATTATATCAGTGTCATACATTTTACGGCTTGTTGAATGCTTTACTGCTCACTCGCACCTCACATTCTTCGGATCCTTTAGTGCCTGCGCTCCACTTCTACGCCAAATAGACTTTGAAGCTACTCATTTGGTCTCTTGAATTGCTCAGGCGTTGCAATTGAAATGATTTTCATCTCGGTTTGATTGCATTGCTTGATGTGCAAATGTATTTGAGCGCACATACGGACAGATGGGTGTGTGAGTCTAGCAACATATTTCGTGACTTCTATCCGGAAATTGTTGCTTTTATCACCGTCAACGATGCGGGTGATATTTAATTGGCGCGTTTCGAGTGCTGCAACGTTTTTGTGCACATTCTCTTTTTTTTTGCAATTTTTTGCTTCTTGGCAGTTGATATTCGTTTTGATGTGCTGCTCTTCAATTACGGCTAGAAATTGTAGATATGTTCTCAAGTAGAAATCAAGCGCCTCAAGTCCAATTCACTGAAGTGTCATAAAATCGTTTAATAAAACAAAAATGTGGACGATACTTTGTGGCTGGCGTGAATGCTTTGAACTCAGGTGAAACGATTTTCAAAAATTTCTTACTGCCATTCAGTTGTCTCTAAAGCAGTAATTACATTAATTCCGGAAAGTTTCTCAATCGCGGCCTCATTTAGGGTAGACGCCTTTCATATATAACTTTATTTGAAATAATTTAATTTTAAGCTGAAGAAAAAAATTTCATTAAACCTTGCGCCTCAGTTTTCTTGTCTTCGAATACTCGAGCAGCCTTTCAGGGTCTCCATATTCTGTTGAAGAAAAGGTCTTACAACTATTTAAGACTATTTTTTCCTTATCTTATACTTCTAAAATATTCCAACACGTATAAGTTAGATTTCCGAAAAAGTTCTTTACATGGGAGACAATTTCAAAACTCTACACGAATTTTGAGTGACTTCAAACCTTTATTTTATTATACAAAAATTTAATGGTCTGTAAACTGTATACCCAGAGTGACTTCAAACCTATATGTATATCTGTACTAGATACCCAGATCTTATAAAAATTCGAAATTAAAAGTTGAAAATTTCTGTGAATTTTGTGCAAAGTTTGTCATCTAATGAACTTTTTTTATAAAGGGTGGTTAAATTTTAAGGGCCGATGTTGAATGTGAACCACACCTAAACGTCAAGTTTTTTTCTTCATTTTATTTCTCAGTTTTCAATTTCAGACTAATTCAATTTCAACAATTACAGATACATAATCGAGCAACGCGTTAAAGTTCTTCAGGCTTATTATGAAAACGGGCGTTCAAATCAAAATGCATATCGCGCACTTCGTGAAGAAAGTCATCTTCAGTGATGAGGCACATTTTCACCTCAGTGGATTCGTCAAAAAGCAGAATTGCCGCATTTGGGCGAATGATAATCCAAGAGTGATTGCCGAAAAACCAATGCACTCACAAAGAGTGACTGTTTGGTGCGGTTTATGGGCCGGCGGCTTTATTGAGCCGTATTTTTTCCAAAATGAGGCCGGTCCGGCAGTTACTGTGAATAGTGTTCGCTATCGTGCGATGATAACGAACTTTTTATGGCCCAAATTGGAAGATATGGATGTGGGCGATATGTGGTTTCAACAGGACGGTGCCACTTGTCGCACAGCTAACGAAACAATGGCTCTTTTGCGCGAAAAATTTTATGGCCGAATAATCTCACGTCGCGGCGATGTCAATTGGCCGCCAAGATCATGTGATTTGACACCGTTGGACTTCTTTCTTTGGAGTTATTTGAAAGAAAAGGTGAACGTCGATAAGCCAGCAACAATTCAAGAGCTAAAGGATGAGATGATTCGGCACATTAACGGCATAGAACCTCAATCGAAAATTTGGACCATCGGATGGAGGTGTGCCGCCGAGCGAAATTGTGTAATTGAGCCATACCAAATTAATCATAATAAAGAGAAATGGCAATAATTTCTTTAAAAAATTGTATTTTATTCAAAATCAATACCGGCCCTTTATATAATCTTCACAGTTTCAAACACGAAAAATACTCGTACATCCACTTTCAAGGTAACTGCACTACCACCATGCAAGTTGTGCGAAGATTGGGCTAGCCGCGCATATTTTCCATTCTTTTGTGATCTTTTGACGGTAAGAGAAACTAAATTAAAGTTTACATTGAAATCGACTTTGCGATTCATTGTACCCCATTAAAACTATGAGTAAAACAAAACAAAAACATGATCGCTCAAAAATGTTCACTTGAAGAAGAATATACTCCCATAAATAAAAATATTAGATGAAAAAAAAAATAAAAAAATTAAATAAATAAAACAAAAATTAAAATTCGAATTGTCGGCTATTGGGCCCACTGAAGTAGCAAAATTATTATTATTAAACCTATTTTCTCATAAACTTTTCTCACATGTGACAAGCTCAATAAAAAATATTTAATCCTATGGGCTGTAGGAGATTTGCTTTAAAAGGATTTAGGTACCAAGCTCTGTACTTTGCTGTTCTTTCCTTTCACAATATTATATAGTCATATACGTACGTATGCACAAATTTATTCCCATGAAAAATGTGCTCGTCTATATGCCAACAAATTGAGAATGAATTCGCAGTCAAGTTCACAACTTGGAAAATTCCACTACACTTAAATTAAAATCCACTCTAAATTTCTTGAACTCAATTCGAATCAGTGCACAAGTATGCAAGCGAATAAAAGTTTTCTTATTTCATGTAAACAAAACGAAAAACTTTGTCGCCGATACGAAAACTTACATTAGTGGGCTGTCAAAAGTGCCGAATTGTGATTGTGTCGCACAGTGCACGCATACACTTGTACATATGTATGTATATGTAAGTAGTTTAAGAAAAGTATTTCCAAAAAACAAGTTAAAAAATAATCGTCAAAATCAACGAAAAAAGAAGGTTGTGGCTGCAATGAAAGAGCTACTTTAAGGTGCTGTCAGTTGTGGAAGGGAAGTACTTTCAGAAAGCTTGTAAATTGAAGTATTTCGGAAAGTAAGCGCAAAAGCAGCGGCACTATGTATGCTAAAAACTTTTCGGGAATACATTTTTTTCTAAAAAGTGATTTGTAGGTATTTTTTTAAATATTTTTTTGTTGTTCTCACGGTGAAACCAACACTTTTTCTGAGTCTTTTTTGAAAAACAAACACTTTTTATTGGACAAACTATTGTTTCTCATATGTTAAGAATAGCTCTACATCTCTCAACATCTTATAAAATAAAATCCCAAAATTTATACGAGTATGTAACGTAATAACTATGCGCAGAATGCTCCGACTTACACTGATCTCTTGTACTTTAAAGTTCATCTCTCTTCGAAGGTTTTCTTCAAGAAAAAGGCGTACCCATAAACCAAAATGATCTAAAAAATCATAAAATTAATTTTCAAACTGCAACTAAATTACACCAAATAAAGGGTTTTTCAATAACAGGTGTTATTTTGAATACCTCGCTATTTCGGTAGATGTCACTTTTGAAGCTGCCATTTTTTGATATTTGACAAGTAGAAACTATGCCATTAATAAAAAGGGAACGATACACTCTTAAACAAGGCATTGAAATGATTCAAATTCACTATAAAAATGGTGAAAATTTGACAGAGACGGTTTGTTTTTGGGTCATCGTGAAGCACATGGTCGGACCGCAATACAGAAATTGGTGACAAATTCGAACTGTTGGGACAAGTTAGTGATGTGACGAATAAAACCCGTGCATGTCGCTCAAGAGCAGCCGAAAATATTGCTGTTGTAGCCGAAAGTGTTGAAGAAAACACTGGTTTGTTCATTCCTCGTCGTTCTTTGGAATTTGACATTCCACAAACGTCATTACATCGTATTGTGCATAAATATTTGGGTCTTAAGGCTTATAAAGTCCAGTTAACACAAGAAATCAAACCGGCCGCTCATTAACAACGTCGTGTCTTTGCTGATTGGGTCGTTGAAATGCATGAAAATGATCCGGAATTCCATCGAGAAATCATCTTGAGTGATGAGGCCCATTTCCACTTCGATGGCTTCGTCAACAAGCAAAATAGTCGTATATGGGGCTCAGAAAATCCAAGAGTTATTGTTGAAAAACCTCTCTATCCTCAACGTGTTACTGTTTGGTACGGTTTGTGGTCCGGCGGAGGCATTTAACCTTACTTTTTCGAACATGAAGCTGGAGCAGCAGTTACGCTGAATGGATTGCGCTATCGAAAGATGATTAACGATATTTATGGCCGGAATTGGATGGTATTGATCTGGACAACGTTTATTTTCAACAAGCCGAGATCACGTGCCACACAATCAACGAAACCATTGATCTTTTATCAAAATAACACCTCTTATTGGAAAACTCTTATTACTAAACCGGAGGGAGTGCTGTAATTTTGCTTTTAAACTTTGAAATATTAACTATAAAAATTCATTAATGAAATTTATCAACTATTTCTTATAACGATTAAAGTTTTTACAGCAAAAGTCAGTTTTAAAAAAAAATAATTTTTTTTTTGAATTCTTACAATTTAATTCACTTCTTCGTTGCTCTTTTAGAAAGTAAAATGGATTTTTTTTTTGTTCAATCAGCCACATAAGGCTTCCATTGAAAAAAGGGGTGTACAAAAATGGGTACTTATATGCAGAAGTATGCAAAAGCAATGGCTGGTAATCGTAAATACATATGATTACAGGTTCAACTGGTCTCATTTCATCTACGTTGAATTCATTAAAAAAGTGACCTTGATTTAAATATTAAAGCACTGAAGCGTTTACCAGACTGCGTAGAGTCTTGCACTGAAAATCTTGCAGAATTTCCAAATTTAAATTTGATGCTGTACTTCACAATTGGACTTCATAAGTTCAGACTGGTTTAAGCAAAGGATACAGCTTATTGTGAGGGGGGGCTTACAGTTTAGCCGCCAATACATATTTCGAAATATCAATCCTACGGCTTTCCTTTTTGCAAAGATATGCGTTATCCACGTAAACCGTTTATCCAAATGAATGCCTAGGTATTTGACGGTATCACATTACGAGATTGAGGTACGCTTTAAGTTGATTTGACGGCAGGAGGTTCTTTCTCCTTGTGGTAAAGGTTGCATGGGAAGATTTATTTTTGTTCACTTTTAAGCGCCAGCTCCTAGAAGAGACTTCTGTGGGATCTACTACTGTCGTCATAATAGCAGTATCATCGGCAACAGTACAGGCTAGAACACCATTTGGGGGTGGCGAATCGTGTGTAAAAATTAGGTATAGGATTGGACCTAATATGCTGCCTGGTATGACACCAGCTAGAATTCGTTGAAATTTGGAGAATTCGGTAATTTACATAGAACAGTCGTTAGTTTAGATACAATTAAAGGAGCAAATAGATATTTAGCAGTAATTTTTTTGTATTTTGTTTTTTTATTTTAGAGTGTAGACCTTGGGGTCATACTTGGTCGGAAGCTTGTGATATGAAAACCAGAAAACTGCTGAACAAATTTGTTTTTGGGGGAGGGCCTTTTTTAATTGTTTAACGTGAAGAGCTTTGACGTTACGAAATAAAAAATGGAAGAATTTAGAATCAGTTTGGATGTAAAAATATTTTTCACGTAGTTAAAAAAGTTCTTTCACTTTCCAAATTAATTTTTTCTTTCTGATAACACTAATTTACAGCCAAAAAAAAAACACAAGAATCATCCAATTCCTAAGTAAAATCGATCGCTGAGTCAGAAAATCTACATAATGTTTTGGATTAAAAAAAAGTTAGACAATAAAAATATCTAATATCTGAACTTCATCTTTCATTGATGCCTAATGTTTCTTCAAAATTAAACGTTTTTAAGATATTTACAAAGTTAAAAACGAACATTTAAAAAAAAAAGTTCCAAAAGTATGAAAATTTTCCTTTTATGTTGCAAAAAATATACTATAAATTGTTTTTATTTAACTCATTTCTTATTCCTTAGATATCTAAAAAAATTGTATATATAAATAAAAAAAATTTTTATTTCATAAATTCATAACAAAGAACTTGAAATTTAGTCTCTCAAACTATTTCACCGACATTCACAACGAAAAATAAATGTTCCAATATATTCCAATAGCAAAATGGGTTGCCGCGTCTGTTCGCACCTTTACTCATATCCTTTGCGCCGGACCCTTTCACCAAACAACTGGCGGCTCTAAACGCACGCGCTTTCCATTTATTACATTATTTTTATTATGTCTTCTCTCGCCAGTTTCTTGTTTTTTCGCCAGTCATCCAGGCAACTGTATTATAAATACTTTTGTCAATATTATCAAAGCATCTTTTAACTTCTCGACAGCTCCTCTCTCACTTTTTCGCGCATTTGCATGCTGCCTTCGGTGCCTTCCACTTTTTTCCGTTTCTTCCCATTCAAGTTTGTTTATGTGTGCGTTCATGCATTAAAATGCACTACATAAATATACTTTAAGCTCACGCTGCCTGAAAAAAGTTAAAAAATTACTATATGCAGAAGAGAGTCACTGCAAAATGCAACTCTGTCACAGGCTGTCGCAATTGCAATCAACTGTGAGTGCCACATAATCCGCGGCAAGAAAAATTGCCAATGATTCGGTTGAGAAAAAAGTTGTTTATAATAAAAATAAAAAAAAGAAGAATGGAAACCAAATTTGTTAAATTGAAAAATGGGCGTGAAAACGTTTTCGCAGCAGCATACCGCAATATGCAGCTGTTGGCGGAAAATATCGCTGCGATTCGTATGTACGTTGCATGTCAATAAGTTGCAGCATGAAACTAGTTTCCAGTTTGATGTTTTTTTTCTTTTTGAAAATGGCAACTTAACAAATGAAGTTTCTTCCACAAAATTCGTATATGGAAATAAAAGGCTCTTTAATTTTTAATAATAATTTTGATATAAAACAAATCATATTCTAATGCATAAATTTCATTATCTTTTACACTGAGTATTTCCTTCTAAATTGAAATTGAATTGAAATTATTTTCTTAGGCATCAAAAAACTTCTTTTCCTGAAAAACCACTGACATGGACAATTCGGTTTGTCGAGAAGGTTTTGCGCAAAATTAATCAGCCAATTTTGTGCAAGAATTGTTAATTTTTATATATACAAATTTTTTTTTATTTTTTTTGTTAGTTGTTTTTTATGTGTTTTTGTTAATTTTTTATAAACAATTATTGTACGAATTTTTTTAGAAAAAAATTTTTTTTGGTTCGTTGGTAATTTTTTTTATATAATTTTTTTCATTTTTTCCTTTATTTTTTATAATTTTGTTTTTATTCTTTTATTAATTTTTAACGAACAAAAATTTTAAATTTTTGTTTTGTTAATTTTTTCTAAAATAGATTTCCAAAATTTTTTTGTTAATTTTTTTTAAAAGAAAAAATTTTTTTTTAGTTTTTTGTTAATTTTTTTTATTTTCTTGTTCATTTTCTAAAGTTTTAAGGGCCGGTGTTGATTTTGAATAAAATACAATTTTTTTAGAAAATTATTCTTATTTATCTTTATTATGAATATACTGTATTATGATAATACTGGTATAGCTCAATTAAGTATGGAACAAAATATCGGCCAAATGACCGCTGCGGCCTTGGCGCACACCTCCAAAGACCACCAAATGCAAATAGTTCCTTATCTAAAAGGTGGTTAAGTTTCAAGGGCCGGTGTTGATTTTGAATAAAATACGAATTTTTAGGTAATTATTGTCATTTTTCTTTATTACGATAATGTATGGCTTGGTATAGCTCAATTACGCAATTACGCTCGGCGGCACACCTCCATCCGATGGTCCAAATTTTCAATGACGCTGAGGCATAATTGAGGTTCTATGCCGTAAATGTGCCGAATTATCTCATTCTTTAGCTCTTGAATTGTTGCTGGCTTATCGACCTACACTTTTTCTTTCAAATAATCCCAAAAGAAAGAAGTCCAACGGTGTCGTGGAAGTTTAGGTGTGGTTTACATTCAACATCGGCCCTTGAAATTTAATCACCCTTTACATAAACAGCTCTCCAGGTGACATAATCGCTTAGAGATTGCAAAATGGTGCCGTGTGGATTCTGGTCCAAGAACCGTGATTAGCTTAGGGCGAGTGGGTGGCCATGATAGAGACTATAGAAGGAATACGGATTAAAATTGGCTATGTGAGAGATTACCATCTTCTTAAAATTTCATTCATATCAGCTTGATAGGTTGGAAGCCTTATTCTTCTTCTTAATTGGCGCGATAACCGCTTACGCGATTTTGGCCGAGATTAACAAAGCGCGCCAGTCGTTTCTTTCTCGTGCTAACCGGCGCCAATTGGACACACCAAGTGAAGCCAAGTCCTTCTCCACCTGATCTTTCCAACGCAGAGGAGGCCTTCTTCTTCCTCTGCTACCACAAGCTGGTACCGCATCGAATACTTTCAAAGCCGGAGCGTTTGTATCCATTCGGACGACATGACCCAGCCAACGAAGCCGCTGGATCTTTATTCGCTGCGCTATGTCTATGTCGTCGTAAAGCTCATACAGCTCATCGTTCCATCGTCTACGATATTCGCCGTTGCCAACGTGCAAAGGTCCAAAAATCTTACGCAGAATCTTTCTCTCGAACACTCCAAGCGTCGCTTCATCGGATGTTGTTATCGTCCAAGCTTCTGCGCCATACGTTAGGACGGGCATGATGAGAGTCTTGTAGAGTGTTAGTTTTGTTCGTCGAGAGAGGACTTTACTGCTCAATTGCCTACTTAGTCCAAAGTAGCACTTGTTGGCAAGAGAGATTCTACGTTGGATTTCAAGGCTGACATTATTATCGGTGTTAATGCTGGTTCCTAAATACACGAAGTCTTTTACAACCTCAAAATTATAACTGTCAACAGTGACGTGGGTGCCGATACGCGAGTGCGCCGACTGTTTGTTTGAAGACAGGAGGTACTTCATTTTGTCCTCGTTCACCACCAAACCCATTCGCTTTGCCTCTTTATCCAGTTTGGAGAAGGCAGAACTAACAGCGCGGTTGTTAAGGCCGATGATGTCAATATCATCGGCATACGCCAGCAATTGTACGCTCTTATAAAAAATTGTGCCTGAGCGATTAAGTTCTGCGGCTCGTACGATGCTCTCCAACATCAGGTTAAAGAAGTCACACGACAGTGAGTCACCCTGTCTGAAACCTCGTTTGGTATCAAACGGCTCGGAGAGGTCCTTCCCAATTCTGACGGCGCTGCTGGTGTTGAGCAACGTCATCTTACATAGCCGTATTAGTTTTGCGGGGATACCAAATTCAGACATAGCGGCATACAGGTAACTCCTTTCCGTACTGTCGAATGCAGCTTTGAAGTCGACGAAAAGATGGTGTGTGTATATTAGGGGTGTCCTTATTTTGGGAAAGTTACTAGATCATCGTTCACCGGGTCTAATTTTTTTCCTTTTGGTATAAAAAAAATAACTGCAAAGTTTGAAGCCGATCGGGCTTCATTTGATGGACCCGGAAATCGCTTATATCTGAAAGATCCACTAATAGGTGTAAAAAAGACGATTTTTTCACTATTTTACTTTATTCTGTATTTTTTTGCTCATGGTTGTTGCTTTTTTTTATTAAATTACATTGAATAAATATTATTACATTTCATTTCAAATATATTTTACAAAAAAACCACCTAACAGGAACATTTTTCAGTTAAATTTACAGCATGTCAAATGAAAATATAGTCGATTTCGTATCGTTTTTGGTTGGGGTTTTTTTAAATATATGTAATTATATTTTTTTTTCAATCCTACATTTTTTCAAATATATACGTATTTTTCCCTTTTCCACTAAATCGTCCTGCATGTCAGCCAACCCCGCGCAAGGGTCGTGTGCGACTCGGCGCCACGCCGGTAGGTGGCCGCGCGAGTCTTCTCTCCCATAAATGATATTATGCGCAGCGGCTTCAAAGCGACTTTGATATTTTGACAAAAAGTTTATCCCTGTGTCGTATAAGTGCTGCATCACACATCAAGTGCTTTCTGCGAAGTTTATTTGGAACATATGGCAAAAAAAATATCACCATGTCGGATAAACCATCGACCTCAAGTCATTCAAGTAGAAAATCTGTGAAAAATTTGAATAACATTGATTTGATCGGCAACACTGCGCATCAGATCACGGGCGCCAAACTTCCGTGCATCAAACAAGTAATACAAGTGATGTTCCATAATATGCGATTTGTTGGACTTACTGCAAAAGACAGTGCAAAATTGACCATAAGTGCAGCTGTAATATTTTGGCAACAAGCTCGCATTCCAATTATTAATGATGATAAGTGTGTGAAAAAGCTGATGAAAGTTTACGACCAATGGAAAAACATACAAAGAACTGTCCCAGATAAAAGGTCAAATGCACAAAAGCAAGTTGCCGAACAATTTACTCAAAATCTTGATGATTTGTTTGATATTGCCATCGGTGATGCGTTGGAAAAAATTCGAATTGAAGAGGACAGAGAATTTTTAAAATTGCAAAGACAAAAAGGTCGTCCAGGCTGCATGGTTGGTGTCGATATGAAGTTATATGGGCGAGAAAAACGTACGCAAGAACGACAAGAAAAAGAAGAAGCGCGTAAAAGAAAACACGAGGAAGAGATGGCTAGACCTTCAGGTAATTTATTGCAATATGTCATATTTCAAAAATCATATTTGATTGTGAATTTTTTCAGATGTCGTGAATTGTGATGATGAAGATGCTGAAATGCCATTTTGTGAAACGATTGATGAAGAAAATGAACCGATTGACGATGACTGGGAACCAGAGAAAGTAGCTGGTAACGCAACATCCGCCAAAAAAAGAGGCCGAAAAGAATTCATCACAGCAAGATTGGCTGCTGCACTTGATAATGCTAAAGTTTCGGATGGTATGGCCGTGCATATCCTCATTGCAGCTGCTGAAGCATTTGGAATACGGGCTGAAGAGTTAGCTATCAACCGTTCAACTATTCATCGCGCTCGCCTGGAACATCGATTGGAAGATACAAAAGATGTGATGGCTCGGTTTCCCGACAACGTAATTAAAACTTCAGCTTATATTTAATTTTTATTGGGTTTTCAATTTTTCATTTTAAAATAAATTTTTTAGATAAATACCGTTGGATCATTAGTTGTTCATTGGGATGGCAAACTACTACAAGATTTGATTGGTAGACTCAAAGTTGAGCGCATAGCAGTTCTTGTGAGCTACAATGGGACATCCAAGTTCCTCGGAGCACCGAAAATTGAATCGTCAAGTGGAGAACACATTGCTGCTGCGGTTCACGAGACATTAGTTAAATGGAACATTGCGGAGTACGTGCAAGGCAAATGTTTTGACACAACTTCAAGTAATACCGGCACAGAAAAAGGAGCTAGTGTACTCTTGGAAAAGAAACTAAAGCGTCAGTTGTTAGATTTATCGTGTCGACATCATGTTTACGAGATTCTTCTGTCGAGCGTTTTTGAGGTCAAATTATCACCTAGCTCGGCACCAGAAGTTCTAATTTTTGAAAGATTTGCCAAGTCTTGGACAAGTTACGATTTGGATTCGTTTTGCAGTGGTCTCAACGAAAAAATGGTTCTTTTGCAAATTGATCAAGTTGAACAAGAGAACATCAAAAAATTTTGTTTTGATCAGTTGACAAAGAATCAAATTCGAGACGATTATAAAGAGTTTCTCGAATTGGTTCTTACATTTCTTGGAGCAGGACCGTTCAACTTCCGTACACCAGGACCAACGAGTAACGCTCGATGGATGGCAAAAGCTATTTATTGCTTGAAGATTTTCTTATTTCGACAACAATTTCAGCTTACAAAAAGAGAAGCGAATGGTTTGCGCGATATTTGCATTTTTCTCATCAAACTTTATATCAAGCCATGGTTCAGATGTACGAATGCTATAGCTGCTCCTCTCCAAGATTTGAACTTCGTTAAGGCTGCTGTTCAATACGATCAAACTGATTCTGCAATCTCAAAGGCAGTTACAAAAAAATTGACTCATCATTTATGGTATTTGTCGGAAGAATTGGTAGCCCTAGCCTTCTTCGATTCAGATGTGTCTCACGAAGAGAAACGCCAAATGGTTGAAAAATTACAATCCAAAGAGCCAGTTGTGAAATTAAAAAACGGTCGAACATATACTAATTTATCAACATTTGAAAATTACACTTTGAAAGATTTCGTTTCAGAAAATAAGAAGAAAATTTTCAACCGCTTTGGTTTGTCAACAACGTTTTTAGAGTTTGACCCATCGACTTGGAAAACGGCATTTGATTACGAAGAAGGTTGGACTTTTTGTCAAAATTTGTTTGTTGTTAATGATACAGCTGAAAGAGGCATCAAATTTATAAAAGATTTTAACAGAATTTTGACGAACGACGAAGAAGAACTCCAATTAGTGTTGCAGTTTGTGCAATCATATCGCGAAAAATTCCGTTCCTATAAGAAATCTGACTTGACACTCTGAACTTTAGTGAGTTTATTTAACACACTTACTAGAAAATGTAAAAAAAAGCAACAACCATGAGCAAAAAAATACAGAATAAAGTAAAAAAGTGAAAAAATCGTCTTTTTTACACCTATTACACAGTGCGACATCAAAAATCAAACCGCACCGGACCTTTTTTTCTGAAAATATACCTATTCAATAGCAAAACCCTCGCTGGGTTTTTAAAAGTTAGCTCGATTTTTTTTTTTATAGCGTTTTGAAGTTTTCTATTTTCATGAGATTTTGGAGTTTTACCTGTACGCTAAATTTGACTTATAAATCGACCTTTGTTTGATTTAATCGATTTATTTTGTCATAGCTTGATGCAGAAATTTCGTACATGTACAAATAAACTTATTTTGAGAAGAACCTATATCTCAATACGCAATTTTGAATACCAAAATTTCGAAAAATTGTATGTTTTTACCGGAAGCAATGGTTTTTCCAGATACGGTTTTCCAATGAATATTGGATGTAACAAAATGTGATAGTGAGTAGTGAAAAGCAAGATTGGTCTCACAAGACTTTTAGCCTGTTAAGTACATAGAAAAGTGGCTAGCACACATTCCAAAATAAAAAGTATAAAGAAGGTTGTAGTCTGTCTTATCAGGAAATGTTTGTTTTAGAAATTCCAAAATTTGTTCCCAACGATTTTACCTGTTCTAAGATCGCAGCAGTCTGGCGAGATCAGGTTCGTGCATAACAACTCCTAAAACACATTTGACGCGCTAAATATTTTGTGAACAATACGGTTTTTGTTAACATATTTGAATTTATTAATTTCATTTACGTGAATTTTTTATGAATTAAGAAAATAAAAAATGTACAATTGTCCTGCAAATATTAACGTTTTCTGCTATTGTTGTGGACGTTTCACACCAGCGAGTGAAAAGCATGGATCAATCAGTGATGATTTTACTTTGGCATACAGACATTATTTTGATCGTGAAGTTATTTTGAATGTACCTTGGGCGCCAAACATAGTGTGTAGAGCTTGATATGTTGGTTTAGTTAATTGGTTGCACAAAAAACAAAGCAGAATGCCTTTTGGAATGCCAATGCTATGGCACAATCCAGAAGAACATGATCCAAAAAATTGTAAACATATTTTTTAATACGACCAGGAAGAAAATGAAGGAAAAAGAATATGAGGTAGAAGAAGAAGAGACAGGCATGGAATTCTTTACTGATGAATCTGATTACTCTGATAATGATGATGTTGAAATTCAATCATTGTCGAAAAGAGCTCGTCTCTAAGGTTTTAGTACGTAAAAATTCTTTATTTTAATAAAAAAAAAATAAAAATTATAAGAATTCAAGTCTATATTCTTTTTATTTAATCTATTTAATATTTTTACCTACAGAGTTTTTAGATATTTAAAAAAAAATTTAAAGCAGTGTATAAAAAAATTATTTTTATGAAGAAAAATCTTGTTTAAAATTTATTTTTTTAGAAAATAACAAACTTAAAGTTCAGTTTTATGTTTTTATCTTATAAATGACTTTTTTAGTACATTTTGCAACATTTTTGCTAGAAGAAATAGTGAGAAATTTTAATTATTTTCATAATTACAGTAAAAAATGGTAAAAACATACAATTTTTCGAAATTTTGGTAATCAAAATTGCGTCTTGAGATATAGGTTCTTCTCAAAATAAGTTTATTTGTACATGTACGAAATTTCTGCATCAAGCTATGACAAAATAAATCGATTAAATCAAACAAAGGTCGATTTATAAGTCAAATTTAGCGTACAGGTAAAACTCCAAAATCTCATGAAAATAGAAAACTTCAAAACGCTATAAAAAAAAAAATCGAGCTAACTTTTAAAAACACAGCGAGGGTTTTGCTATTGAATAGGTATATTTTCAGAAAAAAAAGGTCCGGTGTGGTTTGATTTTGATGACCCCAAAATTGTCGCACAGTGTTAGTGGATCTTTCAGATATAAGCGATTTCCGGGTCCATCAAATGAAGCCCGATCGGCTTCAAACTTTGCAGTTATTTTTTTTACACCAAAAGGAAAAAAATTAGACCCGGTGAACGATGATCTAGTAACTTTCCCAAAATAAGGACACCCCTAGTGTATATAGAAGACTAATCCCGCGGTAATTGGCACAAATTGCAGGATCGCCCTTCTTGTGGATTGGGCAGAGCACACTTAAATTCCAATCGGCAGGCATGCTTTCATCCGACCATATTCTGCATAGGAGCTGATGCATGCACCTTACCAGTTCCTCGCCGCCATGTTTGAATAGCTCAGCCGGCAGTCCGTCGGCGCCCGCGGCTTTGTTGTTCTTTAACCGTGATATTGCTATTCTCACCTCGTCATGGTCGGGTAACGGAACGACGATTCCGTCGTCAACGATTGGGGTATCGGGATCTTCGCATTCTCTATGACATGCGCAGCTGTCACCGTTTAACAAGTTCGAGAAGTGTTCCCTCCATAATTTAAGATTGCTCTGTACGTCAGTCACCAGATCGCCGTATTTGTTCTTACAGGACAACGCCCCGGTCTTAAAACCTTCTGTAAGCCGCCGAACTTTCTGGTAAAATTTTCGGGCGTTGTTCCTATTGGCCAGCATCTCAAGCTCCTCGCACTCACGTATTTCGGCCTCTCGTTTCTTCTGTCGGATAATACGTCTCTCTTCCTTTTTCAGCTCTCTGTAGCGATCCCACATGGCTCGCGTTGCGCCCGATCGCAGCGTGGCTCTATAGGCGGCATCTTTTCTTTCGGCGGCAGCATGACATTCCTCGTCGTACCAATTGTTTTTTCGGGCTCGCCGGAATCCGATTTCTTCTTCGGCGGCGGTACGTAGGGAACGAGAAATGTTGCTCCATTGCTCGCGCATGCCGGTGTGTTGGGCAGTGCTCTCCGAGAGCAGGAGTGAGAGTCGAGTGGCGAATCTTCTGGCTGTCTGTTGTGATTGCAGCTTTTCGATGTTGAACATTCTTTGCGTAGGTAGATGTACGTTTTTTGCTGCACAGAGGCGTGTGCGCAGTTTGGCTGCAACAAGGTAATGATCCGAGTCGATGTTGGCTCCTCGGATCGTACGTACATCTAATACACTAGAAGCGTGTCTTCCATCTATCACAACATGATCGATCTGGTTTCGCGTTTTTCGATCAGGAGACAGCCAGGTAGCTTGGTGTATCTTTTTATGCTGGAATCTGGTGCTGCAGACTACCATGTTTCGGGCCCCGGCGAAGTCGATCAGCCTCTGTCCGTTACCGGATGTTTCGTTGTGTAGGCTGAATTTTCCGACTGTGGGACCAAAAATTCTCTCCTTGCCCACCCTGGCGTTGAAGTCGCCAAGCACGATTTTTATGTCGTGGCGGGGGCAGCGCTCATAGGAACGTTCCAAGCGCTCATAGAAAGAATCCTTGGTCGCATCGTCCTTCTCTTCCGTCGGGGCGTGGGCGCAAATTAGCGAGATGTTAAAAAATCGCGCTTTGATGCGGATTGTTGCGAGACGCTCGTCCACCGGAGTGAACGACAGTACTTGGCGACGAAGTCTCTCTCCCACAACAAATCCGACACCGAATTTGCACTCCTTTACATGGCAGCTGTAGTAGACGTCGCAAGGTCCTATGTTTTTCTTACCTTGCCCCGTCCATCGCATCTCTTGGATGGCAGTGATGTCAGCCTTTACTCTCACGAGGACATCAACCAGCACCCTAGAGGCACCTTCCCCATTAAGGGACCGGACATTCCAGGTGCATGCCCTCAAATCGTATTCCTTATTTCGTTTGCAGGGGTCGTCATCAGTGTTGGAAGTTCTCATCCGAGGCTTTGTTGCTGTTTTCATTGGGGGGGCTTTTTAAGTGGCGGGTCCCAAACCCAGCGCACAACCAGCTATGCTGGGATGCTTCGCCTTCTCACTTTAGCTCACTCCCGAACGGGTGTTCGAAAGCGGATACGTGGGCTAATCCCGGACGTTGTGAGCTGCTTGAACCATATGTAGAAGAATCGTCCTGGCCACTCCCAAGTGAATGGCGATCAGTAACTTTCCCCACTTGCGTGGACTTCTACACATGGAACCATCCTCCAGCCTTATTAGCACACAATAATACCACTACTATTTCTACAAAAATGGTGCGTATTGCGACTCGCGGATTCTGTGACGCCTTTTGTACTTAAAAGTTAACAGCACAGGGGGGTCTACGCATGATTTTATGGTAGTATGTAAGCAAAGTTAGGTTTCCGCAATTTGGAAGCATAGTTCTAGTGTTAAATGGTTCATGATGACTTGCCAAACTTTACTGAACAGAAATGCTGACTCAATTTGCCATTCTCAGCCGTTAAGCCATAGTTATCGATATCGATAGTTCTCATACAGCTAAAAGAAAATCACCTAATATGTATATACTTGACCCAGCCACTATTAATTCGTACCTCTACGATTTCGGCTCATAATAACCCCTTGGGAATGATAAACACATCATTCATTTTTTACAAAAATGTGGTTAAAAAAAAAAAAGTCACACAATGTGAAGTTTCAAACTTTGTACACATTTTTTTTAAATTCTAGCATAAATTTAAACTTTTTAATTAGAAGTTTTAAAATTTTTCTTAGTAAAGAGTATAACAATGATATTGATATTGTTATATTGATTTTTTAAATTTTTTTTTCTTTTATTTTACTGGCGGTACTAGGCATTCTTTAAACTTTTTATTTAAATTTTTTATTTATTTAAATATACACCTAATTTTAACCATTGGCATCAACTCCTTCTACCAACTACAATTTCTTCCTAGTATTAATCCTTCCAACTCACTATCACCTACAACCGATTGCGCTCCACTCAACCGCCTACTACCATTTCATGCTTCATACGCTTCGTTCAGTGTGTGCCGAGTACCTTTGACATTTCGTTTCTATAAATATGACCGCGTCATTTGACTTTGACACTGAATTATTGCAAGCGAAAAATTGCCTTTTGCAACATCAACAGCAACAGCAATGACAACATGACAGCCGCACTGGAGAAGCGTCATCAACTTGCAACAGAGGACAACAGCTTATGGCACAACTGAGGGCGAAACATTTGCAGCAGTTGGAGGAAAACCCAAACGTCAAGTGTAGGGGCAACTGTCGTGGACAGCTGTGATGGGCAGTGCAAGCAATTGGAGGAGGTAAGGAAGCCTCATAAATGTATGTGTGGGTGCAAAAATGAATAGAAGTACACATTGGAGCACTTTAATGGTGGTACACAAAATTAACAAACTTTTACCATGCGTGATATGGCAAGTTACGCTTTTGCGGCTGAGGTGAGACACCAGTAGCCGGTAATATGCTACCGTAATTTTTTTCCAAAGTGCATAGCAAGTGTGGGTATCAATTGTTTACCCGTACCAGGGCTATAGTTAAAGAGAGCAAAGCAAATATTTCAGAAGTCATGGCATGACCAACTAAGAGGCATGAAGAAAAATGAAGTGGAAGTGCAGTTTCGTCTGTATCATAGATCTAAACCAATACGGACTTATGAAAATATACCCGCTTGTATGTATTTACATATCTACACATTGTCAGTGCTGATCATGCTGCTTCTTCTGCCTCTGCTGTTCTTTCTCTGCCCCGCTACCATTGCTAAGAGCAGCAATTTTGTTTATGGTTATGCTGTTGGTTACGAGAACGTAGTTGCCACACAATGTTGCTTAAGTCATTATTTTAGTTGTGTGGCATTTACTCGAATCTGCTATAGATTTACATACTTAATATACACGGCTATATATTATATTAAGAACTATAAACTGCCGCATCGCTTCGTGCTTAAGTTCGCGAAAGTATGCATGTATATGTGTGTGTGTGTGTGTATGAAATGTGTGTGCACGAGGGTTCATATATCACGCCAAGGATTTTGTTTATAAACTTATGCACAGCATTTATTTTTGGGAGTCGTTGAAAACTGCAATCTCATAAATAAATTTGCGGCCGATTGGCATTTAAGCGATTTTCGCCCAATATTACTTGCCATAAATTTGCTGAAAAAATGGAGAACATTTTATGCACGCAAACTTCACTAAGGGAAGTAAAAGAGAAGACTGCTAGCAGAGGACAAGGAATGTTGAGTGCATTTGAATATGAGGATAAATATGAGTACTAATATGAATATGAATATTACTGTGAATATGAATATGAGTATAGGTATAAGAATGAATATGAATATGAGTATGAGAATGAGTACGAGTATGAATGTTAATATTGCTTCGAATATGAATACAAGTATAAATATGAATAGGAAAATGAAAATCAGTACGCTTATAGGTATGAATATGAGTATGAGTATGAATATGTATTTGAAGTAAAAAATGAATATGAATATGAGTATAAGTAAGAATATGAGTATAGGTATGAGCATGAGCATGAGTATGGGTATAATTATGCGTATGAATATCGGTATCAATGTGAATATTTCTATGAATATGAATTTAAATATGAATAGGAATAAAAAAAGGTTACGCGTATAAATGTGAGTGAAAATGGGTATGAGTATGAATATAAGTATGAATTAAAAAATGAATATGAGCAAGAGTAGGAGTATGAGTATGAGTATGACTATGAGTACGAGTATGAGTATGAGTATGAGTATGAGTATGAGTATGAGTATGAGTAGGAGTATGAGTAGGAGTATGAGTAGTATAAGTATGAGTACGATTATGAGTATGAGTATGAGAGTGAGTATGGGTGTGAGTATGAGTATGAATATGCACGTGAATACGAATATGAATATGAGTATGTAAGTAAATACGCACATGAAAATCAGTACGAATATGAATTGGAGTATGAATATAAGTATGCGTATGAGTACATCCATAAACGAGTACATGAATATAAATACGAAATAAAGAATTCAAATTATACAAAATAAAAATATCAGCAATGGAGCGAACAGCAAACAAAGAATGGCAAGCAGAAATAAGTTCACTTAAACTTATTTATCACTCCATTCGCACTCTGTAAGGGTGGCCAGTATAGCGGCTACTGAATAAAAATAATGTGGATTTGAAAATATTTTTATGAATATTAAACAAATTTAATGCATTTTCTCCTCTTCCCTCGCTCACCATCTCTATGTATATAGCTAAAACATGCCATTGCCATCAATTCATTGCGGCTTCATCAATTACGCCCCAAAACTTTTCAGCTGTGTTTGCAATTTGCTAATTTTGACATTCTCCGCTTCCTCTCTCTCTCTCTCTCCTCTGCCCACAGTGCCCACTCATTTCATATAACTTTTGGTCGATTCAGCAAATATCAACTATGCATCTACATGCCGACATACCCTTATATACTTCAACAAATTTATGTGCGTGTGCGTGTGCGTGCGCTCATGAATAGAACATCCTGATTGCCAATTCGCTCGATTAAAATGCTGATTCAGTTTCATCATTAACGCGATTAATATGGCGTTACATTGACGGTGACAGCTTCGAAGTTTCCGCTTCAACTTCAGCAACAATTTCAATATTAACAATGACTAGCAGTCAACTGTATGGCTGAGCGGTTGGTTAACTGCTTCGATTGGCAATCAATGACATGGCGCAGCAGAAGCACCAGCAGCAACAGCAGCGTGATTAACAACTGAACGAGCTAGCGTAGCTGTCAAATGCCAACAACCAGCTAATACTCCCCTCATAGCATGGCACCGCTTGGCTTTCTCATGTTATGTGTGTGTGTGTTTGTATGGAAATATGGCCAATCAAATTTACGTTTACCGGTTGACCTGTGTGGTGGTGCCCAAGTGCTTAGGCAGTTGTTCATGAGATGAGTGTTGATGACTGGCAGATACTATCAGGTTCTGGGCAATCTGCCTTTCGCTTTTCGCTTTTCTCTTTTATATTTATACACGTACATACTCGTAGATCTAAACAAGGATATGCAGGCACTTCAGTTTAACTGTTCCTTCTCATCAATGTATCGCTTGAATGGCTGATTGGTTGTGTCAGCTTTACTGCGCGTGAGGCACGTCTAAACTGTTATGGCCAGCGTTGGGTGATAAAAATCTAGTACTCCATCTGGCTAACTCTGATGCAAGAGTCTTCCCGTTTTAGTTGACTTTTATGCTCTACTTTAATTGATACTGCATCTGCATATCGTCCGTTTAAAGTATCTAAGCTACCAAAAAAACAAAAAAGAAAAAAAAATCAAATATGGCTGAAGCCATCGTTGAGACACATCTTTGATTTAATGGAATTTCATGAAAGTATTCAATAGTTCTAGCGTCATTCGCAGATAAATCTTTTTATTTTATTTTGACAATCGTTTGCACATTTTTCAATAATTCTTCATTCCCAAAGTTAAGGATTTTCACTTATTTCTATCGTTTGCGTTTTGCCTCAACTGAGTCCAGGTGAGATCGTTGTGAGCTATTTTGTCATGCAGGCTGCGTTCCTAGGCTCTTTTTGGCTTACCTTGCGTCTTGTGCCTGCCATTTCAAAGATATCGTCTTAAGCTAGTTTTCTGGGGATTTGTCTAATCCTTGCCCACTTCTTCCTACGGATTTTGACGTCAATTGTAACTTGATTACACCTTCTGTGCTATTCGCATTTCTTTCAGTTTTCTGGCCGCCAAGCGCGTATTAAACTTTAGCGTTCTATAATTCAGGCATTTGAATTTCACGATTTAGCTGCACCTGCGGGGATAGAAGGTTTGGCTATTAGCCGCCTACTGAGTTTCATTTAGCACATCTGCAACTAGTTATCGTTCGGATTTCGTTCTTACCAATCTCATCTTCCAAGTTTCCTATTTACCTCAATGGTATTCCAACTGGCGAATTTAGGATTCACGTCCAAGTGAGCCTGAGGTCAACCATGTAATAATGAATTTGTGCGTAGTGGATTAAACAAAGAAGATTTGTGTATTTATTATATTTATGCTTAATACTACATTTTTCTATTTAAATAGTAAAACAGTGCTAGCTGAAAGCAAAAATCAATAGGCAAACTATTGAAGACGGAAATTTAGGTTAGGTTAGAAGAGCTGATTTTAAAAAGAGATCTCTCGGTGGTCATAGCGACCCCTTGTAGTAGCAAGGAAAGCGTCTCTCAATCAAATCTCAAAATACCTATAAGCCATTTCTTCTCCTGACGCCCTCATTGAATCTCCCTAGCGGGGCTGTACTTAAACTATCTAGTCCCTCGAAGGACTATTTTTGAGAGATCTACAGCTGCTACAAAAATTGGTATGTGGGACTCCGAATCCAACAGCCTTATAGCCAATAGTCCAGTGCCGTGTTAGCACTTTAGTCAGGAGCCATATAGGCAATTTCCTGAGAAAGATAGGAGTACCAGGAGAAAAAAATAGATACTATTTTCTTGGCACTCTGCTCACAACTGTGATAAAAGGCTACTATCCCGAAATATTGAATTTTTTTTTAAATAACGAAAACCTCCAAGTAGCTACTTCAGGTCGTTAACTCCATGTGGATGAATTTCATAAAGTAGGTAATTTCACAAAAAAAAAAAGCAACCCTTCAAGATGAGAGTACAAAAAAAAAACACAACTCAAATTAAAAACTTTGTTTTCGTAAACCTAAGGAGCCTACAGTGCCAAGAGTTCATAAGCAGTAAGTATCACGAAAATAATCACGAAAACTAAGTTTCCGCTTTCATCATTTTCAACTTCAACTTAAAATTCCAAAGGCAACTGACACTTTGACAATGAGAACGGCGACGAAAAAAGGGACGATATCTCAAGAAATGAAGCGAAGAAGAAGAAGTTATAGGCTGACGGAAATGAATAAGTAAGTAAAAGTAATTCTGGTGCGTAGGCACCAACTTCAAATTGGAAGCTGTAAGAAATTTCGTGTTCGCGGCAGCTGGTTGAGGCGAAGAGACAACCGCCTCACTTGGAGGCTGGCGATGTGACGTTGTAGTTGCAGCTGCGGCTGAAAGAGGACGCCTAGCGACTACGCATCAGCCAAAGCACCAACGACAAGTAATGACGACGATTTTGTTGATTTGAATGGTGATTAAAATGCAGAAAATTTTCGTATGCAGCAACGGAGGCAGCACGCGGCGAGCGGCCGACAGCGAGCGCATGTGATGTGTTGCTACAACAATAACTGTGAATTGGAAACTAAGAACTGAACAAATAAGTTTTCTTAGTTGGTTGCTTGCTTGCTTGCTTTGTGGTTAGTTATGCTGTCGACCAACTTTTTTGCACTTCTCTGTCTCAGCAAACAAATGAGCAGGATGTGTAAGCAGAGTCCAAAAAAGAAGAAATGGAACACAAGAAAACGACTGCATCTGACTTGTTCGCCAAGAGAAAAAAAAAATAATAGTAATGAAGAAAAATGCAGCATGCAACCAGCAGTGGCAAGTGTTATTTGCAGTTTTGCTACTGTTGACTGCCTGTTGGAGAATAATCAAGCGGCGAAAACTTTTGTCACGACGTGTAATTTTTATTATTTTCACAAAAATTGCTATTTCAAGCTTGTTTCTCAGATTTTTCGTAGTTCTTGTTACTAACAAAAGGAAAAGCTATTATGTAGCAGAATGTTTTGTTGGTGCTTGTAAACGGAAACAAAACTTTTCATTGGTTTTCGAAACATGTTTCAGACCTATTAGCATATTGCAAAATTAACAAGAGATGTTGACTAAAAATTGGAATGAGTAAGTCATTGAAAAATTAGATAAATTTTGAATTTAATGGTTCAGCCGCCCTATGGAATTGCAGGCCTTTTTATAGCTGAAGGCCATTGTTGCTATAACTTCGTAAGGCTGTTTTGGAGAAAGTTTTCCGTTCTAAGCTTTAGGATATATCTGCAGAGCTCCAAAGATGAGAGTTTTTAATGTGAAGAAATAAGAAAATGATGTCTTTAGCATTGAAAAGACCAAGTGGAACAGAATTTGGCAGCCAATTGGGGCTAGCTTGGTTGGAGGAGTATAAAACGGCCAAATCTCATGGACTTTTATGGCATTTATCAGGCTGAAAAAATCGGGCTCGCACCTCATTGAAAACTCTCTGTGCTGAAGCATTTAGGTTCACTTGTGCAACATGAGTTGCCCAGCTAGGCCGTTGGACTATTATTCACTGCACTGCCTCTAAACACTATTAAGCCCACACAAAATTGCTGAAGTCTAAACTGCTAACACTTCTGTGTAAACTCCACCTCTACCAGCTATTAATACTGTCGGTGCTGGCATATGGCTGTGAGTGCCGGACAATCACAAGCAAAGGCGAAAGAAGCTTGAGAGTGTTCGAACGCAAAGTGCTCCGAAGGGTGTTTGGTCGCATACGCTGCAACGATGGAACGCACCGAATTCGCTACAACGAAGAGTTGCTGAACTTATGCCTGGGAGAAGATGTCGTTAAATACATAAAACCCAAAGGCTTTGATGGTTAGGACACACTGTGCGCATGAAAGTTGGCCCAGATGTTAGCCTAGGACGTCCAAGGTTAACCAGGCTTGACCAAGTCATAGCCGACCCGAAAAAGCTACGAGTTAGAAGCTGGAAGTCTATTGCTATGAACTGTGTAGATTGGAAGAGGACTGCGGACGAAGCTAAAGCTCGCGCTGAGTTGTAATCGTTGCTTGATGATGATGATATCTAGAACTTGACATACAAGTTTTTATTCTGACACCTGCGGTATTTGGCGTCGTCAATGTGCACGGTGGCGTAAATTTTATGGAGGGTGGGTATATTTTTAAGCATATAACTATGTACCTATGGGCAAAAAGTAAGGTGAATTTATTTGTCAAGCTTCGCGGGATTAAAATTTCGCTCTAGTTATTTTTTTCATGAGTTGGCAGCACTGTTAATAACATCTGGGCCAACTTTCATGTGAATGTCATTATCAGTAATATATTTACGCTTGTGTTTACCAAACGACCAAGAGTGCATTTTTCGATTTTTACAATGTCTGATTTGATTGAGCAGAGAAGTGCCATCAAATTTTGTTTGCGGAATGAAATTTCGGCTGCGGAAACGTTTAGCATGTTGCAGAAGGCATTTGGTGATTCGACCATGTCGCATAAAAATGCTTATACTCGTAAGTGGTACAAAGACTTCAAAGAGGGTTGGGAACGTGTTGATGACTTGGAGCGCTCCGGACGACCATCCACGTCAACAGATGACCAACACGTCAATAAAGTGAAGGAGTTAGTGCTCAAAAATCGTCGGTTGACTGTTAAATACCTTACTGATATGAGCGGAATATCAGAAGGATCTGTGAAAACCATTTTGAAAGACCAGTTGGGCCTACGAAAAGTCAAATCTCGTTTGGTACCGAAAACTCTCAATTTCTAGGAAAAAAGTCGTCGCGTTGATGTGTGTGAAACAATACTTTCAGACTATCAGGACAAGGTCAAATGCATCATTACGGGAGATGAGACTTGGATTTATGCTTACGACACTCAAACAACCGACCAGTCAAGCGAATATCGTGCTAAAGGCGAGGCAAGACCGAAAAGAGCACATCAAAGTCGTTCAAAAATAAAGGTCATGATGACAGTTTTTTTCGATTTTCTTGGTGTGGTGCACTATGAATTCCGTCCACCTGACCAAACAGTTAATAAGGAATATTATTTGAGCGTTGTGCGTCGTTTACGTGAAGCAATTCGTCTAAAAAGACCAGAATTATGGACCAACAACTCTTGGTTTGATGCGATGATGCACCGTCTCACACTGATTTGGCTCCGTGGGACTTCTGGCTATTCCCAAAACTCAAGAGACCACTCCGGGGAATGCGTTTCGATTCGATTGAGGAGATAAAAGCTGAATCGAAGAAGGTGCTGATGGTTATACTGGAAATCGACTTTTTGGCATGTTTCGGGGACTAGAAAAATCGTTGGCATAAGTTTATTTCACCGAGAGGGGATTATTTTGAAGGGGATGAAATTGATTTACAAGAATAAATAAAGATTTTTCATTTTACATCCAAATTCACCTTAGTTTCTGCCCACACTCTGGGAGCCAGAAGCTCACACAAATTTCTGAGATCATAGTTGAGGTACTCTTAGCTTTCTTGAGGTCATCGGAATATCTCAAGATTGAGCTTAATCGGGTATCCAGCAGTATAAAATTCTCGAAAACTGTGTGACTGGTAGACTAACAGATATAGTTATCGGGCTTTAATAGCTATTTTATAAGCTTTAGAACTTAAACTGATATGATATCCGGTATATGTGCGCCGCGAGTAAAAGTTACATCGTCCATTCGATTAGTCCAATTTTAGACTACTTTTACCTATAAATCTGGCCGCATGGCATCAGTGGTTGCTTGAATATTGAAATAAATCGACTTTCAGTGACTTTTAAAGCAAGGAGGTCCCTCCATTTGTGGAATAACATCAAGACGCACACCAGAAATGAGAGGAAGAGCGCAGCCAAACACGCGCCAATTATTTATTTTTTATTTATTTTAACTGTATTTAGTCTACACTAACACCAAAAAATAATATCGTTTTATAATTTGTATGCCAAATTTCCCACTATATGAAAAATACTGCATTACAAATTGAGACAATTGAAAAATTTAAAAATAGTAAATATTAAAAATAAAAATGAAATTTTTTTCAAAAAAACAAAAAAAATAAAATAAAATAAAAACAATTTAGTTCATTAAAGTACTCATCGAAAAAAATTGGACTATTGAGTTCACTGAGTCGTAAGCAGCAACACCATCAAATTGCTTGCAATGTGCCATTCCGAGCGATTTACTTTTATGTCGCTGCCACATGCCGCCTGCAGCGTGACCAAATAATACAAACATACATTGGCAGTCAAATTGGCTAGCGTCGGGGCGTTAAAAAGCTCCCAAAATGCCTGTTGGCCGAGAAAGCAAGTAAAATATGATATAGAAAAAACGAAATAAAATGACCCTCGTTATAAAATCACAGTTTCCACTGCTAAATGTTGGCATGAAATGACTGTAGGTGTGAAAATATATAAAAATAAGGGCATTTGTATGCATGTATGTATGTATTTTATTTGAGTGTGTGTGTTTGCATGCATTCATTTACTTAGATGTGCCTGTGTTGATGCACACTTCGAGAATAATCACCGCCATGAGCGTAATAAATGTGAACAATGACAGAATTGATTGGCCAATTACGGCGGCTGATTATGCGCAACGCCGCAGCGCGTAGTTGCAACACTGCCGCTTGACTGTCTGAGTGTGGTACGCAACAGTAGCGCCACCAGCAATGCGATGTAACATACGCTTCGTTGGCTTTCGAACGCAATTAGACAAATAAGCAAAGTAGATACGTATATACTCTGTATATATACGTATGCATGTATGAATGTGTGTATGAATGTAGTGGGTTGAGTGACATTAGTGGGCAGTGCGTAGATCTCCAGCGACTGATGTGCATTCACTTTTCAAGATTGTTCGGATATTAGTCAAAATGAATCCATTAGAGTACCTGGTTTTAAAATTTTTATGCGAATATAACTCGTCGTTTCTTGTGAACTGTGTCGCAGATGAACGGCCAAGAAATCACTTGCTTCTCTATATTAGATCCAAGAAGTTCTGCTCGTAACACGAACATTGGTTTTCATTGTACTAAGAAACACTAGATGGGCTATGAAATTCGGATCCGATTACAACATCTAAATACTGATAAAACCAATCCGTGTCGGCGGCAGGCGACAAAAAATCATATTCAATTATTCTAGAAGTTCGCCAATATGAGCTATATGAATTATAAAAAGTTGAGTTTTATCCGAACACAGATAATTTTTGAGAATTCTATACTTTCATATATATATATATACAGTAGAGCGTCGATTATCCGAAAGCCGGTCATCCGAAACGTCGGTTAACCGAAAGGAAACATGACGCCTTTTTCGGATATAAAGAATAAAAAAAGTATGTACAAATGAAATAGAAACGTTTAATAGAAATGACTCAGAGAGCGACGCAAGGGAACGTTATGATTTTGTCATTTTCCGTGTCTTCATCGATAGCATGTTTTATTTAGAACATAGGTATTGACAGCGTTGTACATATGTATGAACATACTTGCTTTCTGTCACGCGCTTTATGAATTTAAGTTAGTATCGCAGTTCCTAAAAATAACAGCGTCGGTGGTGTTATCGTGCCGCGATACGAACGCGCATCCGACGCCGACAGTTTTGTTTGGGCAATCTCTCATTAATTTCAGGATGAACACTCAAGTATTTATCGAGTGGTATGATGCTGTGTTCATTCCAGAGGTTAAAAAACATCAGATAGAAACTGGAGACACTGGAAATGTTTTATTAGTGATTGATAATTCTCAAGTCATCCCTCAAACCTTTGACTTGAGAGAGAAGATGGAAAATTTAAGGTGATTTTTTTGCCACCCAATGTTACCTTAGTCGTTCAACCTATGGACCAGGGGGTATTCGAAGCCTTCCAACGTTACTACAGAAAAGTGTTGCTTCGTAGTGTCCTAATCGGCCAAGAGGAAGATAAAACAATTCTTGAAATCTACAAAGGTATTAACTTGAAGGATGCTGTTTACATGGCAGCAGAAGCGTGGGCTTATGTCAAAGTGACTATTCTAAAGAAATCCTGGAATAAGCTTTGTCCAGCAGTTGAATCCGAAGCTAGCCTTACATCTGAAGAACCAACAAATGAAAACTTTGTTTCAGAAAAGGTTGAGTTGATGAAAGAGGTTTCATGATTTGAAGAATGTGACCAAGAAAACGTGCATGAATGGCTAGAATTTGACGAGGATGATCCTGGCTACGAATTGTTGACAGACGAAGATATGATAGCACAGGTTCAAGTTCCTGAAGATGACGACGATGAAGACGAAATTAGTGATGACATCGTCTCAGCTGAAAAATGTCCGTCCAATGAAGAAGCCTTTAAATATTTTGAGACTGCTATTAAATGGTTGCGGTTCTGTGCAGTCTTTAAAACGCCTAAGAGATGTGGCGGCAAAAAACCGAGTCTCAAAACTTAAGCAAACAAATATGTTCGACTTTTTTTATATTAGTTTTGTACTATTAAAAAATGTTTAGACATATGTATTTATGTACCGTGTGTGCAATCCCTACTTAAATGTGTATGTGACTATTCATAATATGTACTGTACTCTAGTGTATCATTAAAAAGCATTACATAATAATATGTATTCCTAATTCAATGACATGTTTTATTACCCTACCCTCAACAAAGAACTGGAATTTCGCAAATGTTCGTTTATCCGAAAAATCGATTATCCGAATACCCTCTGCACCAATTCTTTCGGATAATCGGCGCTCTACTGTATTTATAATTGGCGCGTACACCCTTTTTGGGTGTTTGGCCGAGTTCCTCCTCCTATTTGTGGTATGCGTCTTGATGTTGTTCCCCAAATGGAGGGACCTACAGTTTTAAGCCGACTCCGAACGGCAGATATTTTTATGAGGAGCTTTTTCATGGCAGAAATACACAAATGAATACAACCTCCACCCGTGACGCCCAGTGATGGTAGTGACTGAAGAAAATGCACAAAAAGTCGAAAAATTATTGCATTTTGTTCTTCTTTTGGATCTGCCAAAAGCAAGTAGAGGAATTCAGGTTAGTAAATAATGAGTTACGAGAGATGTTATGTGAACACTTGCGTATGAGAAAATTAGTGCGTGTTGGATACATCGAATTCTCACCCGACTGATTGGAGTGTGGCAAAGATTTTTTGGAGTTATATTAAAGTGACTTGGACGAAATTTGCAATCGAATCGTGGCCTACTGAGGTCTGAATTCGTCCACGAAATAGTCGCTGCAGTGAAAAAGAGGGCCAGTACTATGCTAGTTTTCAGGATGAGGGACGAACGAGGTGCCTTACAGAGTATACGTTACAAGCGGATTGGTTTTTCTGCTAGAGAACGTACCTAAAAACTTATAGAGGGCACCGGTCCAGCTTTCCTTTTATTCAAATTTAAAAAAGCAGTTACGTAGACAAAGATTTCTAGGCGGCAATCAAATGAAGATGGCCGTTAAAGTGCATTTTAAAGAGAAATGTAAACAGTATTTTTACAGTGGCATAAGTCTGGGAATTCAAAGTGCCGTGAAGATACCGGCTTCAAATAAGCATCAATCCCAAAAAAACTTCCGCAGCGGCTGTTCCTCAGTGAGAGACTTAAAATAGTGTCTTGTAGCAAGCGGCTAACGTGGAAATGCTGCTCCCTCCAATTAAGTCTAAGATGGTAGTCCCATCGAGTGAATTGGGACACAGGTCTACAAACGTGAAAACGCTTTATCTGCGCGATGGGAATTGTGTATCTGACTTGAATAAAATAACATTGAAAAATAAAAGAAAATACGCTGCGTAAAAAGTCATTCATAAGGTTTGTCGCAATAAAAGAATTTATTATTGCTATGGCAAAAAATATATAACAATAAACATGACCAAATCACTTTCGGGTTGTGACAAGGCAAGACACTCTCTGAGGCAATGCCAGGCGAGAACCTCACTTGGCGCAAGCTCGGAGCGAACTTATCAGCCAGTTCTCGTATTTCCACTCAGTTTCCAACAAACTCCCATTTTCACAAACACATAAACCTTGTTTAAAAAATGTTCTTTCGCTTCGATGCAATGGTCATTATTCGTACTCAATTGACGCAAATTACCATAATTTTGCGCAGTCTGTTCTTTTTAAAATTTTATTTTATTTTAATTTTTTATTTCCTTTTTTTTTTGGTTTCTTCACAGTTATTTGCCCCTGAAAAAATATGTAATTGTAAAAGTTGTAATTGTTAATAAGCGGAAAATGTGCGACAATAAAATGAACAACAAAGCCAACAACCGCAATCTTTTCCACTCTGGCTGCAAAATTTGAGGCAGAAAAAAAACCTCTTCCCCATCTTCGATTATTTTCATAATTTATTCGTTGTCTAAAAACCACAAATGAGATATTTCCCAACGTTTCACAATTAAAACAAAAATCTATTTGTCATGTCCCAAAGTTTTACTTCTGTCTTATTACTTCTCTTATTCTTTGTTTCCTCTTTAAACTCACATTTTCCTTCCATTTTTTTTTTTTTGCCTCTTTTGAATCCATTTTTTCGAGCCACCTCATTTTTCTGGCACGTCTCAATAATAAATTAAGCGCATTTACTGTGAAAAAACTTTAATGCAAATGTCGATTGCTGATGCTTTCGCCATAAATTGGCATAAAGTTGCTTGCAACGTGCCACATGCCACTTGCCTGCCAGCATTTATGCAATTGCCGCAACTTGCAAGTAATTTGCGGTTTTTCGCATGATCTTCGCGATTTAAGTATTTTCGGTTTTTTGCCTGCAAAGCCAACTATTTATGCTTTCCTTGTGTCATAATGGTCATAATGCTGGCTAACAATTCGCAATTCTTTATTAACTATCATAAGCTGCAGCCGTCACTGAGAGAAAAATATTTGTGAATTTTTCGGAGTTTTAGGAAATCTTGGTACGTTTCATGATTGAGAGATTGCAGACTCTTGCTCACTTTGTGGATCTCAGCGGCGACTCAGTTTTGTTTTGTTTATAACAACCCTTTTCTTACTATTCACTTTTCAGTTCTCTTCTTCGAGTCATGCGTCTTTAAGGAAAATTAGGTCAAGTAAAATCTTCTGGTCGTTTTTTCGCTTTAAAATTAGAACTATCCAATTTCGTTCGAAAAAGCGCCGTTCTTCTCAATATTTTTTGTCCCTTTTAAATGCAATTTTAAAATTCCGAGCTTGAAGAAGTCTTCACTCCCATTGATAGTGAACTTTTCCAGCTGGTGCATCACTAAAATCCCTTTCTTTTTCAAATTCTGGGCACTCATGGTCAGTCGCCAGCTTTCAAGGTGAAGTTTTAATAGGAAAGATCCGAATAGGGAGTTAGCAGTAGCTCATAGTTTATGATTTCCCTCCTTACTTATCAAAATCTTTTTGACCATTAATCAGAGTGTGGCGAGCCAGGTCGGCAAGCTCCTTAAACTCCATGATTTTGACGATTTTTTCAAAGTACAAAGTTCCCTAACATCAAACATTTAATAATAATTAACCGTAGCTATGCGTCCTCAGGTGGTGGATAAAGAAATGCCTGTCGTTTACAAATGGTAAGAGTGAAATAAATTAGCTTGAAGGTTGACAAAAAATGCCTTCGGGCAAGACTGGAGTGAAAGAGAGCTCATAACATAGAACAACATTTGCCTCGGATACAAATGATTCAATCTATGACGACTTCGAACGAAAGAGGAAGCAGAGAGTTTGGAAATTAGATACGATTGCGATACGAAGACAGGACTAAAAACAATGCCCGAAAATAGGTTAGCTAAATCAGTAATGACGGGACGACGAGGGCAGCCGGACGTCCTCTTAAACGGTGGAGTGGGGGTTGTACCTCCAGCTCTATCGATAACTAGTAATTTTACCTTTTTGATACACAACTTGTAGGACCACTACTAGTTCGATTAATAACCAGCTTCGATTGACTATGAATTAGCATATGTTGTCTATTTTCTTTCCTGTAACTTCTTTCCAGTTAACCTGCGATAATCCCCTCAAAATTCTATGTCATAGAGCACCCAGACTTGGGCACTTACACAGATAGTGAGAGACTGTTTCCTTAGATTCGTTCCGATTGCAGCGTATATATCTATCGTTTTACAGCTACCCCATTTTCCTGGCATGATTTCCCAAAGGCCAGTAGCCAGTGTCTGCTCATGGCTTTCTTAAAAACTCATCAATTCTGGATTTTTTGAAATTGGGCTACGAAATATTTTTGGAACTTTCGTGTGATTGGAGTCTTATCAGGCTCTGGAGTGTTAAAGGTTTCCTGAGGACTTTTGGAGAAAAGTGAAATTTGAAGGATTGAAGATGGTCTGCAAGAGCTGTAAGTATTCTAGTTTTTAGTTAGTTAAAACGCTTTTGAAAGTCATATCTAATCAGTTTGAGACATCGAACAGAGGACCCCAGCGGTGCAATTGTAATGCCCTTCATTTGAGTAGCCATAAAAGCCAATACGTATATCAGAAGTTGGGGAGAAGCTTAACCGAAACAATTTGAACCTTTCGTTTTCAAAGATAGCAAGAGAAAAGCTTTTCGAAATACTGTTGACATTTTTTACCGTGTGTTCATTCATTGCCACTTCGAACAATTTTTGTCTTTACTGCACTTCGTTGTCACTTTTGCCCCACTCCATTACACTCAGAGCTGATGCTATCGGACGGGCAATTAGCATTTGCTCTGCCGTACAATTTTTTTTCTTACATTTTTTCGCCCCATATGAAGGAGTGTAGATAGATATGTGAATGCTTTTGTATGTATATGTGTAAGAGTAGCTATGGACGAGTGTGATAATGTTGCACAATAACTCAATGTGCGGACTGTGACGACTAGTCCGCTTGGTTAACCGGTCGTGTTGGTGGCTTGTGGCAGCCACACAACTGCTGCTAAACTTTGCGCTGAAAAATGTCATAATTTCGCCACATGCCAGATGTACGTATGTATGTGTACTTGAAAGTGTATGCACATGTAAAACGGTCTTCAGCAGCAAGGCTGTAAGCAGCAAGCAGAAGCGAGTGAGATATGAGTGAGTGCATAAAAGACTAACTTATTACTACAGGCTGTTGGCAGGACGAATGATAGAGAGCACAAATGAGTGTGAATGTAGCCGGTAGCTGGTAGCTGTAGCAGCAGTGACAATAGTGAGGCAACGAATATAAAAAAATTATAAAATCCAACAAAGCTAGCGGAAGCCGTTGGAAAAAAAGGTTGGCTGGCAAAAATTAAAAACGAAAATTTTGCGCAAGAAAAAGTCGAAGTGAAGTATTTAAATATCCTGCGGCCAAGCGCTGTCACAATTTTCATAGCTTAACAACAACAGTAGCACGGCGCAGCAGCACGATGAGCCGCGCGAATGAAGTAGGCAGGCTGTCGCAATAGTACGATACCCTATGTAGGGGTGTTGCTGCCGATTTTTTTTGCGTTCTTTCCTTGTTTTTGTAGATACTGCTGTGGCTAGCATATTTGCTAACCAGCTGGCTGTGACCAGTTTCTGCTGCGTCTGCAAAAGTCTGGCAACTTCCGGACAGTAGCAACAGTCAGTTGGTTTTGGTGCTGCGGCTGCATTGGCGTGGCTGGTGCTGGTATATTTTCCTCTGTATATATGAACGTTTTTGCACTGATGGGTAAAACAATAGCAGTGCGACTTATTGCAAAGTTTTGAATATTCATTTATTTTCTTTTATATATAAAAACAAAATTCAAGCGTTTTCGTATTGAAAAAAAAAAAAAAAAAATTAATACCTTAATAAAAAAAATTTAAAAGTCAAAGCGAAATTTGAGCCACTATTTGCCACTATTTTGCTGAATAATTTCTGCTTCAATAAATAAATAATAATTAATTACACTTCAGTTAGTTGTTTGGCCGAGCTCCTCCTCCTATTTGTGGTGTGCGTCTCGATGTTGTCTTACAAATGGAGAGACCCACAGTTTTAAGCCAACTCCGAACGGCAAATGCCTTTTCTTATTAAAAACTTTTTTATGAGAGAAATACCCTCGAAGGTTTGTATGAGGGGCAGCTGCTATTAAAAAATACTTTTTCCATTATTTGATGTTCATGCACGGAAATTCGAACCTACACACTCCCCAATGGTAGTCGCGCACCAACTCATACCCATTAATTATTTAGAAATTCAGACTAAAATGTTTGAAGTTTTGAGGGAAATTTGTTGAGCTTTTTGCACAATGTTTGAGGCTTCGCATTATATAAAAAAGTATATTCTATATTCGATTTTTTTATAGAAAACTATTTTTTTATGAAAAAATATAAAAAGTAAATAAATGGATAGTCGAAGCAATTGCCCCATTGCTTTTATTATTTTCGCCTCTGTAGGTGCCTATGTAGCTGCATTTGAACGGCCGTGCATATTGCGGCTGTGTGGCAATTTTTAACGGATATTTGCAGGAGTTGTTTTATATACCAGAATTATTAAACTTTTTTTTCGCTTCAATCTCTCTTTACTACGCAACCAACACCCAACTGTTACTCACATCCTTTTACGGCGGCTGTTGCAGATCTTTCTATTAAATCATATTTAGCTCCCTCAGCACCGCCGCAGCAATCACCTTGACTTTTGCACGTTGTAGCGCTTCTTTAGATTTATAATTAAGATTTGCTTTGCTGCTGTAAATATTGCAAGCGCACTTTTTCTTTCTTTCCCACAAGCCTGCATGCAGCCAGCGAAATAGTCGCTCATAGTTTGCCTTTGGCCACTTCATGGCTGCCACACGCGTTGCAGCGACCACGGCTATTACTGCGAATCCTTTCATTTATCATTGCGGTTTTGCTATGTATGCAAGCGGTATGTGTGTATGTATGCGTAAGTAGGTGTGTAGGTGTGCGCAGTCAAGCCGCCATGTCTCGATTTTAATTACGTTATGGAGTGCAGCATTTTTTCTACTTTTCTTTCCCGTGTAATATTTTGCGATTTCTATCAGTGCTCACTTGCATGACTTATTTAGTACTGAATTAATTTTTTTTCTTTTCATCTTCCTTTTATTTTCACTACTAATTCACCGTCACGCCAAAAACATTTTAGTGTAATTATAACAAAGTTTTGTGGCCATATTAAATCACAACTTATGACGCTTTCCATAAATTTTATAGTTGCACTTTGATTTGAAATTTCATTAAATTTTACTTAACACCAACTAAGCATCTTTGCATCTGCCATCCGCTTACGGTAAACACCCTTAAGTTGAATTTTCTGGCCACCCTCTTCAGTATACTGCAGGCCGGCCATGCAGCTACAATTTGCTCACCATTGTCGTTCTCCCCAGCAATTACTTGGTAAAAAAAGTGGCAGAATTATTATCGACACAACGAATTGATGGCAATTACGAGCGTGTGCCAGCATGTACGGATGCGCCTGAGGCGAATATGCCAAGACAATTGCAATTGTGCACAGGCGTACATATCTACTATTTCCTCATGCCCGACTGAAATCTGTAGCAGTTAGTTGGGCGTTCTGGTGCCTTATTGACGCTTACTCTTGGCCTGTGAAGTGTTGTAATTATCGCTGTGGGAATTAAAAGTAAATTGGCGGCAAACAAAGCACATTTCAGAAGCGTGAAAAGAAAGTATGAACATATTAAGACATACAACTGATCAGGTTGTTAAGTACATTTACTAGAAATCTCATGTGTATTAGGCCATGTGGTGTAGTGAGGGCCAAAAGGCATCCAAAGTTATTTCTTTTTGTAAGCCTTACATTTAAAAAGCGCTTAAAAACAGAGAAATGTTGCTTCCATCCCGCAGCGTGAAAGAGATATTGGTTAGTCAGAGGATCTATAAGTCTTTGACTTTTTATTATAATTTTCTTTTTTTATTAAATTATTATGTTATTATAATTTTTATGTGCATATCTATATATTATATATAAAAGAAAGCCATGTTAGTTACACTATTTATAACTCGAGAATGGCTGAACCGATTTGGCCGAAAATTGGTGGAGAGGTAGCTTAGGACCATGAGACGGACGTAGGATACTTTTTCCATTCGAACGCGTTTCCGTGAGGTCACTATAAAATGTGGTATAAAAAAAAACGCATCTCATATGGAATAACAAAACGCGAATGACAGCTAAACGTAATTTTGTCTATGGTTAAGTAGAAAATTTGATAATATAAATTTTGTCAGAAATACATAATCACAGTAATTTGTATTCTCTTTGAATCATCATTAGCAATGTCACGACCAAGACGATTGAATCTTTCCCGACAAAGCCGTAATGCAGGGATACGAAACATTGCGAATGAATCGACTGAAGAAGCACAAGGAATTGCCCGTGAAGAGCGCCGGGTTAGTATGGCTCGACTTCGTGCTTCTCAACCACAAGAGCAAAAGCGAGGCAGCCCGTGAAACGGCTCGGTTGGCAATGCGAAATCGTCGAGCGAATAACAGAGATAAACAAGTAGATCATTTTCGACGCACATGAAGAGAATTATCAAGTGCTGATTTGAATCGAGCAGCGTTTCGATATGATTGCAACACTGATTACTGCTTGCATCCTAGAGTTTGCATTGGGCCAATGAACGTTGCTTGCGAGTATTGTGGCGCATTGAAGTTTTCCGGAGAAACGCCCGGATTGTGCTGCCTTAGTGGAAGAGTGAAATTGCCATTATTGACTTTTTTGAATGCGCAATGATTTTACTGTCTGGCGACTTTCGCCAAACACTGCCAGTAATTCCAAGATCAACGGCAGCTGACGAAATAAATGCTTGCCTCAAATCATCGAATCTATGGCGCTCTGTGAAGAAACTTCAGCTGACAACAAACATGAGAGTTGCATTACTTAATGATACATCTACTGAAGATTTCTCTAAGCAATTACTGACTATCGGTAATGGTCGAGTACCTGTCGACGAATCGAGTGGATTGATTTCATTTCCTCAGAATTTCTGTAACTTTGTCTCATCGAAAGACGAACTTATCAATAAAGTATTAACTTAATAAAATCAAAAATCTGCTTTTTTATTGCCTCTAGGGCGGAACAAAGTGCGCCGGGTCAGCTACTTTTATTATATTTTAAAACCGGAGAGAATATTTTCGAGAGCAGATAACTCAGGACTACAGCTCGATTTTAACGATTCGTGCACAGTTGGAAACTCGATAGGGTTTTGTGCGTAAGACTCATTTTAGCAGGGTGATGCCACTTGTTGTATTAAAAAACAAGTTTATTTATTAACATAGCATACATAAGTATTTCAGCTCGGACATTCATTCAAAACCCACTTTTTTGGTTGACTTTTATTACAACAATAGCAGCTCATTATAAATTTCACTAGAGTATTGATACATATGAATAAAATGAAAGGTGTTTAGCGAACTTTAATACATTTTTTTCGGTGTTGCCACATAATTTTTATCGTAAAAACAGCAACTCATAAGTTTCATTTGAATATTGAGACATTTGAATGAAATAAAACGTGTTTAGCAAACTTAAATATATTTTTCCAGTGTAACTCGTAAGTTTGACTTGAATATTGAGATGTACTATAGGTATCAAATGAAAGGTGTTTAAGCAAAATTAAAAAAAAATATGTTCATCTGGTGTTGCCACATAACAAAAATAGCAACTCATCATAAGTTTCACTTGAATATTAAGATATACATATGTAGATATTAAATAAAAGGTGTTTAAAGAAGCTTTAATCAAATAATAATTTTAGCTGGAGTTGCCACCTAATTATATCACATAAATTAAAACCTATGACACATTACGTTTGAATACTAAAATATGGATATCAAATGAATATAGCAATGCTTTAATAAAATAATATTTTTTTTAGTAAGTGGTGTTGCCACATAATTTTTATTGCAAGAATTAGAATTTACGACGCATTACATTGGAATTCTAAAATATGGATATCAGATAAAAGGATGGAATGAAAGCTTTAATGAAAAAAAAAGTTTAGTTGGAGCTGCCACATATTGTTTTGGAAAGTAAGAAATTGATGACAAAAATATAATATATTAACCGTAAAAAATGCTTGAAAACAATTCAATATATGTAATGCCGAAAATATTTTTAATTCAATATTAATTTTAATTGGCGTTACCATATTTTTTTTTAAGAAAATATTTTAAACAATAGTGAAATTTTGCTATCGGTACAACATGTATCACTTACTAAATGACAAAGTTATTCAGCGTTTACATTCCCAAGTTGTATAATTGAACTGATCGTGAAAGCAACGAAACGAAATTCTGAAAATTAAAATGTGGCATCTTTTAAGAAATTATTTTATGGAAAAAATTACAAAGATAATCAAACTGAAATACTCTCTAACTTATAACCTTTCCAGTGATACTTATTCATGCAAATCGGTTCAGAAAGTATTTACTTATACATGGTTTCTCCAAATTAATCATCCAATTTTGTTTTCGAATAACTGTTTTTATAAATAAATAAAAATTCTTTTGAATGAAAAAAATCTTTACTTTGACTTTTATGTGCTCCATCATTTGCTTGTTTGTACACTGCAGCTGCTAAGTTTTTACGTGTCAACTGTGATTGACGTACGACGCCAATTGCAAAAATTATAAATTCTCCGATAGGGTTTTAGTACCTCTTTTTTAAGGGGTTAGAGGTAATCAGAATTTAAAAAAAATTGGATTTTTCTTTGCATTTTCTTAAAGTATAATATCTTAAAATATTGTGTGAAAATTTGAAGTGAATCCGACAAATACTTTTCGAGTTATTCAACAATTAACAAACGGCGCTCGGGCGCTCCGGAGCTATGTAGGCAACAGCAAATTGATATTTTGGAAGCTGCTATGACGGCTGAAGAATTATTATATGGGCCAGGAATAGATGACGCAGAGTAAGCAAATAAATAATTCGTTTAACTCTATATAAATCGATGGCAAAACTTTAATACGTTTTTCTCAAAACTATGTGTTTTGAACTGGTTCTTAATTTTTTTGAAAAAATTTCGATGTTTTCTAAGCAATTCATTGTCGGTTTTTTTTCTCGAAAATCTGAAAAATCTATTCTGAGGCCGCCATATTGTTAATTTTGAAAATATCCTCGATCAGGCACACGATTATCTATTAATAAAACTAATTTCTCTTGTTCGATTGATTTTAGATGAATCTCCAAGGACTTGTGAGGATCACTGCAAGCGACTCCTGGAGAAACGAGCACAACACAAACGCGGATAACTTTTACAATTATTAATTTTTTTTTTTAATTTTGGTAAAGTCAAGTCGAAACATGATGTATTAATACTATGTTTCTATTTTTGTAAAATAAAGCAATTGACTAAAAAACAAAAAATTTTTAAATTACAATTTTTTCGTGCCCCTGACCTCTTAGGTTTTACCACCTTCATAACTTCTCTGAAAAAAATTTGTAATTTTTTTTAAGTCTCTTTCCATCAGTTTGATCAAGAATTTAGCCCACGTGCAAAATTTTAGCGAAATTAGGAAATTACTAGTTTTAGTTGCATTAAATATGGAATTGCTGTGCATAAACTTTTTTCTAATTCTATAATAATATAATTTTCTCCAATTCGTGGTGCATATTTGTAGCTTCAGTCAAAGGGTATGGTAAATGCTAAAGCTAATATTTTATATTGATTTTGAGTCAGGGAAGTTTAAGAAAATATTGAAAACTCCTTGATGGTCTTACTGAGAAAATTTTAAATTCCGCTGTACGTACGCAACAATAATCAACTATTGAATAATTCTGAAATTTACTAAATTTCAATTCCAAACACACTCAAAGACGAACTCGTATTCGCACAATGCTCAGCATATGCATAAATATTTCAATCATACGATTGCCTCGCAGATATGCCAAGATTGATATAAATTCGTGCAGAGTTTTCCCTCGAAGGCAATGCATTAAATTTAAATATTTTAGGCGCTAGTCTCCTAGGGGCTTAGCTGCCACTTAGTCTACTGATGGCAAACTAACTCAAGCCACTACTCGTACGCAAGTGATTGGAAGACAATCATACCACATCTACTTGGGTATAAATATATATGTGCGTATGTATAAGTGTATGTATGCATGCCGCATTTTCCAATTTATATATGCAGTCGTATTTAACCTTCATCTGTTATCTTCAAAAAAGCAAAAAAATAAGGAAAAAAGGAAAGACAAAAAAAAAAAAAACGAGAATCAACTGCTTGCGGCGCATATTTTGATTTCGTGTCAAATTGCACATGCAACACATGCTGCATGCCGCATTGACGCCCTAAGCTAGCAACAATAACAAACATTGAATACTTGTAAACCAGTAGAGGAAGCGCTAGATTGTCAACACTTGCTGGTGGTGCTCGTTCGTGCAGGTTGTAGTTGCTGTTAGCATTATGATGGCTTCCGGTAGTTTTCTAATGGTGGCCAAGTGGATTTTCTTCAAAGAAATGTTGATAATTCGATAGAAAATATGGAATGCAGAAAAATCGGCAGATATTCGGAAAAAATCGTAATAAAAACTAAGTTTAAGTTTCGTCTCATAATTTTGTGCTCAAGCCTGACATTTCTAGAATTATTTAAATTCAAATTCCTAGGCTGGCTTCCCAAACTTCATTTCATTACTTAAATCGAAGCCCTTTACGAAAGTTATCTTCAGCGCAAAATGCATAATAACCAGAGAATAATCAAATTTGTAAGTTCAAGCTTACAATTCGTTGAGGCAGCATTGCATGAACTCGGCTCCCAATAAAGTAACATAAAATATGTAAGTGGCTGCATATAAATGAAATATAAAAAAGGCTGAAATTGAAAAAAAGAAAAAAAAATATTTAAAAATATTTTCTTAAAATTTGTACATAAAATCTTCCCTTCCTCTGCTACCACCAGCTGGCTCCGCATCGAATACTTTCAGAGCCGAAGCGTTTGTGTCCATTCGCCAGCTGCTAGATCTTCATCTGTCAGCATTATGCGTGCGAAATTAAGACGATGATAGAGCTAAAACTTTACATCCTTGGTTTGAAATGGGGTCTCTTGCTTTCACTCGTAGCGCTCAAAGCAAGTTTTATGCCTGAGATTTTATTAAATTAAATTTTCTTGCTTTGGAGAAAAAAATACCTGTTTAAAATTTAGTCCATAGTAGTACCACCAGCTTCTAAATATATTCCAACACTTTGTACTTTTTCCTTCACATTTTCTTCCTTTCATTGTGGCATCATATTGTGGCAACTCTGCATGCGTTTATTTCAATTCTCACCCATCGCTCATCAGACGGATGCACATTGCCGCATTAGTGACGATTATGGCTGCTTGCAATGCACCGTCCTCATTGTCATCAACGTTCGCAGCGTCTTCATCGTGCGCCACAATTGATTGCGCGCCGGCAATGTCAATATCATCGATGATGTTGCAAGCTGATGATGCTTTTCCTGCTTCGAAGATACTTACATGTTGGGGATTTGCTTTCTGGCGTCGCTTATTGCTTGCGAAATGGTAAATGTAAAATGGAAAAATATAATAAATAGAAAAAAACCAGTTGATGCTGTTTCTCAAGGCAGACGCTGATGATTGTCGTTCTTCTTTTTTCTTTTGTATTTTACTCACTTGTATAAAAATCATTGATATTAATGTCCGCTGTGTAAATGATGAGACAAGCAAAAGCTATGGTGGCATAACTGTTTCTGTTTGATTGCTATTTTTATACCCCGTGCAGCTGGAGTATTCAGTTTCCTGTATTTTTCTTTTTCCCTGTACCTCCAGAGAACTAGGAAAAGTTAGGCTTGGATCAGTGCTACAGGGATGACGATGAACTCTTCATGGAAAGTAAGAAAAACGAATAAGCGCATCGTTTCTCGTTGACAAAACGGCAAAATAATAAAGGGTTTTGGCTTAAAAAAATATATAAGTTACCCGATTCCTTTATGTTTCAGGCAGCTTCTTGATATTCTCGAGGTATTGTAAAAGAGGTTGGAATGACCACCAAGCTGGGGATGAGCCATATTACTACTATTTACCTACAGCTGCAAATGAAATATTCCAAGATACGTGATAGCTGGAACTTGAATAAGTAGAGTTTTTTAGAATCTTAGCAAATGAAATATCTTCGAATAACCGATAGAAGAACGCAGTCCTCAGTAACAAACTAGCATAGTCGTTTAGGGACTTCAATGTTATCAGGTTAGGCTCCGATGGCTATATTAGTATCGAGTAATCCTCACAGTGAAGATCCCGATACCCCAATCTTTGACGACGGAATTGTCGTTCCGTTACCCGATCATGACGAGGTGAGAATAGCAATATCACGGCTAAAGAACAACAAAGCCGCGGGCGCCGACGGACTGCCGGCTGAGCTATTCAAACATGACGGCGAGGAGCTGGTAAGGTGCATGCATCAGCTCCTATGCAAAATATGGTCGGATGAAAGCATGCCTGCCGATTGGAATTTAAGTGTGCTCTGCCCAATCCCGATCCTGCAATTTGTGCCAATTAACGCTGGATTAGTCTTCTAAATATCGCCTTTAAGGTTCTAGCGAGCGTATTGCGTGAAAGGCTGAAGCCCACCGTCAGCCAACTGATTGGACCTTATCAGTGTGGCTTCAGACCTGGAAAGTCTACCATCGACCAAATATTCACAATATGCCAAATCTTGGAAAAGACCCATGAAAGTAGAATCGACACACCATCTTTTCGTCGATTTCAAAGCTGCATTCGACAGTACGGAAAGGAGTTACCTGTATGCCGCTATGTCTGAATTTGGTATCCCCCCAAAACTGGTACGGCTACGTAAGATGACGTTGCACACTACAAGCAGCGCCGTCAGAATTGGGAAGGACCTCTCCGAGCCGTTTGATACCAAACGAGGTTTCAGACAGGGTGACTCGCCGTCCTGTGACTTCTTTATCCTGATGTTGGAGAGCATCGTACGAGTCGCAGAACTTAATCGCTCAGGCACAATTTTTTATAAGGGCGTACAATTGTTGGCGTATGCCGATGATATTGACATCATCGGCCTTAACAACCGCGCTGTTAGTTCTGCCTTCTCCAAACTGGATAAAGAGGCAAAGCGAATGGGTCTGGTGGTGAACGAGGACAAAACGAAGTACCTCCTGTCTTCAAACAAACAGTCGGCGCACTCGCGTATCGGCTCCCACGTCACTGTAGACAGCTATAATTTCGAGGTTGTAAAAGACTTCGTCTATTTAGGAACCAGCATTAACACCGATAACAATGTCAGCCTTGAAATCCAACGTAGAATCTCTCTTGCCAACAAGTGCTACTTTGGACTAAGTAGGCAACTGAGCAGTAAAGTCCTCTCTCGACGAACAAAACTAACACTCTACAAGGCTCTCATCATGCCCGTCCTAACGTATGGCGCAGAAGCTTGGACGATGACAACATCCGATGAAGCGACGCTTGGAGTGTTCGAGAGAAAGATTCTGCGTAAGATTTTTGGACCTTTGCACGTTGGCAATGGCGAATATCGCAGACGATAGAACGATGAGCTGTATGAGCTTTACGACGACAAAGACATAGCGCAGCGAATAAAGATCCAGCGGCTACGTTGGCTGGGTCATGTCGTCCGAATGGATACAAACGCTCCGGCTTTGAAAGTATTCGATGCGGTACCAGCTGGTGGTAGCAGAGCAGAGGGCGGCCTCCTCTGCGTTGGAAAGATCAGGTGGAGAAGGATTTGGCTTCACTTGGTGTGTCCAACTGGCGCCGGTTAGCACGAGAAAGAAACGACTGGCGCGCTTTGTTAAATTCGGCCAAAATCGCGTAAGCGGTTATAGCGCCAATTAAGAAGAAGAAGAATCCTCACAGTATGTGAAAGCGACACAAAGCCGTTTGGCCAAATGTGGTACTTGGCACTATGAACGAGTCAGCTTCAGCCTTGCTCCTGCTCTACATACTATTTCATAGAGTGGAGCTTATGAGACGGAAAATATTCCGAATGATTGATGAGTCTTGATTCGAAAGTACTTGCACAATATCAGTATTTTAGTTGTAGGAGTAAGTTGGATCACAGTAGGCACCCACAAAACTATAGAGCTACTACAAGCTCATTCTTGGACTCAGAAAGCGTTATCTAACGCGACTGAACTCCTGGAACAACTTGGGCGCCAAAAAGAACGCTTTATAATTTTGACATTTTTCTACTGATCTGTTTAAAATTTTTACAGGAAATTAGGGAAGCGCTAACTTTTTTAAATATGCAAAAGACAAAAAAAAAAAAAATTGGTCAAATAATTAAGGCTTACTTGACCGATTTTTTTTTAAGTACCTGTACCAGACGTAAAGAATGAGAAATGTTGTTGCACTGCTCATGCATCCCGGATTGTTGGGTAGTGCTCTCCGAGAGCAGCAGTGAGGGTTGAGTGGCGAAACTTCTGGCTGCCCCTTGCGGTTGTAGCTTTCCGATGTCCTTTATGTAGGTAGTTGTACGTTTTTTGCTGCACAGACTCGAGTGCGTAGTTTGGCTGCAACAAGGTAGTGGTCCGAGTCGATGTTAGGCCCACGGTTCGTACGTACATCAAAAACACTAGAAGCGTGTCTTCCATCTATCGCGACAAGATCGATCTGGTTTCGCGTTTTTCGATCAGGAGACAGCCACGTAAAGCTTTGTATGCTGGAAACTGGCTGGCCATGGCGCAGCCGATCAACCTTTGTCCGCTACCGCATGTTTCGTTGTGCAGGCTGAATTTTCCGACTAAAAATAAAAAAAAAAATTTTCCGACTGTGGAACTTAAAATTCCCTCCCACCCTGGCATTGAAGTCGCCAAGCACGATTTTTATGTCGTGGCTAAGGCAGCACTCATAAGAACGTTCCAGACGCTCATAGAAAGAATTTTTTGTCGCATTGTCCTTCTTTCCATCGGGGGTGGATGGAAATAAGCGAGATGTTAAAAAATTCGCTTTGAAGCGGATAATTGCGTGACGCTCGCCCACCGAAGTGAACGACTCTTTTGCATGGCAGCTGTAGTAGACGTCACAAGGTCCAAAGCTCTTTTTGCCTTACTCGTCCATCGCATCAATAGGATGGCCGTGATGTCAGCCTTTGCTCTTCCGTGGACATCAACCAGCCGGACAGAAGCACCTTCCCCTTTGAGGGACCAAACATTCGAACTGAATGCTCTCAAATCATATTCTTTAGTTCATTTGCAGGGCTTGTTGTCAGAATAAGCAGTATTCATCCGAAGCTTTGTTTTTTTTTCGTTCCGGAAGGATGTTTAAGTAGCGAGTGCCAAACCCAGTGCACAACCAGATATCACTAGTGCCAAGCTGCCCTTACTAAATCCTTTCAGTCAAAGTTCTATAACTCCATCAGTTTTCCTCTTTTCTTTCGATTTCTTAAGAAATCAAATGGTATCCTCTACCAAAGAGAGGCTTAGCAAAATCGATGGAAAGGAGAGAATGAGCGAAGCCTTGATATAACTGAATTTAAAAAGTACTGGTGGCATTTCTGGTACTTTGGAACGATCTTAGCTGAAATAAATACGAAAAGCTGAACAAACAGAAACAAATTACAACTAAGCAAACTAATAACGATAATAATTTCCAACTATTACTCGACACTACACTCCTAACTTCATGCGCTACATCTCAAACCTGCACAGCTGCAACAATTGGCGCCACTTCTGCTGTTGTTTTAAATGATTTTTTCCGATCGATTTCCGATTTTTTCCTCATTGCCGCGATTGACACTAAACATACGCAGTTTCTTTTACACCGCCTCTTTTTTCACCGGATTGTAGAAACTTTGGTAAGAGCTGTGATAAGTGGAGCTAAAGTGGAGTATTCACACTGTTGGCGCTGCTGTTGCATGCTGAAAGCTAGACGAGTAGTTGCGTGGTGCGCCATCATTATTTGCTTCAATACATTTTGTAATAATTTCGCAATTACGCTTCAATGAAAGCGCAAACGGATATGTAATGATAGTGCAATACAAAAACAATAGCAATGGAGATACAAGTGCTTGAGAACGTAGCACAAAGACCAGAGTAAGCAAAGATTGCAGTTGTGCTTATAACTATTTCGTGTGGCAAGAACAATGACGATGGCAGCGCTGCGTACAAGGTAGCATCAGCAATGAGACACTCGAGTTGATGACATCCGGCATTAGCGGCAAAGCTGCCATTGTGCGCTTTACAATGACGGTAAGTTGCTTGCAAGTGGATGTGGATGTGTATGTGAAACGCAGCAGCAGCAGCCAAGCAAACGAAATCGAACGGATTTGCAGCCAAAGTTAAGAGTGCAAAAAAAAAACGACTAAAAGAAACTATCAGCGGAAGGTATAAATTGCTAAGAAATCGGCAAGAAAACAAGCACTTTTGCGCTGCACGCGTTAGCCAACGCACCCCGCCAACTTACTTGCAACTCTGCACTCCAGCTTTGGTAGTACATTTTTGGCGCAATGCTGTGGGTGTTGCACGCTTTCAATGTGGCCACATCACCTCATTTGGCATATTTTCGTATTACTTGGCTTCACTGCGACTCAAGACTAAACTTTTCGTAATGTTAAAATTATTTCGCCAATGTCCTTTTTGTCGCCACTTCGGGCGTTGGTTGCTTTCCTTTTCTCCATCTCTTCTTCTCTAATACTCATGTAATGTTACCCACCGGGTGTTATGCTACGTAACAGGAACTCGTGCTGTGCTCAGCTATGTATTATACTTGAAGCGCTCTGCTTTTGCTTGTACCCTAACAGCCAGTCAGTTCGTGCGTTTAACTTCTTCATTAATTTATTTATGTGAAATGCACGTGCGATGCTGCTCTCAATTGGAAGCGAGATATAATGTCCCAATAGAATCGAGCGGGTACGGAAGGATGTGTGCAAGGCTGCAGGCAACTACTACTAGTGGCGCAGTTGGAGTTGGCTGCCCGGTTGACTGTCTGTCCGGCTGCTTGCAGGTGAAGCTGTTGCCTTGCCTGTATTAATACGACATAGTTGGTGGCCCTTAACGCAACAAATTGGGGATTTAAGTTGTGCGCACACCTGTTGAATGGGTCGGAATAAAAGATAATACTTTCTGTTTTTTTCAGTTTTTCAGTTTTATTCAACTCGCAAAGGAAATGGTGCTGGGTAAGTCAGCATTTTAACCCTTTAAATACTTCCTTGAAAAGTGTGTTAGAAAAAGTACTTTTTTTATGAGTACAGTAAAAGTACAATATTTTCCAGTGCCAGATGAAGAAAGTAACGAATTGAGATTCACTCTGCTGGAAACCTTATTTGGTAACAATCGGCTCTGAAATAATATTCCTCACCCTGTTGGAGTGGAGGTGGCAGCCATTAAGGAAGAGTGAATTGGTTGCTTTCTTCTGTAACTACTGTAAGAGACGTATTTATCTACTCCAACAGCCAATCAGTAATTAGAGCCTTGGACGCGTTCTTTGTGCGTTCGAAATTAGCGGAGAAATGCCCGGCTTTTCCCCGACTGCATTCGAATACTTCGATATTAAGTTCATCTTGGCTCTCGGTCACAGCGGCCTAAAGAGGAACTGCTGGGCTGATTAGCTGGCTAGACAGTCAACCCTGGGGACTATTTCATCGCAAAAAGAGAGTATTGGGGATCCCCTGAGAAGCTGTGGTCCTGGAAAGATGGACTTCGCGCCATTTCAGCGAGCGCTGGGCTAGTGCGCAAACGTGCACAGTCGCGGGATCATTCTGGCCACGGGTAGAACAGATACACGCCGCTAACCTAAGGACGGACTTGCCACTATCTTTTCAACCATAAACCCAAAATGTGAATTGAGTTACTTGCCAAAATATGTGAACAAATAGAATGGCAAAAAAAAAGAAATTTTTTTGAAGGTGCTGGAATTTTTTTAAGGCTTTAAAGTGCTCCGAAATTAGCACTAAATAAAATATTATAAACATTTTTTGGTGTACAGGTGATTAGTGAAAACTTTCTTAACACAATTCTAGTTATGATTAATAAAAAGTAATGCATCTATCTCAGTATGCTGTACACCGATACATTTCCCAAAGATAAATAAGGGGCATGTAGCTGCGGATCTTCCTTGAAATATGCTTCCACTGATGTGCAATATCGACCAGACTGTACAAAAGGAGGCAACATTGAACGATCGACACGAATACCTTTCCAGAAGTAGTGACCCTGGAAAAAGTGGTTGTGATAATTTACAGAAATTTCTCCATACCAACAGATGACTCGAATGACTTTCGAAACACTAATTTTAGCAGTGGCTTACCTTCATTATCGGGCAATATCTAGGCATATTGCCATATTTCCAATACTTCTCAAACCAGAGTTGCATTAAATTGGCATTGTCATTGTGATTTTTGCGGCCCATAAAGCGGCACACATTCAAGTCATATATAAATATGGGTACATAATTGCTCGATTTCGAATCGCGTTTAGCTAAATTCACATTCACCCATAGATCGCGTGGATAGTTTCGTTTTATATTCACTATAACATCAATTGATGTGCCATTTTTGGTAATATCAACTGTATTATTTTCGATGTAGGCAGTATTGAATTGGACGTGTGATTTGACGAGGGTGAGCTTCTGCAATGCGATGGGAAAGAGTGATTGTAAAACCAATGGAGTTTATTAAAGAAAAATATCTTTTGAAAAAAAAAACAAAATAAAATAAAAAGAAAAAACATTTTACGATTTATTTATTATTTTATGTGATTTTTCAAGTCAAGTAATAATGGTAAATTTTTTTTTGATTTCGTTTTGTGTATTTTCTATTATTAAAATCTTATTTTACCTTCTGACTCGCTACTAAATTTAGAAGTAGTATGATATTCAAAAGAATTTTTATTACAATTCCCATATTAAAATGGTTGAGGCAAAGTTTTACTTTCAAAATTAACCAACAAAAGTATCTTAATGAGACTAAAAATTGGAAATATTGAAAATAAACACCTAAAAATGCAATTATTTTCTACTTAAAAAATAATAAAACAAAAAATACATATCAATATAAAGCAATTATTTACATATTAACAGCTCATTTAGACAAAAGTATTAAAAAAAATGACAAAAATAATATTCGTTTTTTCGCTCTAATTACTTAATGATGTTTACTGTTTATAGATGTTTGCTTAACTATTATTATATATAAATTTGTATATATATACATTTATAAAGTTGTAGTTATATTTTTATATTTTTTCTGTTCCATGTACATTAGCGCGAATAAATTTATATGAAAAGTCTCTTTTGGCTGCCTCGTACATCGTAGTATTCTATGCAAAAACTATAGGAGAATTTCCCAAACTAAGTATCTGCCTAACATCAATTTCAAGATTAAAAATCGCTTCACACAATTTTGCTGGCTCATCGGAAGATCTTAAAAAATATATTCTTAATGAATATATAAGACGGCCGCGGTAGCCGAATGGTTTGGTGCGTGACTATCATTTGGAAGTGCGCAGATTCGAATCCCCGGGCACGAAACATCGACTGATAACAAACGTTTTTCCAATAGCAGGCGTCTCTTGGCAAGGTCTTCATAAAAAGTACCTGTCAGTCGAAATCGAGTTAAAATTGTAGGTTCCTCCATTTGTGGAACTGCATAGGATGAGGAGCTCGGCCAAACACGCAATAAAAGGAGTGAGCGCCAATTTATTCATGCTTGTAGGTATATAGATTTTTTATCTGCCTGAGAACTAGCGATTTCGATAATTATGGCTTGACAACTGAGGATGGCAAGGTTACTCTAGGCTAGGTTGAAGCGGTTGTTCACTATAGGACACACTTAGACTCATATCCCATTGTGATGCCTCGTGTGGAACTTGCCCTTATCTAGTCCTTATCTTAAGCCAGTGTGTACTTTTGAAAAATTTTAGAAGACCTCTGATTTTCACAGTACTGTGATCTTCCAATTTATTAAAAAATTATCGACCTAAAATGGTAAACCTACGTCTGTATAGAGCAAGACAGTAGCACAGAAGGTGTGAGATCATCTACTCCTCTGCCGCAGCAGCTTCTGCAGAAGTCATGTGTTTCCCTATTAGACAGTGCCCCGCTATGACAGAAATTAGTGTGTTAAGATTAAGCTTATTTTGACTTAGCTGATATTCTGTGCGCTTAGCATTGAGTGAAGGCCACAATTGTCGGCCGATTCTGCAGGTGGTTTCATTACACTATCATTGGTTCGCTGCTTTTACAATTTTCTCAAAAATAAGTAGCTTACAAGTTTGTAAGGGCATGCCTATCCCAATGTCTCTATACTTATCAGCCAACTTGGTGCCGGTTGTCGCTAGATTGTCACTAGTATATCGGCACTACAGTTAACCTCAAGGTCATAATAGGAAGACTTATCGAGACTACAACGCACTGTGGCCATCTTCAGGCCCGGCATTAGATATTCTGATTAGTCTACCACCACTTGATGTTTTCATCCAAGGAGAGGCCTTTAAAGCCATTTGCAGGTTGAAACACAAAAGGAATTAGTACGCCCCCTGTCTGGCATTGGACAACAAATTAGGCATGGACTTCGATCCAACGATCCTCGCCATGCCCCTTGACTCCATGCCATCCAGAGTCGTGCTTGACAAGTGATGCAGTGTGGTGCTGCCAGAGCTTCAACTGTGGTCAAACTTAGAAAATGAGCCCGACAAACACAGTTTTCTCATTTTTACGGATGGCTCCAGGACCAGGTACGGCTGCGACTCTGGGGTCTACGTGGAATCCAGCGGGACAAAACTGCACTTTGCTCTTGGAATGCATGCATCTGTGTTTCAAGCGGAGGTGTATGCTGTTCAAGAAGCGATGATCTTAGACAGCCCTCCAACCACTTCAAGAGTAGTCGAGTCTTGTAAACATAGGCTGAACTATGTCGGTAGACATAATAGCCTGATGCTAGCATTGGTCCCGGGACACGTGGGTATCGCGGGAAACGAGAACTCCAAGTCTTTAGCCAGGCTTGGTTCTGAAGCCAACTTTTTTGGCCCGGAGCCCGTTCTGCCAATCCCTCCTGCAGCTATCAAAGCTGCGGTTAGCTAACGGGTTACTCATACCCACAAGCGAGCTTGGCAGGCTAAGAGAGGCTGCAGATGGTCAAAACTTATGTTACCTCTCATGTCGCAGTTCCTCCACGCAAATGGCTACTACTTTTAAGTAGATTTGAATTATTTGTATACGGTTACTGAGGAATCGACGGAATTTTAGTATACATCGCATTTTGAATGCTTCTAAAATAGCAAATTGTTACAAAAGAAATTCGAACTTGAAACACCCCGTACATGTATATATATAAAGGCTAACCAACATGCGGCAGTCCTGCCCAGCAAGCGCCTCCTGCACCTCTGTATTGTCTTGAGCAGCGCTGATATTCATACGGCATGCCAACAAGGCGCAGGTGTGCATTATACGTACATATCTACGCAAGTCATGCATTTTAATGAATTTGCCAATTAATTAATTTACATACAATACAGATGCTTTGCATATTTACCTGGGCTACTCTTTACTGCTGCACCAATCATACCATATGAATATCGCTCGCTTGCATAACTGATACTTGCATACATACACATGCACACACATACTTACATATGTATTGAAAATGCTGCTTAAATATTATTTTCCACTCAGACTTACAATGTAGGGCTCACTTCTTACCGTCCAGATGATGAATAACCACGCCCACTTACGAAATCTCACCATTCACACAACGAATGATTCTGTGGACACTCATACATACATAAATGGACAGTGAAGGAAGTCTTGTATCACGGCCTTATGGCCAATTTCGACGTAGACGGCGGTGGCTCAGTGAGCGAGAAATGCTTTCAAATCGTCTTTGCCCACACTCTGGATATTTGTCAGCTAATGAATAATTTATGGTGTCTTAATTGAAGCGGGCATGGCTGCTCACTGTAATTAAGTACAGTTATATTAAATCGAATTGCTCATGGAAAATGGAAGGGATACAAATGGGTTAGTTCTTCCGGGTTCCGGGTTTAGCGAAACATCAACTGTAGGCCGATCAAATACGATTTTTTTTTTCGAGACAGACTTGCAAGTGCATCACTCAGACAGCACAATTGAATCCATTGTACGGCACTCGGGTTCCCTTTTTCATTTTCTTTAAATCTACTCGACCTCCAAGAAAATCTGAGTAGATCTTGTGCTGACATGGAACCAATGAGCCCTCTTCTTAACATATCAGTGCCAAAGACCTCAAGCCTGATTTGAGCGAAGGCGGGGCAGACTCATCGAAAGTGGCCCGCCGTCTCATCCTCCTCTCTACATGCTGGGCAAAGTGCGATGTCTGAGATGCTCAGACATGGTGCTTCAGCCTGCAGATGGCCTTTAAGGCCTGTCCTTGGATGAAAACATTAAGTGGTGGTAGACTAATCAGAGTATCTAATACCGGGCCAGAAGTAGTCGGAAAAGCTCCGACGCAACAGATGGCCACAGTGCGTTGTAGTCTCGATAAAGTCCTCCTGACTCCAACTAGAGAGAGTCTACTCATCCAGGCCGGTGATGCGTAGGTGGTGTTATCATAGCCCTGTAGATCCATAGGACCTTGCTAGGAGAAAACCTCACTTTTTTCCAAAAATCCCCTTGCTCTGCCAGAAGGCTGTCAGTGCTTTGGATGTTTTTGTTACAAAGTATGACTTCCAAAGAAGTTTACTCTCGAGGATTACTCAAAGATATTTGATTTCTTTGTATAGGTGGATTGTGACTGCTTTTAGCTTAGCAAGGGCAATACTAGTCTTAGAGGACAATACTAGTCTTGGTGGGATTTGCGGATAGCCCATTCGCACAGCACCAGTGTCAATCATGTCCAGAGTTTTCTGCACTTTCCTGCAGATGTTCATAAGCGAAGGGCCTGTTACCAAACGGCAGCAGCGTCGGCATAATACGATTTCGTTGCATTTAAAAACAAAAGCTTTCGAAAATAAACTTTTTAATATTTTTTTATTTATTATTATTACAATACGCACATTATTTTCCTTTTTCCACCACTATTACACCACTGTAGCCTCGAGCTCAAGCTCCAGAACAAACATCATTGCCAGCTGTTTGTACTTCCCAAAATAGAAAAACGCAACAATCTTATAATCCCCGGGATAGAGATATTTAGGTATTAATGCTTGCTGCAGCTTCCAACCTTTCATGTAATAATGATCTGTGCTGATTGGGCAATTCTCCATAAAATTGCCATATTTCAAAATGCTCTTATACCAACTCTTTAGCAGCTGATCCTTGAGCGCTACTATGGTGCTACAAACGTCGATATCAAAGTGAAAAAGTGGCTGATAAGACTTGGCATTAGCGAGGCGTAACTGAAATTCCAAGCGACAACGAAGGCCTGGCACCAAACGTCGAATGAGGTCAAAATCAGTGTAAATCGTGCCATTGATGATTTCGATTGTGAAATTGGAAAGGTAGCGTGGACTAGAACGAAAGTGAACCGAAGTGAAAGAGAGCTCCGTGACCTGGTAGTAAAAAAAGAGGAGAGTTAAAAAGCGAAGCACATGAAAAAAATGCGAATAATAAAAATTTCAAGTTCAATACTCACCCCATACGTAAATGGCAAAAGTTCTATAAGGATAAGCAAATACAAAAACTGCGTAGATACTTTAATGGAGAGACGCATTTTGCAGCCTTCGAAATTATGTTAACGCTTGTTATACTTCACATGTTAATTATTTGCTAAAAACTATAGAGAAATTAAAAAAAAAAAATAAGTGAATAAAAATGTGGTTTGGTACGTTAATTAAGGCATTCGAAGCTGTTTAGTCTAATGAATTTTTAATGATGCATTGAGAGAAATTTGCGCAGATATTCAAAATTGCTTGAAATTAAAAAATATTAACTAAATTGTAAGTTGGTAGAATAGTAATAGAAGAATAGTAAATAATAAATAAACTTCCGGATTTTACACTTAAACAGTAGGAAAAAATTGTTTTCCTCATGAATTAAAAGTTATTTTCAGTCCTATTGATTGGCGATGCTCTATGCTCCCAATAGGAGTTAAAGGAACCTTTACATATTATATATGCACCTATATACAATATTATATATTGCTTGACATATGTATAACTTATTGTAATCAGTTCAGGCTTAAAATAAGGAGATACGTGTTTTCAGGTTTCCAAAAAATAAAAAAATACAAATAAATGAGACAGTAGCAACTCGAGATGCAAATTTTTTCCCTCGATTTTGTTGCCAGGTGTTACGAGCATACCGAGCCCTAGTAGCAGCGAAGCCACCGAGGTAGCAATGGGCCTCATCACTGAAGATGATTTTTCGATGGAATTCCGGATCATTTTCTTGAATTTTAGCAAATACACGACGTTGTTGATCATCGGCCGGCTTGAGTTCTTGTATTTACGGGACTTCATAAGCCTTAAGACCCAAATCTTTATGCAAAATACGGTGTAATGACGTTTGTGGAATGCCTTATTCCAAAGAACGACGAGGAATTGATAAACCTGAGTTTTCTTCAACTCTTTCTGCTACAACAGCAATATTTTCAGCTGTTCTTGAGCGACGTGCATCGGTTTAATTCCTCACATCACTAACTTGTCCCAACAGCTCGAATTTTTTCATCAATTTCTGTATTGCGGTCCGACCAGGTGCTTCACGATGACCCAAAAATGTTCGGGTTTTACAAATCGTCTCTGCCAAATTTTCACAATTTTTATAGTGAATTTTAATAATTTCAATGTGTTGTTTAAGTGTGTGTCGTTCTATTTTTATTACTGGCGTAGTTTCTACTTGTCAAATATCAAAAAATGACAGCTTCGAAAGTGACATCTACAGAAATATTCCCATTCGGTTACGGCGGCCGACAAATCTTAACTAAACTACATATGCAAAATTATTGTTACTTTCATCCGGTTTCATTACCAAGTTTTTCATACTTAAGGGGGGAGCCGGTCAAAAAAATCAATTTTTTTTTTGTTTTAAGCGATTCCTAATATATTTCAGAATATTCACACAAAGTTACAGAGCCTAATTCTCAATATTTTCGTAGATACAAAGCCAAAGGTCGGCGACCGTTAGGTAGTGACGCTGTGACCGGACAGCTATACTCGTAGTACAAACTTTATCTTCTTTTCTCGACTTTTCATTTTTATGATTTCTTTGAATTGGCGTACATGAATGAAAAAAAACTAATGAACCTTTTGAAATGAATCATAGCTTGTTCCTTTCAGTATTAAAATCTCTTCTACTTGAACTAGCAAAATAGATAAAAAAAAATTTTCAAGATTTTTATACCAAGTTGAGGTGAATTTTTTTTTTATAGAAAGGCATTTTTTTCTTTAAAACCTTTAAAAAGTTGAAATTTTGGAATTTCTCTCAGTTTTCTTAGTTCATCTAGAATAAAAAATCATGATATTTAGAAATCCATTTGAATTTTTTGCTTTAGATAATAACTACGAGCTGTATCTTGTACGCCAGTTGGAAACTCCAGCGCTCTACTAATTTCTATGTTAAACATTTTTTTCAACTTATTTTAACCAGTGCAAGAATTTTTTATACTTTTTAAATGTTCATTAAAAGATAGAAAAAACTTTGCAGTGCTTAATTAGTTTTTCCTTAAAAAAAAAAAAATTGCAAAGAGATGCAATTTTTAGACCTCATAAACCAGGCTCCCCCCTTAATGTAAATTATGTCTAAAATAGCCTTATAAGTCGCGAGCCGAAGGCCTAAGTAGCCAGCATTCTTGTTAAGTTTTAGTGTACTGGTTATTTATACCTATTACTTTTATAAATAAATACATAAAATAAATAATAAATACATTTCTATTAAAGTAGTTCGAGTTTGACGCCTGCTGTATGCACAGGGTAGGGTAAGAAAAAAAGTATAAAAAATTTAAATTTCCTCTAACTCTTTCTCATACATAATAGCCAATGATGATGAAATGGTGAAAAAGAAAATTGTGAGGAGAACTTCGGCTGCCAGGTCACTTGGGAGATTCAGCCGAATTCTGCATGATGATTTTACATGCATTCACACGCTCGTTCAATCATTCGTTGTTCAGACGACAATGAAGTGTCATCGGTGGATTTTTTTTGTATACCACTAACACAAGCTAAGTTTTCTTACACACATCCTAAGTGACGTCAGCCCACCAGCTGAGTCGGCCAAGATCGCCCAGAGCCGAATAACGGTCTGCTAAAGGACATCGTTGGTAGTGCTGCATTTCTTTTTGTTTACTTAAAATTTTATTGTTATTTAAGCTGTACAAAAGTTAACACGAAATATATTTCAGTGTAGCAGCGTAAGTTAGAATACATAATACTTTTTTATTTTGTTTTATTGACCGAAAAGAAATAGAGTTTCCATGTAATAAAAAAATATCCTCAGCTTAAGCAGCAGGGTGTTGTGAGAAAATTACTTTTATCTAGGCTTAAATATGCAATAAAAAAAACAATTGCCAATGTAAATATACATACATACACACATACATATATTACAGTTTTAAAAGTGAACCTTATATCCACGCCAATTAAGCAATGACATCAAAATTATCAAATAATTAGAGTTAATGAGCTGAAAAAAGTGAAATCTACACAAAAAGTTCTTAGGCAAATTCATTTTTACGATATTTGTGTATGTTTATTAACCACAAACAACCGTAATAAGCGCAATGCGTATGTGGCGGAAAAATATATTAATAATTTCTGTTCATATTTTATTGCTGCAAGCTCAGACGGGCGGCGGAGATAGGGTGAGTAAAGAGATTGATGGTTAGTAGGTATGAAATTGCGGTTAGAGAAATAAGCGAAAAAATATTAAAATGGAAATAAACATCAGTGCGATTATTAGCAAAACAAAAAAAAAAAGAAAGAAAAATGAAATGCATATAATAAAATTATTACAAAACGATAATTTAGTTATTAGAAAAATTTTATAGAATTATTCAAAAAGTCTTAAAAACCATAATAAAATTATTACAAAACTATAATGGAGTTATTAAAAAAATTTAATAAAATTATGCAAATCATGCAAAAGTTATCAAAGAACTATAATAAAATTATTTAAAAATAGTAATATATTATTTTTAAATAATTTTATTATAGTTATTTGATAACTTTTGCATAATTTTATTAATTTTTTCATATTAAAAAATATTTTTTCTACTCCTCCTATCAGCCAGTCCCAACTGTGCTCTTCCGCAGCATTGAGACATATGGCAATCCCGAGTATATTGACTACTTATACAGCAACATCAGTGACCAGGGGCTGACCATGAATATGGCTTTAAATCAAATAAAGACAACGCCAGCCGACTTTTGGGTGAACGTGGCTCTTACGTATAAACACCAGGCTTCAAGGAAATATCGGCCGATTGTCACATTCGATATGAATTTATGCGGCTTGCTTAGCAAAGCCTTGAATCGACAAAGCGTGGTGCATTCATGGATAAGAAATTTATTGAAGTACAGCAACATGCCACGCACTTGTCCCTGGAAACCAGTGAGTTAGATAAGCCTGCTTGGTTTTACACATTTTTTCTAACTTTCCTTTTGTCTTTTGAAGGGTTGCTATCACTGGCGCAATTTTCGTGCGGAAAAGGGTAGCATTCTAATTTTTGCATCGAGCGGGACTTATCGCACTATAACGAAATTTTATTTTAAAGATTTTAATAATGAGCTGTTTGCAAATGTAACTTTATTGATGGACATAAAAAAAAACTGAATGCATATAGAGGAAACTAAAGTTATTCGGGTCACCTCAATTTAAATATTTGAAAGTGATTGCTCAGTCGAGTGTGCGACCAAAAAAAAACAAACGCTCATTGTGTAGGCATCCGAATTATTTTTCAGCGATATTTGAGGCAAAACTTGACGCGGGCGCTTTTTGAACGATTTGCTAAATGTTGACAAAAATTCAAGATCAGAACAAATTAGAGTTTCCCTAGCCATCAAACAAATTGCCATGCATACGCGTGGAAGAGGTTAGGTAAAGGACTTAAGATAATGCCATTTGGAGCCCTTCATGATACGTATAAAAAATTGATATGCTATCATTTAGATCGGTTGAATGTGGCTGCCATCGCCTGCCAATAACGGCCCGCCTCTATTAAAAAACCCTGTGGTAAAAGGTGTCAGACAAGCTTAGACTGCCACTTCCGGAATGAGCGAATTACAACAGTTAAGCGTTGCCATACTTTCAGTTTGGCTTTTATTGGGACAACTAGTAAGTACATCACTTACAAAACATTAAGTCCATTGTACTGAGCTCGGATTACCTTTTTAATTTTCTTTAAATCTACCTGACCTCCGAAGAAATCTGAGTAGACCTTGTGGAGCCAAGGAGCCAAGGTGGTTGCTTTTTAACATATCTTTTAACGTTAAGTGCACATTACTTCTTGAGTGCATCGAGTAACATAAATCGATGGGAATGCATGTATGGTTGATATGGGATATGCCTGGGAACGAAATCGCGGAGGCATTGACTAGAAAGGCTGTGACCGCATTTTTAGAGATACTCTACACTTTTCTTGCCATGGGACAAAAAGTTTATAAGCCATGGGCGAAGTTCTTACCGGGAGCAAGAATTCCCTTAGTCCGTCATCGGAGTCCAAGCCCCACCTATTGCACATGAAGAGATTCAGCTATCCCGAGAGTCCCGCGTAACTTTGGCACAATTACGTTCTGGATACTGTAGCAGACTACCTATCCAGAATTGACCCCGACTTACTCAAAATATATCCAGTATGCGAAAGCACTCCGCCCGATACGAACTATCCTATTACATGCCCCATCAAACCTACTCACCTAACACCCCTCTCCCTCTGGACCCAACCTGCCGAAACAGCACGTTTTCTGGACCTACAGTTAGATGAACTAGACAAAGACGACCGGGAATTACATTGCGCTGTAAGGGTTTAGTAAGCTGCTATAACAACAAAAACATTGGGTCAGGATATCCGCATGATCTTGCGAAGACAACGAGTGAAGAAGGATTGCAATGCTTGCAAGACGTATGCAGTCAGGTTCCACGTATTAATGTAAGCTCAAACTTATTTTCGTTTACTGAGAGTTCAGATGCAGCCAAAATTTTTTTGATTAGTAAGAAATACTGGTGTTTGCACAATTCCGACTTGGCTGGGCAGACTAAAAGGTAGAAATCTATTTAATGACTACTAAGTTTGAAAAACAATACTAGGGACTAGTTCTGGTCTCTGTGATATAATTTTTGCTCAGCCAATTAGTCGAACTTGGAAAGATCAAGAAGAATGTATTACGTACATTTTTAGTACAGAAGCAATAGCGTTGAGGACTGGCATAGCAGGCAGGGATCGGTTGGCGTTAGGTTCATTCACAGTCAGTTCTACATTACCGGAGCGTTCTGGATTATATCCAGGCGAAGACTTTCACTTCAATAGCAGCGCACAAGAATAGTTGGGAATGTTTTATGTAATTAGTACAACAACTACGCAGAGTGGACTGCCGCTGAAACGTAGAGGCAAGTTTAATGGTACCACAATCAACTCTATGCAGTGTGGAAACCATCGTAACCTAGGCTTAGTGAGTATATGAAGGGATTTCTATAATAGTAGCCATAGCTCTACTTGAGATTACTGATCTACTTCTCATTTGAACAAATATTAGGATAAAAATCGAGGTAGCCTTGAGATAGGAAAATCAATATTAACCCTCTAGTGCATAACAGTGCCTTTAGGCAATGCTTGCTTTGCTACAGAATTTTTAATTATTATGTAACTTTTTTATTTTAAAAGTTAAACGGGCATATTTTGTACAATATTATGACTCTTTTTTGATATGCAAAGTTTTTACTTCACTTGCCATTATATAATGAATGGCAGTTGTCCGCGGGAAACTGAGTGTTGAGCATGCATAAAATAGTTGTGTGAAAAGTGTAAACTTTTAAGTATTTGTTCGCTGTTAATTTATATAAAGAAAGTGATAAAAAAATTCAGGTAAGTTATTTCATGTATTTTCAATGATATTCAGTTGTCAAAAGTGTTAGCTTTATGTATACTTCATTAGGGTGGCTTTTTAAAGTTTCAATGCCTAAAGGCACCAGCATGCAGTTACCATGTGAATACTCTTTTGTAACGACCTTCTCTCTTTTGAAAATTTTAAAGTTAAAATGAATGGTTGGAAAGAAAAAATGCAAAACAAGGTTTCAAGTTTGACTGAAAAAGAAATTGAGGAGTTTCTGAACACTATTGATGTTATAGATGAGGAAGGCAGTGATGCCGTGGTCTCAACGGATGATGAAGATATAGATGACGGTATCAACTTGGTTGACAAATTCAGTTTTGGCTGTGGAGAACTGGGCATAAGTGTATCAAGTCTAAATTTAACTTTGGTGTAGGCGTAAGCTTCCGTAGCTAGGGAAGAATCAAGTGTAAATTTACATGGTGACAGTACACCACCAGCTCCTCCAAAAAGGCATAAGACGTGCGCAGGGGTCAGTAGTTATATATTCAGGAGATTTGATGGAAATGTTTGCCCAGATGCGACAGAAGGTTGAGAAATAAGCAAAATAGTGTGGAAAAAGAAAAGCATGAAAGTTCATGAAGATCAAATCAAATTCCAATGCCCGGATATGTCAGGTTTCGTAAAATTAACTACTCCATATAAGTGGTTTTGCTACTTTGCTGATGAACATTTTTTTTCTACTATTGTGAATGAAACGAACTTATACGCGAGGCAGAAAGAGATAGATACATATTTTGTATGTACGGCTTATGATATTCGGCGCTATATTGGAATACTTATTTTTATGTCAGTTTATAAATATCCAAGTGTTCGGTCATATTGGGGCCGACATGGTTTTGAGGCTATTCGTACAACAATACCTGTAAACCGTTTCGAGAAGATAAATAGATTCATACACTTCGCTGATAATGCACAACGACCGGAAAAAAGCTCCGAGGACTATGACGTCATTTATAACGTGAGGAGGGTCATTGATCATGTGTGCAACCAAAATGACGAAAACAAGCATTAGGCAATATACGCCTAATAAGCCACATAAAGGGGTGTTTAAACTATTTGTTTTATGTGATATTAGTGGGTTTTCATATCAGTTTGAAATATATATATCCCGGCGCCTGCGATAATCAAATGGAGGAAGAAGTTCCACATTTAGGCGCCTCATCGAATGTGGTTGTAAGGTTATCAAAAAACATCCCCGAATTTGCAAACCACATACTTTATTTTGACAATTTTTACACGTCACTGGGCTTAGTACTTTATCTGGAAAGCAGGGGTATCCATAGCTTAGGAACAATTCGCGCCAATCGTATCACAAGTTGTAAACTGGCTACTGACTCTGATTTGAAGCAAAATAAGCGCGAGCATGGTTATTCTGAAGAATTTGTTGGGTCAGCTTATGGAATCGATATATCAACGGTATTGTGGAATGATAACAGAAGCGTCCGTTTTGCTTCAACTTACGTGGGTATACAACCACACAGATCCAGTACAGATACATGTTTGCAAAAATCTCGTCGATTGAATCGACGACAAAAATCTTACGAATACATTGATTGTCCACAAATTGTCCAAGACTATAATAAACACATGGGCGGTGTCGACCTGATGGATAGCCTGATTGACCGATATAAGACCCGCATGAAGACCCAGAAGTGGACGACCCGTGTTTTTTATCATTTGTTAGACATGACATTAGTTAATGCGTATATTCTTTACAATCGTATTAATTCATTGGAACACGAATGCTTGACTCTGGCTGAATTTCGATGTGAAGTGGCAGAAGCTCTCACTAAAATAGGCCAGGATTCAGTCAAAGGTAGAGGAAGGCCAACAAACTCAAGCAAAGTGGAAAGTTTTGTTGTCGGTAAAAAAAAGGTTATATGCCAATATCAGATGTACGTTTTTATAACGTTGGTCACTGGTGTCAATTTCGAGATCGGTCTGCAAAATTGCATTGTAAAAATAAACCTTGTAATTCGCAGACGCAATCTTATTGTGAAAAATACGATATTCCATTATATAATTCATCCACAAAGAACTGTTTCAAAGAATTTCATACCAAGAAATAACTAATTCAAATACAAGTACATACATAAGTAAGTCAAACCAATCACATATAATTATATATACATACATACCTATATTTATAAATATGTGTATTTATATATCTAATGTACATCTTAATGCAGGCAAAAATACAAACGAATTAAATTATTAAAAAAAAATAATATAAAAATATAACTGATCGATCAAAAACGAAAATATGTGTACTTATTTTGATACGGTACAATGATACCTTAACTGCATGGCAGTGCCTTTTGGCAAAAATTTCTTTTCCTAATTTTTGGCAAAACTGTAGGTTAAATATCAAAAGCGATGTCGGATTCGTATTCTCTGACGCTGAATTAAGCGAAGAAAATTTTTAAATTAAAAATTAAAAAATTATGCACTAGAGGGTTAATGTTAAAATAATAAATAAATAAATTACAAGCGACTACAAATTGATCATTACGCTGACTGAAGATTATTCGCTGACTAATTGTAGGGCAATTTAAAATCAATTAGCGTTACAAACATCGCATTTTGATACAGGCACCAAAGCTCATCTTGGAAATTTTTGTGCTACTCTATTAAACAAAAAATAGTTCGCTTCAGCTAATATTTATAAAATTATTACTGGATTGAATATTATTGATTAATATTTATTGTACGATGAATTTATGGAAGCAAATAAATATTTTTCCACTCTTCGTGCTCCTTGTGTATATTAAGTGTAGCTGGGTAACAGCGAAATCTGTAAGAATCCACGAAATTTATTTACTTAGCAAATTTGCTCATCCATATTTTCCAAATTACAGACACAGAAAATGCGTTTACTTTACTATCGCAACGTAACCTATAACTTTAATCCGACTCATATCGAGCACATCGACTTCATTCCCACAGACGGCGGGCAAGGCATGCAGATATATTTCACACCGGCACATAATATAACCAAGGATATTTGGATGGAATGGGCGGTTTTGATAAAGCCTTTGAATACTGATACGTTTCAGAATGTTTTGAAATTCAGTTTGAATGCCTGCGCTTTGGTGAAACGTTCCTATGGTCCAGGAGGCTTCGATATAGTTAAGAAATGGGTGGGCAACTTTCTCAATTCCGGCTCTGTCCCAATATCCTGTCCAGTTTTGAAGGTAAGTAAAAATAATGGAACATAATTTTTAATAGAAAAGTAGGAAATTTAAAAACAACATTTTTGTGTAAAAGAATGATTTTTAAATTAGTTTTTCAAATACGATTTTTGTGTAAATGTACAACTTTTGGGAGAGGAAGTAACATAGGCTCTTACTAGGAGGCGCCAGATATTGTACAAGTAAGTGTATGTAATAATACAATAAGGGTTTTTCTGAGTGTACAAATGCTGTGCTGATCTTTGTGAAAAAAAAAAAAAATTATTTTCCTTTTTTGCATATTTCATTCTCTCTTTTTTCTTCCTAAATTATTTCCTTTAATTATATTTTTTATCAGAATTTATTTTTCACATCTTATCATAAATTTTATTACATCTTATGCCATTTCAGAATAACTATTCGTGGAAAATATCTCCGACGAAAAAATATGGCATTCATGTCTTGCAGCTCGAAGGACTTTATCGTACAATATTAAATTTGTACTTGAAGCGATCAAAGCGAATTGAACACTTTCTAAATACAAGCAGCCTGATGGAACTTATGTATAAATAAATAAAATATGTAATTGAATTTTTATTATGCTAATAAACGTGGTTTATTAAAAAAAGGCGATTTTTAATTTTTAAAAGTTTTTTGGTTACATTGGCGGCCGCCGTAGCCGAATGGGTTGGTGCGTCACGACCATTCGGAATTCACAGAGAGAACGTACGTTCGAATCTCGGTGAAACACCAAAATTAAGAAAAACATTTTTCTAATAGCGTTCACCCCTCGGCAGGCAACGTTGCTTTGAATGACACCAACGATGATTCAGATGTGATCAAGGGGATGAAGTTCAAAATATTAGTAGCTGTTGTTGTTAATGTCGTTGTAGCAGTTCACTAGGCTATATATAGTCACCGATCGTTACTGTCTAACTCATCTAATCTGCTGCTTCGACAGGTTAGGTCCAGAGGGATAGGGGTGTTAGGTGAGTAGGTTTGATGGGGCATGTAATAGGATGGGTAGTATCGTGCGGTGCACTTTCACATTTCGGACATATATTGAGTATGTCGAGGCCAATTATGCATAGGTAGGAGTTCAATCTGCTACAGTATTTAGGCCGTCATTGATTCAAAGATACGCGTGCGTTATTAGGCAGCTCAGGCTCTTCGTCTACAATAAGTGGTGGTTGGACTCCGATAACGTCATTCGTTGGTCGGGAGGTTAGCAAGTTTAGGAGACTCTCGCATGATTTCGTTTATGTCTGTCTATACAATGTCCGGTATAGTAGAGTTGCAGTTGCGTTTGGTCCTGGATCTTATCGCTTTCGTCGAGAGATGCCTTCTGACTCGCATGTGAGCTGGCTTATTTTTTCGGTTATAATGACGGCGTAGTGCTTACTGATTTCCTGCCAGCGGGTTGTACGGCTAATAAGGAAAATTACGTTGACGTTATGTGACCGTTTCCTGAAGAAATGCATAGAATTGTTAAATAACCAGTCATAGATATCGCACCACGATAAGGCAGGTGTATTTTATTTTGCTGATGCTTCTCATACTGGTGCTTTTTTTCGTATAAAAGAAAAGTGGTGCATTTGTTTTAAACATAATATTATAAGGAAAAAGATTATAAAAAATCCATGGAATGTTTCAACAGCCTAAAACTTGCACTAGTGGATTGGTTCCTGACTGGATGACTACTTCATGTAAAGTACAATAAAAATGATAAAAGAAAGTTTTTCTAATAACAGTAAACCATCGAGTGCACTTTGGCTACGAAAATACTAACATAATATAGTTGGTGCTTACACCTTTTGTGGGTATTTGGCCGAGCTTTAGGAGCTATTTGAAATAACTTTCTCTATTTGGTGTTTCAAGCCCGCAAATTCGAAACTGTGCACTTTCGAATGGTTATTCCGCACCAAGATTTCGGCTCGGCGGCTTGACGCATTTTTCCATATAAAAAAGAAAAATTCGTGCATTTGGAGAAAATTATTCAGAAAAAAATTATATAAAATCTCGGCATATTTCAGCTGCTTCAAACTTGCATTTTAATGTATAAGCTCTGAAATGTTAAAACTGTGAAACTGAAAACTAAGAAGTTTTCTCGAAACTCTAATTAAAGACCATGTAATTGGAATGAGACTTTTTTTAAATTTGAAAATTGGACTTATATGACTTTTGTTAGAAACAGAGCCGTTTGCAACCTTTTTGGGTGTTTGGCCGAGCTCTTCCTCCTATTCCTGGTGTGCGTCTTGATGTTGTTCCGCAAATGGAGTGACCTACAGTTTTAAGTCGATATATTTATGAGGAGCTTTTGCATGGCAGAAATACTCTCGGAGGTTTGCCGTTGCCTGCCGAAGGGTGATCGCTATTAGAAAAAACGTTTTCTTAATTTTGGGGTTTCACCGAGATTCAAACCTACTTTCCCTCCGTGAATTCCGAATGATAGTCACGCACCAACATTTCTCATTCCCTACGTACCGCCGCCGAAGAAGAAATCGGATTCCGGCGAGCCCGAAAAAACAATTGGTACGACGAGGAATGTCATGCTGCCGCCGAAAGAAAGGATGCCGCCTATAGAGCCACGCTGCGATCGGGCGCAACGCGAGTCATGTGGGATCGCTACAGAGAGCTGAAAAAGGAAGAGAGACGTATTATCCGACAGAAGAAACGAGAGGCCGAAATACGTCAGTGCGAGGAGCTTGAGATGCTGGCCAATAGGAACAACGCCCGAAAATTCTACCAGAAAGTTCGGCGGCTTACAGAAGGTTTTAAGACAGGGGCGTATTCCTGCAAGAACAAAGACGGCGATCTGGTGACTGACGTACAGAGCAATCTTAAATTATGGAGGGAACACTTCTCGAGCCTGTTAAACGGTGACAGCTGCGCATGTCATAGAGAATGTGAAGATCCCGATACCCCAATCGTTGACGACGGAGTTGTCGTTCCGTTACCCGACTATGACGAGGTGAGAATAGCAATATCACGGCTAAAGAACAACAAAGCCGCGGGCGCCGTCGGACTGCCGGCTGAGCTATTCAAACATGGCGACGAGGAGCTGGTAAGGTGCATGCATCAGCTCCTATGCAAAATATGGTCGGATGAAAGCATGCCTGCTGATTGGAATTTAAGTGTGCTCTGCCCAATCCATAAGATGGGCGATCCTGCAATTTGTGCCAATTACCGCGGGATTAGTCTTCTAAATATCGCCTATAAGGTTCTAGCGAGCGTATTGTGTGAAAGGCTGAAGCCCACCGTCAACCAACTGATTGGACCTTATCAGTGTGGCTTCAGACCTGGAAAGTCTACCATCGACCAAATATTCGCAATACGCCAAATCTTGGAAAATACCCATGAAAGGAGAATCGACACACACCATCTTTTCGTCGACTTCAAAGCTGCATTCGACAGTACGGAAAGGAGTTACCTGTATGTCGCGATGTCTGAATTTGGTATCCCCGCAAAACTAATACGGCTATGTAAGATGACGTTGCTCAACACCAGCAGCGCCGTCAGAATTGGGAAGGACCTCTCCGAGCCGTTTGATACCAAACGAGGTTTCAGACAGGGTGACTCGCTGTCGTGTGACTTCTTTAACCTGATGTTGGAGAGCATCGTACGAGCCGCAGAACTTAATCGCTCAGGCACAATATTTTATAAGAGCGTACAATTGTTGGCGTATGCCGATGATATCGATATCATCGGCCTTAACAACCGCGCTGTTAGTTCTGCCTTCTCCAAACTGGATAAAGAGGCAAAGCGAATGGGTTTGGTGGTGAACGAGGACAAAACGAAGTACCTCCTGTCTTCAAACAAACAGTCGGCGGACTCGCGTATCGGCACTCACGTCACTGTAGGCAGTTATACTTTCTAGGTTGTAAAGACTTCGTCTATTTAGGAACCAGCATTAACAACGATAACAATGTCAGCCTTGAAATCCAACGTAGAATCTCTCTTGCCAACAAGTGCTACTTTGGACTAAGTAGGCAACTGAGCAGTAAAGTCCTCTCTCGACGAACAAAACTAACACTCTACAAGACTCTCATCATGCCCGTCCTAACGTATGGCGCAGAAGCTTGGACGATGACAACATCCGATGAAGCGACGCTTGGAGTGTTCGAGAGAAAGATTCTGCGTAAGATTTTTGGACCTTTGCACGTTGGCAACGACGAATATCGCAGACGATGGAACGATGAGCTGTATGAGCTTTACGACGACATAGACATAGCGCAGCGAATAAAGATCCAACGGCTACATTGGCTGGGTCATGTCGTCCGAATGGATACAAACGCTCCGGCTTTGAAAGTATTCGATGCGGTACCAGCTGGTGGTAGCAGAGGAAGAGGGCGGCCTCCTCTGCGTTGGAAAGATCAGGTAGAGAAGGACTTGGCTTCACTTGGTGTGTCCAATTGGCGCCGGTTAGCACGAGAAAGAAACGACTGGCGCGCTTTGTTAATCTCGGCCAAAATCGCGTAAGCGGTTATCGCGCCAATTAAGAAGAAGAAGTCACGCACCAACCCATTCGACTACGCCGGCCGCCGTACTTTTATGAAAAAAATTAATATTTACACATAAAAACATAGTCAATGTTGGTCCAAATGCCGATGTGCTTCCGTTTCATCTTCATAGAAGAAATTATTTTATGATCCTATATAAGAGATTTGAAAGTTTTATTGTAAATTAAGGAAATTGACATCTTTTATCGTGCATTGCAAAGCTATGCTTAAAAAATTTCCACTTTTGGTTTTTCTTGTTCAGTCACTCGGAATATTCTACGGTATGGCAAATGAAGTATTTTCCATAAACTAATTTGCCAATTTATTTAGAAAAAAAAGGCGGAAATAAAAAATTCGGTATTCAGATTTTAAATATCAGTAACATATATCAATAGTTCCATATGTAGAATTCCATGCAAGTGGGGAAAGTTACTGATCGCCATTCACTTGGGAGTGGCCAGGAGATTCTTCTATATAAGGTTCAAGCAGCTAACAACTTTCGGGATTAGCCCAAGTATACTCTGGGTAGCTTCCGAACACTCGTTCGGGAGTGAGCCAACGTGAGAAGGCGAAGCATCCGAGGATAGCTGGTTGTGCGCCGGGTTTGGGACCCACCACTTTAAACTCCTCCCAATGAAAAGATGTACAAAGCCTTGGATGAGAACTGCCTATACTGATGACGACCCCGGCTGAGAAAAGAAATCAAACTAAACTGTTCTTCTTCTTGATTGGCGCGATAACCGCTTACGCGATTTTTACCCAATTAAATAAACGCGTCAGTCATTTCTTTCTCGTGCTAACCGGCGCCAGTTGAAAACTAAACTCAATAAAGTTAATAAATAAGAATTTGGCATATTCAGCTTTGAAAGATGATTCCAAGAAATAGAGCGCCAGGCTACTTTATGACGCATCTACACGGCACCTGGTTTTTAACGACAAACCTTTGTGGCTAAATTTATCTTGCAGATGTGTCACTGTTTGCTGAAAGCGACTGAGATAAGAACCAAAATTCGAGAGATTTCAGCATTTGATGATAATCTTAGGTATTAAGCTTAGCGAGAAGCAGAAAGCTTTTCTATTAACTACATCAGTTTTTGGTTTGCTAATCCTTTTTCTATCCACAACAAAACCAGTTTGCTGAAATTTTTTCTTCTGCCTTTGAATTGTCAACTCATTCGGACGATTATTTCTACCAAACTATTACGAATTTTGCAATGTGAAGACTACTGCCTACTTGTCACTGACAAGATAGAAAAAAATACCGTCTAGGAATTATTCACAATTGATATCAAGGCGTCACTTTGAAAGATCCTTTACATCCTCTGCCGATTTTGTGAATATTTAAATTCAATCTCTTTTGAAGAAAAACCCGAAAACCAGGTCCGAGTTACTCGCAAAGTCTCTTTATTGGGTATAGAAATTTTGAAGTTTTCCTGTGAAGGCTCGAATTATGGTAGGAGGAAACTCTTTCCGAAACTCTTTTTTGTTTTAAGATAACCACTTTAAGCAGAAAATCATTTTTATATGTATAGATAGTCTTAACTTAAATTATCTCGTAGTTTTCTAAAGCCGCACAAATTATTACATGAATTCATTTACACATACATCCATACTTGAATATAGAAAACACGCACGCATGCAGTTAGAAATATTTAAGGTGTACGAGTGTAAGTGAGCCTATGTTAGAAAGTCTGCCACCGAAGATAACTAGGCTTAAGATCTTAAATAGTTTCCATAAACTCCAACCAACCGAGGAGAGTCGAAGTAATTCTTTAAGTAAGGAAGAAGGGGAAGAAGAAGAAGAAAAAACACGTAACTTTCTAAACGAAAGATAGTAAAATTAAAAGAATTGGCAAGGCAAAGCTTAAGTCAAAGTCAAAATCAAAGCCAAGATAGGCAGACAGACAGACAAAAGGCAGAAAGAGATTTTAGGTGATTGAAAATAAAAGCCAGCGCTATTGGGCTAAGCTACGATGAATGATAAATTGCAAAACAAGCAAAAAGTGCCCATAGTGAATGTTGAGCAGAGCACGCAAAGGAGGAAGTTCTAACGCAAAAAAGCAGCAAATAGAGCTGCAACATTTTTGTAGGCATTGCAGCCGCAGGCGCTCATTCGGAATGCAGGACAACGTGTCTATGTTTACATTGCGGATAGAGCATTTACTCGACGTCGTAGGGCAAAACAATTGCCAATGTAATGCCAAAGTCCAACCGGGGGTAGGGTGTGAAATTGTGACAAAAAATGCATACATGCATTCAATTTCATAGATATTTTTACAAGAACACATACATACACACAAATAGAAATGCATGCAGTTGAATTTTCGCAGGGCAAAAGCATTTCACTGTACCGTTTTTCCGCCTTTCCGCTGCACAGTCGACTGATTAGTTGATTTCGGTTGGTCAAGTAGGCGACCAAATGCGATTTACCCGGCCGATAGACATTACAAAAATAGTTCAGCTGCACGACAAATGAATGGGATATGTAAGCCTTGAACGAATGGGTGAATGGGATATGAGGAACGGTAGGCCACAACAACAATAACAGCAATCGCAGATAGGTAAGCGTAGCTGTATTTAGTTTGTTTGATTGCATGCGAGTTGAAGATTCTATGGCACACAAGCATTCGTTGTGAACTATGTACATGTATGGTACAGGGTGTTTATTCATATGGAATCTTACGAGCGCTGGGTTGGCTAGTAGTGATGTAGTATTAAGTGCAAGCGTTGATTTCTTTTTCACATCTCTAAGTTATTGCTAAGCTTATTTTTTCAGCTTCATATAAATTATTTTCTTATCATCTTATCTAATATATTTCTTATCTTATTCAAACTAAATAACGGAGAAAACACAAACTTGTGACACTCGTTTTTTGCTGAAATTCTATTGGATCGAAGTATACTTGCCACGGATATCACTGAATCTTAGAGAAAAAATGTCGAAAATCCATGAAAGTTACTTTAAGTGCCAAAATCTCATTTAGAAAAAGAGGTTATGGAACATCAGCGGATTCCAGGAGTGCCCCTCGAATTTAATAACTAACTTTTGGCAAATCAATTCATGCAATTCCGTAAAAAATGTCTTTTTGTAGATAGATAGAGGAGTATAATATTTAAAAAAGTGCATTCAGTATTCCATTTGCCTTTAAGAAAGCGAACGCATTTCATGACTGGCTTAAATTTAAGACTTGCATAAGTCCCTTATTTTTTTTCGTTTTTATATCGCCTGCTGCCTGCAGACGATAACTGCATACACTGCTAGAGTTAAAGCAATTGATGATTCAAATCAGATAGAAATTTCTCACTCTCGGGGAAATACGAAAAATGCTCATCAAGTTTAGCCTGCTGTGGATTAATTTCTTCTGGACGTAAATAACGAATTGTTCACGTACCGTAATGAATATATTATTATTATTATTAGTTACTAATGAATATAAGCTGCCGCGAAGTTGTAACATTTTGAATGGTACCTTACATTTTCTGTCGAAAAAGCTGCCTTAAAACGCCCATCTGCTCCTCGATCGAGCATGGCTCAGTGCTTATAGACGGAGCCGCGTGCAAGGTGAAAATGCTAATAAGCTCTTCTTCTTCTTAATTGGCGCGATAACCGCTTACGCAATTTTGACAAATGTTTAACAAAGTGCGGCAGTCGTTTCTTTCCCGTGGTAACCGGCGCCAATTGGACACACCAAGAGAAGCCAAGTCCTTCTCCACCTGATCTTTACAACGCAGAGGACGCCTTCCTTTTTCTCTACTACTATCAGCTGGTACCGCATTGCATACTTTCAAAGCCGGAGCGTTTATATCCATTCGGACGACATGACTCATCGTTCCATCGCCTGCGATATTCGCCGTTGCCAACGTGCAAGGGTCGAAAAATCTTTCGCAGAATCTTTCTCTCAAACTCTCCAAGCGTCGCTTTATCGGATGTTGTCATCGTCTAAGCTTCTGCGCCATACGTGAGGACGGGCATGATGAGAGCCTTGTAGAGTGTTAGTTTTGTTCGTCGAGAGAGGACTTTACTGCACAGTTGCCTACTTAGTCCAAGGTATCACTTGTTAGCAAAGGAGATTCTACGTTGGATTTCAAGGCTGACATTATTATCGGTGTTAGTGCTGGTTCCTAAATACACGAAGTCTTTGACAACCTAGAAATTATAACTGTCAACAGTGACGTGGGTGCCGATACGCGATCGCGCTGACTGTTTGTTTGAAGGCAGGAGGTAATCCCGCGATAGTTGGCATAGATTGCAGGATCGCCCTTCTCATGGATTGGGCAGAGCACACTTAAATTCCAATCGGCAGGTATGCTTTCATCCGACCATATTTTGCAAAGAAGCTGAAGCATGCACCTTAACAGCTCCTCGCCGCCATGTTTGAATAGCTCAGCCGTAAGTCCGTCGGCACCCGCGGCTTTGTTGTTCTTTAGACGCGTTATCGCTATTCTCACCTCGCCATGGTCGGGTAGCGGAACGACAATTCCGTCGTCAACGATTGGGGTATCGGGATCTTCACATTCTCTGCGACATGCACAGCTGTCACTATGCTAATAAGCTATTGTGTTTATAAAACATTTTAAAATTATTGAACTACGGATAATAAAAAATTATGTGGTAATGAAATTAAAATTTTTTTTGAATTGTTGCAAACATAAGAATGCATTTGTTATGAGCTGCAATTCATGTAATTCAAGCGTATGCACCTTCTTTCTTTTTCATTCATAAAAATTTTGGATATTCTAAAGGTCATTGCTTATTTATTTAATTTTTTTTATTTTATAAAGGTTTCCATAACAATAAAATTATTATATATGTAAACTGATAGTAGTGCAGCGTTAGCATTGGAGGCTTTCGAAGTAGATCAATGTCTTTGAGATAGTGATAAAATATAGTTATGTTGGCTTCGGTTGGGGTTTTTAGTATTTCAAGAGGGTTGATATTGCGTAAGTGATGATGTTTAGCCGATGCAAGACAGAAGTTGATTTATACTCAGAGTGGCGTTGCAAAAAGGGCATAGGTTGGGTGGAACGCCTTGAAGTATATGGGAGTGTGTAAGTATTGTGCGGCCTAGCCGAAGGCGTGTGTATGGTGGGACCACATTCGTTGGGATTTACTCGCTAAAACTGGTTTTACACGCTTATTATTTCTTCTTCTTCTTCATATGCTTAGTCGATTTCGAGTATTTCATCGATCATACCTACAATAAATTTTTTTCCATTAATATTTTTTACTATTAACAATAATACAATTTTTTATTCTTCTATAATTTCTCTACGAGTATCACGATTTTAGCCGAATTCCATAGTTCAGCTATGTTGCTAAAGCCTGTACTGTTGCTGATGTTGCGCAACCACGAAAACTGTTTTCTGCCAACGCATCATTTAACTTAAATTTTCGTTTTAACTGTAGAAGCTGATATTTTGAATTTCTTAAGGGGTTATATACAGCTAAAAGGCTGAAATAAGCGAATTTACCAGAATTTTTTCTGAGAGAGTTTTTAAATTTATTAATCTTAAAATTTGTACACATATTATGTTATCCTTTAGCTGTATTTTAAGACTTAGTATTAGTAAAAATATTATTTTGGAAAGGATCTACAGCTGATCTCCGGAATTGCGGTGAACACTATATCTCTAAACTGAATTCTCTGAAATTAAAAAACCAAACAGATTTCGTTAAAGTGATGTAAAATTTAGCAATTAATGGAAGGAATAACCAAAATACATTTTTTTTGACAAAATGGCGGTTTCTAAAAAAAAAAATCAATTTTTGACCAAAATTTCGTCTTTAAATTGTTTATAAAAAAATGTGTCGGTGAGAAAAAAGTCTTCGATTAATTACTAAAAAATATAACATACTATATGTCCACTAAACATTGAGACTAACCTCTGGCATACGCCATTTCAAAACAAACAATTGGATTAAAAATTATTTTATATTTGGTACTTCAGTCGATTGGTTACATATCAAAAATACATTTAGATTACACTCAATGGACCATTGTCTTCGATTTTTCGTAGAGTAGAGCGAATGTCCCGATTTAAGTTTTAGACGGTGCTTATATCGATTTCTTTCTACTTTGGCTTGATTCGATTGATCAACTGTTGCTCGCTTCGTGCCTCCCAGCCCTTTTCGTACACCATCCGCTGGAGAACTGCCCAGAAAATTTTTATTGGACGTTTAGAGGATTGTCCTTTTTTTGGCACAAATAGTATTTTTTGCTCAGTTAACCAATTCAATGTTTTTTGTTTTTTCATAATGGCAGCTTGCAAAGGGTGGTCAAAACTTGATTACGTCGCTATTGTGATATTTATCAATGAATTTCTTCAGTTTTGGCAAGCATTGGCAACGATATAAACGTCAGCATTGATCGCTTGGCTTTGTTTGTGCGAATCAATGGTTCTGAAACTCACTTCTAAGAAATGGCCACCCACACTAGCACCTTCAGCTAAAATTTTGATTTGCTGGTATATTTTAACTCGTTTGGTATTGTTTCGATGTTGTCAGTGTAAAAGCCGTCGTTGCCCCTAAATTCATGATGAGTAAATGTGAAGTACGTTTCATCTACCAAAATTATGATGTTTTCATTCACAAAATGTTCACGACGAAATGCACGGCAGCAAATTGGTATTTTTTTGTGAGTTGTTTTGCCGTATGTTTCGGTGTTCGCTTACCTTTAGGATAAATTACATTGTTTTTTTTTCAAAATCTTGTGAACGCCAGAATTTGACATGCCAAATTTTCATGATTGACCAACCTGGTTTTTGGCACTTGACAGCAGTTTTTTCGTTGTTGCTGCACTTACTTTTGGTGGGCGACCCGGTATAACCTTATTTTCCGGTTCTTTTCCATTCCGGCAATATTTCAAAACAAGAAAAATAGTCGCGCGGCAGATTGGTTTATCTTCAAACACTTTCAGAATTTCACTGTACTGGGTCGTCCAAACAGATTGGCGACAGACTTACGTAAATCGAGCGTGCACGGCATTTTGAATGGAAACTTTCGCGTAATATGAGTTTGACAGTAAATTAGAAGCACACTTGGGCATGACAAGTGCATGGAGCTACATCTGTGTTTTTCTTTATGCACTCAAATATATGTCTGAACTTAGTATTTCTCTCTCTCTCTTATTTAAGAAGCTCGTGTTAAGATTTGGGACTAATCGGTTTAGCCGTTTTCGAGAATTGTTGGCCACCGACTTTAAAAACACCATTTTTTTGTAAAAACGCGTTTAAAGTTTGCCTTGTACTTTCAAGCACTTCACGGTGCCTGTTCAAAATTATGTGTAACTTCGAAAATTTTCAGTGTGTATTCTTAAATATATGTACATTAAGAAAAAAATAAAAAAGTCGAGTTTTTGAAAATTCTAACTGTATAACAGGTGGCGCTAAAGTAATCCTCCTATAAGAAAATGCAATAAATTTTTGCGATTGGCCCCTAATGTCAGTTCTGTTTTGACATTTTTGTAGTAAACACATGCGAAATACACGTTAATAATCAATGTTACGCTACACTGCTCCAGAACGCGGAATATTGCTGAGTATTTATTTGACCAATAATCGGTCGGTGACTTTGGCACAACGTGAATTTCCTCGCCGTCCAACGCCTACTGGTGAAACACTGCGACGTTTAGCCGCTCGCCTCGGAGAGACTGGCACAACACGATATGCTGCCAGGCGTGGCAAACCCCGGAGTAGCCGTTCTGCAGAGAATATTGCTGCTGTAGCCGAGGATGTCATGGGAGCGCCGTCGACATCGACCAGACGACGTGCCACGCAAATGGGTATCAGTCGACGGTCTTTACAGCGAATTTTGGTACAAGATTTGAAGATGTTTCCGTACAAAGTTCAGACGGTGCATCAGCTGTTAGCTGCTGACCGCAATCGCGTCTAACATACGCTCAAGCCATCCTTAATCACCACCAAGAGGAAGATGATTTTTCATCAAAAACAATCAAGAGTGATGAGGCCCATTTCCATCTTAGCAGGTACGTAAATAAGCAAAATTTACGCTTCTGTGGCACCGCGTGTAACCCACGAAGAGCCATTACACCTGCTCAAAGTCACTGTATGGTGTGCTGTTTTCGCTGGAGGAGTCATCGGACCTTTTTTCTTCGAAGACGTCGCGGGCCAAACGGTTATTGTGAATGGTGAGCGCTACAGAGCAATGACCAACGAGTTCTTTTTGCCGCAACTTGATGAATTGGGATTGGAAAACATGTGGTTCCAACAGGACGGTGCAACGGTACACACTGCACGTGCCACAACCGATATGCTGAAGGATGCATTTCCCGGGCGCCTAATCTCCCGTTTTGGCGATTTGCACTGGCCAGCAAGATCGCCTGATTTGACCGCTCCAGACTTCTTTTTGTGGGGCTTTTTGAAGTCGCGGGTTTATGTCAACAAGCCTCAGACTCTTGCAGCTCTTAAAGACAATATCCGTCAAGAATATGAGGACCTATCGCCGGAAGTTCTGGGCAAAGTGATGGAAAATGCCATAAAAAGGGCTCAAATGGCAGTCAACTGTGGCGGCGGCCATTTACATGACGTCATATTCTCGACTTGAAGTAAAAAAATTAATAGACCAAATAAAAATAATCCACAAGAAGAATCAAAGTTTTTCATTTTTTTTTTAAATTACAGCCAAAAAACATCGCAAGGTTACTTTTGCGCCACCTTGTATAACCCCTTAATATGTGATGAGTATTTTATGCAAAAGATCACAAGCACGCTTAATACGACGTAAAACTTCCATATTCCATACGTACAGGGAATTTTCAAAGTTCTTCTAAGCACCCACGTTTCAAAAGCCTCAAACATACCTGATGTCAGCCAATTTCAGTGTCCAACATTCCACATCGTCTTGGTGTACAGAGCACACGTGACAAATTTTGTGTTTGAAGTTAAAATCACGGCAGCTGAAGATGTTTTTTTATTAATTTGCAGAACGTGGGTATTGTTACTACTATTCTTGTCCTTATTTCAGCTGATGCGTCCGAGTTTTCATTGACCCAACAATCAGGGTATTTGTAGCTTGAAACTTTTCCTATCGGCTCGTCATTTATCGTTAGTGCATAAGGAATGACTGTAGGGTTCCTGCTGACATACATGATTTTCCATTGCTTGGTGTTAATTCTTAGTCCGAATTTACGGCCTGGCATACCAAAGAGCTACTTGGTGCCTTACGCCTTTATGGATACGCATGTTTTTGATATTTTTATAGCTCAATCAGAAATAATTGTTTGGTACAATAAATGTATTTTAGGCTAAATAATTTTTTTTTCGTCAATTCCATGAAAAATTAATTGTGATTTTTTAAACACAATTACACATAAGCACAACTTTTGTGTGCATGTATGTATGTATATTATTTACAGTCAGTGTCTGAATTCATTAATTGTCGTGCAGCACATTGTCGAAGACCTTTCCATAGCCCAAGAAACAAATAAATACATCTTTTTGCACACTTTTTTTTTAAATGAAAAAAAAAAAAAAAACATTTAAAACAAACAGAGCTTCACGAGTACCTATACTATTATATTTTTGAAACCAATATATAAATTCTGATACGAATAATTTTTAAGAAAATTTTAAGGGAGCGGAGTCATGCGACTATAAATTAATTAAAAGTAAACACACAAATTAATTAAATTATTATTAAAAATAAATATAAAAAATAGTAGCTAATGGTAGTCATTTAAGTAAACTAAAATTAGTCTCTTATGGCATTCCTTGAATCGGAGCCTAGTCTGCTTTAGGACCACCCTTTATAAATGGTGGTTAAATTTTAAAGTCCGATGTTAAATGTCAACTACACCTAAACGTCAAGGTTTTTCTGCATTTCATTTAACATTTTTCAACCTCAGACTAATTCAATTTGAACCATGGAGCAACGCGTAAAAGTTATTCAGACTTATTACGAAAACGGTCGATCAAATCAAAATGCATATCGCGCACTTCATCTTCAGTGTTGAGGCACATTTTCCCCTCAGTGGATTCGTCAAGCAGAATTGCCGGATTTGGGCGAACGATAATCCAAGAGTGATTGCTGAAAAACCAATGCACCCTCAAAGAGTGACTGTTTGGTGCGGTTTATGGGCCGGCGGCATCATTGGGCCGTATTTTTTCCAAAATGAGGCCGGTCAGGCAGTTACTGTGAATAGTGTTCGCTATCGTGAGAGCATAACGAACTTTTTATGGTCCGAATCAGAAGATATGGATGTGGACGATATGTGGTTTCAATAGGACTTGCCACCACTTGTCACACAGCTAACGAAACAATGGCTCTTTTGCGCGAAAAATTTTACGGCCGAATAATCTCACGTCGCGGCGATGTCAATTGGCCGCCAAGATCATGTGATTTGACACCGTTGGACTTCTTTCTTTGAAGTTATTTGAAAGAAAAGGTATACGCCGATAAGCCAACAACAATTCAAAAGCTAAAGGATGAGATAATTCGGCACATTAACGGCATAGAACCTCAATTATGCCTCAGCATCATCGAAAATTTGGACCATCGGATGGAGGTGTGCAGCCGGCGGCCAGTTGGCTGATATTCTATTCCATGCGTAATTGAGCCATACCAATATTATCATAATAAAGAGAAATGACAATAATTTCCTAAAAGAATTGTATTTTATTCAAAATTAACACGGGCCCCTGAAACTTAACCACCCTTTATTAACATACTATACATACATATACTTGAATGTTGCTGTATGTTTGCTTGACTACATGTAAATAGTGCGGCAGTCATGCCCAGCGGTTACCGTACACATCACACACGCACACACACACGTGCATATGCATATGTAGACCAACAATTGCGACTTTCGTTTCCTGCAAATGCCCGAAAAAGCAGCCTGTAGGCTTGCCAGTCCCCACAGATACAACTACGTGTATGCGGTATTGCTACTGGCTGTGTGTATGTGTATTTTCATGTGTGCTTGTGGTTGTGGCGACACACAAATATGGCGTCTAGCAATTACAATTCCGATTGCATTCGCTTGTCGTGCAGTTCGACAGGCTTACAAATGCACAAACAAACGTATTGACATATAAACAACGTCAAAAGAAAGTGTACATCAGGTTATGACTATTTATTTATTTTTTTAATTTCAATTAACTTTATGCAAAAATATATTTCATACTTTCACAATGCAAAGTTTCAAAATTTGTACAAAATTTAGGAAAATTCGGCAAATATTCATTAAAATTGCAAACTTTCTACGTAGATTTCTTAGAAAAGTTTTGGGTATGCAGTTTTTTTGTAATAATAAAGTGCAAAATTCAGGTAGGTTAAAAATTGCACTAATTTTGGAATTTTTTTTTTAGACGCGGCCTTGTGAATTTTCTCCATTTAACGCCATCTAAAATTTTTTTGATATGAGCTGAAAACACCCAACACCGGCAGCAGAAAAGATTATCAAAAATCAATGCGATTTTTAAGCCACTTGAAATTTGCACTTTATTACACTGAAATTAAATGGCCCATAAAACTGCATACCCGAACTTTTTCTAAAAATTTTGAGTAGAAAGTTGAAAATTTTGATGAATATTTGCTAGATTTTTACTAATTTTATATAAATTATGTAATTTTGTTTTCTATGTTTTTTTTTGTAGTATGAACTATATTTTTATAAAAGAAAAATTGAAGTTAGAAAATAAATAAATAAATATGGGACGCACACCTTCTTCGGGCGCTGATTGTAAATAATATACATACATACATACAAAAGTTTTGCTAAGTGTGTAATGCAGGTTTGTCTCATATGAATATGCCACGCATATCTGTACACACGCAAAAGCTGGCCTTGCTGAAATAAATGTCTTCTTTCTGCTACTTGTACGGTTGACAAATGCGCCTTCGTATATGCAACGATTTCAGTAGCCCCACCTGCACTCTTTTGGCATGGCAAGTGATTCTCTACAGCAATTTCTCCTTGTTTTGGCTTCTACTGCAGTTGGCTTTTGCCGTTTTTGCTGTCTTTAGCCTAACTGTGGCAAGTCTTTTATGCATTTCTTTCACAGCTCGTTTTGTTTTTGCTAGGCTGGTTTTGTTGACTGTCTCGTGGCATTTTCTGCCCTCTATGTAGGCAGGTACATATATTTAGTTGCACACATTTAAGCCCGCACAAACATACAGTCAAAGCTACAAATGAACCAACATTGAATGTGTACACACATACATGCACAAAAGTATTCCTATGCATTCCTATCTTTCGTGGCACATTCATTTATTCATTCATTCACTCGTTGCTTCGTCCTTTCATATGCTTGTGTGCGCATATTTACACTTGACGTTACGTGTCGTTCCTGGTTGCGATAAGTAAATAGAAAAACGGATTACACGCTTAAACATGCACACCCTAACTCCTGCATGCACATCTATTGCAGATAAACCACCATGAAAGAGTTTTTTATTTAAGAATATCTGCTACTCCTCCCCCTTCTGCTCTCTTTGCCGTTTGCATTCCATTTTATTTCCTATACCGTGTTTCCCTGCCCAACCACTTTCTTTGGTTCTTCTCTTATTTTTGCCTTTGTAGGCTATGTTGCATCTGAATTGTCCTAAAAATGAATTGTGGCATGTTAAAGGGTATGTGCCACACATACAACTAGACTCGAAACCTATTTACAAATACATATATTTTTGCAAACTCGTACACAAATAAATATAAAAAATAAACGTAGGGTTAGCTGCTTGGGCTAGCAATGACGCCAACCGAGTTGTCTGTCTGCCAACGCCGTAATTAAATTTCTCCACTTTAAGCTGTCAATATAAAAGAATTAGAAAGTTAAAGGGTTAAAATATGAATGTAGGCGCTTGGGAGTATTGCTGTAGATTGCAGTTAAAGCAGCGGTAAACATTTTAAGAAACCTTAAACACACTTTGATTCGAATTTTTTGTTACGTTAGCTTGAGGTGACAAATTAGTTCTGGGTGAGCAAATTTAGAATGTCGGTACAGTGAATTTTGCTGCTACTTCTTCACTGGCTCTAAAATTGTTTGTCGCTGTGGGCCGAGTTCTAAAAACTTCGCCAGTTGTAGCATTCCTTAGCCAAGATGTGCCTATTCTTCATACCAGTTCCGAACTTTGCCTCTTCGTTGTTTTTCCTAGTACCTCCGTTTCCGTTGATCAACTTCAACGTCTATAGTTCAAACTTAGCCAAACCAACACCGACATTTTATTTTTATGAATTCTATAAACTGAAAGGTTGCGTGTTCGTCACCCTTGCGAATACTATAGTTAATCGGATCGTTAGAAAGAATAGTTCTCTGGAATGCTACTAATAAGTTATCATCTGAACGATGTCGAACAGTTCAGGTTTGTCTGGCATAAACAAGTCTAGTCATCATAAGACACTGCTTGCTGAATGTGATTTCGTTCACCAAGAGAGCGTCCTGCCTTGCATTACGTACTGAACAAAAAAGCAAAACAGCAACTGTGATAAAATGAGTTGGTCATCACTTGATGTCAAGCTTGATACTACTGGTGGTATTTAAACCGTAGCCGAATGGGGTTTTTCGTGACTGCCATTTGGGAGTGCATAGGTTTGAGTCTCCGTGCATGAAACAATAAAATTATAGAAACACTTTTTTCTAATAGCGGTCGCCCTTCGGCAGCCAATGGCAAACCTATGAATGTATTTCGGCCAAGAAAAAGCTCCTCATAAAAAATTGTGTGCGGTTCGGAGTCGGCTTAAAACTGTAGGTCCCTCCATTTGTAGAACAACATCAATACGCACACCACAAATAGGAAGAGAAGCTCGGCTAAACGACTATCGGAAGTGTTCGCACCAATTATTTTTTTATTTAAACCGGCTCCATTCTTCTCCTCACGTTTTACCATCCATATTTTAAGTTCATATGGTATATACGCGTGGGCGCTTGAGGTTTTATTTTTGATTTCCAGAACTGCCCTAGTGAACCCAAATAGGTTCCTAAGTAAACAAAGTGGCATGTAGGGAATAATTCCGAATCCATCAACAACTCAAAATTGGCTGATGCTGGAACAGATCTGCAGAAAAACTTGAAATTTTGCTATGAACTAGAAATTACATCGACCGCGAATTTTAATAAATGAGAGGGATGGCGCGAATATTGGGTTAGAGGGAAATGCGAACTACTCTAAAAAACACCTTTGCCAGGAGGTATAAGCTGCGGCTAATTTTCATCGCAAAGAGAAAGAAACTTGAGCTCTTTTAGCTCCCGGGGGACTTTTATGTTTATGGTAACTAACTGAATGATGAACTGGACTACCCTTGCTGCCGGTGGCTAACTTAATGGATTCAGATCCAATTTTTGGTCCACTATTTATAGGTCCACCCATTTGGGAGTGCATAGGTTCGAATCTCCGTGCATGAAACAATAAAATTATAGAAAACGTTTTTTCTAATAGCGGTCGCCCTTCGGCAGGCAATGGTAAACCTCCGAGTGTATTTGTGCCATGAAAAAGCTCCTCATAAAAATATCTGCCATTCGGAGTCGGCTTGAAACTGTAGGTCCCTCCATTTGTGAAACAACATCAAGACGCACACCGCAAATAGGAGGAGGAGCTCGGCCAAACACCTAACAGAAGTGTACGCGCCAATTATTTATTTTTTTTTATTTATAGGAATAGTTATTAGATAAATCAGAGCTTCGCTTAGGAAGGCTTAGAGACCGTTGATACAGCTTGAAAACCTGGAAAATAAATAACAGCTTCTTAACACGTTGAGCGCCACTCCGGTCCCTGGGGACCGGTGCTGATCTTTTCCCTTGGCCAGATCCAGTTCTTAGGGGCTGCCGTTAAATGTAACCTGAATGAATTTAGTCAAATATACTTTTAATGAGCTTTATTGAATCATTCTAAGTAAAAGTGTTGGAGCGATTTACAAATGCAACAAAAAGTAATTATTTTTTTTGTTAAATGTTTGGTTTTGTTAGACCCAACTAATCTTGAAATCATCATCATAACAACCAGAACAGTATTTCCGAATTTTATGGATGTTTCCTTCCTTTTTCTGTAATTTATGAACACTTTTTCCTTCTCAAAGAGGTATTTGTTCATCTACTCGCTGTGTCGGTCCATTTACCAATTGTCTCCGAAATTCTGTAACTGATATTTTTTGTCTGGCTACTTCTTGAAAGAGAATCAGGGAAATGATCGGGGATAATATTACATTCTCGCATACTTATAGAGCGACCGCTTTTTGCCAACCGAGAGAAAAAGTCTGAAATATCGGCACCGCGCTCAACGTGTTAAAAAGTATAAGAAGACGGAAGCAAAACTTCATATGAAGCAATAGGAAAGGGGCTACGATGTATGTTTGGGTGTGTTGCGAGTCACACTTATGGGGCCAACCTACGGTTGCCATAGGCTTAGTCGACCAGCCAATATGTGCCTCCTCTCGGTAAGATGAACAGAAGGCGTTGCATTTTCACTGTTTTTGACCGGCATTTGCTGAACTAAAATTGACCATTTTGGGACCAGATGTAAGGAAAATTTATCCCGACTATACCGCAAAAGATTTGTCAGATTCATTATCGAAACATGAAATTTTGAACATGAACGGACTTTGTGATGCCCTCTCTATCTTCCCATTTTCACATAAATGTATTCATTACTACAGGATCTCAAAAAAAAAACCCTTATTTGTAAGCCCCGCGCTCAAGCCCAATATACCACATCAGGAAACAAAATAAAACTAACTTAGTTTAAAGTACAACGTGAAAGTTAGGATTTTCTGTCATGATCTTCCGGCCTACACAAATCCAGTCATCCTCCTTATTCACTAAAAGCCACATCCTTCAGAAGTGTACTGAAGTCATCGATTACATTTGCAGGCAATGTTATTCTCCTGGATGGCATTTCCACATTGAAGAACTTCATTTAAAAGTCGTAGCAACTCAGAGCTAAAACAAACAAGTAAGTTTCTTGTTATGAGTTCTAATGAAATGTCTTAAGTATTATTGGTCTATTCCTCTTAGCAAATAAGGTCCATATTCAGAAGTCTGTTATAGGGAAGAAAATGCGCAACAAGGGATGCAGAAAAAAAAATTTGCAAAAATCAACGCGATTTTTGAGCTACTTGAAATTTCACTTTTTAGGACTAAAATTGAATGATCTAAAAAACTGAATACATGAAGAGTTTCTACAAATTCAGATCAAATAGTTTCACATTCTGACGGCAGCTTTTGAAATTTCTTAAATTTTTGAACGAAAATTTCGAACTTTGATTTACACTGGGTTTTGTTATTATAATAAGGGTTATATTTTTATGAAAATTATCGAAAGAGCTTTAACATTTGTATATTTTAGAAAGGAAAACCGAAAGCAAACGTTTTCGGCCGAGTGTATAAAAAAATCTGAAAATTCGCTTCCTTGAAAATCGTACCGCTGCTATTTTCCTTAAGAATATTTACGTATATTCTTGTTTGTGTCTAGGCAATCATAGTTCATTACTGAATTTGTAAATAACTTGCATAAGTGAAAACAATGAAATAATTAAGATTTTGCTGTCAAATAAATATTTACCAACACATGCAAGTGCGCTCATGTGAATACAGATCGAAACGATGTTTGAAACTCGGAATGCGTTCGTGTATTGAACCACATTGCCAAGGTTTTAAATCTGATGAAAGTGGCAAGAAATTTGAACCGTTCGCTAGAGGAGACGAGAAAGCGGAAGAGAGCGAAGGTAAGTGAATGATGGCTGTAACGCCTATCAAATGCCTATTAAGGTAAACAAGCTCATGTCCTGGAAGGCATTCCAATGCAGAGCGGCGCGCTGAGGCGTAGTAACAGGAGCTAATGCAGATGCCGGCTGTGTTGACCCTAAATAAACATGCTGATCTGCTCAAGAAGGAAATGCGCCTGCAATCAGCGCAGATAAGGAGAGAGCTGAGGAATGCAACCGAGGGGCAGGCACAGATATGCAACACATCAGAAATGTTGCTCGACCCCAATTACCCTCGTTTTTATTGCAGGCAAAAGATAGCAGTTAAAGCATAGAGAACTGGGGAGGATGAAGAACGGACAGTAGTAAATGTGGAGCGCGGAGCTCGGAGTGCAGCAGCGAAGTGGCAAATGCAGCGCCTAAGCAGAGGCCTACAAACTAGGCTGAGCAAACTAAGTAACAAATAAATAGATCTGCGCATATGTGTGTGTGTACATGTAACATAGGCAATTCATAGCAGCGTAGCATACATTCAGGCTGTAAGATAGCTGCAGCAGCGAGGCGTTGTTGCATGTAGCAATGAATTTCACAGCCCCAAGGCGACAGACCAAACGAACGTACGGCAGAGTGATTCGGCATAGGTGCAGCAATAAATGTAAGCACAAAATTGGAGAAGCAAAACACATGAAATGAACATACTTTTAGGCGTTTCAATGAAATTTGTCACCTCGTCTTCGTGTCGTAGTACACATTGGCATAGAATGTTGCATGCAACAATGCAACAAAGCAGTACACAACGTCAGCCAGCACGTCAGTCCGTTAGCCAGATGGTGGAATAGCGCGCGCAACCCCTTTCATTGTAGGCCAACAGGCCGTTCCTAAAAGTATGCAACACTGCACATACAAATGCATATTTAGCTGAAAAGCAATGCATGGCGTTAGGGCGTCTCCCTAAAAGCAAATAGTACGCGCTGCCACTTCACAAATACACACACACGAGTACATACACAGATCCACGCGCATACAATGTAACATGCGCCGCCTAACTGTATGCAGGCGATGTGTGTGACGAGTGCCTGGAAAGTGCAGTCGATTGCTGCCAACTGGAAGCCGAAGTCGAGTCGAAACGACATCGACTTTCGCCCATCATTCATATATATGTGCCTTCAACTAGACGTTAACTACTCCGCTTGCGCCTAAAGGTAGGCATATTTAGGGAAATTGACGATGTATAATTTTACTACTCTTGGACAATGGTCGCAAGCACCGTCGGTAATGCAACAGCGCTGCACAGATAACATCAGTGCAAGGCTACTGCAACAACTCGTGGTTACAACTGAAAAGCGCCTGGAAATATGCAATGTGCTTATTGGCCAATAGACGGCGCACTTGACCACGTAAAGCATGCAACCGATTGGCCTACTCACTATTTAAGGGAGCTTTTGTTGCGCATGTTAAACACAGCGGGAAGGGAGCGACAGAGAGTGAGAGAGCGAGAGAGCACAGCCACAGCACCAACAATCACTGAAGTGAAAGTGGTAGAGGTAGAGGCTTCCATCAAGAGTGGTTGTCACACTTACACAAAGCTGTAGCTGTCGGTGTAGCTGTTGTCTTCGCTCTGGTTTGCTTTTGTTTGTGGGTTAAGTGGGCGCCTAAAAGTTGCCTACAAGCAGGCCATAAGTGTGCGTGGGTACGTTGGCGCCAGGTGGGTAACCTTTAGCTGGAGTGTTGGTCGAATGGAGTTGTTTGTATTGGAGATGTGCGTTCAACTGTGTAACAAAGAGAGTGAGTAAGAATATGGAAGAGAGTGAAATAGAAATGAAGTTTTTCGGCATGCGTGCGAGTGAGTGGGCGCGCTAGTGATTTTGCATAGTGCTTAGTGCAATTTGGAGTGCCGACTAGTGGTGGTTGTGTGGGGAGTTGGAGTCATAGAGTAGCTGGTGGTGACATTGATTGCTTTCATAGGCGCCTCGAATTGGTATATATGGCAATAGGACAGTGAAGACCAGTGCAGGTGCGAAAGTTGCAACAGAAAATGAGGTTTTAATTAGCGAAAATTGAAAATATTCGAAACGGGTGAAAAGGAATTTCGACTGCAATTCAAGTACGCATGTTTTTCTATAATGAGTGGTTAAAAAATTGTTTGATGTATATTTATTGAAATTTCAATTGCAACATATTTCTATTTTAAATATGCAAATATTATTTAATAAAATATATAATAATTATAATTATATATTTTTATTTTTAATAGTAATTAAATAGGGTTTAGTGCTGCTAATTTAATCGGTTAAATTTTCCAAAAAAATTTCTAGGAATTTTTATAACATACAATTTTTAGTTTTTTTGTTAACATTTATATTTAATCATTTTATAAAATAAAAAGTTAAATGTTCAAAAAACACACAATTAGAGCTGAATTAGTGAAATATATTAGGACTAATATAAACAGATTTAGAATTAGAAATATATTTCTTTCTGACATTTTTTTTTAATACAAAAATTAGGTAGGCAGGCATAAATATTATATAATGCAGGCGGCCGCCGTAGCCGAATGGGTAGGTGCGTGATTACCATTTGGAATTCACAGAGAGGTCGTTGGTTCGAATCTCGGTGAAAGCAAAATTAATAAAAACATGTTTCTAATAGCGGTCGCCCCTCGGCAGGCAATGGCAAACCTCCGAGTGTATTTCTGCCATGAAAAAGCTCCTCATAAAAATATCTGCCGTTCGGAGTCGGCTTGAAACTGTAGGTCCCTCCATTTGTGGAACAACATCAACACGCACACCACAAATAGGAGGAGGAGCTCGGCCAAACACCTAACAGAAGTGTACGCGCCAATTATTTATTTTTTTTTTTTTTTAGGCAAATTAGAAATATATTTCTTTTAAAAAAAAATTTTTTTAATACTAAAATTGAGCAGGCCGGCATAATTTCGTACAGGGTTTTTGTTTTTTTGTCTTTTTAAGCCCATTTCATCTTTGCGATACGTTTTGCACATTTGCCACACTTATAAGAAAATTTTAATTTAAAATCAAAATTCCATAAACCAAATATCAATAGCATAGCAGTTGTTATTCAGTATTCCATGAATTTCAATATAAACAATTTAATGACTCATAGAATTTATAGTGTGAAAATTCTTGTTTTTTGTTGTTTTCCGATTAAATAAATAAATATCTCAATATGGAAGCAAAAAATTTAATTTTTACGATGCAAAGACTTTACACAAAAATAAAGCATTATTTAATATTGGATTTGAAAAATGATACATTTTTCTTGCTGGCCTTTAAATTAAGCTATAATTTTTTAATTTTTATTGTAGTAAATTTTTTTCATTATATTTGCATATATAAAAACTTTTTGGATAAACTGATAGCTACCTTTTCCAATTTAAGATATATGTTTTTTTTAATTTTTGGATGAAATAAATTCACGGTTCAAAAACTTATTACGAAAAAGGTATTTTATTTTGAATTATAAAAAAATGTATTTATTTATTCTCAAACTAAAGATATAAATTGGTTTAATATATAAAAATTTCAAAGTTTGAAAAGGTTCTAGCAAAGGGGAAAATTTCGAGCAAATTTTGGTAACTCCATATACTTTTAAAGGAAATAAATATAATTTATTTCTAGGCAGTCCTAAAATTTTTCGAACAAAAAAAAAACAGAATTTTTTATTTCGAGCGAGAAAAATATATTGACTTTTTATTTTCAATTTTTTCATTTTAAACCAATAAATAAATGTCCTCCTGCAGAGAAAAGTATTTTGATATTTATGATAGAATGTTTTTTTACAGAAAACTAAAAATAAAATATTGTTTTGTTAGTTTTTTAACTATAGAAATAGATTTCTTTATGTCGAGCTTTGTTTTTTTTAATTGCATTTCAAAATATTATTTTTTTATTAGTATTTTATTATTTTTACAAAAAACAGTATTTAGGTTTGAATTTAAAGGTAATATTTATTTGTTATTTTTTTTAACTACGGAAATAAATTTTTTTTTATACGGAGATAAAATTTTAATAAATTTGTATACCCTTAGCGCTGCTACTTTATTTCGAATTTTTTTTTCTTTATTTTTAAATCTTCGCAAAACTTTCTTTTAATGTAAACAAAAATTGTAAGTTTAGTGGTGGAACATTTTTTTAAAAAAACAAAATTTCAAAACTATTTTTTTCGAAGGAAATGTGTTTCGGTATATAGATACAAAAATTGTGTCTTTACAACAAATAATATCGTATTTTGTTTCGAATTTAGAATCGCTTAAGCAAAAAATTATTTTGAATTTGAAAAATTTATAGTTGTTTTTGCTAATTTTCAAACTAAATAACCCACAGTCTTTATTCGGAGTCCAAAAATTTATTTATTGAGCTTTCTTAGTATGCATTTCGAAGATAGCCTGAGGTAGTTCTGCCTGCATATGGTTCAGACCGTACATGGGTTTTCTTCATTTATGTTTTGAAATTTTTCGCAGTTAGTGGTCTACATTATGGTATCAGAACGGCACTCTATTGCTCCTTCCAGTGTAGCTGTGGTACTTTTGACATTTAATCTGCCTACCCATTTTGTTTTGAAAGTTTAAATTCCTTAATTTTTTGTAAATTAAAAACTTTCTAGATGTATGCGTGACACTGACACAGAATAAAATACCAAAATTAAAAAAAATAGTTCACCGAATATTATAATAATTTTTTTTTTATATTAATTTTTTTAAATTAATATTCATAAAAATATTTGAAGCAGCAGCGAAAAATTTATAAACAAAATTTTCAACCTAATCATTTTCATGCATTCAAACCTTAGACTCTTAGCAACTGCCTCCCTACAGCCCACCCAACTACTCGTTGAAGCTTTCCTACACCACTTCTTAAAAGCTCTCAGCTTTTCCGGTGTGTAGACTTTCGTCCCGACAGACGTTGCTACATACACGTACGTATGTGGGTTGCTCTCTTTTTGCCGCTCTCGCTGAGTGTATCGTTTGTCCGTTTGCTCATTGTGGCGAATTCAAGTTTCAACATAGCAAAAGTCGCCGCAAAGCTTGTTGACGAGAGTTGACGGTGTAGAGAGAAAGGAGGGCAGTTATTTTTCAAATTCCATTTTAATATTTCTCAGGCTGAAGTTTATTTTTTATAAACAAATTTGTAAGAGTTGGCGATTATGTGAAGACGACGAAGCAAATCTGTTGATCAAAAACATTGAAAAATTGTGTTTCCAGTTTTAGTCACTTTTCGCTTGCTGGAGTCTAATTGTTGCTGATAGTAGCGGCACAAATTGAGGGTTTATTCAGCAGCTTATGGCGTATGAGTGCCTTTCAATCACACATAAACACGTACAGAAAAACCCTAAACTCTAAAACTGGCCGTTAACCTGCAATTGCCGATCATTTGGTCCGACTCATCGTGTTTTGAAAGCAATTTTGTACCTGGTTTCCACATACGCGAGCAATTTTTTTATCACCAGTTAGCAACTGCTTCAAAAATGACTTGACATCGTTCGAAAAGCAATCGCAGGTGCCAATGTGGTCCAAAAGGTTATTTTGAGTCAATTTGCGTGGCATCCATACATTGAATTTCATCTAGTACGCGTAAACATTTCAAATCTTATTTGCGGTTCATATAATTCTAAAACGGAAAGCCGATTTTAAAGGCTGGCTATGAGACGATCGTTGGACTGAAAAAAGTGTTGAATAGATTTGTTCCAAACAAATAATATGAAACCTGTATTCTGAATTGTCTAAATTTGGTCTGCTTTTGCAATGATGCAGCTACTTTCAGTTTTACGCAAAATTAAATGGGCATACAAATGTGCGCGTGTTACAATTTTCAGTTATTGATTCAAGTGATTAACAAAAAAATAAAAATAAATACATCAGTGGGTGCAGAATTCATAATATTAAGGCATTTTTTTAAGCTCAATTTTAATACTAATCTCACCAGAAGCCACATAAATCTATTTAGATTTTTGAAGTTTTTTCGGAGTTCGATTTCCAATGCATATGTGAAATAAAATACTGGCGAAAATTGGGATATTTCTCAATCAATATTACTAGCAAAAGTTATATTCTTATGTCTTTAACTTTGAATTCAAACAAAAAAAAACACGCTTTCATCTCACTTGGCCTCTAGTTTTCTGCGAAATTCGCCAGCAGCAAACTTGTTGATTTTTATGAAAAGCAAACTGAGTAAGCGACGGAATTTGCGGCGAAACGGTCACAACATGTTCGATGTAATGCAGTTGAAGCAGCTGTTGCTGTACACGTGCAAAAATATGATGCATACATTTAGGCGCATAAACTTTAAAAGTTCACTAATTTCATTTTTATTTGCAGGAATGGAAAAAGAAAAGGAAAAGGAAGGATCATAGAAAAATAATAAAATAAGTGATTTTGTCTTTTAACAGTTCTCAATCTCTTATGAATACCCACATGAAATTTGAGTTAATTCGAAATTCGAAAATTTGTAAAAGATAAAGAGCTTTCTGCTTGTATTTTAGGAGGCACTCAAGTGCCAGGTTTTTCAACATTTTATGCGCAGCCTGTTTTTGATAATTTTTAAAATTTTTCTTGGTACGTTTTGATACTGAAAACTATGCATGTTTAGCTTTAAATTCCCAGTTGTCAATTAATTTTACAACCGAACAGCATCAAAGTCACCTGTAACCAACAAACATTCGAAATTTTTTACTGCCAAACCGCTTCAAACCTGACCAGAATGCAACTTCGCAAATTCGCTTGCGGCCCAGCTGTTGTGTTGTTGTGTTTGTTTACTCAGTAAAGTTGGTTTGTTGTTGTTGTGATAGTTGCTTCATTTGTCGTATTTCTTTTTCGCTGGAATTGTTGTTGTACTGTTAGCTTTTTTGGCAACAAAGCTAGTTGGCCAAAATCGTGGCCGAGCTGCTTTCCATCCATTGTTGCAGTGCTCTTGGCTATTGTTATTATTATTACTATTACTTTTGTTGCAATTTGTGTGCTATGTGTTGTTGTCATAGTCGTGCATGCCGACTAACTATCTAGTTCGTTTGCATTGTAAAATTCGCTTCGTGTGTGCTTTGCAACGGTGGCTCGTTCGAGAGGTTCGTTCAACCGATGCACAGACAGCAGCTAAGCGGCAACACAACACAGCATAGCACAGGCGGCCCGACCAACCTGAGCCGGCATGGCAGCGGTGTGGTGCGGTGCGACACGACACGGCCTGCCCGACTGGCTGACTGTCTGGTTGGTTGGCATTGGCCGATGGAGCCAAAGGAAAAAGCCATTGCGATTTTTCGGAATTGAAAGGATCAGTTTAACGCGAATTACGGTTACGAAAGGATGACACTTTCCTGTTGCAGTAGCGAATGGCGGCGGCGAATGCAAACGTGTTAGTGATAAAGTGCAAGCGCCAAAGAAATTTCCAATATTGAGTGCAGAAATGTATGCGAACTTTAAGTTGAAAAAGTTAATTGTAATTTTTTAAAGAATATTGCTAAATTTTATAAAACAGTGAATTACAAATTTCAGCTGAGATCAGTCAAACTCAACTATTGCTAGTAATTTACGATTTTCTACTACTTGAGCCGGACCTAGCACAACGTAAAAATTCGTGTGGAAGGTAATGCTAAAAATGGATTTAAGATTTTTGAACAATTTCGACTGAAATATTCTCAAAAGAAATAAATAAAAAATAAACTAGAAAACTGGATGAATCAACTATTTTTCATAGGAAGTTCAAAAAGTAAAACATAATTTTCCAATTGTAACAAAAAACTGAACTTTGAAAATCGGTACACTAGTTTCCAAGCAATATATACGTAATTTTGAAAATCATAGCATACTTTTGGCTACTTGCGCACAAATGTGAAAAAAAACGCTCTTTTGGCACGTAAATTTGATAATACAGCTAATAAAATAGTGATCTTCGCTACAAAATAGTACTTGAAAATCATTGCAGACTTTCCGGCGCAAAAACTTACAGAATCAGTAGTGTGAGATACTTTTTCTATACAAAAGCAACGATTTCTTGAAACTAAATTTCCGAAGCTGTTACAAAATTGCAAATTTCTGTATTCGTAAACTTAAAAAAATAGTCATCGTTGAACGGGAAATTTCGTTGCTTGCCTTCGAGCGTATGAGTTACACTTTCGCGATTAATGAAAAGTAATAGATTTTTATTTGACTGGAATAAAATTTGTTAAATTACAAAATTAAAAACGAGTATCATACATTAGGCTGCCGTCGAAATAACGCTTCAAACCATAAAATTAAAAAAAAAGAAATTCGCTTTGCAAACAATGAGAACTGCTGCTGTTTGGAAAATTGTGTTTCGTACTAACTAGCGCAATTTGTGTTTTGTAGTGAAAAATTTACATAATTGAATTCAGATAATCAGTCATAAAAATCATTGTATGCTTCCAGGCGTATGAACAGTGTGATGCTGCAGACAATCTTTAAAGCATAAATGACAAATTTTTCGATGACTTTGTAATACCTAATTAGATTTTATATAACATAGTTTCAGCCGATTAAACTGATTTTATACAAAGAAAGACGTTTCTTTTTAATATTATAGCCCAGCTGTATTAAATATGAAGCAGAGTCAGAGTTTATTGCATACTTTTAGGCGCATTGGAAGGTACTGAATTGTTCATTTTTGCCATTCAATTGAGGTGTTTACGCGATAAACAGCAGAAGAACAACATACAGAATAATTTACATGGCGCGATATTAAAAGCACTCAGTTTGTGGGCTTACGAGAACTTTTGCATACTATTTGGCGGATTTCAATAAATTCTGAAAAACTATTATTGATTATAACTTGAAACTAATGCCACTTTGAAGTGAAAAACTCATAACTTGAGACAGCACACCCTAGGCAGTGCGTACCCGAACCATTGCATACTTTTCGGCGGTTGACTGACTACTCCTACTACTAACTTATTAGCTGAGCAATAAATACGCAACTACAAGGCTAAGTGCAAAAAGTTTATGACTATTTAAACAACTAAGCACACTGCTTACACAAATTTAGCAGTTTTTTCGAATCACCCTAAAGGTATGCTACAAAAGGTGACATTTTTTAACTAAAAAAAATGTAAACTGCAAGCAATAAATGTAACTAAAACTACTTTACTAAATTAAGCACACGCACATATAAATATACCAAGTAATAAACCTTATGAAATAATGCGTTCAAACGCCTGAAAGCAGATCTCACTATTTAATATTAATTCGTGCAATTCCTGCGCTTATCAGATGCAACCATATCATTTGCTACTTAAACAAAAGTAACACTTTTTCAACAAAATATACAACACAAAAATACACTGAGAGGTAATCTCGCTCGCTTAAAGTTGAACGGTTGTGAACAATACGCTAGCACACAGACACACATACATATATAAATACGTGGTGATGTGTAAATTGTGGCTAAGTTGGGAAAACAAAACATTTTTGAAATCAGTGAACACCTATTAGGAAATTAAACTTATCAACACTTAACATAAGCGCGTAAACATTTTGAATCACTTTGCATTCTTTAAGGCTTACACCAAGCAAAGTCATTCTAAAATTAATTAAAAAATTTGTATAAAGGATAGCACTATAAGAAATCGGCAGCAAGCTTAGTAAACCTTGACGGAGCAAGAGTCCAAACTGAGCTCCTTAGTTGAGCTTTGCGATGTGAAAGGAAATTCGCAAAGTATTTTGCTCACCATTTCGCCGACGCTTGGGTAACTTGAACTCCTCGCAGCGAAAGCCAACGCAATACTAAAGTATAGCGAAACAAATGGAAAATTTTATATAAATGTAGCATAAAAACGCGGCGAAGACAAGTGGCTGCAGACTGGCTGCTTTGAAAAATATTTAGCTGGCTCGAATGAATGCACTCAGCGCTGCTATCTCTTTGGAGAATTAAGGATTTTCTACAAAAATACATTGGCGCGGCGAACTGTAAGGCCACTGACGTCGGAATAAACAGCCAGTCAGGGAGACAAACAATAGCAGACACGTGCACACAAGCACTGAAAACAGCAACTAAAGCGGCAACAGGAAGCGAAACATATGAAAACACACAAAATAAAGTAATAATGAGCGCGCTGGGGCACACGGCGTATGAGTAACAAATATGTTGGAGGAACAAAAGGTTTGACTTGCAGAAGGAGAAGAAGAATTGTACACTGACGCGAGATAGAAACAACGTTTTTTTAGATTGAATATCAAATTGGAATTTGTGGTAAAAAATAAATATTAGTACAAGACTAATTGTGGAAATTTGTAAAGGAAATGTGTTGAAAAAATTAAAAAACAAAAACACTGAAGACTTGAACAACTACACACAACTCATTTACTAAGTCATCAATTTGCAACAACACGCTGCATAAATAAGAAACAAAAAACTCAACAACAATACCAAATTCAAATAAAAATTACTGAACTAAAGCAAAAAAAAGTTTAAATATTATGCTTAGCGCCTATTTACGATAAAAAGCAGTGACTATAAAAATTCCCACGAGAAAAAATTTAAATCGAGCTCCACAGCAGATATTACGCGCATGCCATAAATCAATTAATTAATTGGACATAAAAAGCTATCAGTATTGCGGCGGTAACTTAACCAAAAAAAGTTATTTAATGTAAAAAATTGCGTTATTGTGCAAGGCTAACGGTATAAGTGTATGAAAAAGCTGCTTTATCACGCAAAGAGTGAATTGGGTGAAGTGCAAAACAAATTTATACAAAGGCAAAATTTGCGTAAAAAATAAAAGTGAGATTTTTCGGAAAGAAAAAATTATTAAAAATTGCAACGCCGAAGAGTAATAGTGATGAAATAATAGTCCATATAGAAGCATTAAAAGGTGAGCACCATTTTTGAATAAGTCATATTTCATGCCAATTTTCTAACTTTTAAATCAATTTTTGGGAAATTAAACAACTTTTGTTTAATCAATGGAGTAATTGGTAAAAAAATTTAAAATATGATCGGAGTTTCTATTTGTGATTTTGACAGATAGAAATGTTTTGCACTCAAACGGTTGTGTTTAATGGCGTATGTAGGTAAAAAAGGCTAGAACAGAGTTTCAGATGTTTTTGGATCCTTTCTGTTTGCCTCTCTGTATACGCGGCTTTATCTGCAATATATCGAAATGATATAGAAACGAGACTCATTGACAAGTGAAATACTTTTGGTGTAACATTCGCTAGATGGCGCTGGCGTCGATATATTTGGGAAACTCATATTTTTGTGTAGGAAATTTGAAAATTTAGTATTTCACCAGCAAATCGGGTTTCAGTTAGGATCCAGCATTCCAAAAATTATTATAAATTAATGAATGCTTACGACAAGGCTACCAAATGAGTGAATAACACTGTACAACAAGTTTTGACAGAAAAATTTTCCCAGATGAAAGCTGAAAAAATTGCATCTATGCGATTTTGAAATCCAGTTTTCCAAAGAGTTTTGGACATTTCGGTCATTTAATGCAGTTACTGTTTAATAGTTTAATATTTATAAAAAAATTTAGCAGGTTTGAGTCAAAATTGTGGTGTTTTTCAGGAAGAATATTTTTTAGGATACATCTAGTGACATAATTTAAGAAGGATAAAGACAATTTTAAATTGCCATCACTTTACACTGTGCAACATAAAATTAATGCTGCAAAATTGAGTACTTAAAAGGATCTGTGTAAAGGTGGTCAACCAATAAAATCAAATTTTTGAGAACAAGATTCTTAAATTTCTCAACGAAGTTTGAGCGAACATAGCAAAAGTAATTTTTGTTTTAAAAATTCACAAGCTCATAAAAAATTCTTTCGATATAATTTTTGTTAATTAAAAAAAAATTGTAAAAAAAAATTTCACTTGTTAATGAAGCCCCTGCATTTTTAGAGCCTTAGCTATTGTAGAAAGCCATCAAAAGCTCAGCATCAATTTCTATGTTCCATACTAGCAAGTGATTTCAATTGCCAAGTTCACTGTCTCTCTTTGTTGTTGATTAATAGGGATTACATATTAATGAAGCTCAAGGCTAGTCACTAAAAGTCTGTCAATTTGATCGAGAGGATCCGCATTTTTTCGAGGTTAATTACCTTTTCCTAGACGCTATCACATAAATTTAGTTGTATTGTACAAAATTAAATCCAAATTGTTCGTTAGTTTATAATTTATTAAATAGTTACAATGTAAATAATAATAAACAAAAAAAAAAAAAAACATATATATTGTTGCAGCTTTCATTTTTTGTTGCACAGTGTAATATGAAAGAAATTTTGAAAATTTCTTTTCTTTTCTAATCACCCTTTTAAATTGTGTTAAAAGTGCCTTTGCAAAATTTTAGGAGTCTTTGAAGTCTTACAAAAATGCTTTGATAAAAATCATTATTTTCACTAAATAAAACCTGCGAAAATGTTAGCCCCAGCTTTCTTACTTTGTTAGACTATTAAGGAACTTGAACTGAATTTTGCTTTAATACTCATAAAAAATTAGTGCTGAACTACATGAAAGTAGATGTAAATTTTTTTCAATATAAGCCATTTCATGGTTCTATGAAAGCTTTTAAAGATATTGAAGAATAAAAAACAAAAATAATTCGTTTTTAAACATGTTTCGGAAAAAATTTATTGTAAATCAAATATATATTTTTAAATTTCACTTACATTCTTCTTCATTTGATAGCCACATTTTCGTATCGTATACACTGCGTAAAATAACAATAGATCGAGGAATTATTAACAAGTTGTGAACTTTTATAATTCTTTCGTGTAAGTCCAAGTTTCAAAATTTGTGCAAATTAAAAAAAAATTGAAGAAATTTTCGGAAATTTTTCGTACTTTTGAATCAAAACTTTTTAAAAAATTTGGAGTACGCAGTTTCACAGTTCTGAATTGTAGGAGGATTGTTGATGAAACTATGATCCACCACAGACTGTGAAGCTAAGAGAGAGAGGAGTTTTATAGTTCATTATATTCTAATGCGAGAAAGTGCAAGTTCTAAATTGATCAAATGTAGCGTTGATTCTTGCTTTCTTCCACATTAAAATGGGCCGAGCTTTCGTTAAAAATATAAAAGACCGCTAGTGAAAAAAATCCTCAAAAATCAACGCTACTTTTGAGCCACTTGAAGCTCGCGCTTTAAAATTTAGTAGACTATGAAACTACATGCTTGATTTTTTTTTCTTAAATTCTGATTTTAAAAAAAGCGAGAATAGCATGATCTGTGACTATTATATATTTGTGGTAATATGACAATGCGAACAATTTTTTTTTTTGAAGCTTGCAACAGTATTTCAAAGCATAATTCTTTCGCTTGTAAACAAGCACTGCTACGTGAAAAAAGTTGTTCTTCTCTAAATTATAATTCGATGCATTTACAATGTTTCTTTATTTACTGCTCTCTGGGTTTTTACGGCTTATGAAAGTTTTCTTTTAAAATAAGCCGACATGCTGCTGATGAAATAAGAATCCAATAAATACAACATATTTTATAGCTCGTATTATTATTATTTATTTAATCATTTTTTCCATGGCAAAATGTGTATTGAATTTGAACTTTTTATTTAAGAAAACATTTTTGCCTGCGTAATTTTTACAAAATTTGAAACTTTCAAGTCCAAAAATATTTTCACTATTTTTTTGTTCTACTTGTTATTTATGAAAATCGGAATTTTCAAATTTTATTCAAGAAATGTTAAGTTAATTGAATTTAGAATTTTTATTCCGAAATTTGTTTAAGGCGAAAGTGTTCTTAAATTTATAATTTGTTTAAAAAAAAAAATGCTAAGATGTTTTTTTGTGTGTGTCTATTTTTTAGTTTTCAAAGTATTCCTTAATATTTTATGAAAAAGTGAAATTAAAATTTTTTAAACAAAATTTTTTTTAACAATATTCTCATTAAAATATATTTTTAAGGCAAAATTTTTAAAAACTTTAAAATTTTTATTCAAGAAAATATCCCAAATGGTTTTTTTGCTTTATTTATTTATAGCTCGTAAAAAAAGTAAAAAACGATTTAAGGTAAGCGGCAGGCTAATCACCTACCCTGTCAGAAAAAAAAACAAAAAAATAGATTAACAAACCAACGCATGACTGAGTCTTGTCGAGGCCCTTTGCTCCCGAGAGGAGTAAACAAGGAAAAAAAAATCTTATTAAATTATAGTAGAAAAAGGTTTTCTAAGGCCAAATTCCTATGAAAAAAAATATTTTGAATTCCTTTTCGTTGTATTTCTTTTATAGCTCGTTGGTTGGTTTAAGGGTGAACTCGCATCGGAGTGCCACATAGACCGCAAGTTGGGTCCGTTGTGTTGCCCTAGAGCTCATTATTTTATATGATTTCCCCACCTAACCGAGATTTTTATTATAGATTTTGGTCCAAAATATTAATTCGTTTTGAGAATTTAATGAGAGATTCGATTTTCAGGTCCGAGAGTGCTGAAATATTGTCAATTGTGGGAGAGCCTAGAAGAGCGAGTCGACTTCTGGCTAGGCCGGGACAACTGCATAGCAAATGCCTGCTCGATACTTCCTTATCTTCGTCCTCGTAGTATCTGCACAGGTCGTTTTGAGGGACCCCGAGCCGACGTGCGTGAGTGCCCAAAAGGCAGTGGCCGGTGATAAGAGATATTATATGCCTTAGTTCGTGTTTCGATAGACTAATAAGGGTTTTTGTCTGTTTCAGATTGTAGGATGGCCAGATTTGTCTGGTCGTATCGCAAGTAGTTTCCACTCGCCACCTCCGATCAGCAATGCTGTGAAATTCTCGATCAATGATCATTTTACATGTTGCAAACTCGTTAAGTATTCCATAATTTTTTATGAAAAACTTATTTTAAAATTTTTATTTAAACATTTTTTTAATTGTCAAATTCGTATTGAAATTTTAATTTTTATTTAAGAAAAAAGTTTTTAATTCAAAGTTTTTGCAAAATTTATTACACATATTTTTTGATTTTTGAAATATTTCGTAATCATTTATGAAAAAAATTTTAAACTTCTTTATGTGAAAAATTTATTTAAAATATTAAAAATAATTTTTTTGTTTAAAATATTAAAAAGAAGAATTAATTTAATTAATTTATTTATAAATTTATTTAAAACCTTTTTGAGGAAAAATAATATTTTAACTTTTTATTTAAATTTATTTTTAGGGCGAAATTCTTATTTAATTAAGGCAAAATGTTTCGTATATTATTTTTGTATGTTAAAAAATAACTAATAGCTTCTAAAGTATTTCCTAATTGATTTACTGCAACTGAGTTCCAGGTTTGGATACATATTGGCACTCTCAAGTATGAGAAGCGGTGTTGCACGAAGTATTGGTTATGTGAAAAATGAGTACTTGAAATGACATTCCCTTAACGTTATTACGTTATTTCAAAAAAAAAAAAAAAAACAAAAAAAAAAAAATATTAAAAAATACCCCATCTGGAATTCATCAGTCACTGTGGGGCAGAATAATAAATATCTTTAACGTGCATATTTAATTTCCAGCTCAAAAACAATACCTGTGAGATCACCAAGGTGCTGAGGTCCGTTGATTGACGCGCAAATCAATACATAACCTTGAGAATACACCAGAAATTATAAACTGCCCGATCATATTTTTATTTCGATAGACTAGCCAGTACAATGCTGCCACTCAATGCTGGTGCGCCTCGAATACAACTAAGTGAAACTGAATTCGCTACAAAAAGTTTATGCCCAACAGTATTGAAAATATCATTGCCAACGTTGCACTTAAATGAAGGATATTTTGATTCCAAGAATTTCTATGCCCTACACTAGCAAGTGACTTCAATTCGATAGTTGCTGTTTCTCGTCTGTCTCAGTTGTGCAGTGCCTATTGATGAAGTTCTAGGCTGGTCACTAAAAGACAGTCACTGAAGTGTTAGAAGAAGACACCCATTTAATATAAAAAAATTTGTTGGCGGTATAGGAATATAAGCTGTGTATTTTCTGGTGTAAAATAAAGAAATTGTAGAGATATTAGAATTCCAACTGTTTGTAATGTAAAACTTGCGAGTAACTCTACTCGTATGTGCTTTAATTTTGTTGCTATTAATTTATACCTTTAATTAATGGCTCAAATCGTAGCTTTGTGTACAAATTAGACGCCCTATGCTCCAAGTAGGAGTTAATGAACCTTTCTTTAAACCAAAGCTGATAAATTTATAATAAAAATAGTAAGTGAAAAATTGTTGAATATTCAGTTGCTTATGTTTGCTTATATTTTATTAATTAATTTTTTTATTGTACTGCTTATATTTTTATCCATATTTTTACTAACTTATTAGCATTACTTTTTTTTAATATATTTTTTTTTTATTAACTTAAAAAGAGATTCTGTTAATACTCCCTAATTAGCAGTAAGCGGGTGCTCCCTGTTTGTCAGACTGTGAATTATTTGCGCAACTGCTGACCCTTCTTCTTCTCGAAATAACTTTCTGACTATAATGACTATAAATAGTTCTGAATAACTTTCCTAAAAATTTTCTTACAAAAAATTATTTTTGAATAAAATCTTCTAAATTCTGTTTCAAAATTATAATAAAGGAACTTTGCTATGTCTTTAACTTTCACCTGTGATTTTTACTATTTTTTTATTCTAAAATATCAGTAAGCCTTCTAACAATTATATATATATTTAACGCGTAGACCCTTCTTGGGTGTTTGGCCGAGCTCCTCCTCCTATTTTGTGGTGTGCGTCACAAATGGAGGGACCTACAGTTTCAAGCCGACTCCGGCAGATATTTTAATAAGGCATGGCAGAAATACACTCGGAGGTTTGCCATTGCCTGCCTTCTAACAATTAAGGGGCGGAAAATATATGCAAAAATATTAGATTTGGGTATTTCAGAAACAAAATTCCTGATATTATGCGAAAAGAGTCTTAAATTCAAATTAGCAAATTTTTCAGTTCCTTCCCCCACTGAAAATTTCTTATTAATATTTTTCTATAACATTTTATTTCTCCAACATCCTATTACCCAGAATTTGTTAGACATTTTTTTTTGCAAAATTCTTTGACACTGAATGGCCTTTTTAAGTACTGTTTGGAAAATTCTTTGAAATTCTTAAAAAAGTGAAAAATTCAGGCATATAATATTTTTTATGGCGAAATTTTTCTTTCTCAATTTTTAGGTATAAAAAATGTTATGGTACTTTTTGTTGTATTTGATTTATTAAAGGATTTCCTAATATTCAATGAAAAACCGAATTTTGAAATTTTTATTGAAATTTTTTTAAGGCGAACTTTATTAAAACTTTATTAAATTTAACGGCGAAGCTTTTACAAAAATTAAATTTTTTATGTAAAAAAATGTTAAGTATTTTTTGTTTTACTTATTTTAAAAAAGTTTATAAAAACCGAATGAACCATAATTGTTCAAAAAATGTTAAGTGGTAAAATTTTTATTAAAAAAGTGTTTTAGGACGAAATTCTTTTTAAATGTAAAATTTATATTTAAAAAGAAGTATAACGGTGGCCTTTTTTGTATTAAATTTATAACTCCTTATTTCTTTTTATGGCATTTCCTAATCGTTTATAAAACAGGGAAATACAATTTTTTATTAAAAAATTGTTTCAATGCAATCTTCTTATTAAAATATTTTTTAGGCTAAAAACAAAATTTATCAGTTTTAGGTAAAAAAAAATATTTCGAATTAGTTTTGTTGTATTTTTTTTTAAAGGTGGTAGAGTATTCACTAATCTTTGATGAATAAGTGAAATTAAAATTTGTATTGAAAATTTGTTTTAAGGGGTCCCGTTGCTCTAGAGCTCGAAAATTTAATGTACTTTCAGAACTTTTTTGCAATAAAAAAAATGAAAACGATATTTAAATATTTTAAGCTTTTTATTAAACTTCTTTTACGTACAAAACTAAAAAAAAAATATTTTTTAATTTCAATAATTTTAAAAATGGCGCTGAAGTTAACCCTCCCGAAAAATTGGTCCTGGACGGTGCTGTCCACTTTGGCTCTTCTGTTTATCTGAACACAAAAACCAAAAGAATTATTAATCAGTATGACTATAGCTATGTCCCGTAAAATTTAGTAAAATAGCACGGTTTTGAATTTGAAACTCTAAAAAGCGGGGTTTTTCAGTTTTTTAACGAAAAAAATACGAAAAAATTGAAATAAAAATATGATTCTATGGTAGTACGGGCGATAGCCATTGATGTCGTGAACAACTTATTTAAATTTCAAACTATTCAATTGTAGTCTTTTTTTGTTTGTTTGACAAAACCACGTCGAAAATAGTCGTTCCGATATAAATGAGTTTAAAGTTTGAGGTACAGGAGGAGGAGCGCGCGGACCGCTCTCTACCTAGTAAATTGGCTTTAGAAGCTATAATATTGGGAATTTCCGCATGAAAATTTCACAGTATTTTCTCAAGATACTATACTTTCGAAATATCGGGAAAACCAAAATCGATTTTTTTTAATTTCTAGACCATCGAGTCCCTTTAATGCAAAATTCTTATTAAAATGCAATTTGTATTTCAAAAAATTTAAAATGTGAATGAAAAAAAAAATATTTCAAATTAGTTCTTGTTTTTTTTTAAGCTCGTAAAGTATTTTCTAATCTCTTATTTAAAACTAATTTTTAAATTTTTATTTAAACATTTGTCCAATGGCAGCATTTTTTTTTTGAATTTAAAATTATTATTTAACAAACATTTTTTCAATGCGAAGTTTTTTTTAAATGTATATCTTTTTGTGAATTTTTTAAATATTTTGTTTTTGGTTATTTTCTTCTTATGTGAAAAAACAAATTTCAAATTTTAATTTAAATATTAAATTTTAATTTAGAACACTTTTTTAGGCCAAATTCTTACTTAATTAAGGTAAATTTTTTCGTATATTGTATTTTTATTTTAAAAAATAGCTAATAGCTCCCAAAACTTTTCCTAATCAATAATTTAGGTATCAAAAAGGCTACCAAATTATTTTGCCTAAATTGCTATAGTGCGTAGCGTGCGGCTTGGGATGTGAAAATTGTGGAAAGGAGAAAAGTAAAGTTCTACAAATTTAATGTGCAGGAAATTTAGATTCGATGGAAGAATTGATATTCCTCATAAAAAACTATTTGCCGTTGGGAGTCGGCTTAAAACTTTAGCCTTTCCATTTGTGGAACAACATCAAGACGAAGAGGAGACAGGCTAAATACCTTAGAAAATTGTACGCGCCAATTATTTATCTATTTATTTAGAAGAACGTCGCTACAAATTTAAGTAAAGTTATGCCACTTCTCTATAATTAATTCAGTAATATTTCTCTAGGCAAGCCTTCGATTACGATTCTTAAGAATTCTTCAAAATGTGTTTGAGCATTACTAATGCAAATGGCGGAATAAAACTACAAAAAAGAAAAATAAATACAAAAATCAGAAGCTGCATTGCGGTGAAAACAAAATTTGCATTTTTCTCCAATATTTGCGTCTGAAATGAGAAGGCACAATTTTACGCTACGAACTTTATTTTATTTACGCAGGGTAGTCCATTTAGGGTTCAGAATTTCATTTATAACTCAAATATGATTAATATATTTGTAAGAATGTTTGTTTTTTTGGATGTAGCCTTTCCATTCATTAAGCATGGAAAATAACTTTATTTAAATTACTCCCACGGCTGATCTTACAGTAAGTATTACACTCGGGCAGCCTAATTTTCTATGTATGTGGACGATTTTCGTCATTTGTCTCATAAATATATAATTTGATTTGATTATTCAACTCTTGAATCGTCTACAGCTGCTTAGCATAACATTTACCCTTGACGAGACCTCCATAAAAATAGTCTAATGGAGTCGAATCGTGGCGTGCAGGCAGCTCCTTTTAACATTTCCGAACTTCATTCGGAAAGTTGCGAAGGGCGTCATAAATGTATAACAATAAACTATATTCCCTATACATCATTTGTGCTATTTTATGTGTTAAAGTCCAACCAATCGGTAGTTCTTATTCAAAACGCTATATGAATCACCCTGTGGAAGCCCTCACCTCACTCGCAACCTATTTATTTCAGTTTAGTTGCTGTTTACCCAACTTGCAACGCTTCAATTGCAATTTAAACATTTCGTAATGCCTGTTTATTTTCCATTTTTTTTCGTTCTTTTCTTTTTTGCTCCTCGCCAGATGATGCACTCTTAAAAATGCAACGAGGCCATTTGTAATGTATCTCGCATTATGCGATGCGGCGCACAAACGACGGCAGTGGAAAACAATCGAAAATATGCGAAAAATGTTTAAAATTGTTGCAATGCTGCTTTGCATTTTAACATTTTACGGCAACGTATAAAAAAAAAATTCTAAAAAAAAAAATCTCAAAACAAATCCAAAAAAAAATGTATACGCTCTAAAGCATAACAAAACCATATTGAAACAATAAAAGAAGCAAAGCCAAACGAATGCGAGTGATAACAATAAATTCAAGGAAAAAAATAGAAATTTTCTTTTTAGCAACAAAAAAAAAATGTTCATCAGCGTTAGCAGCGTGTAAGCTTCAATATTGAGCCATCGAAATTGGTGCCACAAAATTGCAACCAACGCCACGAAACCACTTCCCTTCTCATTTGCATCGAATGGTGTGGTTTAGTTCTTGTTTTTGTTATTGCTGCTTTTTCCCTCATTCGCATATCATTGTTATTGTTGCCATTGCATTGCAATCTGCCATCGCTACCGCCAACGCTGCTTAAAATCAAATATCGATGTTTTGATTGTACTTTGTCTGATTTTTTATTTGGCCATCGAGCCATGGCCGTTTTTTGAATATTTTCCTTTTTTCTGACATTGTCGCAGTTCCATTTTGTTTTTTGTTCTATTTTTTTATTTGTCTATTGTTGTTTGTCTCACTGTTTCGTACGCGCTTTATTTGCGGAAATGTCCCATCTTTATTGCTTTGCAGCTTCATTCGTTTATGGGGAATTTTTTTCATTTAGGTTCCTTCTTTTTTACTTTCAACCTCGACGTTTAAACTTTGGCTGGACATGGAATTTTCATTGCATTCAGCCGATACGATTGGTATTGACTTTAATTAAGAGCGTTTCAGTTGTTTAATGTTGGTGTTTTAAAGACCAAAATTTCTGGGAAAAATGGCGGTTTTCTACACAGAGACTCATTAAGAGCCTACGGTTAATGCGGTACAAAGTTCTGTGGGCTTACCAGATTAATGACTTTTTTGGTAAAATAAAACAAGTAAAGAATTGTAAGCTTGGTTAAAATCGCACCTTATTGTATTTTAGCTGGAGTTTGGAAAAGCCTTGATGAGTAGTTGCGTGCCATCACGGCTGGGTGAATCTCTCAGGTGACAGAGTCTTGGTTTGTAGTAATTAAAAGCTTCCTTCATCTTCTATTTGGAACATACGCTGAGTTGAGGCCGAACTCCGCTTGAAAAATTAAAAAAAAGCACAGACTCGCAGTAGAATGATTGGATTGGATGAAGCTGCAACACAAAGCATTGTGACGACAGTTTCGTTGTCTACCTGTTCCGGCATTAAGATTAAGCTGACTTAGGGCGGGAAATTGTTTGGATCCAAAACTTGTTCGCCTTGAGAAAGTCATCCAAATTCTATGGCAGTTTAAACGAATGTTCGTTAGGCCTTGTCGGCACAGCTTCCAATTGTCACACTGGATAAGTACCGGTATATTCAGCTCTTTTGTCATATAGGAAGCTTTAATATGATGGACTAGAGCGGTCAGTTAGAAAAAGTGACTGGAAAAACTGAATCGACTTGTGGCCTGAGATATGATAGATGATATGCGTGACAACACTAGAGCCGAAATGGAGGACTTACTTTAGGGTGTAGTTCTATTCACCTGGATGTAGAGAATGATACCTGAGGCCAACATACCGATTTGATTTTTTTACTTAGAGACACCTAGTCCTTAGTGCTGGGGTGAGAGGGAATGATAACATAATTCCTATTGGAGGTCTGACACCAGAAATGAGGGAGCTGTCGAAATCCAAGCTGTGGAGTAACTGTCGCGAATGCGATTGTGGTGCATCAGCTCTCACAGGACACTCTCTTTGTTGATGGGGTTCCATCCACTGCTATCATTGTGTATAGTGTACACAGACAGGTTTCTCATAGTTTTAAGATACGAAGTTGGATTCTTTTCCTTATTCTTATATGCTAATATGTTCATCTTTCAGGCAGGCAGCAAGTGATCGCCTTATCTGTGTCTGCTGTGGAGTTGCCACAAAAAAGGCAAGTCAGGTGTCCATCTACTCGGAGAGTTAAGCATCTATCCAGGTCTGCTCGAAGATTATGCTCGAGCCCTTATATAGACTCAGCAAGCTGAGCAGGGCAAGCAGAAACCTCATACATTTACCAGAGTTGGTACTCCACACACAAGATTGTAATCAGCTGGTCTTTGTTTCACTAAGAAGGTGGCAAGACCGGTGTAACAGCTCCAGTAAAGGGCGATTTACCTATAAACTGGTTCCTGATTTACGACCATGGCTAAAGAGGGGTTTTGGTGATGCAACCAATCAAGTGACACAGTTCCTTTCTGGACATGGAGTTTTTAGAAAATACCTATATAGGCTTGGACACGACGATAGCACTTACTGCAATGTATGCACCAATGTTGAAGAAGACAGGGATCATGTCAGTTTCCACTGTCCAAATGCAACCGACATAGTTGGCAATATGATGGAGTCGGAAGAAAAGTAGCGACATGCGATACAAGAACACTAAGAGAGCTACGATACATTAAGCAAGCGAGAGGCTATGGCTGATAGATATTGACAAAGCTTTATAGCATACCCTGCAAAGTAATACGTTGCAGCAGTACCGTAGGGTGAGTGGGGAAAGAGACTAAGTTAAGGGCTTAGTACGTAGGTGTACTATTTTCAAGTCCAGCATAGTAAGATAATTACTGACTGGGCGTGGTCCCGAATGAGATGGACCTTTAGCGTGCATTATGAATCGTACATGCTATGTGATCCATGCAAGATTCCCCCTTCGATAATAAAAAAAGCGGCCTTTGACACAGAAACCCAAAGACTATACCAGCATAGTCTCTATAGCTGTCAGAATAGTACTACTGGCAGTACTAAACCTAAGGTGACATGGAGAAAACATGATTTGTAGACTATTGTGGACTAATTGAAGGCACATTTGAACAGAACTGGTTTTATAGAACTTAAGCTTAGAAGATGACACGACTGCGCTCTATTCCATAGGTGAATATTCAGCCTTTGGTCGGACAAAGTGCTTCAGCAGACTGATCCTAATGGATGCTCGTATCATGTAGATCAACATAACGGTACTTCTAAGATCTACAAAAGCGTTTTATCAGTGATCTCAATAAAAGGCCAATATGTGCTGTAATTTTTACAAAAGAGAAAATATATATATAATTAGATTGGTCTTAGATGAGAGGGGCAGCCATACAGGTATATATATATACCTATTAAATGAGACTTTTTTTCACTTTCAAACGTTTATTAACAAAAAATGGTTACAAATTTAATCTCCAAAATAAAAGCCATTGCTAGCGACACATTTTTCCCATCTCTCAGGCAATTTGTGGATACCGCGCCAAAAAAATTGGCCGTCTTTGGCCGCATACCAATCATCGAGCCATTTTTGGCTTCTTCGTGAGAATTGAAGCGCTGCTCGGAAAGTGTGTGGCCTATCGATGGAAACAAATGATAATCAGAAGGCCCCAAGTCTGCTGAGTAAGCCGCATGCACGAGCGATTCCCAATCGTACGACTCCACCAATTCCCAGGTCGCTCTTGTTCGATGTGGCGGTGCATTGTCATCAAGAAAAATGACTTTGTGACGCCGATCGACATATTCTGGGCGTTTGCGGTGTATAGTGCTGTTCAAATCGGCCAATTGTTGTTGGTAGCGTGCACCGTCAACTGTTTCACCTGGTTTTAAAGCTCGTACCAAATCATACCACGCTGATTCCAGAAAACAGACAGCATTGCCTTGCGGCCGAAGCGGTTTGGTTTAGCCGTTGTTTTTGGCTTGTGGCCGGGCGGACCATGCGATCGTTTACGCTTGGGATTGGAGAAATACACCAATTTTTCATCACCCGTAACGATTCGATGAAAAAAAATACTTCCTGTTGAACCGAGAGAGCAGCATTTCACAATTGGTTTCAAGATGGCCGCAAATCGTAGTTTGAAGGCGCGAAATTCGACATTTTTAAGAGCGACAAAATTGCATTGTTGTATGAAACGTAACAAACAATGAACTGAATATTGTTTACAGATGACAGACGAAAAAAAAACAAGACATTTGGGAAGGTTTAAAAATACTCTTAGGGACATGTATGGACTAATAGCTGAAAGTCTCATTTATCATCATTGGTATATACTGTACTCGTGGTGAGTTGTCATTTAAGTTGAATGCTTTGGCGTGCGGTGATACTTAGATGAGCAATACAATGCTTTGTGTTTTACTCTATTTTATAGGACAACCTGCAGTGAACAAACCTGCACTTCAAAATACTGCTTGATAAAGACATAATTGCCACTCAGTGACCAGTAAAAGAGTCAGTAGCTGTTTTAAAGTAGTGGCTGACCAGGCTGGGAACTGTTCTGGCTTTCCTTGCTCATATAATTCCGGATTGAAGGCATTGTTTTGCTGTTTTCTTCCGTTTTCGTTTAGTTATTTTGGACCTACCCATTCATTCAGTTGTAATAGTTTCGTCTAAAGAGCAGTGGCATGTCAGTCGAAGGAAGCAACCTGGGCCTATTAAGAATCGAGAGTGGTTGTCTGCCACGTCATTGCTTGCCTCATTGAAAATTATGCTCGCAGTGAATCCTATATATATATATATATATATATATATATAATTGGGCGCGTGCACCCTTTTTGGGTGTTTGCCCGAGCTCGTCCCCCTACTTGTGATGTGCGTCTTGATGTTGTTCCACGAATGGAGCCGACTCCGGACAGCAGATATTTTTATGAGGAGCTTTTCCAGGGCAGAAATACACTCGGGGGCTTGCCATTGCCTGCCGAGAGGCGGCCGCTTTTAGAAAAAAACGTTTTCTCAATTTTGATCTTTCACCGAGATTCGAACCTACCTTCTCTCTGTGATTTCCGAATGGTAGTCACGCACCAACCCATTCGGCTACGGCAGCCGCAGTGAATCCTTATGATAGAAAAATTGTTGCGTGATACAAAAAAAGTTATTTTCCGCTGACAAAAGAACCCTCCAACCGTACACAGCATCAGGAAACTACACGGAGTACTTAATTGCAACTAACTGAAATAATTGCCGAAATATTCATTTAGAAAACAATCTAAATTACACACTAAATGACAAGCATAGCCTAACGATTTTCCCTCTCGGTATTCTTTTTAGAAATTCGTGCCAGATAGCAGCAATTCAAACTACATTTGCAACTAATCACAAAGCGCTAAAAACTCAATTTTCAAGCGGCAAAAAAGTGTCGAAAATCAGCGCATTTCACAGCGGTCGACAGTAGTAATAACAACAACAACAATACATATGATAGCGTAGTGTTAGGAAAGACCCTTGTGATGTCAGGCAACAATTCGTGTGGAATACATAGTCGTATGTGGAGCGGAATGTGCACGGTCACAGGCTCCAAACAAGTTGCACAAATTGACTTTTCAGCGCGCGACTGTTGCCGCATTTGTACAAACGTGTGGCATAAATGTCGCATTCACATGCAATCAACGCTGCCCTGCTCCGCTCACTGTGCCCAGGGGCAAAATGTGCAGATACCAAAAAAAAAACAAAAAAAAACGGCAAATGTCAAAAATATTTGGTTGCCTATGAGTGCGGCAGATGTTGCAAGGTGGCGGCAACGGTGCCAACAATAATTGACGCTGTTATGATTAAAGCTGTTGGTGCTATCTCGTGCTTGCTATTGTTTTTGCATTTTTTTCTTGCCACTATTGTTGTTGTAATTGCATGTGCTGCATGTGGTGTTGTGTCAAGGTTCATGTCACAGCTCGGCTCCACTGCTGATGATCGGGTGATATTTTTAATAGGCGCCTATTTATTTTAATATTTTTTACACAGGCGCGCATAAAAAAAGTATCAAATTTTTTGTATGAAAAAATTTTAAATATTTATTTTTCTGATACATAAAAAAAAAATTGCGCAAAATTACAAAAATATTTCGCGCCATTTTTAAGCGGTTTACAATTTCATATTTTTGACGTTTTTGCCAGTTAGCAGGCAGCAGGAAGTCAGCTTGGCGCGAACGATTATGCAGGCGGGCGTGCGTGTCCGTGTGTGTGTGGCTGAAAAGTAACTCTGTAGTATGCGTGCAGGTGTCACAGCAGGCGAACATTCCATTAGAAGGATACAGTTATCGCATATATGTAGCACACACACACACACACACATTGAAACACACATTGCCTGCACTGCAGCAAGCCAGGTGTCAGTTGCTGGCCATTTTGCGAGGGAGAGGCGCAAAAAACATATATATTAAGGTGCACATTAAGGTGCTTGACGCCACGTATAAAAGAAAAAAATTTATGAAAATTCTGCGAAAATGGCCTTTAAGATAAAAATAAATTATAATAAAAAAATAATAAATTTATGTCGCAAAATTCTTTCTAGTGAATTGGCGCAATTTACAGAGAAATGGAGACTGACTAGAACGACTTCAAAAGTTTTAAAAATCTGCTGCTCCACTCGAACTAATGACACTTTTAAAAAAATATAAAATTTATATCGCAAAATTCTTTCTAGTAAATTGACACAATTTACAGAGAAATGGAGACTGACTAGAACAACTTCAAAAGTTTTAAAAATCTGCTGCTCCACTCGAACTAATTACACTTTTAGGAAAATATTTCGAACAATCCAGCTAACGAGTAATCTTTTGAAGCAGTAAAATATTTATTTCAAGCCATAAATTCTACGAAATTTTATGATTTATTTGGCTTTTGGGTGAGAACCACCACCCTAATGCACTACATATGTATGTGTGCATGTTTATACACTCTACGTTGTTGTTGTTGTGGGCATGTGGGTAAAAAATAATTGCGCTTAATCGGATTTACGGATTTGCATATGAGCGTTTATTTTTCTTGCAGGGAAGCGGCTATCGAAAATATTTACACATCCACCTACCTATACACACATAACGAATGCCTTTTTTATATGCATATAAGAAATAAAAAAATATGCTGCGAAATTTCTCTAGTTCATGAATGCAACGAAACTTAATTTTGTATATTTTTGTATTCAATATTTTCTCATCTTCGCACTTTAATTGGGATTTAAAGTTAGTGGAAAGCTGATGTTATGCTTTTAGGGTATTTTAAATTTTTATAAAGTTTAAGTTTCATTAGTAGCGCAAGATTTATTACATAAACCTGAATTATTATTTGCAAATGATATGCATTAAAAGCAACTCTGCTTTACGCCCCAACAGTTGATGTAGTCAAACTGAAAATTTCATGAATGCCAGAAAGAGTAGCAACAAGTTGATTTACCTCTGATTGATTTTGACTTGCATAAATTTGCTATTTGTGGCAGTGGAAGAAATACATTTTTACTCATTAGATAAATCTGGTTTTTATGCCGCTATCATATCATAAACCTGTGCAGTTGACTACACTATCTGTAGTGACCTGTCAGAATGGCCGTGAAAAACCTCAGTTTATCTTTAGGAAGGGTTATGAGTTCCCCGAACTTCTTTTGATTGTACCCAAACGTCACTTAGCCTTAGCCCTTCACGTTTAAGCTTCAAACAGATAGTAAGTTGTGCCTTAGCAAAGAAGGGTCCCTCATTTCTCAGATTTCTGTCTAAATTGACAGACAGACGGCATACCTCCGCTTGGAATATGCTACGGAAACTACCGATCGGCAAAGACCGCCTGGTTTTGGGACGATATATTCTACCGCCTATTCGCCTTTTGGTGTCTTACATCCATTTGTATAGTACAGCAGGGTACACTCGTGGAGTTTCCTTTCAAGTGCAGGTATACTCCAGTTTACTTTATCGTCCGGTTCGATTCTGAGCTTCTACTCAAATTGATTAACTTTAGTGAAATTATCCTTGGATAGTTGGATAACCAGGAGCTATAAGCTCACCGATTCCGTGTACTTGGTTGACATCACTTTTTTTTTACCAAAATGTTCATCTAGTAATGTTCAATAGGGTACGCTTGACTGATTGCTAAATAGCTACTTGAAGCGGTGTCAGCTCGAGTGGTAAGTATTCGTATCTTACCCGTGATGCTCACACATGCTAAGCGCTGAAGCTTATCTAGTGTTGCGCACATTGTCAAAAAAGCGTTTCTCAATACCCACACGACCCCTGCTTATGTCATCATTGGGTTAATTATCATGATGTACATCCATCTCACGTTTCCTAGGCTACAACCCCAGGATTTTCCAACCAAACCTTTGCAAACCATGAGAGCCTTCGTTGCATTGGACAAGGTTATGTCAGCATGCCTTTTCCAGTTAAGCTTGACATCCACACAAGACCAAAAACTTCGCCGACCACTTGAATGACAACCCCATCCTTGTTGATGTCCCTCATTCCTGGTAGGACTCTTTTTCTGGTGAAGTGAATGACGGCTGTTTTGGACGGACTTATATCAATACCAACCCAGGGTTTCATAACGTTTAAGGGGGGCCTCTTAACAGTGGCTTCCAAAAAGGTGCTTTTTTCGAGGTGAAAAAAGCGACACACAGGAATAATCTTTTGCATTTATTAGAAAACATGATTGAAGAGTAATAAACAATTTTTAACATAAATAAAAAAAACAAAATGGCGGGCATATGAGGGATCTCGTACAGCTTCTCGTTGCGCGCTAGTAAAACGGCGTGTAAGATTGCGATCGTAGTTTTCACCTGAAACACAAAAGAAAAATATTGTCTTCCCTGCATATAATAGACTACTCTTGTATGTATAAAAATATGAAAAAATGAACACACAAATAATTATTGAAAAAAAGTTTTTTTTCGCTATTTTTTTTTTTCAAAAAAGGTATTAAATAACATTAAAAAATGAATTTTTTTTTTGTATTTTGTTAGTTAATTAGTTGCGCATTTTAATAATCTTTATATAGATTATCGCTTCGAAGCGATAACTTTCGCCGTTTTTTTTTAAATCTAACACGCCATTTTCAAAAACATGGTTTTGAGAATTTCTAAGTTTTCAGAAGGTAAAAATACTCACACGAGGGACGGTACAGGCCTCCGAAATCACTTTGAATTCCGCTATAAAATTTTGAAGGCATATTCTCCTATAATATATCTATCGATTGCAGTAAAAAAAATCGATTTGTTGACGCCGACTGATAAGATGCCGCAAAGAGTCTCTCGAACATGCCTCTTGATATAATTACCATGTCATCCGCGTATTCTTGATAGCGGACATCCCATCCAAAACTTAACCGTTTTCGAGACATTACATTTTTTATTTGTTTCCAAAGGTTAATTTAATATATTAATAGTAGTGTCTGTATAGATAGATATACGAGTATTGCTTTTTTAAACTTATTTAAAATTGATATATTTCTTTCTCCTGCTGTGGTCCAATGGATATACACAGCACTTATCAGACCAATCATCACTTACGCTTCTGTGGTCTGGTGGCGACGGAATATGGTTAAGTCTACAATCCGGGAACTATACAGGCTACAAAGGAGCGTATGTTTATGCATCACGGATGCCATGAGTACAACCTCTGGTGATGCCCTAAATGCTATGCTTGATTTGCTCCCCCTGGATCTTAAGATACAACAGGAAGCAATAAAAGCAATGTGTAAACTCCATAAATATGGTTTCTGGCATGAAGATGGAACTTCGGGACACAGAGAAATCTTTAAGTTGCTGTCGGAGCAGTATCCACTGTTGATGGCACCTAAAGATGGCCTGATACCCACAGTTTCATTTGGAAGGGAATTTGATGTCAGATTTCCATAGCGTGAGCAATGGAGCAATCCAGAATGCATTCAGGGAGGTTTGACGAATATTTTCTTTACCGATGGGTCCAAGAATGAAAAAGGGGCTGGAGCCGGATGGCACTTAAACGACAGTAATAAGTATGACTATGCTATGGGGGGAATGGCAACTGTTTTCCAAACAGAAGTTTTTGCCATCCTGAAAGTAGCCGAATGGATAATCGAGAGGAGATGGAGCGGGAAACAGATTGGAGTCTTCAGTGACAGTTAGGCTGCATTGAAGGCCCTGGAGAATGCGAAGCAAACCTCAAAGATTGTTCAAGAATGTAAGAAGAAGCTTAATTCTGTCGTAAGACAAAACAGGCTTGTACTTATATGGGTTCCGGGACGCTCCGGTGTTCAAGGAAACGAAATTGCCGACGAATTGGCCAACCGTGGATCAGCGGTGCACCCACAGGGGCCAGAGCCAATAATCGGAATCCGTCCTGCAGGAATCAAGAATTGGATCAACGATTATGTAGGCAATCTACATAAAGAGCGATTGTCCGGTCTAGAACGCTGCAAAACTGCAAAGTGTTTTGTGACAAGTCCGAACAGAAAACTGTAAAACTTTGTACTAAAACTTAGAAGGAAAGATATTCGATTGATGGTCGGCATCATTACAGGACACAACCCATGGGGTCAGCATATGCCCACCATTGGAATCATCGAGGACCCGGTATGCCTGTTATGCTTGGAGGAGGCGGATAGCACTGAGCACTTTCTCTTTGAGTGTCCTGCCATTGCTAGAGCACGGCTACGAGTATTGGGTTCCGATGTCATGAGACTGAGTAATATTCGTTCTCTAAAACTGGAGGATATTTACAGATTTGCCAAAGAATCTGAAAAATTCTCACTGGACTAACTATCTCTATCTCTGTCTCTATTCTTTCCTATCTCTTTCTCTGATACTTTTCTCCTTCCCTCCTTGACTATCTACCCCCTTTCCAGAGCTTTAAATACAATGGGCTCTTTAGCTTGAGTGTTTTAGGAGCCACCAAATCTCCTGGTGCTCCTTGGCTCGACCTTTTCAAATTTCAATTTCAATTTCGATATATTTCATAAGATGAATCAGAATTAGTGGCAATCAGGGTTAGTAAATGAAATTATAAATGCCTTATGAAAAATTTAAGTATTCCTAATTGTATCAATTTTAAGCAACAATGAAAATTTAACAACCAAAGAAAAACGCTGTTGGTAGTAAAATGCAGCTTAAATTAAACTGCTCTCATTTCATTCACGCACACACAGGCATCCTCGAATTGGCGAGCCCATGAGTAAGCGGCCAAGATCGAAAGTGGAGTGGACGAAAAAGAAAAACTGCGGCCGACTGCCAAGTCTATTGATGTACCATATTAACGCTACATAATTTCAGTATAAAAATGCAATAAATCTACAATAAATCGCGACATTTATCGATAACTTCCCGCTAGGCGGTAAACTGACAATGAATGATGTGCGCGCTGCCACTGCTGCTGAGGATGCTGACGATGATGGTCATGACCATGACGCAAAGCGATGCAAAGTGTCTGCTACAATAGAAGATAAAGGGAAAGCGAGGTGGAGAGACAAATAAAAAAAAACATATAGCGAAAGCTTATGCCTGTTTCAAGCGAAGGATTTTTATTTGTATATATTTGGATGCACGAGTGTGCGTATTTATCAGTGTACTTATATGTGGGGGAGTATCTTCTTAAGCGCCATATTAAAAGCCTATAAAAATTACAATTACAAATACGATTACGTTGTATTGCCAAAATGCTGAGTACCCAGCTGGAAATATTGTAAGTAACACTTCATAAGCGATTTTATTGCATTCGAAATAAAGGGTGATTTTTTAGCTATTATCTTTTTAAACAGTTGGTTTAAACAGCTGTCGCACGTTTAGTGTTTTGTTTTACTGTCAAACAACTTCAGTTTGGTCTTAAATTTAATCATGAATCGTCTTACAAACGAATAACGCTTGCAAATCATTGAATTTTATTATAAAAATCCGTGTTCTGTTAAGAAAGTTTAAGATCCACTTTTTTATCGAAAAATTGTGTTCAGCGAAGAAGCTCATTTTTGGACCAATGGGTACGTAAATAAGCAGAATTGTCGATTTTGGAGTGAAGATCAGCCAGAAGAATTTCAAGAGCTACCAATGTATCCAGAAAAGGTCACAGTTTGGTGCGGTTTATGGGCTGGAGGTATCATTGGACCGTACTTCTTCAAAGATGCTGCAAATCGTAACGTAACTGTAAATGGTGAGCGCTACCGTGAAATGATGTCCAACTCTTTTTTGCCCAAAATGCAAGAGCTTGACTTGCATGACATGTGGTTTCAGCAAGACGGTGCCACATGCCACACAGCACGCGTAGCAATGGACTTGTTGAGTGGCGAGTTCGGTGAACATTTTATTTCACGTTCGGGACCTGTCAATTGGCCACCCAGATCGTGCGATATAACGCCTTTAGATTATTTTTTGTGGAGCTATGTTAAAACTCGTGTCTATTCAGACAAGCCTCCTTCAATTAACGCATTGGAAGACAACATTAAAGCATTTATATGTGAGATACCGGCCGAAACATTGGAAAGAGTATGCCAAAATTGAACTAAGCGGATGGGCCATTTGAAGCGCAGTCGCGGTCAACATTTGCATGAAATAATCTTCAAACATTAAATTATATGGACTGTACTATCGATTTAAATAAAAATGTCGTGCATTTTTCTGAATTTTACGTGTGTTTTTTTTAAAACTTTCCTATAGCTCATAAAAAATCAGCCTTTAGAACAAATTAAGTTATGAACTATCGACGCTTTTATGTATAGGCGTGTCATGCAGCTTATCCCAAGTAATATTTCTAGAGAGTTCTTGGCACTTTCGACATCTAGTTTTAATATTTATTATTACTTTTCATATCAAGAGCTACTGTCATTGCCTTTTATTAAACTCCCAGCTGGGTGGTAAAGCTACTGCTTGACTAAATTAATGAGTAACTCAATGCTTGGTATGGTTTTTGCTTGGCTCACTTAACTGCTTTTGCATGTTAAAGCTTTTAAAACTTTTCCCCCAAAATAAAATGTAATCGAATACTTAGCAAATAAATAAGCGTTCAGTGGTGAGAGTGCACAAAAATGTACACGTGAGAGTGTGGATCAGTAGAGGCTGGATAACCAAAAACAAGCCGAAAAGGGCAGTTAAGTTGGGATGATAAAATCTCAACCAATATCTGATATGTGTACACCTACGTGATAAATCTGGCTAGAGGGGAGCGAGGGAGAGCAAGCAAGAGAGATAGTGGGTATCCCACCTAGCTGCTCATTTACGGCCGGACAACTGCTAAGGCTTTACTTTAATAGCTAAAGGATGAGCTCGCAATCGCATAAAATTTTGTTTATTTACATACATACATACACACATATATTTGTGGGAGTGTGTGTGCTTACTCTCACACCAGCCATCGGCTCCTTTAGCACACTCCCACGCATATGCGACTTTCGTTAACGTTTTTATAGTGTCATTGGTCGGTCACCCTTCTCGTCGTGTACGATTAATTGCGGCTCATTAAACTTTATATGGCATCAGAGTTAAACGCTTCGGCTCAGAGTATATGGCAAAACGCAATCAAACACACACTCACTACCACACTCACATACACAAATGCAAACAGCGCACATACACACAGGCACACACTCGCTCACCTACATCTACATATAAATGTATATTCTTTTACATGCTCGGAATTACGCGCCGCTACTGACCCTTGTTTTGCCCAATAAAGCTGTCTGTCTGTCCACTGTACCCCCGACGCTTCAGTTCGGCGCTCTCTCACTTGCTTGCTGGCTTGGCTGTTCGTTAGTACGTGTTTCCATCCGGTCAGATGTACGGCCCGTCGGCTCAGGCACATTTTCCGCTTCAAGTGTTGCCAACAAAAAGTTTTTCCATGTTTCATTTCGATATTTTTCATGCGCAATTTTTTCGGAGCTTAAGTGTTGCGTGCAGTTGTTAATGTTGTTGTAATACTTATGTTTTTTGTTTAATGTGTGTGGAGTGTTTGTTGTCCTTTTTTTGCCGTAATTTATGTGTAAGCCTTAAGTGCATTTATTTGATTTTTATTTGTTCTTTGTTGTTTTAATTTTGTTTTTGAATTGTCAGCAATTTAGTATTGGATTTTCAGCGAAACTTTTACGTTTGTGGATTGAGAATTTAAGGGCATCATTTTAGTAAAATTCGCCGGCTTTGTGGAAAATTACAATTGCGCTGAGACCAATGAAAATATCGAAATATCGCTGATGGGAGGAAAAACGAATTAAAAACACAAAATGAATTAGACTTAAAATATTTTAGATATTTTTATGTTTAATTTTTAATTTTTTTGGCGGTGGGGTTGGTTTATAAATACATTTGCACCACATAGCAATCGTGTGGTGATGTCACTAAAAACAACCTCGCTCTGCTCTTGGATTTCTTCCTCAAACCCGGGACTGCTTCCACATTGCTTCGAGGTAAAGGTCCAATATCTGCATCCAGGGTTGGCTGTCTTGAAAAACATATGCTTCATGTTTTTCATCATAAGTTTCTATTCAACGTCTTTTTTTCGGATAATACTCTCAACGAAATTTCGCCTATCATCATTTTTTCGATTATTTCTTAAGCAGCAACCAATAGTTCGTTGCCAAGCTGTTCTCTCTGTCTTCCACCTCTCGCATTTGAAGAAAGTGTGCTCTACATCATCATACTCAGTATCTTCATAAATGACATTCGCATTCGCCACAAATACTTGCGAAAGGATCCGTGTCTGGACAAAAACTGTGCGAAGTAATAGTCAACTTCACCATGCTTTCTTTCTACCCACTTTTTTAGATCGGGTATTAGTCTCGCTATCCATCTACCGTACCGTTTAGAATTCCATCTTGCATGCCAAAGTTAGAACGTTTGAATTCTAATGTCGGAGAAGTATGTTCCTGAAATTCCTGAGATTTTGACCTCCATATCCGTTAGCGCTCTTGTGCTAGAAGGTCTATAGGGATGGATCTAAACAGTTGCTTCAGATACTGTTCTGTATGTAGAAGCCACCTTAAGAGCGCAGCTGCTAGGCAAATATTGTAAATATTTTCTCCGGCATTTCACCTTTTGCAAATCTGACCATATCTGGCATTTGTATAGAAGACTCGAGTCTATCGTAGACACTAAAGGTTTTCGCTTGACTGGGTTATACCTCCAACATATCGCTTACTCTGGCAACTCTTGTGCCAGCATATTTTATGTGCACCCAGTAAACCAAGGGAAAAACAAAAATTAGGACCAATTACTAAGGAAAAGGGGTATCTTGCCCTTATTTTTGTTTTTCCCATATCTCTGAGATTTTACTTTTGGATATTAAAAAATCGAGGCATAAGAAGCGTCCATTCCAAATATTTAAATGTTTTTCATAAGACTGAAGGGCAGTATTTATGGAGTTGGACGGCCTGAATTTGTGACCAACTCAGCTCGTTAACTCAAGATGCTAGCTGGTCGGTGCAGAGCTACTGGGTACCTATGGTGAAAGCCATTAGAGACCGATTAAGAGTGCAAAATATGTCTTAAAAACTATCATTGCTGAGTCGAGAATTGTAGCTAATGCTGTAGGGAATGTAAAGCCATCGTATAAAGTGTCGCTTTCGAATAGATAATAAGGAACTTCACAAACTTTGAGTAACTAATGTCATCTTTGGTATTTGTGGCGTAAAATATTTTTTAACGAACTTTTAAGGAATATAGTACTTTAACTCCTTTTTAAGCTAATTTGTTTCTTAATTTTTTTGCACGTCTTTTATATTAGCATCTTCTGCATACTGCATTTTAGGCTGAACACATAACTACTGCCATAAAGTTATTTAATATCCATTTTGAAATTCACACGCACACAAAATTTTAAATCACCTAATGACTTAATAGTCGACTGCATTGAAGGAATGCGGTAGCCAATCACAGAAAAAAGTGTAGTTTGCATCTGCATGCATTGCTATTGCCGCACAATCCCACATACATACTCACACACACACGCAAATTCACCAACAAGCAAAATTGCAACATGTATTGAATATGAAATCAACAGAAAATTCGTATGTAGACAAAAGAGGCAGCCAACAAGCCAATAAAGCGGTGGGACATTTGTCTAGCAGAGATAAAGTATGCCGTGTGCAGATGAGTAGGGGAAAGTGGGGAAGGAGAGATGCATGCACACTTGTCTGTAAATCCACTCGTGTCGAACGTGATAACAGTTTGCCGAATGTGAATTGCATGCGAATTTTCGAGGCAAAACCAAATGAGGTGAGTCGGCGTAGAGCGAGGCGGGCAAAGACTTCTGCGTACGTACACGCCTACAGTCTGTCTGATAGAAGTGTGACCGTCATAACCTATAACCTTTGACATATTGTATTCCAACAAACTTCAATGTATGGCTGATAATATTTACTATATGGAATATATTCAATGAAATTTATATTCACCAGCATTAACAGCTAAAATGGCTGCACATCTTCGAGTCACACAACTTCTTCCTTTGTTCTGCACAACTTCCCTTGTTCACTACTTCTACTATTTGTGTTTGTCTATTTTATTCTGGCAGGGTAGGTTATTAGCCTGCCACTACCAGTCCTAAATAGGGGGAATGCCCACCTGTCGTTGCTTAGGAACAACGCCTTCTTACTGTTTGGTGGAGGGCCATCTGTGTGTCACATTTTTCTGCCAGAAGGGTCGCACAGATGGTTGAGGACTTCGCTAAATTTTGGTGTGTCTGCACTATTACCGCGATTGCCCGCTTCATCTTGCTGGCGCCACTGATGCAATGTGTAACTGTGTGTTTTCTTTGTTGTAGTCCGCTCCAAATCAGCTGATCATATTTGTTTTTCTTTAACTACTGTTCAAAAATGTTCAATGGAGTTGGCATCACACGACTGCAAAAGCCAATCCAACATATCCATCCCAATTTACAGGTCCCAGTCTGCACACATTCGGCTTGTTGTCCTAATTTTATTTATAGAAACTGCGTTGAAGTTGGCGGTAAATACAAATAAATGACCAAATGATTTTTCGAAGAAGCAGCCCCAAGCTTGTGCTCAACTGTATGCTTAACATTTCGTTGAAGTTTTCGACTATCAGCTGTACCCCAGGACAAACATATGCAACTATTCGTGGAAAAAAACGATTCATCCATGACGTTACGATTCGTTACGTTTGTCCAATTCAATTCATGCGCCTTAGCCCATGCAAGTCTATTTCAATGTGTGGAAATGAGCGTAGCGGATTTTTCAATGCTCTCCGGAGTTTAGGTCTTCTGCTCGTAAATGCCCCCGAATTGTGTCTTTGTATACATTAACACCACTTTTCCTTAAAACTGGTTCAGCTTCACGTAACGATAAGTTCGGCTTTGTCGCAAACAGATCAATGACCGGCTGATCTTGCTTTTGGAGAGGTATTTTTAGGGCCTCGCCTGGGGATGCAGTCAACGTTTTTTTATGAAAGTTTGCGACTTCTTCAAATATTTTGCTGCCGATGCATGTGACATTTCTGGACCTTTAGGGTGTTTGCATAAAAGCACTGTTTCAAGTAATTTTTTATGCGCGGAACTAATCTTCTAAATTTTTCACAACTCGTTTTGCTAAAAGGGTACGCCTACTTAACAGCATTTAAATCGTTGTCATAATGGAACTCCAAGTTTGGATTTTTTGCCGGTCGCGCTTCTATTAGACAGACTGTACATAGACACGCCTGTGTATGTGCGTGCATTTATTACTCCCTAAAAGCACAGCAGCCGTATTGGTAATTGCGTAGGATAAGAGGATTTTACGGCCATGTCCTGCAATGAACTCCTTTGACAGTTGCATTGCCTTGCATTCGTTGGTCAATGGCAAAAAACTGTTTAAAGGGCGCGAATATTGCAGTGAATCGTTTTCGGGCGCTAGTTTTTGCTAGGTCTGTATTTATAGTCACTTATTGCGTTCCGTCGTTGGTTGGCGGCATTATGAAATTAGTGTCCTATGCTTGGGCAAGGCCGAAAAGGCGATTAAACTGAACTGTTGAAATGTGTCGATAAACGAGTTTCAATGCGCCAGCTGCAGCAAAAAAAAAAAAGAACTCAAACGGCGCATAAATGTAAGCTAATGTTCATAAATATGTACTTGTGTGTGTGTGTGTGTATGTATGTATGCGTGCCGTCTAACATTGACTCAGACACTTTTGGACAGTCAAATGCCACGCACCGATAATTACCAATATTAGTGCTAAAATGGCAGCATTCAAATGGGTTAAGCGGCTGTGGTGAGTATGAAATCGTGCGTACATCTGAATGCGTAAGCAAGTGAATTACCTGTAGGAAAGTATTCTGGTTTAGGATCGTGCGCTTTTGGTGAATTTTGAACTTAGTATATCAAATAGTCTATTCGAGCGGATCTGGGAGGTGTTGGGGGTTGCCATGGCTTTTGCAAATAGTATTGTGATTTATTTATTTCAGGGCGGCAGCACTAGAGCTCTGGATAAATAGACAAGTCTTAGATGAATGTGGTACCATCAGCTGTTCAAAGATTTAGACAGAATTCAATGATTGTGAATTGGTTTCCTCATTTCTTGCCCATCTGTGACGTAGAAACTCGTAATAGATTCTTGGTACACTGTTTAGGTTGTTTAATCAAAGACTTCCTAAAAATGATTCCCTTGCTTGTTTCTGCCACTGATCTCCAATACGTCCACGAATCTAGTTTAGTTTTTATGACTTTTATTAACTTCAAACATGACCTTTTTTGGATTTCGATCTGAGTCCATTTGGGCTTTATTTTGGATTTACTTTTGAAGTTTTACGCGTTATTTATTGGTTTATATACATTCCACAAGTGGCCTCGGTTGTCTAGCGTAAGTGCCATCCCAGAGGTTGTGTATTCGAATCCCACGTAAGGTAAGGTCCTCACAATTTTCCAAATTTGCATACTTTCCCTGATTCTAGAAAAAAAATCTCATTCGTCAAACCCAAAAACTTATCCTTTCCATCCTTTTCATCCTTACTTCCGCACAGTAGTCAGCGCATTATTTGCATTGTGGCTGCTAAAAACACACAGTTACACATTACATTAAGTGGCGCCAGTAAGAGGAAGCGGGCAGCCACGGTAATAGCGCAGACACACCACTTTAGCGAAGTCTTCAACCTCTGTGCGATCCTTCTGCCAGAAAAATGTGACACACAGATGGCGCTCCAAGCAGTAAGAAGGCGTTGTTCCTAATCAATGACAGGTTGGCATTCCCATTACTTAGGACTGATAGCGGCAAGCTAGTCACCTACCCTGTCAGAAATCAAGCAGATTACCGAAACCAACGCAAGGCAAGTCTTGTCGAGGCCCTATGCTCCCGAGAGGAGTGAGCAAGGAAAAAAATGCATTCCACATTTTTTTATTGTTTGATTTATATAATCGTGAATTTTGGAGCCGTTTCGGTTTAGATTTCATAAAATCCGTTTTAATTAATTTTTTTTCTAATTACTCTATGCAATGCTATGTTGCCAAATTTCATCTTCGAAACAGAAATAAGAACAATTTTAAATATAAATTCAGCGGTTGTTTGCACAGGATATTTCCCGAACTCTTTGGGTAACGAGAGATGCAAAATTCAACCGATAGCCAATTTGATAAAGTTGAGAAAGTTGAAAAGTGTCGGCAAGCCCTGTATTAAAACCTGAAAGGTGCTCGCAAGGTTGGTCATCCAAAGATATGTTCGAAGGGAACGGTTCAGAAAGAAGTCGAAATATCTGCAAAGGCTTGGAACGAAATTAAATTTCTGACAAGAAACAAAAAAAGATGGAGCTCCGATGGGAGAAATAGAAACCAATGACGATTTTGCGGTTCTATCGTTTTTTTCCTTATTGAAAGAACTTGGAAGAAGGCTCACAATTTGCGTCATATGTGGTTCCATACGAGTTACGCTTTTCTAATAATTTATATTTTTTTTTTGACTAATAATTTTTTACTTATTTAGAAAAACCTCGTGTTTTTATACTCCGAGTGCTTCGAATATGTTTGCTAGGTAATGACTGGGTCAGGCTCTGAAATAGGTAATTAGGTTTTCGCTCTCGGGTAAGTTTTCCCTACAGGGATGCTCACTACCAGTATTTGCCCTGCAATTCATATGAGTTCATTGCAGTTTGAGCAGTCAAATTTTAACCTGGACAAATTCATAAACTCAATTACTGTAAATTATCAATCAGTTGCCAAATTTTCTGATTTTAACTGCCTTGCATGAATGTCTGCTTTTAGGCGCATGAGTGTTTTTTTTATTTTTACTAACTTTAATTTGAAATTGTGTTAAATTTTGCTTGGAATGCGTTTTTTTCTTTTCTCCGTGCGACTTTGAGATACAGTCGGTCATACAGCCGGTTCCCTCTGCAATCGCCCGCCATGTTGCAAAATGCCTAATTAACAATTAAAATAATTCGTAATGACGCTTTTTAATTAAATTTAATTCGAAATTTAATTGCTTTTGTGGCTGTATGCTGCACATACTTGGATGTGTGTGTTGGTGCATGCATGTGGCTTTTTGAGTGCGACACCTTTTTATTGGCAAGTGTCAATTTGATATGTTGGCAGGTGAAATGCGGCGTCTACACACACGCACAAAAACACACACAAGTAAACGCGCGCTCTCATTTAACGAACAATAACATATAGAATTATGCCCATCAATGCATAAACACAAATTTCAATTCCCGTCAACTTTAAAGCATTTTTTTTGCCACAAGCATTGCTGCAAATCATATCGAACATTTAGCAAACTGCTCACCGCTTTCAGAGCTCACAACATTTCTCATTGTTATTTTAATTATTTGCGGTTAAACTTATTTAAATATTTACACATCCAATTATGGCAAATTATGCGAATTCAAAGCGATGCATTTCAATTGAAATATGCAAACGTTTTTTCTCTTGCAATGATTTTCAGCGCGCGCTTATTTAGTATATTTTTTTTTCGTCTTAAATAATTTGCGATTATTCTAATTAGTTTTGATCGAAATTGATCTGAATTAATCAGAGGTATGGCAGCAAGCGGGCTACACATATGAGATTGTACCTATAAATTTATTCGTTCTCGCTTAGCAAAAAAATAAATTATTGGAATTTTATAGGCCATTCTCAAGGCTCAAACATCACGAAGCATTTCCATTGTATTTAGATACGGGCCTATGTGCAATTGGTGGTCTTTGGAGGTGTGCCGCCGACGCCAAGGCGGCCCTTTGGCCAATATTTTGTTCTATACAAAATTGAGCCGTACCAATATTATCATAATAAAGAAAAATGATAATAATTTCTTAAAAAAATTGTATTTTATTTACAATCAACACCGGGCCTTGAAGCCTAACCACCCTTTATTATCAAAAAATTATGTATTTCACTTAAAGTGTTCAATTTCATCCAAGGTAAGCTACGAGGGTCGTTTGAAAAGTCCGTGCAAAAATAAAAATTTTTCGACAAAGTTTCATTTTAGGTTTACAAACTTCGTCCAACGCTTTTCTAGTTTGTTGATCCCTTGGTTGGTTGGCTGGTTAGAGTGGTGATTCTTCCAGAATCCAACTAGCACTTCCGAAACATTTTGTTGCCACATCTCGGTTTAAGAACCTTATTAGGTTGTTGATGTCTAAGCCAGACAGTTGTTCGAGATTCTCGAACAGCGTTTGGACCAGGGTTAGCATTCTGTCCCTCCATAGCGCAGGGTATTCATAGAGGAAATGGAAGATTGTTTCCATTTTCTCCGGTTGTTTACAACTGTGACAGTATGTATTGTGAGGGACACCCATTTTGGCTGCTTGTTCTCCGATAGACCAAAAGCCAGTTACGGCTCCCGTTAGTCGCCAGGTGTCCGGTCGTTTCATGCTTACTAATTATGACGTTTGCTTAAGGTTGTACATGAGCCATTACGTTCTGCTAATTTTGCATTTCGTCTGGTCTCTCCATCTACAACCCGCGATTCGGAGGTATTTTAGGGAAATTGCACTTCTGACTGCACCTAATGGTGTGAATAGCGATTCTGCGAGAACGTTACTCATGGCAGATCCCCTCTTGCCAGTTCATCTGTTTTTTCATTATCTTCAATGTTGCGGTGTCCCGGGACCCAGATTGAGGAGCTTTATGGTTTTTACTCAAGGTGGTGAGGTTATTCCTACTTTGTTCCACCACTTTAGAGGTTGTAGTAACCGAACCCAGTGCCGGGATTGCAGCTTGGCTATCCGAAAGAATACCGATCCCTTAAAAGAGAAATCTGCGATTAGAAGCCTACAGGCTTCCCCAATCGCCAGTACTTCCGCCTGGAACACACTGCAGGCATTAGGAAGGCGCAAAGATTTTCCAATTTTAAGTCTATGAGAATATATATCAGCTCCAACACCACAGTCCATTTTACTGCCATCTGTATAGACTGTAGTGTCGAAGTTATTTAGAGAGAATCCCTTATTCCATTCTTCCTTAGATGGAAAGAGAGTGGCAAAATTCTTATTGAATGTTACCGTCGGGACGATGTAGGCAGTCCTCACCGAAATTAAATGAGTTTGTCGCAATAATAGACTAGCATGGCCATGAGTTTTTTCTTACCAGCAACCCGCTTCATTTAACTTAAATGCATTCATGGTTGCCGTTGATCCCTTCCGAACAATAAAATTTGTCCAAGTCTGAAAAATATCCAAAACTTTTTGCCGCCAGCCATTTCTTCAAATTGGCGAACAAATAGTAGTCTGTGGGATCCGAGCGAGCCAACTCTGGAGAATAGAGGAGGATGTGAAACAATTTAGAACCCTATTTCCATTAATTTTGCAACCACACGGGCTGAGGTGTGGATTTTTGTTTCCAAAAACTAAGCAACTAAACATCGACGACATTTGGTTCCCACAAGATGGCGCAGCTTGCCACACAGCGCCCTTAACAATCGATTTATTGCATAGTTCAAGCCAGCATTGACGTCATACGGGCAGATTTATTGGAATAAGTAGTCGAAAATCTAGCTGATCGAATAAACTAGGTGACTCGTAGCCGCAGCGTACATATGCCGGATACTCCAAAAATAGATGCCAAGAAATTATCTACCAGATTATATAATAAAAAATCATATCAACAAAATTTCAGCCTTGCCTTATCATTTAAAGTTCTCAAGGTTTAAACAGAAGACCCAGTGTATCATACGAACTGTTGGCGCAAGCAGCTAAAAAGTAGGAAAAATTAAAAATCTCTTTAGCTTTTTCCTTTTGGACACCCATTTAAATGATTATTTTATTTACTAGTGTATACCTCAGATATTAATCATAAAAATTCACAGAGGCTTGGAGAAGATATTTCACTCTTTATGCCATTGGACAAAAAATTTGCCATGACAAATAAATCAATGAAAAATTGGTTTTTCGGAGCTGAATCCAGGTTTTGAGGCACAATTGAAAATTCAGAGCATGAAGTGTTTTTTACTTAGTTAGACCCTCAGCTTGATGAAGAAAGTAATTATCCACTTAGTGTAATTATCATATATGTATACTCGTTGACTGAGGGCACCACTAATCTTTATAGTGGCTCTATTGAATAAATAATCACGCTAGGGCTAAAAAGTTGAGCAAAGCTGGCACTGTCGTTTGAATTCAGCCTCGCCGTGCGAGTGAAAATTCTAACACAAAAAAAAAAAAAATTAAAACTCAAAAATTTAAAAACTCATTGAACCCCCCAATTAATTTCATATCAGATGCTTGGAAATTCCTTTATTTTCCAGATCAGTCTGCTCATGTGTAAGTTCCACATCCTGATAAAAATCAAACATAACGGAAATCATTATGCTGTCAAGTAAAGCAAGTAAGCACCCATACAATTACATATACGAGTACACATGCGAGCTCCACTCATGCTTTATACGCTTCCGACACATGGCTTACGCTAACATGCGTCAACTGCCGACCTGTCTTTCAAATCTTCGTGCACCAGGTCGTCGCAGTGCTTTGGCGACTTCACCAACCCATCAAAACGTCTGTCATCGACACAAGTGCAACTTTTCTCCATTCATTCCTTCATCTAGCACTCCGCCATGAACGCAATTTGTCATCAGTCACACAAATCTCCGACTGCATTGCGCGGGAGTTTGTAATAAAAGAGGGCAGCAGGAGAAGAGAGGGGTCTTTGCTGATATGCTGCACGCGACAAGCGACGTGCGAGTATTTACTGCGTCAGTGTTGCCATTCAATTTACTTCTTTTTAACTGACAACTTCATATGTCTTATGACTTCCGCCGAGCAAAGTCAAGTCAATCTAAGCACTCCCAAGTCCACCCAAACCCAGTCAACGTAGGCAACGTCTCAACGCAATGCTATTGCTGATGTGGCTGCTTACAGTGACGGCTGGTAAATGTGTGACGTAGTCCAAAGAACTGTTTACTCATACACATATAGGACATTGTTATGCTCCCGCATGCCTCTTGCCACGCTGCCCACTTTTGCCAATTTCTAATTCAGTTTTTTCTGCGAATAGTTTTTGTGTGTCTGTCTCTCGTGTAGTTTACAACAAATCACTCTCGTAATTGGCGCACAGCCATATCGCAACGATATCCTTACTTTTGTTGCCTTTGCACTTGATTTTTTGTTTCTCTCTTTTGCTTGCTCCGAATAGCGACGGCCAGCTTTTTTCGAGATGCTGCTTTGTATTGGTTTGGTCTGTGCTTTTTTTGTTGACCAACAGTTTTTTCTCTTTCAATTTTGATGTTGAGTGTTGTCGTATTAAACCAATTGATTCCTTGGCTTGTGCCCTTGGCGGTCTTGCGGTTTCTAAAAAATCAAAAATAGAAATAAAAATAGAAATGTTTAATAAGACTTACTTTGTCTCGCATACAAAGCTGAGATTTTCATAGATGTCTGCGGATATTTATCAGCGATGACAGTTTATTAATTGAAATTATTTGGCAAACTCAATACTTACATTGATGAAGAAAGCAGACAAGATTAAGCTGCATATTAGAGCTAATAGCAAATACCTTAAAATAGAAGAAGGTCTTGTAGATTTCTGTTCCATGTTGAGCAATAGATGCTGGCTTATATCTGGTAGGTTCATAATTATTTTCGCGGCTCTCCTTTCAAGTACTTTCGAATTATTGTAATTATATTAATAACTCGGAAGTCTTTGGCAAACATTGTTAACCCAGGGGATTATATGAATTTTGCTTGGCTCAGTAAAGAGTTGGTAAAAAATATTAACTCTAACCCCCTGAGTGTTTTAGGAGCCACCAAATCTCCTGGTGCTCCTTGGCTTGACCTTTTCAAATTTGAATTTCAATTTCAGTCTTAAAATGCAACTTACATTAACTTGCTTAGAATTTTAAGGCCGCGGAACTGAGCATAAAGAGAAATGCGGGAGAGATATATGGAGAATAATCCTTTACACGCTTATACAGCAGCGACTAGGCTTAAAATTTGTGTATGGTGCTAGGTTTCTTAAGCGAGTATGCAGTATGCAGCAAGTTACACTTTTTATTTATAATTTCCTTGGTGAAAAACAAATTTTGAAGGTGTTGCCACTTTCAGACCTTTAACCGGCTCTCAGCGAATTTGAAAGAACTAGCCGATTGGCTGACGTGACCGGGGTTATGGCAGCTGTTTGTTAACGAAAAAAATCAACAGAGCCCTTACTCATGTTGCTTTGTGGCCGTCTGAACGACTACTGATCTGACGAGTTTGTGAAATGAGCGGGTACCTGTCGCGCAACCGAGTACCCAGTGATCTGGCAGCTAAAGATACTGCTCAGTATTATATGCTAAGCATAGCTAAAGGCCAGACCTGGCAATCCATCGTACTTGCATAATTTCCAGAGTGTAGAAAAGATCTGCACTTATCAAATGGTTTATAAAATGGTAAATTAAAAGCAGCACCACACTGCTTGCTCTAAAAGGCCCCCTTTTTTATGAAAGGTTAGTCACATCCACTTCTTATTCTTTTTTCTATATCCAGGGTCCCTTAAGGAAAGCCAACAGGCGAAGTTGCCTGCCGCAGCGCGCGATTCCATGTCAAGTAATCTAAGTTTCTTCGAAGTTGTAATAAATTTTCCTGAAATAAACGAAGAAAATTTAAAAATCATGTAATCTCAACATTACTGCTGAAAATTTTGTCACAGAGTTTTTTAAAGTGAAATATCTTCGGTTCTTCTCATCATTTTTATATACTTTTTTAATTTTTAGGATAAAAATTACTTAAATATTTTTTTCTTTGGTAAGAAATGTAATCTTTTTGTTGAAGAATTTGGGAAAATGCTGAAGATTTTCGCACAGAGTTTCTGAAGTGAAATATCCTCTCTTCTTTTCATCATTTAAATTTTTTTTCCTTTTTAAAATAAAACTTACTTTAAATGTTTTCCCTTTTGGTAAGAAATTTAAACTTTCTGTTGAAAAATTTGGGAAAGTGCTCAAAATGCTTTTTTTTTTAATTTCTAGGACAAAACTTACCTTAATTCTTTTTCGGTAAGAAATCTAATATTTTTATGAAAGATTTAAAAAAAATTTTTTTCATTAATTTTTTCCCGAAACCATCAAAAAAATAAATATAATACAATAATAAAATACAGTAATAGTAAAAATATATTCTAAAATTTTCCTCATAATTTTTTGGGACGAATTATTAATTTTTTTATTTACTTATTAAAAAAACAAAAAAACTCCTTAACAATTTTTGCGGAAAAATTAATGAAAACAACAAAAAATGTGAGGTGGGGTGCTTTTTAAAATGCAAAAACTAAAAAAAAAAAAAAATCGTAAAATATTTCAACAGAAAGATTAAATTGGTTAAAAAATAAAATTATTAAAGTTTATTTTACTTGGTGCCTAAACCTTTTCAGAGTGCTTGGCCCAGCTGCTCCTCCTATTTCTGGCGTGCATCTTGATGCTTTTCTACAGTTTTGTGTCGACTCCGAACAGCAGATATTTCTATGAGGAACTTTTTTATGGCAAAAATTCACTCAGAGGTTCGGAGATTCAAACCTACGCACTTCCGAATGGTAGGTAGATAGGTAGGTAAGACGGCAAGTAGCACTTACGTACCGTTTTGATACCATAGTGTGGACAGAAAAGAAACCATTTACCGCACTGAATGGCTGAGAGAGAAAGGCGATCTAGACTGGAGAATTTCCTCAGGCCATGCCCAAAGGGCATGCTAAGGAATCTCAAGCCTCGAGCGACCAGAGCCGGACATTTGCAAAGAAAGTCTCTATCTCTGCAGGATCCCCACAGCTTCTGCAATACGGATTGTACGGAAGTCCAATCTTCTCCGCATGAGTTCTGATCACCCAGTGACCAGTGAACACCGCAATGAGTTCGAAGATTCCCATCACCTTCAGAACTAAGTCCCGCGCCAAATCTATTCGACTATGACGGCAAATATCAATTGCTAACATCCTGTGCCGCATGGAAAGCTGTGAATATATTAGAAGTCTTTTCCTAATATCCCCGCCCAGAAAAGGCTCGCACCGCTGAACTTCGTTACTACTAATAGAATGCAAAGTCCGTTACTCCCTAAGATTACTTAATTTACAATTAGTTTGCGAAACTACCTGAAATAAATAGTGGGCAGTTGCATAAAAAGCGAAAGGAATAAAAAAAATCTACACAAAAAAAAACAAATAGGAAAGAAAGGAGAAGAAGGAAATAAATGCACAACCTTTGCACAGGATAAACAACAAAAAGTCATCAGTACGGAATACTGCTTTGAAATGTAACACCGACTAACATAGATTCTTCAGTTAGCTCAGCTCAAACGAAAGAAAGTGTGTGCTTCAAGTATATCTAAGTGAAAGACAGGAAGTAACCAACCAACTTACCATTTCCACCAGGCCAATACAACTGAGCACTTCAACGGTAAATAACAATATGCTGACTTGCAACTTAACGACTGTTTCTTGTTGGTAATGAAATAATTTCTTATAACGAGTTAACTTTTCATAGCGACCACACAAACAACAACAAATGCCACAGCGATTGAAACAAGACGGAACTATGTAAATAGAAAATGAGCCATACAATGGAAGTGTAGCATACCTGCAGGCGCACACTGGCAAATGTGGGAGCCAAAGTAAGGCATTGCATGCCCTGAAATACTGAAAAGGCAGCAACTTGTGCGCAATCAAAGGCGAATGTAATGCTCTCTGGCACATACCCATTTGCATTTAATGTGCAGCGAGTAGCAGCACCGGTCATATACATGCGCGTATGTGTATGTGTTCGCCTTAGAATGACCAGAAGCTCGAAAGGCGAGGAAATGTATTGCTTTGGCATGAAATGTAATGTGTTGTAATGTAATGAAATGAAATGCATATTAAGCAGACAAATGTTGTTGGTTCTTAAGTAAAAGCGAGAGTTTTTGCCCAAAAGTTAGCTGGTAGTTATGCAGCGAAGTTTACACCAAATAGCACCATGAATAATTTTTTTTGTTTGCTCTTTTTTGTATATTAGTATCTTTCGGCGAAGGTGGTTATGAATGAAAAAAAATATTGACCATGCGATATGAGAAACATGCGGAAGTATAGCTCAAATGCAAAAAGAATGAATTTTGAATCGGAATTGGTGTTTATTTATTCAAATGTAGCGGAAGAAAGACGGATTACCTAGTGTACGGAATCCATCAGTTTTCTGCGTCTATCTTATCAAACAATATATCCAGGAATCAAATTTGCAGATTCAGCCAATGCAGGTTAGATTAGTTCAGCTGCTCCGGGAGGTTCACTTGATGGCCGCAGATACCCAGGAAAGATTTCAGTATTCATATGTGGAGACGTACCCTTACATACCTTTTTCAATAGAAACGAGAACAGAAAGCATTTTTCGAAAACAGGAACGCATTTTTCGAAGTGTGGTTCATTTGCGTAGAAAGCCCTGAATACTTGCACTCTGTATATTTTCATCTTTATAGATTATACAGAAATCGCTTGCCACTATAGCATTCACATAGTCATTAGTTCTGTGGGACATTACTATTCACAATGTGAAGTCTTTTCAACTTTGAGTACTTTATTCTGCCACTTTGTGTTCTCCTCAATGCTTAGTCTAGAATCCCAAGTTCTATCTCAGACACCTTCTTCGTGCACTCGGCTGCCTCTTTAACCCTCGGAACACGAATATGTTTCAGATAGGTAGGTAGGTGAAATGGTCGAAATACCAGTTCGGCACTCCCTAAGTAGCACTAAAGCACCATTTTGATACCATTATGAGACAGAAAGATACCTACAGCCAGTCATGGCTGTTGATGTAACGGTGAAGATTGGTGGGACTTAGGTTGGAACACTGCCCCAGCCTGTCGAAGAAAGGAGCGCCCAGTGACCTTCATCCTCTAGCTGCGAAACCCGGATATTTGCAGAGAAAGTGCTCAACAGTCTCTTTCTCTGAAAGGTCTTCACAGCTTCTGCAATGGGTGTTAAATGGTAAATCTAGTTTTTCCGCTTGCGTGTCGATCATCATATGACCGGTAAACACAGCTACGAGTTTTAAAATTGAATGGCGTAGAGTCCCTAGGACTTTCTAAGACCTCCGTCAATTGTGCTGGGGCTAAGTGGTTTTCGAAATAGTACATGAAGAAGTAGAGATGAATCCTTTTTACGCTTTTCTGAGAAATAAGTTGTGTAATTACCCCTTAACAACAGTCAAGGGGATGCCGATGACCAGATAAGAGTCCTCTGAGACCAATCTAGTTCTCTTCCTTGCAAGATGATTAACAATTTCATTTCCCTTGCTCGAGGGGGGGATATAAATTTCCTCTGAAGAGATCTTTAATGATCTTGACAAATTTTCAAGCTAGCCGCTACCAGCTGAAGGATCTTGATATAAGCCCAACCGTGTACAGAGATAGCGAAAATTAAAGAAGCAAGCCCCATCAGTATTTGATGCCAAACCAATATTATTCACTTATGCTTAAAATGCTTTGCAAAAGTATGGAGGTCTATAATATCCCATCAGTGACAGTCATTAGAGGCAAGCGCCAAACTCTTTTCGAGTTCAAATTTCTTACTTCAGTTTGCTTCAGGCTTATTTTATAAAAATTACAATGATATAAATCTTTCAAGGACTTTAGAGATATAAAAGATCTGGGGACCAAATTCGACAACATTAGTTGAGCTGAGCTCTAGAAGCAAAGCAGAAACAGGAAGATCAAAAATATCTGGTACTTTGAGTCGAAAAGTAAGGATATTGTTAAGAACCGCGCTAAACATGGACATGAGCATTGAACCTGAATAAAAAAAGTGAGAATTTCTTGTAAAATATTTACCACAATAGGTTTGTTAAAAATGTCTTTATATATTTACTGCGAAAAAATATAACAATTGCTCATGCAAGCTTTTCACATGCTTTTAATTAAAATTGGAATCATTAAGGTAAGACCATTTGATTTCAAAATAATTCACTATGAAGGTCCTTGCAGATCATCAATAATATGGGCAGCACTTTTTGACTGGGTTGAGTGAATTGGAATGGATTGGATTAGCAAAGCCAGAACTCTCCCCAGGACTTGGTGTACTCTTAGAATACTCTTGGTTGTTCATTGCGAATGAGCTCTAAAAAAATTATAAATCTGCAGGTCAAGTATGGGGAGTACATAGAGAAGATATCAAATCTATTCTCAATACCCCAGAAAATCCGTTGAAAAAGTTATGCATAGCAAAAAGCAAAGAGTGCATGAATGAATATACGACTGCATTGCATTCTACGCCTAGTAATATCTGTAAATTTGAAAGAGATCACTTTATAGGGTACCATAGATATTTTCCAAACATTCTCATTTTCAGGTTTGCTCGCATTTTCGATGCTTGCCTCTGCCTAAACGGCCACTGCTAGCCTACAACAATGCACCAAAGGGACAATAACAATAAACAACTACAGCAAAAGCATTGGCAGTAAGAAATGGGCGCTGTAGGTCGTTTTGCTATTGTTGCTGTAGTTGTTTATTGTTATTGTCTTGTTAAGTAGTTTTATTGCAACGTTATTCATATAATGTTCTTGTAAATCGCTTGTGCTTGTTGAGCTGTTAAATGTTATGTAAACTTACAACGCCACCAACGCCAGCAAATCTGCAACTCACCAGCTCACCAACTCAGCAACTCAGCAATACAGTTTGCACATTTCCACCATAGCCACTCCTGCCATTGGTGCCTTTAACATTGAATAGCCTTGCCTCACATTGGCTTCTACAGTTTTATTCATTATTTCACAAGCTCGAGCTCTTCCTCCGTTATCTTTCCACTGCATTCATTTACTGCTTTAATAACGCATTTGTGGCTTTCTTGTGCTCTTGCTTTTGCTTACCCACCACAATTCTCTTCCTCGTGGGCGTCTCGAGCAGTTGGGGTCTACTGTGTTTTTATGCCTGTTCAATCCATGCCACTCACTTCTACAAATATATTTGACTTGCCATCGCTACTCTGACGTCTTTTGTTCGTTACATGTGTATGTACCTAAATATGGATGTGTGTGTGAGTGCATTGTATGTGTGCTTTTATAATTCAACTTGTTTAGCTTTATTGCCTTCACTTAGTATTGCATTTCTCACAAATCGCGTTGTCTTAAGCACTCAAGCGCCATTTCCTTCTATTTCTTGCCATAACTGTTGTTTTTCCATAGTTTGATATTTCTATCGCGAATGGTGGCGTTTGGTATTACCATTGAGGTTTGAAATCGCCACCTTTTTGTGCACCGCTGCCTCAAAAACCAAATCAAGACCAGACATCAGGGCAATCAAGGTGAGGAAGTCACTCGGTAGTGGCCAACAAAAAGCATTCAAATTGTAAATTTTCCTTTGTATGTTGCGTCAAATGAAGTAGAATGAAATGAATAGGAAAACTGTGAAGGTTTATGTAAGGCAAGTGTTTGGGCGAATTGTAAGCAGATACCCATCTAGAATGAAATACAGCAGAGGAAGTGGAGGTGGATTGGCCATACTCTTCGAAAGGATTCCACAGAAATATTCAGGCAAGCACACGACTGGAACCCGCAAGACAGTAGAAGAAAAGGGCGCCGTAGGAGCACTTGGAAGAGAACTCTCGAAAAATAACTTAAGGCTGCAGGGAAATTTTTGAAAGAACTCAAAGTCATAGCGCAGGATCGTGACCGTTGGAAGGCTTTCGAAGAGGCCCTATGACCCATCAGGGAGTCAGAAATTAAAAAAAACCTAAAAAGGTGTTTGCAAAATATATTTTAAGTCATTAAACTTAACAATTTTAACGCCAAAGTGTTCAGGAAGCTATTAAAGAAAGTATGTATAAAGGGTTTTCCAATAAGAGGTGTTATTTTGATATTCAAAGAAAAATGCTATTTTTAATATAATTGATCGGATGTTTATTTCATTATAAAGAGGAAGGTATGCCGTTAATAGTGGAAAATAACATCAGGCAAAGGACCACCACGACCACGCTTACAGGACAATATCCTTTTCATGAAATTTTCCATAACCGAATTGCAAAGTGGCGGCCCTATGTCCTCGATAGCCTCACGAATTCCCTCTTTGAGGTCTTGAATCGACCCTGGGCTGTTTTTGTAGACCTTCTCTTTCACGTGGCCTCAAAGAAAAAAATCACAAGGTGTGACCAATTGTGATCACCTCTTTGAGAGATAACACGATCCGAACACTTTTCCCGTAAAAGATCAATGGTTTCGTTGCTTGTGTGGCACGTAGCGCCGTCTTGTTGAAAATAAACGTTGTCCAGATCAATACCAGCCAAAATTGGCCGGCCATACAAAATTGTTAATAATCTCTCGATAGCCTTTTATATATTTAAATAACACCTATTATTGGAAAACTCTTCATTTAATATTTTTATGGTGGTAGTCTGCAATCGATAATTTATTCTACGCTAACGAATGAACCATTATAATGTTTACAATATCCTCAAAAATATTTAGGACAAACTCAAACAATTTCATCAAGAAGTGGAAGTTCTAAAGTTCGATGGCATCCCCATAATGCAGACGCTTTGCTTGACATGAGTTTTTATGTCAGAAATAAACCGACATTTTGCCACGGCCAAATAACCTGAAATAAAAGACCAATTAAATCTCAAAATCTGAAAAAAAATGGTTAAGACCAATTTTATATTCCCTAAATTCTATATTTCTGTTACCAGGTGGTTAGAAAGCGAGGATTAGCCTCGTAAGTGTTGGGAGTCGTGGTATAGCGGAAAAAGTGAGAATCGAGAAAGAATATCTGCTGTTATATTACCTCTCTATTGCCACGATGTTTACACCCGTCGGCAGATAACTTGATGACTTTGGCTTTGACTACTTTTCTTTTGTATATTTTAATTTTATAAATTAGCGGTACCAGCTGGTAGAGGAAGAGAAAGACCTGCTCTGCATTGGAAAGATCAGGTGGAGAAGAACTTGGCTTCACTTGGTGTGTCCAATTGGTGCCGGTTAGCACGAGAAAGAAACGACTGGCGCGCTTTGTTAAACTCGGCAAAACATCGCGTAAGCGGTTATCGCGCCAATCAATAAGATAAGAGGATAAGTATAATATTATTTTTTCCTCAGTTAACCAGTTCCGCGACCTATGCTCCAAAAGTCGCTAACGAAAAAAAAATTATAACCAGTTATACCATAATGTTGAGCCATGCAGGATGATGGAGAAGGGTTTGCTGTAATAGTGAAGAGCGTAACGTAATAAGCATCTTTGTAAGTGGTAAGCATTGACTTCACGCTTTTAGTATAATAATTCATAAGCCGTTTCGGAAGAGCAGACATATGATAAAATGTTTTTTTATTGGGAGACAAAGAGAGATGAGGGCTACCTAAAGTACAATTACAATGGGACATTCTGCTGAAGTGCGCCTCGACCGTCAGTGCAGCCTTTACTTGCTTAGCCTAATCGTTATAGATTTCGTTCGTTTTTATCTCTTTTTCCTTATTATTACTCATATATATAAGTACATCGATAACTCAACTTCAACTATTTTAGTTCTTGTATATTGATTTTCTCTATTGCTCGATCTGGTTGAAACACATCATACAATTTTTAAGTGCTGCGACGATGCAAATTAATATCATTTCCACAAATAGAAAAAAAGCGTCCGCAGTTTATTACCCTTTTTAGGAAACAATTTATATGTCTGCTATGGTTTTTATGAAAACTCTTCGTTTCTGTTTTCCACTGACACTAAATAATGCAAAACGGTGTTGGTTTTTTGAGTAATCACCAGCTAATAATTTATGCAACATTTGCGCTGTGAAATACATTGGAAAGTATGTAAGACAATTTGGCTATGAGGAACAGTGTTTAGAATAGGTTTGAATTAAAAAATTTAATAAAATTGTAAATCATGTAAAATTAAAAGAAAGCAAAGCGCAATCAATTTCTCTAAAATACATAAATGAGAAAATTTTTATGGAAAAAAAGTTATCTTACCTCATCAGCGGTGAGAAATTGTTACTACTCTAAATCGTTGGCTTATCTTTCCGAAAACGAGTACTGCTCTTTGGAAGCACAATAAAGCGTGTTTCAAGTTGAGGTCTCCCATCTTTCAGATGAGTTCCCATCAAAGGGTGGCAGCCTCCGCAACAAAGTATTGCCTAAATGTGGCATACAAAAACACCCTACACTAAATTCTCGCTTAAATTGACGAAATCAAACTACAGTGCTTTGTATCTGCCTTAAATAATTTTTACAGCCACAAAATTTTCACTGCCACCTGGCGACGCAACAAATCATCAACATTGCGGCATCATGTTGCATGATTTACATGCAAATGGTGTAATGGGGGAACTGCACATTTTCTTTTATTATTTTTAGTTGCCACATTTGATGATAGAAATAAATTTATGATATCTATCAAATGAGGCGAAGTGAAGAAAAAAACAAAGAATAAAAAAAATATCGACTAAGTTTTTGTAAGTACGAAATTTCCAGTGCATTGACTCAACTAATGGAAGAGAAGCAAAACAAGTTTCACATTTTTGAGTGCGAGTAGGGGAGTCGTTAAAGAAACTTCCACGCTGAAAAAGTAGGAAAAAAGGTGATATATGACAGTAGGCTTGTCTGCCAACTGCAGTGGTGCAACGGATGTCCGTTCGCGTTGAAGATTTTGACATTAGGGATATTAGTTTCGACTAAATGATAATTCGGAGAATTACTGCATGTTTTTGCACGCCTAGACTGATAGCGAATGCGAATGATTTTGAATGAAGTGCCTGAATAAAATAATTTTGAACAGAAAGTTGGTAATCTTTAGTGGCTTGCATACACATAATATGTATATATATACACATAATTGGCGTGCAATATATAGTATATATATATATATATATATACAGGGTGGGCCATATAGCGTTTGCGTTTTGAACCACCTATTTTTTTAAGATTGGTAACACAAATGACATGTCAAATGTGTTCATAATTTACTTAAAGGTTTGACATTTACGAAATGGGACGCTATACGCTTGAACAAAATTGGGAAATATTGAAAACCTATGTCCAAAGTAGTGAGTCTTCTTCTTCTTTTCTGATTTTCACATCGGTGGCTACGTCAATAAGCAAAGTTGTCGGATTTGAGGCTCAGAAAATCGACACGTTACTGTAGAGAAGCAAATGCATCCACAACGAGTAACTGTTTGGTGCGGTTTTTGGTCTGGCGGCATCATCGGGCCATTTTTTTTCGAAAATGCGCGGTTACAGTAAATGGGGAGCGTTACCGTGACATGCTCAACGAGTTGTTTCCAAAAATTGAAGAGGATGACATGGACGATATTTGGTTTCAACAGGATGGTGCAACTTGTCACACTGACAAAGTTACACTCGAACTTTTGGCTACCGTTTTTGAAAACCGAATAATCAGCCGAAATTCCGATATCAATTGGCCACCTCGGAGCTGTGATTTAAGCCCGTTGGACTATTTTTTGTGGGGAGCCGTTAAGGACAAATGCTATGCGAACCATCCAGAGACGATTGAGGCTTTAAAATACGAAATCGAAGTTGCCATTCATGAAATTGGAGCCCAAACAATCGAAAATGTGCTTAAAAAGTGGGTTGATTGAAAGGCCTACTGTAAAGCCAGTCGTGGCAGTCATTTGAACGATATTATTTTTTATTCATAAATGATAATTTTGAATCTTCAAAATAAAAAAAAGTTTGAAAAAATATTGATGAGTTTTTTTGTTATAGCCGATTCAAAAAGCAAATTTTACATGGCCCACCCTATATAAGGGTTCAATTTTTGGTTATGAGAAGCTTTTTCATGTTAGAAATAAACTCGGAGGTTTTGAAAATATTTTTTTGTATTATTTAGTGTTAACAAAGCTTAATTAAAAATATCATAACGAAGACACCAAATGGAGGATTAAAAAACTTTTGTGTTGAGGGAGCCTCAATATCTGTTTCTATCGTTGGGTTTCGGATTGTATGGTTTTTAAATAAATAAGTTAATTGGGACGTAGATCTGTATAGGGCTGCCACGTACTTTTAAGAGAAAAATTTGAATTAACTACACGTTTAGGCTAGAAAGTCAATAAAGCATACAACTCCAAGGAGAAGTTTTTCAAGTGAACTTAACACCAGAAAAAATATTACGCTGGGCTGCCACTTACCTTTTAGTTATATTTTTTTTTTTACTTACTAAATTTAAAGAGCTAAATTTTAATATTTGAACATTTAAGTTCGAGTTCTATTGCCGACAAGGTTGCCGCCTACTTCTAAGAACAAGTTGTGAATTTGCTAAACTCTTTGGGGAAATGAAGGTATCAAATGAAAGGTTCTTAAGGTAGTATCGCGGTATGACGGGTTCAAAAAATCGAATTTTTTATTTTACATTTTTTGGAAGAAAAACATCTTAAAAATATAGATGCTATAAAAATTTCAGACAAAAATTTTAATTATTTTTAAAGCTATAGCTAAAATAAGAGAGCGCGCCGTAGTGTGTATGAAAGCGTGTGACACGCCAGCAGCAGCTGCTCTGACCGTCTTTAAACGCGTTTTTCTCAAAACCATGTTTTCGAAATTTTGGGGAATCACTGGCTCAAAACTATTCAACCGATTTGGCTAAAAATTTAACCCGTTATTCTATGCACACATATCTAGATCCCGGACCTTTAAAACATTTAATTTTTTAATAATAAACTGTTTAATTTAAACAATTTATGAAGAAAAAAATTGGATTTTGAGAACTTTTTTCACAAGTCCGCCATTTTGTTTTTGTTTTTTATTTTAATGTATATTTAAGGTTCAAGACCTAAAATAAAGTCTACAGAATGATAATCTCTTTGAATTTTTTATTTCAGATGACTTTGGAAGGCTGTTTGTTTCCCCAAACCAACTCATTTTTTTTTTAAAGACTCCAATTTGACGTCAAAAATTTCTATTCAATTTAAGTTAAAATTAACTTTAAAAAATTGTTTTTATATACTTCAAAACACCAATGAAAACATGTAAATACTTTCAAACGATCGCATTTTATTTTCTTTTTAAAAAAGATTCATGAAAAAACGTCGAAATTTCGGTCGTTACACGGGACTACTACCTTAAGCCAATTTTAAAAGAGCTAAATATTTGTATTAGTATTTTTGGTGAAAAATGCTTTTTGATAATATTTTTGCCGGCTACTTTCAAGGAACGGCGTTAGCCGTAGCTGAATGGGTTGGTATGTGACTACCATTCGGGAGTGCGTAGGTTCGAAACTCCGTGTATGAAACACCAATCCGATAGAAAAAGTTCTTTCTAATAGCGGTCGCCCCTTGACGAGCAATGACAAGCATCCGAGTGAATTTCTGTAGCTGTAGAAGTGCATGCACCAATTATTTATTTTTTTATATTATTTTACTTTTAAAAAAATTTTTTAATAAACTTTCGAAGGTAAATACTTTTACTATTACTTTTGGTAAAAAATATTGCTGAAAAATTTTGGAAAATACTAAAACAAAATTAAATGTTTTGTACTGGTGCGTAGGGTTGCCACTTATTTTTGAAGTATTATAAGCCTTTTGAAAACTAAAAGAAAGCGTTACAATTTACACATCATAGGAAAAAGGAATTTAAGCGAGAAATAATTTGAGTAGGGTTGCCAACATTTTTTAATATAAAAAATTAAGAATTGAAATAGTTTTTAAATTAATTATTGTGAAGTATTTCAGCATTGTGTTTAGAATATTAAAAGAAAGAGAAATTTTTAAAGTAGGGTTGCCAACACTGTTTAATAGAAAAAATAAATAGTTAAATAAATTAAATTAAATAGTTGTTAAAATAGTTAATATGAAACATTTTAACACTGCTTTTAATGAATGCGAGAAATCTTTAAAAATATTGTATTTAAGTGGATTATATGTAATTGTGAACAGGCCTCTCGACTTATTTTGAATACAATTTTTAATTGGTTTAAACGTCAGTGAAATATATCAACATAGGCGCCCAAAAATTTGACACTTTCTTTTTGTGTTTCAACTCTAATGGATTTTTGCGTATTTCTACATAAAACAATGGGATAAAATGCCCCACGTAACTGTGTAACACCCCTTGTTGGGTGTTTGACCGAGATGCTCCTCCAGTATGTGCTATGCGTCGTTATGTCTTTCCACAAATGGGCCGGCCTTATAGTTTTACGCCACCTTCGAATGGTAAATAGCTTTTTTGATGGCAGAAAAACACTCGGTGGTGACTTGTCATTACTTGCCGAGGCGCGAAAAAATGAACTAGAAAAAAGAGGTTGTCTCTAAAGTCGGTTTACTAACGATAGTTTAACGTGAAAACGTCATAAGAAGATACTGATAGAATGGTTGCATTTTTCAAAAGAATTAATTTAATTTTATTTGTTTGATAGATTTTTTTTTGTATGGATATAGAGAAGGAAGTAAATGGAATCGCAATGGAATTGATCAAGTTACATTTACAGAAACGTGAAAAATTACGAAACATTTATCAAATTCATGAAAGATATGTTCAATTTCGATTGTGCATCAGACGTTAATAAGTCAACAACACTAAGAGGCACCATCATCGATTTGACTTTTACAAGAAACATTACATTCGAAACACTCCCTTTCATATTTCCTACTTTTCCTCTCATCGTCCTATTCTCAACAGAGAAATGGTTCATTACCATGCACACAGGAAGAAGGCATATGCAAATACAAACAAGTGAATTTATATACACATGCGCATATACATACATATATATGCTCACTCAAGTAGGACAGAGCCAGATGTCGAACATTGCCAAACGCGGGGGCCCATTGTGCCTCTTTGTCGTTCGTTCCGCGTTCTCGCTGTCAGTTCAAGCAAGGTAACGCCGCATGAGCAATATTACGCCGCATGAGCAATGTCACGCTGCATTTTTTGGTGCGTGCAGCCGGCTACATCGAATTATAAGACGTTATCACGTCAAACACTTTTGCTATCATTTGGTAGTCACGCACCAACCCATTCGTCTACGGGCCGCTATATTTAACTACGTACGTCTGGTAGAAAGAGTAGTTTCAAAAATTGTTTAGTTAAGAAAATATTTTAAATAATTTTTTTATAAGCCAAAGCAACGACAGTCGGCTATTACCTGGCACATGTAGTTTTTTTATAAGCTTTAAATTTGCTTACAATCCTCGGGAAGATTTTATTATAGGTACTCACATCTACTAGTAAACCATTTTTGGGACACAGAAATTCCTTTTTGCAGGCTCTCAAAAACCTATGAATCGAAAGTCTCTTAAAAACTAAAACTTTTCAGTGAAAGTTGTAAATTTGCCTGTTACCAACCATTTCCAAAGTACTAAAAAATGCTTTAAGCTTCTAATGAACCAGTTTGCACATAATTTCTTAACGCCTTTTAAAAATTCGTACAAGAATTTTCATATGCTTCACGTTTTTATATCATATTAACTTATTTGTAAATGTTCGCGCTTCATTTGAAACTAGCAAAAGTTAGCAATCACAAACACACACACACACAAATGTCGTGTGCACTTGCCTTAACCCATTTTCCCAAGCATTTGTACGCACCTATAGTATAAGCAGTATATTTTGGGACAACTCTACACGTGTAAATTGTCAAATTGTCGTCGTTGGCAGAAGAATTTCAATTAAATTTAATTTATGGCAATGAAAAATGCTTAATTTTCCTGCTACTGCCGTTCCTGCAAAGAACTTTTACCCCAGTTGATTCAGTTGTAAGTTGCTGAAAACTTTTGTGCGAGCACCGAAAGTGATGCCGTAATTTTTGTTAGGGTAGCACAACCTTTAACCTTTGCGCCTAAAAGTGTGCTATAAAAATACAAACCCACATACGCTGAACTCAGCTCGTTAAGCAAAGACAAACGCTTGCAGTAGCTGTGTGTGCCAAGGATATCGCTTTTGTTTTTGCTCTTTTTCGCATGTGAATATCTGCATAGTCTAAAATTTTAATAGTTGCTTTTGTATTTAGTAGGTAACATTTTACTGGCATCTTTGTTTTTGCACACATTTGTTTGCTTTTTTTAGTGATTTTTTACTTGTTTTTGTTGGTATTTTCGTTGTTGTCGACGTCTAGCGACGCAAGCAGCGGAAATGATTCGCCGTAATTTGCCTTTGTGTAATCAACTCCTTTGTAGCAGATTTATTTGTTGCTCTTCACTCCTCGCCTTTGCCGCTCCCACTGTTTGCTGTGCTTAAAATTTGATTCGAATGCCCTTCGTCTCGCATGTTGCCCGTTCGTATTCATTTGCGAATTGGTTTTCGTGCAATGTTAAAGCCTTATGGAAGCTTTAGGGTAGCATGCTTTTAGGCATTTGAAAAGGGTCTTATTCCTCCATATTTAAAGCAAGTAGTTACAGATAGTTGATTTTACAATTTATTTATGCACCAAATTTCACTCTGAAGACATTGTGGCTTTATTTATTAAAACGCAAGGGAAGAATGAACTTTAAATGAAATATCCTTGAACGGATTTGTATACTTTAAAACTAGAAGATAATTTTACGCAGATCCAAACTAGTCAACTCCTGTAAGGAGGACATCAAATATCTTGGGTATGCAGGTAACATTTCTCTGACCTCGGTTCTAGGGCATAAGAGTATAAAGAGAAATGAATTTGCTAAAGAGGAATTCCACTACTTATCTCTTAGGAAAGTGTAGAAAGGGTGGAGCTGCATTCCTTCATGTGTAATTTAGAAAACCTTTTGGGCCAGTATAATAGACGGAGGACACGGAAAGTCTTGGGGACTGCACACCATTGAATTTCCCGTAGCGGTCAATGGCGTAGCGGCACACACGCGAAAAAGCTAGGTTAAAACATCCCATCTTTGCCTATCTACTTTGGTACTAATCTGATCTTCTTGACTGTGATAAAACTTTGTTTGATGGGAGCCTCGCTGAGTAATTGGAAGTTCATTGGACTTAGCTACAGTTGTACAAAACCGTATCTAGCTGATATACGGCGAGTTTTCAGAAAAGGTTATTTTGGCTCCACTATGGCTGGCTTGGAAGTCATTCTTCTTTAGTCGGACGCCCCCAGTTAAGCCAAGCCCCTTTCCACCTCGTCTTTCTAACGCAGAATAGGCCTTCATCTTCCTCTGATAGCACCAGCTGCTACCGCATCGAATACTTTCAGAGCCGGAGCGTTTGTATTCATGCGGACGACACGAGCCAGCCAACGAAGCCGCTGGATCTTTATTCGCTGCGCTATGTCTATGTCGTCGTAAAGCTCATACAGCTCATTGTTGCATCGCCTGCGAAACTCACCGTCGCCAAGCTGCAAAGTTCCAAAAGTTTTCCACAGAATCTTTGTCTCAAACACTACAAGGGACGCCTCATCGGATATTGTCATCGTCCAAGTTTCTGCGCCTTACGTAAGGACGGGCATGATGAGAGCTTTGTAGAGCGTTAGTTTTGTTCGTCGAGAGAGGACTTTACTGCTCAGTTGCCTACTTAGTCCAAAGTAGCACTTGTTGGCAAGAGATATTCTACGTTAGATTTCAAGGCTGACATTGTTATCGGTGTTAGTGCTGGTTCCTACATAAACGTAGTCTCTTACAACCTCGACATCATAACTGCCAACAGTGACGTGGGTGCCGATACGCGAGTGCACTGACTGTTTGTTGATCATAGGAGGTGCTTCGTTTTGTCCTCGCTCGCCACCAGACCCATTCGCTTTACTTCTTTATCCTGTTTGGAAAAGAAGAACTAACTGCGCGGTTGTTAAGGCCAATGATGTTAATACCATCGGCACACGCCAATAATTGTACGCTCTGATAAATATTGTGCCTGAGCGATTAAGTTCTGCGGCTCGCAAGTCCAGCGTCAGGTTAAAAAAGTCACACGACAGCGGGTCCCTCTGTCTGAAACCTCGTTTGGTATCGAACGGCTCGGGTAGGTGCTTCCTAATTCTGACGGCGCTGCTGGTACTGAGCTACGTCATTTTACATAGCTGCATTAGTTTTGCGGGAATACCAAATGCAGACATCGCGTCAAAGGTGTCTCCTTTTCGTGCTGTCGAATGCAGCTTTAAAATCGACGAAAATATGGTCTGTGTCGATTTTCCTCTCATGGGTCTCTTCCAAGACATGGCGTATTATGAACATCTCGTCTATTGTAAATTTAAAGTATTTGGCAAGTAATTTTTTCCTCTCAACAAAGCAGGCACACAATTTAAGCTCTTCGGTATCTGCAGTATAACCAAACTAGTATTTGTGAACAAGACTTTTCTTTTGAGAATTTTTCTAATATCTTCATATATTCGCTTTAATCTGATCTATATTTTCATTGTTTAATTAGTTTTATAGGTGTTTTACTAATCCTCTGTGTGAATTATTAAAAAATACCATTCGAAATTCTTATCAAATTAATTAATTCAACTTAAATTCTTAATCATAATTGCTTCCCCGCATAAAATAAAAAACTGAAAGCTAAAACACAAAAACGTTAAATGGATTTTGTACAAGATCCATATCCCGGCGCAATAAGCTGCAGGGCAAGAACAATGCAGTCTAGCGAAGCGAAATATAGAGAGAATTGAGAAAAAAGTCTAAAGAAATACAGACTCACAAACATTTGAACGAATATCCAAACACCTTTGCCTTTCTCCTCTTCGTCCAGCAGAATAATAATATGCCAGCAGCTCATTAATAAATTATTGCTTACAATGAATTTTTTTTCCCATTTCCTTTTTTTTGTTTGAGAGGAATACGAAAAATTGAAAATTTTCCCGCCAACAATTATCCAAGAAATTTTGCTCTTCGCAGCAGGCATTTGTCTGTCCACACGGTTGGCGCCACAAAAACACGACAGCTGACGGCCCAATTTATTGCTCAACACAAACATCTCCACCGAAGGAAGACAATGCCGGCTGCAGGTGGGCAGACTAACAGACAGACAGACAACCGCGTAATCTTCAAGTTTTCGACGCATCAACTGCACTTCACGCGTCGACTAAGAAAGTGGTTGGACTGGCTGGCTACTGCCTTGACAGCGAAAGCCTCCCTCCTCGTCAACTACAGCAAAACTTCTTCTTCTAGTCTCATACCTTTCGCTTTGCTGTTGAAGTCTGTGAAATCCACTTAATTTCAAACTCAGACCTTTTCATCACCAACTCACGCACTTCGCCGCGCTTAATTCGGTACACTCACACCAACGGCACTTCAGTTCCTTTATGTATTTCCACATATTTAGGTACGAGTTCATAGAATCATCTACCTGCTACCACTACCAGTTTAATAACTGATTTTATACTTTATTTTTGCGTACTCGCTGTTTGTCCTTCCATCAATTGCTCATTATTCAAGGTTTTTAGCCTTGAATCGTTGAATATTGGAAAATTTACGCGTGAATTTGCCCGAGGCATTTATGCCTCAAACTTTTCCGCAATAGCTGGAAATGCTGGTAAAGTTTTTGCAGCGAATAAGCGCGAAAATGTGTGAAAAATTTGCTGTGGGCGAATTATTACAAATAAGGCAGAGATGGAGAGGCAGGTGGATCTATACAGGTGCATACTTTTATAAGCGCTGCATAAGGAGGGTTGGGAAATGAAGAAAAATTAAGTTGAAGAGCAGACCATAGGATCCCTTCTATTAAAATTGAATTGAGCGAATACTAAATATAATTAACTTTACTAGATTAGATAAGATTATATTTGTGGGGGGTTGGACAAGTCCAAGCACTCAGTCAGTAGACCATTGTACTACACCCGGATAGAAATCAGTAGAAAGAATAGAGATAGGAAAGATAGAAGGTGGATGGTAATAACGGATAGATTAGTTTGAGGTCACTCTTCCACAAATCTCTTAGATTCATTCATGAATTTTAAGAGATCCGGAAGAGGCATACTCTTCCCCTTTGACCATACTCAGTGTATCGCAACCCAATATCCTAAGTCTGATTCTGGCAAATGCAGTACAGCTAAAGAGAAAATGCTCTGCAGTGTCGTCATTCTCAAGACAGGATAGGCATATCGGGCTGTCTACGACCCCCATGGTAGCCATATGCTGACCACAGACGTTGTGCCCAGTGATTACACCCACCAGTACTCTCAGGTCCTTCCTGCTGAGTTTTAGGAGGAAGGTCGCTGTTTTCCTGTTTGGTTCTTTCACAAAGCACTTGGCTACTCCGCACGAGTTCAACTCAGACCAACGACCTCTGTGAGTAGACCTCATGAAGTCGTCAATCCATAGTTGAATCGATGCGGAATTGACACCTAGAAAGGGTTCAGGGCCTAGTGGCATACTTGTAGAGCCTTCATTTGACAATTTATCAGCTAACTCGTTCCCTGCAATACCACATTGTCCAGGCACCCAAATAAGACTAACTTTGTTGTGTTTTGCAACACTGTTCAGTTTTGTCTTACATTCACCGACTAACTTCGAAAAGCAGCGTGGGTTAGCAAGGGCTTTCAGTGCAGCTTGACTGTCACTATAAATTCCAATACTGTTGCAACGCCACTTTTTCTCAATTAGTTAGTACGCCACGTTCAAGATGGCATAGACTTCCGTAAGGAATACTGTGGCCATCTGACCTGTGGCATAGGAATACTTAGTGTCTTCGCCTAAGTACCATCCAGATCCGCTTCCATCGCTCCGTCTGTATAGAAAGTGTGCTGGTATCCCGTTAATAACTTCTCTGGACTTAACCATTGATCTCTATCTGGAATCAAAACATCATGCTTCCTACCGAAGCTAACGGCAGGCATCCGATTGTCTACCGGCATCGACAACAGTGTGCACCGCTCCAACAATTGGTGGTATATCTGACAGTGGCCAGTGCTTATTAACTTTACTATGTAAAATATTTATCAAATCGAGAGATTGTTTTTAGGGATAAAGCGCACGAAGCATATTGAGGAAGAATTAAAAAATATATACAATTTTCAAAAGCAAAGCAAACATATTTCAGTTAAAAAAATTGACAGTAGATTCTTCCATGGGAAGTGCAAGTGAGGCTCGATACCTTCCTCAGTATTTAAAAATGCTTCCAAAGCTTTTAACTTTCACTGTATACCAATACTTAAAATACTCGCATTTGCTCAATGTAGCTCTTTTTTGCGTTCTAGTAGCATACGCGGTTACCCCCTCCCACATTTCTTCTGACTCCAATATTTACTGAACTACGTCGGTCACAGACTTTTTCCTGTCTTAAAGCGTGGACGGTGCGAACTGTCATGTACCACGTCTTCTTCTGCATTGATGCACACAGGACAGTAAGGGCTGTCAGGGTGCCCAAACCTATGTAGGTTTTTTTGTGAATTGCCCGTTTCCTAATAGGAACTTTGTCAGGTGGTAGCTTGAATCGCCGAAACCTAGATTTAACCATGCGCGTTAATCAGAAATAAGTTGATAGGTATATCGTCACTTGTTGGATGTGTTCCATCGGTTTTGCTAGCTTGTTACGGAAATAAGTCGTTCGTTTTCTTTAACTGCTTTTTAACTTATTTCATCTCATCCGCGAGGATATCCGCTGATATCATACCGGCTATCTCCAACGCCACATTATCTGATTTAGTCTTGTAATCACAGCAAGCCCTTAGGGAACATAGCCTGTATGCAGAGAATAATTTTCTTTTATTATTTATGGAATGAAAAACGAAAACTACCGATAAGTAAAATTTGACAATGAACGACTATGAAGGAGCTCAAAATTTCTAATCCTCGTTTGACTAAGGCCGGATATTTGCTCGAGTGTCTCGCCATCCTCAGTGAAATGTCGGCAATCTGTCTCAGTAGGCAGACTTGACCGATACGTGCAACGCTTCAGGAGGCTAAAAAGAAGCTTAATAAACATTATGACTACAGTGCGCCTTCGAGTTGTGGTGTCGAAATGATTCCTTTCTATTTCTATTCTACCGTTCTACTATTTCACGGAACCCTCGGACGACTATTTGTTCCCCAATTTGAAGAAATGGCTGGCGAGGAAAGTTATTATGCAAACGAGGGGACTATTGAAGAAAATTTTTTTAGACTTGGACAAATCTTATTATTCGGAAGGGATCAACAAACTAGAATAGCGTTGGATGAAGCGTGTAAGCCTAAAATAAAAATATAAGAAAAATAATGTCACGTTTAGATTTAAAAATATTTTTTTCTCAATTTTTACAAGATAATCACTTTTGTTGTTGACGATTTTATTAGAGCTTACGTGTTTGGTTCTTTTTCTTTTGATTTTTCGTTAAAATCAATATGTTTCTATTTCCCTAGTTGGTTTTCACTTTTTCTACCACATTAGCAAATATAAACTATAATTTTAAACCGAACTGAAATTCAACCAAAAAAAGGAAATAGTTTGCAACCCTATTAGTCAACTAGCCAATCAGTCAAGCGTTAATTGTTTGCTCATTGTCTCGTTGGAGAATTTTATAAAAAAGTTAAATGTGTTTGGATATTTAGTTTTTTTCCTCTTACTTGGCATCCAAATTGCGGTTGCGGGCATTTGCCAACATACACATATATGTGTGTATGTATGTATGTATGGGTAAACCTATGCATGTACGCTTTATGCCGTCAAAAGGTCGTTAACGTCACCTTAACCCTGCTCCAACCCGAAAATTTGCTATGAATTTTTGTTGCATTGACGCTGATGGCAACATAGCAACACTTGCGCTTTTATGAATGGCTGGCTAAAAGGATATTTGTTGTTATAACTAATAAAAATTAGTGTTGCAAGAATATATGTAAGTGCATTATTTCGCATAAAAGCAATAGATATAAGCTCGATTGTGTGTACATATGAATATGTACACGGACCTATTAAAAAAGTTCAACGCATCACTATGAAAATGCTAAGTTCAGCAAAAAGTTAGTGAGTAGCAAAGCTGCAGCAGTATTAGTGTGCATGCATATAATCATCGATATATACCACGAAATGAAGAGACGAACTATGCAGCAAGCATTATAGTGCATGAACTGGTACTTGAGGGAAGTAGTTATACTAGTTCGAAAGTGACTAGAATGAAACCAGTTGCTAAATGGACACTTAGCGGTGTCTGCAAAATAAATTTTACTCTGCTACTATAAAAATGAGTACTTAGACTATTTTAAATATTGATGAAGTCAATCATCTGTTTTTGTTCAATGTAAACCAGTTCACTAACTGGTTTTGCACTGCCGCAGAGGTCGACTGTTTCATTAGGTGCTTTAATACAGATGCAGTGGCTGGCCAAGGGTTTTTCGTAGGGCATCACCATGCTTAAAATGCTAGTTTCTAGTTGCTGGTTTTGAAAAGAAAAAAAATTAACTAAATTAAATAAAATAAAAGCCGAAATACTTCAGCTATAAAGCAGGCTGGTTTTTTTTTTGTTTTGTTACGAAGTGTAAAAGCAACCAAGAACCTTAGTCAGTGTGGACCTTTAACGCCACTAAAAACACCTCAAGTCTGACGGTTCATCCTACAGGGATACCGATTTAGTAATTACATCTAGAGACCGTCGTGAGCAGTAAGCTCAATCACCATTTACATCCGTCGCTGTTCGTCTTGCTGCATTTTATCAATACGGCAGTTGTTCTTGCTGCTGCGTTCGTCTAGCATCATTCCTTCGCCTCCAATCAATGCTGCGAAGTACCACGATAATTCGTGTTGCAAAAGCATGCACCGCCTCCACTTTTCATTCGACTCAAGTATTTGTGGGACTAGATTATTGAGCGTTAGAAACACACCAGATTTGTTTACTAGGCCATCGAGTTCATTAGCGAACCTGCTGTAATAAAAGGCCAGATGTGCGGCAATACCCTCTTTGTTCAAGCATTCTGGGCAATAAGGACTACTAACCAAGTTTAGGCGATACAGATAGTTTTGGAAGCATCTGTGTACGCTTAAAAGCTGTGTCAGCAAAAAATCAACGTCTCCGAGTTTTCGACAGATCCACTTGTTACTCCGTAGAATCAACCTATGCGTCCACCTACTTTTTGCTGATGGATCCCATTTTCTTTGCCCAAAATCATCTATCCGGGAAGAAAGCTCTGAGGGTTTGAGTTCCTCTGTCGCCTTGGGATCTCGCGAGCAGTACATTAGCCCGGTTGTTTATAGGCATTCTGCTAGCTATGATACGAATAGCATCATCCGACACCGTCCTATAGCCACATGCGGTCCTCAAGCATTTGTTATACAGACCTGTAATACTTCTTTAAAATGGCACTTTTTTGCTTCCGCCTAGATTAGAGACGCCTACAGCATTATAGAGTCTATTACTGTAGAAAGAATTTTTCTCCTGGTACCCTGTGACCCTCCTATATTCGGTAGAGTGCCCATAAGTGCGTTGTCAACCTTTGTCGCCTTTACACTAACAGCTGTAAGACTTGCTGAATGTCAGTCTGAGTGCACGCCAACATATTTTATAGACTCTCGGCATTCTAAGAGTACATCGTGGCCATCAACTGATATTGGCTGCTTTTCTTTCTATTTTCTTTGTGTTTTTGCCAGCTAGCCGCAAGCTGGCGTTATTTAACCCCTCTGTATCCTTGTTATGGCATCATCACCTGCATGTTGCAGCCTATCGATCAGTTTATCAATCACTACGAGTGTGATATCATTGGCACATCCCACTATAAATGTCTTTGCGGGCATTTCGATGTTAAGAATGCCATCGCACATAGCGTTCCACAGTAGTAGTAGTAGTTAGTTCAGAACTACTTGATTTGACTGCAGGGTAGCTTCTCGTATAGCCGTGCATATGTACGTTAGTTGCCTTCTCGACACATTTCAATAACGTAAATTTATTACGCAAACATTTGCATATGCGAGTCCGCACATAGCATTTTTTTTCCAGCACAGAATTTGTAGCCTTTCACGTAAAATTTAATATTTTTATGAATATGCAGCAAATCCCTTCGCGAAACTCTACTCACTGCTACTGTACGGCACACATTCTGGTACGCTATGCTGAGCACAGAAACGCGCATATACACGTAAACATATACATATTCACATCCACCTATTCAGCTGATATCTGTCCGTCGGCCACACTTTGACTGCGAGCAGTCAGTCAATTCGTCTGCCAGCCAGTCAGTCCATGTCCGTCAATGCCTCCTCTATGTTGCAACGTAGTCGTAATAATCGTAATGGATTTGTCGATATGAGATTTTATTAATGCATCCATAACCAAGGCGCAAACCTTTCTCCTCTTTTCTCTTTTTTTCACCACATCAACACATTCATCTCATAAATGGCTCACTCTGTTCGTAGCGAGAGTGGTCACTGAATGCACTTGTGTGTGTGGTTGATTAGCTTACTGACCACCTCACTGTGGGTTGGGCTGTGTTGTTCTCTTTGAAAGGCCCTCACACTCTCCATCACCTCCAGGCATGCTCAGTTTTGCTTCCGATTGGTGTGACTTGGCTTTTTGATCTGCTGCTCACACACACATATTCACATAAGCAGTAAGCGTATTATACTCTATAATGGTGTGTAAACCTTTTGAACTGACGAAATGTAAACTAGCATAGCCCGTAAACTAAATGCAAATGTATTTGAGAGGCATTCACTTATGTTACACCTATTCGTGTGTGTGTGTGTGTGAATTCGTACATACATACATGTGTTACATATGTTCGCTTGCATTTTGTGCTTAGTCGACTTTGTGTGTTAAACATCGCATGCATGCATGTATTTTCCTGCTCGTGTACATAACTCTGTAATTTATCAAATCCTGCCGTGTTGTGTGCGAACATCATTTCATAATATTTTAATATTTTGTGCAAAATTATATATAGTTATAATTCTATTGAGTGGGGAATTACAAGCTCGATGCATAATTGAGAGGTTAGCATTAAGGTAATGGAAAATTTAGTTAAATAGACTCATATGAAAGTTGAATTTATTATGTAATCGAGATAAGAAGTCATGTTGTGTAAATATATTAACAATGAAGGTTTACACAATTTAATGGGAATCTTTTGATCACAGCTTTTAAATAGTAAGAGGTTATGAGCAGGTGAATATCATAGCTGGGCAAAATGAATTCTAGCAGCTAAGTTGGCTATAGTCCATAGCAACAAAAACCACTAAGGTTAGTGCTGGTTTGTACTACAAGCTTTTATGTTACATAATATTATTCCTTAATTTTAATTAAATTTAACTATTTATTCAATTTTAAATGAAATAAATGAATTAAATAAAGTAATTCAAGTAAATAAGTTTATTAAATTAAATAGAATATTTGGAAATACACACAAGTTTTACTGTAGTAATGCTGGCAGAATTTTATTTGCTTAAACGAATATATATTAAAATACTATTTAACGCAGTGTATTTTGGGGAAAACGAAATCCATTATTTTTACTTTTTATTTTGCACAAATGGTTTAAAACTATTTCACGGGCAATCTTTAGCTTCTTATCAACATTTTCTTTAACATCAAAAATGCCTGTACGGAATCTGCCCGACCTGCACTTTTGCTTTTATTTAAGAAAAACTGTAAAATATAACTAATTTTTTCTTTGTTGTCTTCCCCCAGATAATAACCTGTAATGCACAACTGAATGGAATAAAAAAGAACAGCAAACGATTTTTTTTTATTTGATATGATACCTTGCTAACGAGTTCAGGTTCATATTTCATTTGATCGATACTTTACAAAAATCGATTACCTCATCCATCTACCGAGAAAACAATGTATTTCTTTTTCCCAAAACTTATATGAATCATCGTGTAGTATAGCTACTTAGCAAGTTTCGGTAGTTTATTTTTCTCTGCTTAATTTTCGCGATCTTTGTATGAAAAGATAGCTCTTTCTTCTAAAAAACCGAATACATTCAAGTTTCAAACCTTGTGCAGATGTAAAAAATGTAACAAATTCCCATCAATCTTTCACACTTTTCAGTCACAGTTTATAGAAAAATTGGTATGTAGTGTTATAGCCGCTTGAATTTTGATACAATAGAATTCTAGTTTGAAGAGAGTCTAAAATCTACTGATTTTTTACGATTTTTTTGTTGACGGTGTCTTCATAGGAATGATTTCAGACAGAAGGCAGCACTTGAAAAATATTTTGAAGATAAATTTATACAACATTTTTTCTACTGTTTCAAAGGCATTACATTCGCAATGGGAAAACCATATTTCAATAAGAGGAATAACAGTGAAAAATAAAGAATGTAAAGCCATAATTTTCTTTCATTGAGGACCTTAAACGCCGAGCTCATTACTTGCCCCTCGCAAAGGGACTATCACTTAAGTGAAGGGAAATCATTTATTATCTAGCCTTTTCAACGCAGAAGAAGACTTTTGCTTTATTCATTACCAATATAAGTTACAACATCGAGTATCATAGGGCCTGAAGCATTTGGCTATTCAGAGCTATTCTTATGACATCACGTAGTCAGTGAAGATGTTCCATATGGGTAAGGCTTTCTCAAGTGGGCATCAAAATTACCAAAGTGAATATTTTGCGATGAAATTCAGCCAGGACTGAGTTCTATCATCCAGAAACACACTCAGAAAATTTTGTTGTAAAATTATAAATAGTTTTTTTTTTATTAACTATCGAAGTTTTTTGCAGCGCTTGAATAATTATCACATTTCTCGTAAAGTAAGTATCCGATTACAACGATTTTTCAACTGCAGACTGATAAAGGATGATATTTTCCAAAAACGTTATTTTTGTTCCGAAACTTGATGTTTTGTTTTTGTAAAAAATTTTTTTTAATAAACAATTAAAAATTTAACTAATTTCTGCGCCTCTGGGATGAAAATTTTTTAAGGATATTAACGTAATAAACATCTGTGCATTTATGTATGAAAAAAAATGCGTGCAATTCGAAAAGGATTAATTATAATTAATTTTTTTGTGCCAGAATGCGCGCTTTGACTTACGCGGACGCGCACGAACACACAAACGGCGACTCGCGGGCGGCTTGCGAAAAACCGTTTTAGACACGTCTCAACGCGATATGCTTCCGTAAGATCAGTTTTGCCGACTTTTCCATTACTGGTGTTTACTTGTTTTTAAAGATTGGCCATATAAATAATTTACGTATAACAGAATTTGCGCTTTGACTCTCGCGGAAATGCGTAATGATAATTAAATCAAATGTATTCAAAGGAATGTATAAGCTGTCATGCAAGGTTTCATATATACTTCTTTATTACTAACGTTTATGTTTACATATCAGATCTATACCTACTTTGTAAGTTCAGTCAGCAAATGCCCTTAAAATTTCTCGCTGAAAAACAACAACAATTCACGGACGGACACAAAAAGTGAAAAGATATAGAAAGTTATATAGATATCGCATATTCATTTGTTATTTCGAGAAAAAATGAAAATCATTCAGGCTTTTTACACTTTTCATGTAGTTTATTTTTACATAATGGGTATAATTTTAGATTGATCGTGGGCTGAAAATATTTTGCACTCGATGGAATTTTTAACTTTTGGAATAAAAGAATGGAACTGCCTCGTATTTTTCAAATTTTGCGCTTTGGAATAGCGCTTTTTCAACTTACTAGAGTGATTTTCATGTTCTTGTTTATTGCAGTAATCAAAACTAATTTTCTTCATCATCAGACCGATAAAAATTCTGAACAGCTTCAATTATATTTGGATGGATTGGGCGACCTTTTTTTCTCTCTGGTTGCGATCCAATGCCTTTCGATTTCCGAAGTTTTTTATCTGCAGCGGCCATTCGTCGAGACACATGAAAATATTCACGAATTTTTTTAATCGTCCATGAGTCTGGGATGAAAGTGAGCACATGTATTTTATCTGTACGATTGTTTTTACTATTAAGCAATACCAGCAATTCTTCAAGGTTTTTGTCAAATCCTCCGATTTCAGAATTTCTAGAAAGACGCGCACTACAGTCAGTCCCTTTTTTCAACTCATCAACGCTCGCAGCTAATTTTACTTTTTCTTTGTTTGTTAGACAAGAGACTCGGCGAATTTTTACCGGGCTCACGCCAAATTTTTCTAGTAAATTATTGATATTATCAATTTTTATTTCGTTATCAACAGCCGCACAAGTGAAATTTGGATCTTCTTGTTCATTATCTTCAGTAGTAATAATTTCGTTAGGGAAATTTTCAACGGGATTCGGAGGATCATTTTTGAAAGTTAGGCCAACCTGTAAATGATGCATTTATAATTATAAGTACACTTAATATGGTATTTTATTAAGTATGTGGAACATACAATAGGGGAGACGTGAACTTTTCCTTGGTATAAAGACGTCCTGCAAGAACGGCACACAAATTGTCCAGCTATTTCGCTAAATTTCACATTTTGGTCACTTATTCGGACTAGATTTGTGTAAACACGACTATGGTTTTGTTTTCCGAAAGGGTTACAACAACGATTTGCATGTGGCATTATATTAGTCTATACTTAGTTTTGTACACATTAACGTACGCGATTTACATCATATCACAGTTTTTATTATCACCGAAACACATCACCACAGCAGTTGGAAGGAGACTAGACACAACTAATGACAATGTCGGCAAAACTGATCTTACGGAAGCATATCGCGTTGAGACGTGTCTAAAACAGTTTTTCGCAAGCCGCCCGCGAGTCGCCGTTTGTGTGTTCGTGCGCGTCCGCGTAAGTCGAAGCGCGCATTCTGGCACAAAAAAATTAATTATAATTAATCCTTTTCGAATTGCACGCATTTTTTTTCATACATAAATGCACAGATGTTTATTACGTTAATATCCTTAAAAAATTTTCATCCCAGAGGCGCAGAAATTAGTTAAATTTTTAATTGTTTATTAAAAAAAATTGTTTACAAAAACAAAACATCAAGTTTCGGAACAAAAATAACGTTTTTGGAAAATATCATCCTTTATCAGTCTGCAGTTGAAAAATCGTTGTAATCGGATACTTACTTTACGAGAAATGTGATAATTATTCAAGCGCTGCAAAAAACTTCGATAGTTAATAAAAAAAAAACTATTTATAATTTTACAACAAAATTTTCTGAGTGTGCTTCTGGATGATAGAACTCAGTCCTGGCTGAATTTCATCGCAAAATATTCACTTTGGTAATTTTGATGCCCACTTGAGAAAGCCTTACCCATATCTTTCGCAGAACTTTTTCATAGATTGCGCGTTGATTGATGTTGTCTTCGCCCATGCCTCTGCGCCAAGACCATTCAAAGTATACCCATTTTTTTGCGAATATGAATTTTTTGTTTTGAATCCTATTTATGCCTGTCATTCAAATAGACTTGAAAGGGTACAATGAAATTTTATGATACTCGCTCTGTAACTTCTTCATTTCTCTTATCCACTGCCACCATGCAGGGCTCGGTGCATGCCAACAAATCTGCGCTCCCTTGCCTTCAGTCCTTGATGTTTGTTTTTGATATTATTTGTGGTTCTGTTGTTTGTCCCGAAGTTCTTGAGCAGATTGGCTTCAATGTTCCTCACAAAATTTTACGAATTTACTATCCATTTGACGCCAAAACAGTCAAATCAAACTACTACAACTTTGCCCCTATTACGAGGGCTTTGACTGTAAAATAATAGCGGCTACAACTCGGTAGGTTACGACAAAGCTCTCCAAGAAAGCTTCTTATAAACATCACAAGAGCCTACATAAAACTATGGACTAACATTTGTAGGAAAAAAATGAAGATGCTTATTATAAAATTTTTCTACAGTTACAATTTTGTATTTACATAACGCAGAAGTGCTCGCATTTAAACGCTTCAAGTGGCCTGCTTTTGCAGCGCCACTCATTTCATTTCAGCTCAGACGATGATTTTTCGCATTTTAATGCAAATTTATTTATTTCCTTTTTTGTTATGGAAATCAAGTTGCAATTAGTGCGTTCAACAGTTTGAGACAATATTTACAAAATACTTAAAAGTAGTTGTTTTTGAATAATATCAAACAAAAAGAGAAAAAAGTATTTAAATAGGAGCAGCAGCAACAAAACAGCTGAGAGCAGAGATTGCAGCTGCAACAGAAACTAACGTAGAATAAGCTGGGGGAGTGAAGGTAGCACAGAGCGACTAGGGCTTTTGGTATTGTGGTTGAAGCGCTGAAGAGGTCGGATGCTTTTCCTAAATATGTGTGTATGTGTGAGTAATTACGTTGATGTGTTTTTTTGTTTGTGTGCGGCACATTTACGCGGTCGCGCTAGCGTGGCATTCAACGTGTTGCCATTGCGGTGCGTTGTAATACCCGTTAACCCTACGTTGCTGGCAGACAGACAAACCGCGTGCTTATGGAGGGGAAATCATGACAAGAAATAGAAAATACAGCACATTTAAATACATATATAACGCACATACATACATCACATATACATGCATACATATACACACATCACCAGAGAGGTCGTCAGCCGGATGCTGAGTTGCACAAACCAACAGCCCGATAGACAGGCAGTTAGCGTAGACGGACCTCTCATAAAATGCGTTGCATACATTTAGGAGCCACTGACAACTGGCATGTACGCACGCACACATGTATGCGCACATATTTTTACAAGAATTGCACGAGGCTTGCTAACGAAATGTAATACAGAGCAGAGGAAAAGGACAAAGGAAGAAAGGGAGGCTGTGGAGAAAAAACAGCCGCGTGATTCTCAAAACAAATAAACAGGGTTACGGCACGGAAGAGAAAGCGCGGCCTTTGTTGGCTTAAGATTAGCGGGTTGGCGGGTTGGAAATAGCGCCAAAGGTTGCCACATGATGCTATTACTCGTAGCTGTCTGTCAGCAAAAACTAACTCATTATCGCGGAATTTTTCTGCTTTTGCATGCGATTTGTATGCAACATTTTTTGCACATTTTATAATCCTTTATTTAATTTTTATTTTCAAATTTTTATTTTATTTATTTTTTGTGTCTTTGTTTTTTAACAAAAGCCGGCTGCGAAGGAAGTGTGCAGGCGTAGTAGTTGAATGAGGAAACGTGGCTGTGAAACCATTATGTAGTAGAATTTTAATTAAAATTAATTACATTAAGTGCAGCGCGCAAACAAACATACCGAAACTAGCAACAAAAGCACAAAAAATAACTTAAATGGTAACAATAACAAAGAAAGTGAAGAGCAAAATAGGGGAAACGCAACTGACTAGCAGAATAGTGAAAACGCGCGCTGAGCGACCGACGAAAGCAAAGCGTTGGAGGGAAAGCCACCAGTTGATGAGCGAAGAGGGCCAAAGTAAGTAGGCTACTGTTGCAACAAAGAAACACTATGCGAGTGGGCGTGGTGCGGACACACCGCGTGCCGTTGGTGGCGAGCAACAGCCGTGGGTGCGTGCAAGTTGTAAACAAAAGCCTAAAATAATAATGAAAATAAAGGAAAAGACCTGAATATGTGAAGAAAAGTGGGTAAGAATTGACATTTAGTTAAAAGACAAGTTGGTTTGATGCCGCGGCCTAACATGCCATAGGGTAGCAGTGCGCTTGGAACTATTTTTGTTGCCTACCATCTATATCAAATTTTTATGTAGTAGGATATTTTGCACTCTCCATATAAATAAATTACTTTTGAACCCTCAGCTGAAAAATTTAGAAAAAAGTTAGTGACATTTTTTAGCAACTTCAAACTTGCGCGTTATTATCTTACACCTCATATCATATAATTAGTCATTCTTTAACTCCAATCAAACTCTACCTCTACTCCTACTCCTTTTTTCAATATTTTCTTCACGTCAACTTGCTTACTACTATTTTTTTTAATTTTAATTTTATTCCTAATGTGTCTGTGATCTGGGATTTGAATATGTATGCTATTTTTAAGACTAATAATTGCGAAAATAGCCAATGGTTGTATATTTGACGTAAATAAAATAAATAAAATAAAAAATACTAAAATCTATTGAAATATTACCTTTTTAAACAGTTGGTTTAAACAGCTGACGCACGTTTCGTGTTTTGTTTCCCTGTCAAACATCTTCAGTTTGGTTTATAATTTAACCATGAACCGTCTTATAAAAGAACAACGCTTGCAAATCATTCAATTTTATTATAAAAACGCGTGTTCTGTTAAGAAAATTTAAGATCCACTTTTTTATCGAAAAATTGTTTTTCAATGTTTACATAAATAAGCAGAATTGTCGATTTTGGCGCGAAGATCAGCCAGAAGAATCGCAAGAGCTACCAATGTATCCAGAAAAGGTCACAGTTTGGTGCGGTTTATGGGCGGAGGTATGGAGGTATCATTGGACCGTACTTCTTCAAAGATGCTGCGAACCGTAACGTAACTGTGAATGGTGAGCGCTACCGTGAAATGATATCCAATTTTTTTGCCCAAAATGCAAGCGCTTGACTTGCATGACATGTGGTTTCAGCAAGACGGTGCCACATGCCACACAGCACGCGTAACAATGGACTTGTTGAGAGTCGAGTTCGGTGAACATTTTATTTCACGTTTGGGACCTGTCAATTGGCCACCCAGATCGTGCGATATAACGCCTTTAGATTATTTTTTGTGGGGCTATGTTAAAGCTCATGTCTATTCAGACAAGCCTGCTTCAATTAACGCATTGGAAGACAACATTAAAGCATTTATATGTGAGATACAGGCCGAAACATTGGAAAGAGTATGCCAAAATTGGACTAAGCGGATGGACCATTTGAAGCGCAGTCGCGGTCAACATTTGCATGAAATAATCTTCGAACATTAAATTACAATATATGGACTGTACTACCGATTTAAATAAAAATTACATGCATTTTTCTTGAATTTTATGTGTGTTTTTTTGAAAAACTTTCTTATAGCTCTTAGCTGTAGATCAGCCCTACAAAAAACTTCACAATTCTATACCGTGTATCTTTTTTGATACATACTTTATTATTATTTAAAATGAAACAAACCAATGTGTTTTTAACTAGATTTTGAGATAGTTATAAAATTAAGCTTTATTGACGCATTATGTACAAATATTTTCCATATGTTTGTCTTTACAATAAGGTTTTTTGCATTTGCTGCAATATAAAGAGGTCCATTTGTTTTTATTTTCTCCGGAACTATAACACATACAACATCTTGTTCGATTCTTTTTTTCCAAACTTTCCATTTTAGCCTTTTTTGATGATCCAGCTTCGTTCTCGTCTGCACTGTTGACGACGCCAGTAAAGAAAATCGACGAAAGCATGCCATTTTGAGTACGTTGGGATTGTTTTTCAACATAAGGTTTAGCTAATGAAATGGCTAGTTCATGAAGAAAACACTTGCGTTTTGTGTGCTGCCTTGTAGGCTTCCAGTTTGGATCTATTTCATTATATGTATATAATATATGAGTTTAATGCTGAGATGTCCATCATATTGGAAAAAACTGCCATAGTCCAACGATTGCAAATTTATCTTCACTTCTTCTCTCTCGTGGACTAAGTACGTCATCAAAACGTATAACTTTCAATACATATAAAAATGTTTTTTCGGTCATAATTGTGCGAAATATAGGTCGCCCATATGTAGTATCGAATAAATCATGCAAAGCTTCATTTTTAGATCTATATAAGTATTCCAAAAAAACAATTTTTTATTTATGATATTTTAGTTTTTGAATATATGTATTAACGTACTTATATACACCAGCCAATATCAAAACAGCCAGAACAGCCAGAAGTAGATCTTCATCAATTTCTAAATGTTTATCTCCATGCAATTCTTTCCCATACTTATTCGAATTTTCAATTATTATTTTCGTAATCGATGTAGGGAAAAATAATGGCATGGAATCTCGGATGTTTCCAACTCGGCTAGATGCGTTTCTTGTTATGTACTCCTAAAAGAAGTAAGTCAGTATGTAAATTGAAAAATCGAAATATAAAAAAGCACAGTTAGTAACCTGGTCTCAAACTAATGACGTTTTCCGCCCTTGAACGACCGATGGTGTATGGCTCTGGATTCCATATGGTACCATCTTTTGCAGTATATAACGGATGAATATCAAAGTTGAGACCAATATTCTCAGAAATATCTGATAAAAAACTTTCATTTGAGTCATTTTCAAACACATAGTCCTCCGCCTCAGTTTCTGAATTGGAAAAATTTCCATTTTCAGATTCATCGTTTGAACTGTTATCCAGAACTTCATTCACCAGCTCCTCTAAAGTTAAATATTGCGGACGCGACTTTTTTGAACCAAACTTCACTAACAATCAATTATTCACAAAAAAACGTCCGAATAATGTCAAAACAAGGATGAAACTAAAACTATTCGCACGAAAAATCATTAAAAATTTCATATGTATCAAATATGATACAATGAGTAGAATTATGAAGTTTGCTTTTTTCTCGCGGCCTACTTGATTTTAAAATTTGAAACTCAGTTTAAAATGCTTATATCAACGGAACAAACAAAGTCATAAAAGTTGAGGTAAATGTGGACGAATTTATTGGCTTCTAAAATATGAAATGTATCATTTTTGATACAAAGAACGATCTACGGTTAAAAAATCACCCTTTATAAATTTAATTTAAAAGTTTTGAATTTTGATGAAAAGTTTTAGTATTTTTTTTTTCTATTTTGTATGAAATTTATATATGGATTTATGTGATTTTTATTACCTGAGTAAAAAAAGAGTATTGAGCATTCAAAAAAGCCAAAAAAAGTTAGTCAAAACTGTTCCAAGTGATGAGGTTCTATAACTTTGTCACGGACGGTATGTATACACATAAGTAAATGTGAAAGAAAATTGAAAATGAAAATAGTTCATACAGTTCATTACACAATTTATATTTCTCATGAAACTCATGCATTCTTCGCTTCGAACACTCTCGTCTAATAAGCAAGCATACAATTTATTATATCCTAGGACTTCCGAAAAAATACTAAGATTTACTTGAGTTTGATCGATTTGAAGATATTTCCGAATATTCAGTTCCTTATAGGAACAAAATTACTTTTTTTTTGAAAATATTTGTTTTTTTCCCAAAAATTTACCTGAGATGATAAAAGTTTTCTGAAAATATATTTTCTTCCAAACATTTACATTTACTTAGATGGTAAAAGAGTTTTCGAAAATATCTTTTCTTCCAAAAATTTACCTTAGATGATGAAAGACTTTTTGGAAAGACATTGTTTTTTCACAAATTTACCTTAGTATATAAAAACTTTTTTTTTAATTTTTTTTCCACAATTATACCTTAGATGATGAGAAATGTTTTGAAAATGTTTTCTCGTTTTCAAAAATTTACCTTAGATGATAAAAGATTTTTTTCCAAAAATGTACCTTAGACGATAAAAGATGTTTGAAAATATTATTTTCCCCCAAAAATTTACCTGAGATGATAAAAGATTTTTGAAAATAGTTGCTTTTTCCAAAAATTTACCTTAGACGATAAAAGATTTTAAGTCTAAATGATCTACATAAATAAGTTAAAAAAATATACGCAACGGAATCAAAATTATAAAATTTTCGGAAGTACATTAAAATCGGTGCAGCTTACATAAATCTTAATGGCTTACCGAAATATTTTGGCTTAAGTTTTTTAAATATAAAAAAATTTTATAATTACGATGAAAAAACAGTTTCTATTTTTTTGAAATTTTTTCGCTCATCGTATAGTGCAAATCTATTCAATGGGAAATCTGAACTGATGCCGGTAACTATTCCTTGACAGCTGAAAATGGCAAACTGTGTTGGCATTTTTGTCCAGTAAGTTGTCATCAATTGTTTAACGCCAGAATAAGGCTTCTAAATTGTGGAAATTTACTTTGAAAAAAAGAAATTAATCTGCTCACAAAGTTTATTGAAGGAAGTGTTGAAGAAGGCACCGAAATGTCGATTCTTCGCCGTTCTATACTTGTTGTCATGTATCTTTCGACTATGTGGATAATTTTACATAAAGAAAGTGCCTATGAAATACAGATCGTGCAAGAATTGAAGCCAAATTACTATCGTTTGCATTACATATTTGCTGATTGAATTCATTATGATTTATTATTCAAATCTAGTTGAAAAAGTAGTCAAAACTTTTACTAATCGAACGGATCATGTAAATCGTAGCCACGGCGAAAATAAATTTATTCCAGCAGTATTTCTGTTTTTAGTATGATTTTAAGTCCTCAATCTCTTAAAAAAACCACCGATAGATAAATTAGCTTGCAACATTAAAGATATGATGCATGACAATTAGCTCTGCCTTTGAAAAACGCAATGGTAATACGGCAGGCAATGGCAAACCTTCAAGTGTATTTCCTCATAAAATGTCTCGGTATAAAACTGCAGGGCCTTCCATTTGTGCAAAAACATCGAGACGCTCAACTCAAATAGGAAGAGAGTTCCATAAAATGTTCTATAGAGAGTGTTAGCGCCTATTGCTTTTCATTAATGCCTAGAAAAACTAAAATTTATTATCTAACTTAACCAAAGTACGATTATTAAGACATCCCAAATATAGCACGAAATTTGTTAAAATCTGTTATAATCTGCTTAAGCTAATCGAGCTTTCCATAAAGCACTAAGCTACTCAAATTTCTCTGTCCTTGCTCCAACCAGCAAATACATCTCTTCTCAAACCTTCTTGGCTTACATAAAATAAAATACATACACACGCCTACATACGTGAACTCATATTTTGGTCCTGTCCCACTTTAGGTACACACGCTCGCCTGCTTATCTACCTACATTTGCATTTGTTTTGCCATTCATTACAAAAATTTGCTGCAACTTTTGCTTTCAGCATTTTGATATCTGCTTTGCTTTACGATGGCGTCTTCCGTATTTTGTTTTCTTATAAAATGATTGATGACTTTTCGATTCGTCATGGTTGCTGTGGCTGCTGGTGTAGTTTGGAGTGGGCAACACTTTCGCTTAGATATCAAATGGCGGAGGGTGGATGAGAAATTTGTTTTCTTTTTTGATTACTTCTTTTCTTTTGGAAAAGGGAGGAAAGTGGGGTGAACAACGATTTCGGCTTGAGTATGGCTTAAGGGAGTTTTTTTGGTGCCAGTGATGATTATGCTGGTAATCGTAGAGAAAACCTGAAGTAAGTGTTGTTATATGTTAATTATCGGCAATTGTGATTTATACAACAATTTACACAGATGAGTTTTTCCCAAAGTCACAGCTTAATTTTAGTTTCAGTTGTTAAAAGAATTATTACTATTTTATTTCGTGAAGCGTAAAAGAATATAATTTGGCTTCAGTGGGAGAAAATATTTCGATATTGAGAACACGTTTTTGTTATAGGCGAAGCATTCAAAAATAAAGGCTTTACTTAAAAGATGTTCTTTAAACTGGCATGCTCACGGGATTAAGGTGGGAAAAATATAAATTTAAAAATATAAATATAATTTATATTTTGAATTTTTGGCACATCTCCTCAGTACGATGCGTTGTGTACCGAAAATCTTAAGCCTCGTAGCTATATTTTTCAAGTGTATTGAGTATAGTGAATGTATATTTATTTCTTCTTCTTCTTTCATAGCGTTACATCGCGGGGTGCGTCAAAGCTTTCTTCAAAATGCTCCTCCAAAGCGCCCTATCTTGAGCTGTTGCTTCGTAGTTAAGTATTCCCAGCTTCTTAAGATCGTGTTCCACTGCGTCTATCCAACGGTTCCTCGGTCTGCCTTTGGCCTTCACGCCCATTAGCTTTCCTGTCAAGACTTTCTTCACGGTACAGTCAAAAGGCATACGGATCATATGACCTAGCCATCTTATGCGCTGCGCTTTAACAAAACGCACAGCTGTCTCGTTCTGAGTTAGATCGTTCAGTTCCGAGTTCAATCGAATTCTATAGGTACCATCATCCATTCTTATTGAGCCAAAGATCTTTCTTAAAATTTTTCTTTCCATGCGAGCAATCTGAGCACAATCATCAACCTTAAGAGTCCATACCTCACAACCATATGTTAGGATTGGTCGAATAAGAGTCTTGTACATAGTGAACTTTGTAGCTTTAGACAAAAGTCGGGACTTGAACAAGTTAAGGTCGGCGTAATACGCTTTGTTGGCGGCGTTGATGCGATCCCTGACGGCGTAAGTTGAATCACCGCTACATGCGAACATAACTCCTAGGTACTTAAAATGCTGCACTGCCTCAAAAGTATAGACATGGAAATTTGGCATCTGTGCAGGCCGCCTCAATTTCAACAGATATTTGGTTTTGCCCTCGTTTACAAAAAGGCCAATATCGTTCGTAATTTTGTTATTTATTTAATATATATGTATTAAATTCTGCATGAAGTTGTGAACATTTTTTTTAATGTTTTGAGAAATTTTAAATTTTTTCTATAAATTAGATAAATATAGAAAATTGCTTAAAATTCTTACTGTACATATATATTTTTTACTACATTCTATCCCTAAGTACGGATGAATTTTCTGATATATTACATATGTATTGTTTTTTTTTTTAATTTTTTTTTAAAACGAGAATTTTTATTCTTTAGAATGCGTCGTTGGTCTACGCAAGTACTTAATGGCCTGTGTTATACATAATTTAGTGTAACCTTATGTACATGTTATTTGTAGGTCTTGAAAATTACATGTTATGATTACGCTTCATACATATTAACCTCTATTCGGTAAGTAACCCATCTAATACCGTTGAGAAAACATGATGTACGCCTATCAATAGGGGCATCTCAGATCCCACTGCCATTCAGTTATATTGATGTAAGATTGATGCGAAGAGAATGCTAGCAGGTGAGAGCGTCGTCGTAATACTGCTGAGCACTATTCAAAAGGGTAGCTACGGTGCACGGTTGATTGCGAAGAGCGTCGCTGAGTATAGCGGTGTTTTATCGCGGCAGCAAGAGTGCAGCTAGTGCAGCTACCTAGAGTAGACGCTGCGACTGTGTTAAGAGAGTGGAGTGCCCATGAGTGTATGGATGAGTGTGTAGATGATCATATTGAGTGTAATTACGCTGTTAGGTGCGGGCGTACAAATACGTACTGGCGACTACGGCTTCTGCTTTGCGAACTGCTGATGAGATTAATTAGAGAGAGATTGAGTAGAATGGGGTTCAGAAAGGCAGACAAAATGTGCTCGAACCCAATATACGAGTATGAAAAAATTTAAACATCCTTCTATAGCCGCTCGCGCAGTCGTGCGTTAAAAAAAAACTTAATACAAATATATATAAAAGAATAAAAATACATAGTAAAAACATCAAAACAAAAAAAAAATCGTTGAAATATTTAACTACTTTGAGCCGCCATTCTCGTTTATATTAGTTAAGGAAAAAAATATTTAATACAGTTAACTTTACAATCAAGGACTTTTTCTGATTTTTGTAATTTTCATTTATTCCTTAATCGCCTGAAAAGAAATTCCTAAAGTATGCTTCTATACTCAAAGGCTAGTGGTCTTGCCTCTTAATCAATTAAACTACAAAAACTCAAAACTGCTGGACAGAGTTATTAAACGTACGCAAGGTTTCTATTTGAGAGACATAAATTTAGGCGCTAATGCTACATACTCCATGTGCTTAGTTATAAAATAAAAAAATAAAAAAGAGTTTATGTAATTCGCAATTCGCTTTGCTGCTCAGCTTCATTGAACTAGAAATATCTAACAGGAGTTTTTATTAAATTTATGGCGAATACATTTTTCACAAAAAAATTAATTTATTATTTATCTACATAGCTAAATAAAGATAATAAAATATTTACAGGCACATGACCGTCATAAATTTTCGACGAAACACGAAATTAACAGCCTGTGAAATCTAAATAAGTGACCTTAATTTATTTGGTTACCAAACAGCAAAAATTCGCTTGCTTAAAAAAAAGCAAAAAAATTTGAATAATATTTGATTTATAAAAAAAATTGGAAATTATGCGAACATTTCGAAATTTAAATTTTTTTTTTTTTTTTTTTTTTGTTTTCATTGAGAAAATTTCGCACTCATGAGCCGAAAACAACAAACTAATATTGCCGTCATACAGCAAATATCTGAAAACTTCTTTAGCAATTTTTTTTTGTTGCAATTCTAGAATAAAGTCTATGTATTTTGTGCCACCAAGCACCGTTCCGACTCTAGCTGTATTTTATTCTCTCACTTAATTCTCTTTTTTCTTTTCAAATTAGTAGCTGCATGTACATAAAAAAGGTGGAGGGGAAAAATATAAAATAAAAAATCAAACAACAATAATAGCAACGCAAAATGCTTGCGTAAAAACCTTACAGCTATTTGACAAATATTAAAAAGTTTTAACAACATTTTTTCTGAGCAATTAACTACCGCTTTCGCGTAGCTACAAATTAAAAACTTTGACATACATATGTAGTCTACAAATAAGTGCGGTGGTGGTGGCAGTGGAACCGAGAGGAAGTTCAAGTTGGTCAGGCGCAGCGAGTGAGTGAGTGATGTACAAATACTCGTATAACAGTAAAAAGTGAGTTTAAAAAGTCAGAAAGTTTGGCTGAAAAGTTTATGAAAAAAAATAAAATAAAAAAATGCTACCATTAGAATAGAGGAACAGAGGTGGATTTTTGGAAAGTCAGCTTCTAGTGCGAATGTATGAAAATATCAAAATCACAAACAAGCAAATAATCTTTTGTTACCGTTCACTAAAGTTTTTTAGTCAAATTGAGTGAAGGGATGTGGCTTGCAACTTTACTCTCAATATGAGTAAGACCGCACGACGATTGAGTTAATGACAATCATTGAGTGTAAAATTTTGAAATGCGGAGTTCCAAACTTACACGCACGTTTGTACATACACATGTAGTAGTATACATATGTACGTAGCAGAGGTGCCAGTACCGAGATCCTGATATTCTGGGAAAAGGGGATCCGCATTCTGCAGTTGTGGTTAGGATTACTAAATATTTACTAAATTTAGGAAAATTATTTTTCGGGATCATATGCAGCATTTCGGGATTATATTATACATATCCCAAAATTTCGGGATATAAAAAGTCGATAATGGCATGCCTAAAATGGACATGCATACAAAATGAAAAAAAAGCCAATTCCAATGGGTGGGCAATATGATAATTAGACATCACTAACACAAAACCCAATACGAAAATTCAAGATTTGAAAAAAGTTATAAGTAAGACTTAATTAACATTCCGCTTTGCTTGAAGAGCAACAATTCGCAAAACTTACTCATCTAACACCCCTCTCCCTCTGAACGTAACCTGTCGAAATAGCAAGTTTCCTGGGCCTACCTTTAGATGAGCCAGACGAGTCGATCGGTGATACACTCTATACGGACGGGGCTTCTATGACTACAACACTACTACTATTACTACAACAACAACAAAAAAGGCAACAAATCTCAAGTTGTGTGTTTACAAGCCAGTTAGGCTATTAGTTAGTGTTATTCTCTATTTTACTTACCAATGGATCCAAATATTAAAGTCATATAAATATTTGGAGGGAGATGTCTGCTCTCAAGCAGGCTGCTTCCCTTTAGGTTAAAAAAATTAGCATCGGGTATGATTGGCTAAGCTCAATCGAGTCCTGGAGCGTGGCTTACAAAGTATTGTTTGCAAAATCTGAACTCATTTTCGTTAATCTTGTATAACACACTCTTCAAAGCATATTTCTAGGTGTTGCCAAGTATCAGAGTTCACTAACTTTTTCTTTATTTTCTATACCCTCGCATGTCTCCATTTCGTCTCTTTACTCTTCTAACACTAATGTTAACAACTTGACTTCTATGTGACCTTGCAGCCATGAACTCATAGCATCTCATTTATAATATTTTGTTTTTTTCCTTTTAGTGTTTTTTTCTCTTTATTATTCTTCCAAGTCAGCCAACTTAAAGCTCAAACTGCATTACAAATTTGTTTCCTCTCCCCATCGGCTTCACTTTCGTCTCTTACTTCCCGCTCACCTGCATAATCGCTTACAAATTACAGTCTACGTGTTTTTGATTTCGCACTCTTTGTGCAGCAAAGCGTAAATGCATTTTATTTACAGTAGAAAAGGCCCATAAAAGTGCATAAAATGGCGCTGCAAAACAATATTGAAATACAATGCCAAGAAAGAATTGCTTCTCCATGAAAAATATCAACACACGCAAAAAAACGTCTAAACAAGTGAATGAGTGCAACAGTGCGAATAGTAAAACGTCTGGTCGTGGCTGTGAAAAGGCGAATATTAAACGAATTAAACATTTTTATGAGCGCTTAAAATTTGCGTACTTAAGTAATTTATATTAAAGTAAAATTTTAGTACTTAAGTATATTTTTAGTAGTGCGCAGGCACAGGAAAAGTTTAATTTTTGCAAATAATTATTTTTTGCTTCCCAACATATGTTTTTTTTTTTCAAATAAAAAATATGTTGAATATATGAAATTATTTTTGAAGGTTGAGGAAAAGTTTCTGTCTTTTCTTAGCCAAAGTTACGAATTATTTAAGCAATTAAATCATACATGATATTATGTGAAGTATGTGCCATTGGAAACTACACCTTTACTCCATCTTTCAGGCAGCATTCGGATTCCTCCGACGAAAAATTCGAATTCTTTTGACTTAAGGGGTTAGTCTACTTTGTCACTTTACAATTTTTCAATTTTTTTTTTTTGCATAATTTGAAAGTATATATATCCAGAAATATTGTGTAAAAATTTTAAGAAAATCCGAGCACTCTAACTATTTTTTTTTTACCTGAACATCAGTACCTTATTTCGTCTACCTGCGCGTATAGCGTGCATCGATGAACTTTAAACGCGTTTTTCTCAAAACGACGTTTTCAAAATCTAGCTCCACTGTATCTCAAAAACTAATCAACCGATTTTCATAAAATTTGGATCACCTATTCTAGACATAATTTGCACCAAATTGACGCTCGGGGGTTTTGAAATTTTAAATTTTTACTATATATTTTTTTTAAATATGCGAAAAAAAAACCGTTCTATCAAAAATTTTCCATTTTTATCAGCCATTTTTTTTTGTCTTCATTAAAACCTAATATCCGAGGGTCATTTTGTAGCCAGTATCTTACTGAATCTGAAACATTTTGATTTTTTTGTTTCAGACAAGCCGTTCTTGAGTTCTGATGGAGCTGCCTCACCAACCCATGTTTGAGACGTTACGCTTCACTGCTATTTTTTTACTAAAAATACTATAAAATTGAATAAAAAAAATTTATTTCTGAATTTTAAGACTTTATTTAATAAATCAAACAAATTTTATATTACTATCATTTATAGTTTTCTCAAAAAAAAAATCACGAATATAGCCTTTTTTTCGAGTCTCCAAAGTAGACTGACCCCTTAATCCATTCATTGAACAAGTTTGCGATGCACTCGTAAGAAGTGAACCGCTCTCCAATAAGGGCTGACTGCATTGATCGGAACAGATGGTAATCCGAAGGTGCAATGCCAGGGGAATACGGCGGGTGGGGCAAGATTTCCCAATTCAGCCCCTCTAAATATTTCTGGAGCGATTTAGCAGCGTGTGACTTGGCGTTGTCATGCAGCAAAATCAGTTTGTTATGTCTACCGTCTCATTCCTCCCGCTTTTCATTGAGAGCTCGACTCAAACGCATTAGTTTCAGTCGGTAACGATCGCCAGTGATGATTTCAGATGATTTAAGAAGTTCATAATAGATGGCATCCTTCAGAACCCACCAGATACACAATATAACCTTTGAAGCATGAATACTTTTTTTCGCTGTGGATGGACCTGTTTCACCTGCCAGGCTCCAACATTTTCGACGCTTAGGGTTATCATAATAGATACATTTTTTATCGCCAGTGCCAATGCGATGCAGAAAACCTTTTATTTTCTGCCGTTCAACAAGCATCTCACACATTTACCAAACGTCTCTCGATATAGCTCTCCTTCAATTGATGTGGCATCCAGTGGCACTTGCTTTCTGAACCATTCCCATCGCGTACAAGCGTTTACCGACGGTTGATCTGCCATCCAGGATTTGACATGCGTCTTCATCCAATAATTAGTTTTAGTTGAGTATCTTCGAATTTTTTCGGTGCCCTTTCGCGATCTTTATCACTCACGTCGAAGTTTGGAAGTTTATTTGATGGAGCGTTATTACCGTAAATATTGGCCAATATTCGGCACGTTTTCAGATGCACTTTTCTTGAAAAGGTAATAATGAGGCATGACTTCCCGCAAATGCTGTTTTTTTCGAGAGTAAGTAGACACTTTTGACGTCAGATAAAAAATGATCTTTACGCTTCAAACGAATGTCAACTAGTGCGATTGAGACCTCACATATACACTTTTAAACCACCAGTATATTACTAGAGTGAACTCAAAAATAGTATCAGCAGCAGCTCCTCTTTCACGAGGGCGGAAACTTATTCCCATACACATTTTTTTATATATTTTTGTTTGCTTAAATTCTAACCGGTTACAATACAGTTCGAAAAAATATTCAAAGGGGTTTGTAAATTATTAAATTATTATCATTAAAAATAATTTGAACCGTTTAGTCGGTGTTTTTAGTTTTGGGGATTTATCAGATTATACCATACGGATTTTGAATTTCGAAATTTCTTCCCTTAAATTTATAAAGGGTGGTTAAGTTTCAAAGGCCGGAGTTGATTTTGAATAAAATACAATTTTTTTAAGAAATTATTGTCATTTCTCTATATTATGATAATACTGGTATGACTCAACTACGTATGGAACAAAATACCGCCCAAATAGCCGCCGCGGCCTCGGCGGCACGCCTCCATCCGATGGTCCAAATTTTCGATGACGCTGAGGCATAATTGAGGTTCTATGCCGTTAATGTGCCGAATTATCCCATCCTTTAGCTCTTGAACTGTTGCTGGCTTATCGACTTACACCTTTTCTTTCAAATAACCTCAAAGAAAGAAGTCCAACGGTGTCAAATCACATGATCTTGGCGGCCAATTGACATAGCCGCGACGCGAGATTATTCGGCCATCAAATTTTTCGCGCAAAAGAGCCATTATTTCGTTAGCTGTGTGACAAGTGGCATCGTCCTGTTGAAACCACATATCGTCCAAATCCATATCTTCCAATTCGGGCCATAAAAAGTTCGTTATCATCTCACGATAGCGAACACTATTCACAGTAACTGCCTGACCGGCCTCATTTTGGAAAAAATACGGCCCAATGATTCCGCCGGCCCATAAACCGCACCAAACAGTCACTCTTTGTGGGTGCATTGGTTTTTCGGCAATCACTCTTGGATTATCATTCGCCCAAATGCAGCAATTCTGCTTATTGACGAATCCACTGAGGTGAAAATGTGCCGCATCATTGAAGATGATTTTCTTCGAAAATTGGTCATTCACTGTTGCCATTTCCTGCCACCATTTTGACCATTGGCGACGCTTGAAATGGTCAATAGGCTTTAGTTCTTGAGTCAATTGCACCTTGGAAGCGTGTAAATGCAAGTCTTTATGCATAATGTTCATCAACGACGAGCGTGAGAGGTGCAATTGTTGGACACGACGCCGAGTTGAGGTGGCCGGCTCTTCAACCACAATATCGCGAACAGCAGCAATATATTATGCAGTACGAGCTGTATGAGCATGCACTGGTGTTTTCACATCTCCTATAGATCTGGTTTGCTCAAACTTTTGCACAATTTTTCCGATTGTACGCACATTTGGACGATTAAATTGACCGAAAAAATCACGAAGTGCGCGATATGCATTTTGATTTGAACGCCCGTTTTCATAATAAGCTTGAATAACTTTAACGCATTGCTCGATTGAGTGTCTTTCCATGATTCAAATTGAGTTAGTCTAGATTTAAAAAATGCCAAATCGAAATCAGAAAAAAGCTTGATGTTTAGGTGTGGTTTACATTTAACATCGGCCCTTAAAATTTAACTTTTATTTGAATTTTTTTTCTGATTTTTAATTTTGGAAAAAAAAATCTGACTTGAACAATTATTATTATAGGAATACTTTTTTAGTATAAACATTAAAACGGATTTTAGTTTTCGGATTTTCAGTGTTTGCTTTAAAATAATAAAATTTGTATTCAGTGTTTTTATTTTTTGGGATTTAACGAAACTTTCGAAAATTATTTGGAATTGTGGAACATTTTTTAATCATAGTTTTGTTTTTATATATTACTTATTTTTTCTTTAAAAATCTATTTTATTTTAAATTTTGGAAAAAATTTTGAAAATAATTAGAAATTTTCACAGTATTTCATAAATAAAAAATTCAAAAACAATTTCATCATAAAAATTTAAAATTTCAAACATATAAGAGGCAATATTGTAAATATTCGCCACCACTGAAGTTATAGCAAATCATAGTCAGCATCAGTGAAGCATCAGAGTTTTAAAAACCAAAATATATTTTTCCAAATTTGCATGTTTTTTAAGCATTTCACTGCATTTGCGCTCAAAATGTAGTCAACTCTAAATAGACTCACAGCATTCAGCATCTCCTCCTACGATTTCTCAAAGTCATTAAGCCACATTTAGAAGTGATCCAGACATTTTGTGATTGATACGCCATTGTTGACACTAATTTGCGATGACAAATCAAATTATATCTACAGCAGCAGCAACATATATGCATATGTATATGTGCGCCCGTATGTGCTTGTGTGTGCTTGGGTGTACTTGAAAGGAGGCGACTGATGAAGGAGTCAAAAGTAATGCTGTCGCTGCAATTTGCACCCAAGTTTAGAGTGAGCTTGTGGACGAACATATACGCGCACATACACATGTACATGCACATATGTACATACGTATACGTGCGCTTTTATGTATTGTATCGACAGAAACAAAAATTTTGCCGCCAACAAATTGACAAAGATGCCACAGACGTGCGGAAAATGAGGGGTAGGAAGTGAAATTCATTGGTGAGAGCAGCTTTGGGGGAAGGTCAACGGTAAGGACACAGAGCAGTACTAGACATGACATTGCCAACTGACGCATTATGCTATTCCACACGTTAATACATACATATGTATGTGTGCAACGCCCACTGCAAGCGGCACATCTACACCTACATATAGTACATCAGATGTTGCGCATAATCACATGCAAACGTATGCGCCAAGCAATAACAACTAAAACGGAGAATTTTAGCAGCAAACGAGTTGACAACGAGCGATGAAAAACACCAAACGTCAGCTGAATTTGACAGCGAGCAGCAACAAAAAAGCGAGTGGCATAAGGAAAATCGTGAACGGCGCACGCATAAGCTCGTTTACACTCACCAACTGTCAGTGGGTGACAGGTGAAATGCACAGAATGCCACTGCTGGCTCTTGCTCTTGTTGCTGTTGTTTTCAAGTCAAGTGCTTAGAAGCATAACATTAATTAAGTTTGTAACGACAAATGCCAACAATGTCAACTACAACCGAGCACCAAACTCAAAGCCAGCGGTTGGTTGGACAGATGAGGAGCCGGATGAAATGCCAGACTTTGTCACTTTTGGCTGACGGCAGGTGGTTGACTTGTCGACTTGTTAGTTGAAATACTCGTAGGGTAGTTTGTTTTTATGGATTGGCGTAGGTGTTAGCTTTAACAGTTAGGAGCTGCTGCAGCAGCTTTGGAGTAGCTTGTCGCATGACAATGTTAATTTTATAAACTCTTCGTAGCACATCGGGAAGAAAGGAAGAGAGAGTGCCGGGGTGCACTTTATGAGCGATGATCAGTTGTTGAAAGCATTCTCAGTAACAAGACTTATTTGTATAACTTCTGATGTGTGTGCATATGTATGCATATATTTTGTTGGATATGCAACACTGCAGCCGTTAACGCTACTCGAAGCTCTTCGTTGACGAGTTACCTACACTTCTCCGCTTTTGTTTACATTTATTTGAATTCCGTTTGTGTGGCTTTGGTTGGTTTATTGCTTTTTCATGCTTAAAACCAGATGCTAATGAATCTGGCGGTTGCGACTGTGACATTAAGCCGACTTTACTTGGTGGTGTCGAGCTAAACACCGAAGTTGAAAATTGAGAAACGAAGGCATCTACTGAGTTTTGAAGCTAATAATTTTCTCAGTCAGTGGGGTTGCAGCACGCGATTTTGTATATGGAATGAATGCAAGAAGGGACAGTAATTGCTCCATGTCTTTTTAGCAAGAGAAACTTAAGGAGCTGGCCCAATGCCGGCCTGTTCTGGTGGCCTTACTTGCTTTGTCATGCTTTGCTATACTTTGAAAACGTCTGCGACCCAATAGAAACTTCGAAAAGGAAAAAATAAAGCGTCGAATGAAATTGAAACTTAAAAGGCTGACAAGACATGGCCAAATATAACGTTGAGCTATTTAAAACATCAACAATTTCACTTACTTGGGAAGTGAATCGTAAAAACTTGTAGCACGTTTGCTCGGCTGAACAAGACATGAAATTCTCCATTGAATTTCATATAACTAAATCTGCGTATTTTCAACTCAAATTTAAAATCGGTTCTTTTGTATGGCTGGGAGATCTGGCTCATAATAGACTTGCTCGCAAATAAGCTGCAAGTTTTTGTCAACAAATATTTAAGACATTTATTGAGTATTTGGTGACCCAGAACAATCAACAACAGAGAGCTTTGCACGAGTTGTAAGCTGTTACCTCTTCAGACTAAAATAAAGCAGAGAAAGTGAAGGTGGATTGGTCATACTCTTCGAAAGGATCTCACAGGGCCAGGTATGTACTCGATTGGAACTCGCAAGGCCGTATAAAAGACGACCCCTTAGCACTTAAAGCAGAACTCTCGAAAAAGAACTTAAGGCCAGGGTAATCATTCTAACAAGTTAAAGCCATCGCAAAGGATCGTTACCGTTGGAAGCGTTTTGAAGAGACACATCAGGGAGGACAGGAGTTAAGAGATTCGAAACTGTAAAGCGCTTCAAGTGAGTGAAGCTACAATTCGGTCAACTTTCATATTTTTTGACAGTTGTCGTAGCAAAGCCAATGCACGCTTTTGGAACTGGGGATGTAGAAGGCGAGCGCATTTGATGGACTAAGCCTATTCTAAAACCTAATCAAAAGCTAAATGGAGTGAGAAACTAAATTTAGCTAGAACAGCGAACAATAGATATTAGAAGGATGCCTAATACTTGTAGCGTAGAGCTTAAGGTCAGACTGGGTCCTACGCGAGATGCCGATACACTCAGAAATTTGGCTCAAAAACTCTAAGAATTTAAGATCAGGGAAAAAGCGAGATTTAACATGAAAACTCAACTATCAATAATGGCACCTCGGTAGAACCTCATTGGATGCGATATCGCCTCTTAGCAAAGCGGTCGCCATAACGGGTTGGTGCGTGACTAACATTCGGAAGTGCGTAGGTTCGAGTCTCCTTGCATAAAACGCCAATTGATATAAAAAGTGGTTTAATCGTAGTGAAAAGCTTCTCATCAAAACCATTTACCGATCGGAGTCGGCTTGAAACTGTATGCCCCTCCATTTGTGGAATAACGTCAAGATGAACACTACCAATGGGCGGTGAAGCTCGGCCAAACACCTAGCACGCCATTTATTTATTTTTTAATTTTTATTTTGTAAACTGTAATATAATATCGGTGGCAACCCTTTTTAAAAATAGGTCAGGCTAGGTTATACTGGCATGTCGGAGCCGCCCAGAGACCTTGGGTTCATAGCGATACCAGATCAGAGTCCTATTTAGCGAAAATATGCATCAGATGCGCGTACTGTTCGTGAATATTAGGAGTCGCTCGAGTTCCAGTTCAGAGATAGATTCTAGTCTTTCAAAGCTGTATGCACGCAGGTAGCATAGTCTAGTTTTCGAGAGAGCCGGACAGTAGCATAGGACACGCTCCAAGATTTCTCTTGGACTCGGCCCATTACATTTCCTGCAAACGTCGTTAATGATTAAATTTAGCTTGTAAGCGCGTGGGTCAACTAGGCAGTGTCCTGTGATGCTTTCCATTTCAATTCAACCGGGCTATTCGAGACATGTTCTTCGATTTCGATGTAATTCAAATATGTTGCTCTCTGGTCAAAATAAAGAGACACGTATTTTTTTGTTCGCCCAAAAAAATTTTTTTTCAAGATTTATCGGCAATTTTGTTTTTCGGCTCAAAATCGATTTTTTTTTAATTATATAAGAACATTTTTTTTTAAATACTCATAACTTAGTCAAAAATTAACCGATTTTAATGATTCTGGGTTCAAATTATCGTCATTACTTACACGAGCGACTTCATGTAGAAACAATTGCAAAACAGTAGTTGGAAAATTTTTATTTTGCAAAACATAAAAAGTGCGAAACAGGTTTTTACTCAAAAATTCATTTCTCAAAAACAACTCATTTTAGCTACTTGGGATTCAGCTCAATTGAAGTTTGAGGTATCCTTTTGATTTGGAAAAAGTTACAAAAAAAAAATACACTTTTTGAAATATTCTATCTATTCTATCCACTGCCTCTTTTCCCTCTATGCCTTTATGCCTTTTTATTTTTAAATAATTTTAGTTAATATACATTCTTATGAATCTCTCGTTTGCTCCGATTTTAATTCATATTTTAATTTTAATATATATACTATAGATGTATTTTTCAACACTATAAGAATATTTTTAGTGATATCACTTCTCTAAATAAACTAAGAAAGTAAATCAGCATCAGAATACCAAAGTGCAACTGACGATTTACCAGCACCAATTACTCGTTTAAATAATCAAAGGTTCATACTTGCACACATATACATGCATATATCTCTATAGAAATAACCATTTGATACATTGACATGCTCTTTCTTTCAATCTTATCACATCACAACTCCGCCTAATAAAGTACATTAAATTCATAACCCTTTGCAAGCCTCGGGAATTCCTTCATCGCACTTTGTAAAGCATAGTTTATTTGAGAAGTTGTGCTTGTTTAGCTTCTTAATTTGTGCAACTCAATGTCTATTTGGCTTTTTGTCTTGACTTAATTAAGACGTTGCAATTGCATTTTCTGTCTTGCTGCCAAGCATTTATTCTGCTTTCCAACACACGCAACTCTACTGCTTGCTTTTTGGCGCTTAAGCATGCAGATGCCGTAATAATTTACTTGGTGGTAGATGCTCGTTTTGTGTGCCGGAAAATGAAATAAGGCCAGGTACATACAAGTTGATGAAGAAGGTGAGGAGGTGAAGCAAATGCGGTGCAAAAGTGTGTAAGTAGGCAGATAAGGCAGCTAAAGTAACAACTTAAGAATGTTTGATTTATGCAAAGATAGCAAGCAACTCTCTAATTTTAGAGTTTTTAATTATGCAGATTGGCTGAATTTGAGAACGGAAGGAAAGTAGAGTTTGCTTTATTAAAGCTTGATTTTCTTTAAAGGAGTTCACAGTTCATTCATGCATTTTTTTGGTAATACTATACAACAACAAAAATAACAGTTTATGGTGGACTCGTTTCTTAGGGAAGGTCAGATTTCATCCTTTCCTAGGATGATTCGGCATATGAAGGAACAAAGTTCGAATGTACAGTCTGTTACATAAGAGCGTGGACACTGTTACACGTAGATAAAAAATCAGAGCGTCCTGTTTCTCTTTCTATGACATAGAAGGCACCTCAGCCCTTCATGCTTTTTGTAAAAAGTTAGCTGTCTGTCAAATTTAGTCTTAAATTGAGTGGTTTTTCGAAATGACTACTGTTTACGCCTCTATAAAATATATGGAAAAGTCGAAGCAGTTTATTAGCAAGTGGATAAATCGCTATAAAAAGGTCGGTAACGTTGATGATTCTCCTCATCGGGGAAGTGCAAGCAAAGTCTCAAAAAAACGAAAAAAAGATTCTCGCATTGTTCTCGAAAGATCCAACTTTGACTTTACGTGTAGCTGTTGTGAAATTGAAAGTAAAAGGTGTTGATATATCTTACGGAACGATTCGTAGGCACTTGCTTGCCAATAAACTGAAATATCGCAGTACTTAGGAAATACCAATGTTGAGTGCAAAACTCGTTGAAAAACGAGTGCAATGGGCGAACGAAAACTGGGACCGCGATTGGAGCAATGTAATTTTTTCTGATGAATCCTCCTTTTGGGCATTTCCGAGCATCAAACACGCCTTGGCAACCTCCACTAGTAGGATGCTTCAACGGACTGTTAAACACCCCGCCAAGGTCCATGTTTGGGGGTGCTTCTCAAACAAAGGTTTCGGTACTTTGATCTTATTTACCGACAATTTAAATGCCGAAAAAATGAATAAAATATATCAAAAGGCTTTGTTACCATCTGCTAAGCAACGGTATGTTCAGGAAAATGAAAGCTGTATCCTTCAAGAGGACAACGATCCGAAACATCGGAGTCGAGCGTGTAGCGAGTGGAAGGCGCAAAACGTAGTTGTCACTTTAGATTGACCATCTCAGTCACCGCATGCAAATCCCATAGAAAATGTGAGGGTTCTGATGAAAATGCAGCTTCGCAGACGCAAGCCATGTAATTTAGATCCACTTTCTCGACGAATTCGGAAAATTTGTAAGTCTTTTCCGGTAGAATATGCAGAAAAACTAGTGGAAAGTATGCCCTGACGGTGCCACGCCATTATTGACAATGCACGACATTGAGCTTGCTACTGAGGTATTTGCATTGAGTATTGACGACCAAATTATCAATAAATTTGCGGAGTTTCGAAACAGTGAGCACGCTCTTATGTAACAGACTATATGAGAACAAATTTGTTGCATTGATTTATATCAACTACTAGAAGCTACAATCCTTCACACAGAGGCTACAATCCTTCATCAACAAATGCCTCTGCATCATCTGCAGAATATTATGGCCAAACACCATCAGTAACGACGCACTGTAGAGATTAACGAACGAGGAACCCATCCTAAGGCAAATTAAACGCAGAAAGTGGCGATGCATAGGTCACACGTTGATCTGGAACTCGCAAGGAAGTAGAGGTCGCGGTCGACCAAAAAACACTTGGAGAAGATCGATGCTGCGCAAACTTGCAAATGCCGGCATCTCATGGGACGGTGCAAAAACAACAGCACAGAACTGTGTACGATGGAAGAGTCTTGTCGACGCTCTATGCTTCCAAGAGGAGTGAACAGGGGGAAAAAAACTTAAAGAATCATTTGTTCGGAATCAGCTTCCTGAGTGCTTTGCGAGCTTTTCAGGGATAAATTTTGATACGCATATCAAACCGGCGTAAGCGCCAATCTATACTAATATTATAAAGAGGAAAACTTTGTTTGTTTGTTTGTTTGTTTGTAACGAATAGGCTCAAAAACTACTGGACCGATTTTAAAAATTCTTTCACCATTCGAAAACTACATTATCCAAAAGTAACATGGATTACATTTTATTTTGGAAAAAAATAGGGTTCCGTAAGATATTTGGATTTTTCGGACACAAACTGGAAAAAATCTTATATATAAAATAATGTCAACTTTTTGTATGTGTTCGCTAACCGGCCGTGTCTCCACCGAATTAAACCAAACTTACACACAATGTTAAAAAGGTATTGAAGATGGTTTCCGTATAGTTTTAGGGTATCGAGATATAGGTCAAAACGTGGACCCGGGTAGCCTTCGGACGTGTATGTACAATATGGGTATCAAATGGAAGCTGTTGGTGAATGCTTTAGTTTAGAGTACTTTTCATGCCGCTCCGTGACTAGGGTCTCGAGATAGAGACCAAAACGTGGACCCTAGAATGTGTTTGTACAATATGGATATCAAATGAAAGCTGTTGATAAGTGCTTTAATACGGGGTAATTTTCATACCTATTGATGACTAGGGTCTCGAAATATATGCCAAAACGTGGACCCGCTGTGTCTTTGCACCGAATTAAACCAAACTTATGCACATTGTTAAGTAAGTATTGAAAATGGGTTTCGTAAAGTTTGGTTGTAATTCGGAGCACTGGCAACGGGTACAGCGTTCTTTTGAACCAGCCATAATGTCGCTTACTTTTTTAACGCTTGGGGCGGAACTGAACTGTCAAATCGACAGTGTGAGTTACAATGTGTCAATATTTCTTTCTGATTTGGATGCCATAAAGAAAAAACGTAAGTGCAACATGTAAAAATTGTTTGTGAATTTTTTTGGAGTGGATTTTAGAACAGTGAATAATTTCTTACAAAATTTGAGAATTTAATGTGAAATCCGAATGAAATTATGTGTTCGTGGAAAAAAAATTTTTTTTCGTTTTTTTTTTTGAAAAATATAAATGGATAATGGTTAAAAAAGCCCCAATGCTTAATAAAACATATAAAGTGAAGCGAAAAATTCATGGATGATCAGGAAAAAAGACGATTGTTTATTCATATGCGTTGATTTGAAATTTAAAAACAATCTTCTTTTTTCCTGATTTTCAATTTATATTTTATATTTACTCAAAAACAAATAGAAAAACAAAAAAATATTGTTTATGCCAAAGCGCTTGAATAAAAAAGAATAAAGAAATAAATAATATGAAAACCATATATTTTCTGTTCTAAACCATATCTATTCTATTTTAGTGTGCCCAGCGAAGGGGGCCGGGTTTGCTAGTTATTAATATTGTATATAAAAATTTTATTTTAAAAAATAGTTTTCACATTCATAAAATAGATTACCCTTCAATTATAAGCATTTTTCTTACTCTGTCAAGGAAAAATTATAAAAGTCTCATTAAACAGATGTATTTGTATGTGGGCTTAGAATTTTGTACATTTTGTATTGTAAATTAAGTAAATATAAAAATATATATTTTCTCTTTTTTATTGAAAAATATTAAAATATTTAGATCTTGAAATTATATTATAATACTAAACACTTATTATTCCTTTTTTCCAGATCAAACAAATTTACGTGCATTTTACTCAAAGGATTTTTTCATTACGCGCGTGTGAGTGTGTGTGATTTTCCGAAATCTTATTTTCTGCTGCTGGTAAAAGTGCAAAAGTGATCTACTACTTTGATGATATTCCATGCTAACATTTTTTCACTGATGCGCTGAACATTAAATTGATGAAAATATGAATTACCAAAAAGGTAAGTTGGCTTTTTAGAAAAATATTTACATACATACGTACATAATTATCGATATTCTCAATAAATAAATATCACCGCTTGAGGTTAAATAAATTATGCTGGGTTACTCCTTAAGTAAAACATGCTGACGTCATTTTCAGCAGCTATCTCCACCAAACTTCAGTATCGATGCGATGAATAAAAAAGCGGATATGGCCACTAAAGAAATTCAACACGAAAATCAGTCATCGACAATTACACTGCGTTACAAAAACGACCTGTTTTCTGTCCTATGAACAAAATATACTTTTTCAGAAAGGAGAGAAAAAATAAAAATCACGTGTATCGGCGATTTTCATGTACAAGTCAGAATTTTTTTTTATTTATAAAATATAGAGCTCGTAGTCCGCCTGTGTGAAAAACTTTGGATCAATTTTTAACCCTTTTTCCGTGATCCAATCGCACTGAATTTCTGCAGGCAGACTCATGGAAATGTTTTTATTATGTAAAATTAAAAAAAAATTTTTTTATCAATTATCAGATTTTCTTAAGATTTTCCGAATTTTTAAACAACTTATTAACCTTTAATTTATTGATTCATACAACACACTCTGTGCCGTTCGTGTGTTTGTTCCAGTTCCGGAAGTTCTAAAAGTGGTCGGATTACTCATGGGTGTTAAGCGTGGATTTCCAACCCTCCAGTGCTTTTTGTGTACATGGGAAGGTCGCAAAAGAGATCAGCATTACACTGAATTTAAGTGGAAGCCGCTAACATGCTAGAAAGTAGGCGTAGAAAGTATAGAAAATCTACCATTAGTGCAGCCATCTCAAATCATTTTGCCATCACTACACATTAAGCTCGATGTCGTATCAAATTTTGTTAAAAAACTGGATCATGAGAGCGAGGCGATTGCAAGCTTGCGCAATATTTTTCCGAAACTGAACGGCGCAAAGATTCATGGAGGTATTTTTTTTACGAAGGCTTTTAGTAACTTTATTTTTTTAATGATGTGTATAATTTAAGGTGTTTTCAGTGGTCCGCAAATAGAAAAAATAGTTGCAAGTTATGTATTTTCATCAAAATTGAATGCTATCTCATGCAATTTTTTTTTTTAATTTCGAACAGGTGGCAACCCTGTGAAACATTGTCAGTGGCAACACCTAAGTGAAAAGTCTAGAAATGTGTTACACTATCTGTGTGCCCAATTTCATTCAAATCCGTTAAGCTAATCCTGAGATCGTGTGGCTATACAGATATGCATACAAGAATTGCTCGTTTAAAGTTATAAAATACAAAAAACAAAATTGTGACGTGTACATGAAAATCGCCGATACACGTGTATTTTTATTTTTTATTCCCTTTCCGAAAGAGTATATTTGGTTCATAGGACAGAATGTGTGTAACGCGGTGTTATGGGTAAACTTTTTTGCGATTGCGAGGGAATTAACTGATTACTTAGCTAAAGTCGCCATTATGAGCGGTTGGTAATACTAATATTTATTGTTGTCCTTGTTGTAGCAATCCCTTAAGGCATTAAAAGCTACTGCATTCATAGAAACTAATCATCAGCCCACTGTCTGGTACTAGGTTCCAGTGCCAATTTCTGTTTTTTTAATTTAAAGCGTTTTCGGTCAACAGTGCGGTGAAGACGGCCATTGAATAATAAAATAAATCTAAAAAATAATTTTTTCAGTGGCATTTAGGTATTACTTATGCGATTCGGAAAGAGTATTTCACTTGAAGAAGATTATATTGAAAATTTGGAAAAATATGTATTCGTACTTTTTCCAATACGTATCTTAGCTTGCATACCTCATCATCAGCAGCTAAAACGTTCTAGCTAATTGAGATATGCAATGCATTTTTTGGGTTTATGTTCCTTTTATTTTTATTCTAAGACTTGGGCAGATGGGGATAGTAACTTGAGCAAGGTTTTATTAGTTTGCCTTAAAGCTTAGCTTTTAGCGCCTTTGAAAAAGGCATAATTGGTTAATCATCACTCGTAAAATAGTTTACAAAATTCTAGTCCATTTGAGCATAAATTTTCGCCACATTTATTAAATTTTTTCAACATCCGCTCCAATATTTGTAAAAAATAAGCCAGTCATTATTTTTATTTTATAAATACCGGACTTTATTTAATAGACAAAAAAAATTATATGCCAATTTTTATTATTTACATTACATTTTAATATTTTTCTTTCACCAACAACTGCTCAATTTACAGTCTGTCACATTCGACTGCAACTGCAAATACACTACCAAAATAAAATATTCGCCTGCTTCCCTCGACCTTTTAAAGTGCTTTTCGATGACGAAATCTCTTGTTAAATCACTGAAATGCAACGCGACGCCATGACAACAACAATTACAATTACCAAAAACGAGTAGGGCAGCAGTAAAAACAACAATAGCCCTTAGCGACTGATGGCCAATATGGCGTAACGAATTAATATGTCAATATAAGTGGCCAACCTCAGTCCGCGCCGAGCTTAGGTCAGGTTCAATAAGCGCTGGGGGAGTAGTGAGCGAAGAGGAAGGCAGCGCGAATAATTGTAGAAATGTGAAAAAATTCTACAAAAGTCACTGTCGAACAGATTGCGTTTTGTTGCGCAACTGCATTTATATTCTTCTGCCATTTCCGGGCGCTACGCTGCACGAATACTACCAACATCAAGTGCACTTACACATGGATATATTCGCATATTCGTTAAGCGTTCATGCAGCTACACATACATGCACGTGCGTGTTCATTCTTATTCCTTTTTTTATAATAAATTTGCGCCGCTTGTTTATTTATGAATTTGTATTGACTCGTTGAGCAAAAGTTTTTGTTTTCGTGTAAAATAATATTTTTACGGTTCAAGGTTTCCAATTGGAGGCTGAACAAACAGACAAATTATGGATGTCAGCTACATAGTTGAGCATTTTTTTAACGGGTTCGCCACTTTTTTAGACACAGCTATTTAATAGGCAGCTGAAGTGCGGATTTTTTTCTTCGCGTGTGCGCTTTAAACTGGAAAAGCTAGAGTTTCAGCAAAAAAGTATTGTGAGAAAAATGGCTTTTTACAGAAATAAAATAAGACTAAATTTTTATTTACCTGTAATTTGAAAACAATTATAAATCCAATACAAGAGAGTCGCATTGTCAACTCAGGAATGTAGTGTAGATTTAATTTGAAGAATGGACAAAAATAATTTCTTTTTTGTTTGAAGAGTTCGAAAATCTTCTCACTAAGAGATGAACGATAGAAAGGGTTAGAAGCAAAATTATCATAGAAATGTGAGCAATTACGGTGCAATATCGCCTTCTAAAAAAATTGCTTTTATACATTTAAAAATCGAAGATATGTCAAAAATTATTTTCAATATCTATTTTCTCATCATTTTCAAATTGTGGCTCCAAAATTGACTTCAAGTCATATTTTGAACATTGATGACGTGTTTGCTATCGATATGACAATTTACAGCACAAAAAAACATTCCATTTTAAAAAAGCGAATTTAAAATTTGTTTACTTAAGCACATCAAATATACATATATCAATTTTCCAGTGGCTCCTAGGTGGTACATACGGCCTCAACTGAGTAAAAATATCAAAATGTATAAAATATACATCCCTTTAATTGTTTTGCCATATCTCCATTTTATTGACAATTTTTGGCAATTAATTGTTGCATTATTTTAGGCCTTTGGAACGAATTAGCAATCAATGCTGATGTATCCAATAGCGGGAGTTAAAGGTTATTTTACGGCAAGCATAAAAGTATGATTCAATCGGGTAGAAAGTTTTTCGCTCCTGCACTCACTGTGAAAGACATGATTCGGCAGCTATTGCAATGGAGGTTAAAAATGAAAATCCAATACCAAATTTAAAAGACTGGACTCAAATATCAAATAACAATGAAATTATTGCTTGTCTCACAATATTAATTCTCTGAGTTGAACTGAAGTGTTTTAGTTGCTATGAAATCTTTCGAAAAACGTTCCCTGCAGATTTCAATATAGATTGAAGAGGCATGGGGATACTTTAAGTCAGTAGAATGGACTAATAAGCATAGGCTCTGCTGGTAATAAAAATAAATGACAGAAAACAATGCTATCCAAAAATATAATATAATTTTTTTTTTAATTTTCTTTAAAATCCAAAAAAAATATTATTTTAAAAATTTAGAAAAAAATTTATGAAAATGTTAAAAGAAAAAACGAAAATATTTCACTTTATCATTTCTGTTCTGAGGAATTAAGTCTTTTCTTAATCCTGTTAATTATTTTTTCCGAGTGAAAAATAATGTGTGAATTTGTTCACGCACCAAGTTGAAATGGGTGCAATGTATTTTCTCAACCTTATTTATAGTGTCAAATCTGCAAAGCAGTCACTGTTAGCTTAACGAAAAATACAGATAGAAAAACAAATATGATTACAATATTATATGTATGTGCATTAGGGCGGGTCGATTTAAAAATCGCTTATTGCTCTGTGAAAATCATATTCTAGGGATCAAAATAAGAAACTTTGCCGAAGGAACCATACCTCTAAAACGAATTCTGATGTCCCTCAATTTGGGTCGAACGAAAAATCCCACTTTGGCCCATTTAGAGTGCTCCAATCGAGTCCAAATGTATGACCGACCCCCACTAACTTTGGACGACCGATGCACCCATGCCCTGGAACTCCCCTGGGGGGTTCCCCATACAATCACTTCAAAATATCACCATTTTTGGCCTTTACATGAGAAAAGAAACTAAAAAGTTCGACCCAAATTGGGGGACATCAGAATTCGTTTTAGAGGTATGGTTCCTTCGGCAAAGTTTCTTATTTTGATCCCTAGAATATGATTTTTACAGAGCAATATGCGATTCTTTTGCCTCCCCACAAATCGACCCGGCCTAATGTACATGCAATGCTAATTTTTAGTACGGTTACAGAGATCGGATGTTTCGACTGTTATTTTATAAGGAATGCCTTAAGATATAACAAAGAAATAATGCTTGTAGGAACAATAAAAAGTATTTTCTATAACTTAAATTAAATGGGGGCTTATGCAGATTCCTGCTGCATACAATTTCCTTTCACTTTCTATACCAGAACTTTCAACACTGAATAATTCTCAAAATTATTATATAAAAAAGTTTTTGAGTTTTTTCAGCTAATTTTTTTATTACAGTGAAGCCTGGAAATAGACTACTAAAGTAAGGAAATAAATGTTTTCAAAAATTTATTAAAAAAAATATAATTTTTTTCTTAAAATTTTTTTTTTTAATTCTCTTACCACCATTCGGAATTCAGAGAGAGAACGTTGGTTCGAATCTCGACGAAACACCAAATTAAGAAAACGTTTTTTCTAATAGCGGTCGCCCCTCGGTAGGCAAACCTCCGAGTGTATTTCTACCATGAAAAAGCTCCTCATAAAAAAATATCTCGGAGTCAGCTTGAAACTGTAGGTCCTTCCATTTGTAGAACAACATCAAGACGCACACCACAAATAGGAGGGGGAGCTCGGCCAAACACGCAAAAAAGGGCGTACGCGCCAATTATATATATTATATATAGTAAGAAGAAAATATATTGTATTAAAAAGTTAAAAATAGCCAAATATAACAGGTGGCGCTAAAGTAATCCTCCTATCAGAAAATGCTATACATTTTGCGATTGGCCCCTAATGTCAGTTCGGTTTTGACATTTGTGTAGTAAACACATGCGAAATGCACGTTAATAAACAATTTTACGCTACACTGGCTATTTATTTGACCAATAATCGGTCGATGACTTTTACACAACGTGAATTTCGTCGCAGATTTCCTCGCCGTCCAACGCCTACTGGTGAAACACTGCGACGTTTAGCCCCTCGCCTCGAAGATACTGGCACAACACGAGATGCTGCCAGGCATGGCAGACCCCTGAGTAGCCGTTCTGCAGAGAATATTGCTGCTGTAGCCGAGGATGTCATGGGAGCGCCGTCGACATCGAACAGACGACGTGCCACGCAAATGGGTATCAGTCGACGGTCTTTACAGCGAATTTTGGTACAAGATTTGAAGATGTTTCCGTACAAAGTCCAGACGGTTCATCAGCTGTTAGCTGCTGACCGCCAATCGCGCCTAACATACGCTCAAGCCATCCTTAATCACCACCAAGAGGAAGATGATTTTTCATCAAAAATAATCATGAGTGATGAGGCCCATTTCCATCTTAGCGGGTACGTAAAAAAGCAAAATTTACGCTTCTGGGACACAGAAAATCCGCGTGTAACCCACGAAGAGCCATTACACCTGCTCAAAGTCACTGTATGGTGTGCTGTTTTCGCTGTAGGAGTCATCGGACCTTTTTTCTTCGAAGACGTCGCGGGCCAAACGGTTACTGTGAGCGCTACAGAGCAATGATCAACGAGTTCTTTTTGCCGCAACTTGATGAATTGGGATTGGAAAACATGTGGTTCCAACAGGACGGTGCAACGGCACACACTGCACGTGCCACAACCGATATGCTGAAGGATGCATTTCCCGGGCGCCTAATCTCCCGTTTTGGCGATTTGCACTGGCCAGCAAGATCGCCTGATTTGACCGCTCCAGATTTCTTTTTGTGGGGCTTTTTCAAGTCGCGGGCTTATGTCAACAAGCCTCAGACTCTTGCAGCTCTTAAAGACAATATTCGTCAAGAATGTGAAGACCTATCGCCGGAAGTTTTGGCCAAAGTGATGGAAAATGCCATAAAAAGGGCTTAAATGGCAATCAACTGTGGCGGCGGCCATTTACATGACATCATATTCGCGACTTGATGTAAAAAAAATTAAAAGACCAAATAAAAATAATCCACAAGAAGAATCAAAGTTTTTCATTTTTTTTTTAAATTACAGCCAAAAAACATCGCAAGGTTACTTTTGCGCCAGCTGTTATTTCATTTAATGCCGAAATTTTCAACATTCAATAAATCTCAAAACTATAAATTTTTTTTTTTTAATTTTTCCAGTTAATTTTCATTATAGTCTCTTAGAGTGAGGGAAAGAATTGTTTTTCAAAAGTTTTTCATAAAAACAAATAATTTTTTTCCAAAAACTTGTTTTTAAAATTTAAAAAAATTTACATTTTATAAAGTAAGAAAAAAAAGATATCCACACATTTTTAAAAGAACCAAATACATTTCACTTTAATTATTTGTATACTAAAGTGTTCAACATTAAATAAATCTCAAAATTACAATATAAAATTTTTTCTAATTCTTTCAGCTTATTTTTTACTATAGTCAAGCCTAAAAATAAACTACTAAAGTATTTTGCGCAAAACAATTTTCTTTATCATCTTAAAAAAATTTTATTTTAAAAGTAAAAAAAAATATGTATATAAAAATTAAAAAAAAAAATCGAATATAGGAATTTCACAAAAATGAGAAAAAAATGTATACAAAATTGTAAAACTAACCGAATACATTTCACTTTAAAAATTAAAAATTTTTTTTTTAATATTCTAAGTTTACTTTTCTTTATAGTCAAGCTTACAAATAAACTTATGTTTAGAAAAAATTACGGCAATGCGCAAAATACTTGGATCACTTCACATGGAAACGCTCTCTTATTAAAGGCTCATGTGCCGGTTATGTGAGATATTTTTAAAGGAAGCTGGAAAGAATTATCAATATGAGCAACTACAGTCTTGATAAACGAATATGAACTAAACCTATTGCACTAGCCTTCAGGTTTCATTTAAAGCTTCTTAGAATTCCGTGCGTGGTCTTCCAATTGGCTGTGCTTAAAATTTGAAGTTCACAGCATATTTTTGGACTGATGCTATTGCAGTGCTTTTAAATCACTTTTTCAACTGTTTGCCAAGCTAAACATTTATTTTATGTATTCTACACAAATGCGTCTGCAAATCACTCTAAATTAATTTAATTCAATCAAGCTGCGAAAAATGTAGTGAAGGAATGTGCCGTATGTCTGAGCCGCCTGGAGTAAATATAATATTTGTAGGTATGTAGCTGTGGCCGTTGTTGCGCTGCCGCACTGCTCTACGACACTTTTTTGTCATAACACACAAATGCATACAATGTTGAGCCTACGTGATGTGCGCTACGAAAAACCAACCGAAAAATCTGTAAAACAAAGAAGAAAATACTTACTTTCTTGTTTTTGTTTTGCTGCTGGTTAAAGCTTTTCATGTGCACATTTTCCCTTTCATGTCATGCCGATTTTTATTTTCAGACTATTTTTCATTTGCTATTTTGTTTTCTACCAGCTGGCAGTGAAATTGAATATTTGCCAAATTTGATTTGCTTCATATGTATGTATGTGTGTCTTCATGTATATAGGTAGCGAACGCGTAGAATTCTCTGAAATTCATAGAGATATTTGATGAGTTGCTATGGCGAGACCGCGGAAAGACAATTTAATTAAGGATAGTTGTTGGAGCCTGGCGCTAAAAGATAATGCAGAAGGTCAAACAATTTTTTCTCGCTTTGATGTAAAGTTTTGTAAAACATGGATTGAAGAAAAAAGCGCGAAATTTAAAAATAATCATTATAACATTTCAAAAAGTTACTGGATAAAATATTGAAAAATACTGGGTTTTTGTTGAAAAAATTAATAAATGAATAAGAATTACAAAAAATGCTTCAAAAAGTCGACAAGTGGAATATTTATGTTTTAAAGTTTTGGGAACGAATTTATTGTTCTGTTTATACTCACCGACAGCAGCGAAAGCCCTTGACTTTTTTATAAATAGTATCTTGCTGATGGTTTCAAAGTTTGATAGTCCCAGTGCTTTATTATATTTCGAAACTAATTTAGACGCTTATATTCAAATATTAATTCAGTTTGCATTTATTCTCTTCGGTGGTGCGATAATCGCTTAAGTGATTTTCAACCAAGTGAAGCCAAGTCCTCTCCCAACTGAGCTTTCCAATGCAGAAGAGGCCTTCCTCTTCCTCTGCTACCACCAGCTTGTATAGCATCGAATACTTTCAGAAGCTTTGGTTTCCATTCGGACGATATGACTCAGCGAACGATGCCGGTGGCCCTTTATTCACTGGACTATGTCTATGTCGCTCTAAAGTTCATACAGCTCATTGCTCCATCGCCTACGAGACTCGCCATACTTATGACTTTGCTACTAAACATAAACTGTAGGTATGTTGATCCAAATTTTGTTATTTCTGGATTTTTTTAAAACTTAAATTTGATATTAACTCATCAAAGTAATTTAGAAAATGAGCAAAATTTTGAAAATTCTTCATTGAGAAGAATTTTTTTTTAATTTTCAAAAGAAAAAGTTAGTCATCAGTATTTATATTTTTTTGAGAATGGGAACACAAATGACAAGTCAAATGTGTTCATAATTTACTTAAAGGTTTCACATTTACGAAATGGGACGCTATACGCTTGAACAAAATTGGGAAATATTAAAAACCTATTTCCAAAGTGGTGAGTCTTCTTCTTCTTTTCTGATTTTCACATCGGTGGCTACGTCAATAAGCAAAATTGTCGGATTTGGGGCTCAGAAAATCCACATGTTACTGTAGAGAAGCAAATGCATCCATTTTTTTTCGAAAATGAGCGAGGAGTCGCGGTTACAGTAAATGGCGAGCGTTACCGTGACATGCTCAACGAGTTGTTCCAAAAATTGAAGAGGATGACATGGACGACATTTGGTTTCAACAGGGCGGTGCAACTTGTAACACTGCCAAAGTTACACTCGAACTTTTGGCTACCGTTTTTGAAAACCGAATAATTAGCCGAAATTCCGATATCAATTGGCCGCCTTGGAGCTGTAATTTAAGCCCGTTGGACTATTTTTTGTGGGGAGCAGTTAAAGACAAATGCTATGCGAACCATCCAGAGACGATTGATGCTTTAAAACACGAAATCGAAGTTGCCATTCATGAAATTGGAGCAAAAACAATCGAAAATGTGCTTAAAAATTGGATTGATCGAATGGCCTACTGTAAAGCCAGTCGTGGCAGTCATTTGAACGTTATTATTTTTCATTCATAAAAGACAATGTTCAATCTTCAAAATAAAAGAAAAAAAGTTTGAATAAATATTGATTAGTTTTTTTTAAAGCCGATTCAAAAAGCAAATTTTACATAGCCCACCCTATATTTTACGCCAAAATTTGTTTTTTTTATTTTTGTATGTAAAAGAAGTTAAATAAAAAGCCTTAAAAATTTAAATATCGTTATTAATTTTTTTAGTGTAAAAAAGTTCCTGAAAATACCCTAAGTTTTTGACCCCTAGACAAAACCGGGGCCCCTTAATTTAATTACCTGAAAGCAACGACAAATAACTACGAAATGTTGTGGTTGCTTAATCATTTATCGATAAGAGCAATTATAACCAGTCGAGCTTGTAATTTCGATACATGCATATAAGCGCATTTATACCCTGTAGGTAAGTGTAGTGGATACCAGAAATATTCCTGTATAATCGAGGCGTCTTCACTAGAATTATTTTATTCCAGCTGAACGCCTTACAATAATTCTCAACAGGGTTATTAAGTAATTTATTAAATGGTTCTCGCTGCTTAGTCTAACTGATATTTTAAGAGATTCGGCTGATGCCTTTCAACTTTCCATTAAATACAGATTTTTAAATAAACAAATATTGCAGTTGTAAATCAAAATGAGCCAAATCAGTCAATTCTAAGTGATCCATAGAGATTTTAAATATCTTAGGCCACATTTTATAAGAACAATACAAAGCAGAGTTTCGTACTTCGTGTACAATTTTTTAAAATTCGGCAAATTTTCAACAAAATTTCAAACTTTTTACTCAGCATTTTTAGAAAATTCTCAGGCATGCAGTTTTATAGTTCGTTGAGATTTGGTCTAATAAGGTGCAAATTTTAAGTGGTTCAAAAACTGCGTTGATTTTTGACAATTTTTTTTACTGAAGGTGTTGAGTGTTTTCTTGCATATAAAGAATATGGAAGGAGAAAATGCACAAGACCGCGAATAAAAAAAAATCTTAAAAATCAGTGTGATGTTGGATCTATTTAAAACTTGCACTTTGTTGGATCAAAATTCAATGATTTATAAAACTACATATCTGGAATTTTTCTAAAGGTTGTTACTCGTAGTAACAAGTTTGAAAATTTTATGAAAATTGTTGAATTTTTACAAATTTTATACGAAGTACAAAAAAAAACACTTTTATTGCAATATAAACATTATTTTTATAAACAATTATTGATTAATATGATTTTTTTTTATTATGAATGATATTTTTATAAAGAAATAAATGAAATTCAAAATTCGTCAATATGTGGTGTAAACTTTGATTTGACGTTGACTGTAAGTATTATATTTATTTTTATAAATTTATTAAAATGTACTTATCAAATCTTTGTTAAAAAAAGCAAATAATTTATTCACTTTTTGTCCGTTTTCGACTCTAGCCTCCAAATAACTTAGTTCGCATTCGCCAAAAGAGCATCAGCTTAAAACTGAAAATTTTCCATTATTACAGAATTTTCCCTACAGGGTATTTCTATGCCCATGTAGCTCCTGTGTCGCCTGCAAAAATTCCACTTCGAAGTCATAATTTTACGAATATGGAAACTGTTTACGTTGTTGCTGTTGTGCTTGTGCTGCATGTTGCATGTAATGTAAAATTTTATAATCTCCAAATGCTTACGCATACGCAGTGGTTTCAATTAACGTATAAATTAAAATTAACACAAGCCACCAACGACAACAACAGCAGCAAAAGCGGTAGCAGCAGCATATCTATGCACACTGTGGCACACACGCATACTTATGCACCATGCCAATATTGGGCCAAATAAGCTGAACTGCTGCATAAATGCATTTGGCTGCAGCAGCGGAGCCTCAAGCTGGTCATCCGATTGACCAATTGAAGGCAACTGCCATGATGAAGCCTGGTTTAACTAGCTCTCCTTGCAATGTGATGCTGCTGCAGCCAGCAGCCTATCAACTGTCCTACTATCCTACTACATCCAAGCGTACTTGTGGTTCTCCATGCAGTAATTTTAATGCCCCCAACAAGTCTGGTTCGGGGTTGGCATTAAATTGGTTTGTGCATTCGCTAAATTTGACTTTCCCATGGCTACATATGTGTGCATGAGTGCATGGGTGCATGTATGCTCTTCACTTCTAACTTCATGTATTGGTCACCTCATAAAATCCCGCACAGCTGCTGGACGAAAATCAGCCTAAACGAATTGTTACTACAGTGGGCTAGCGAGCGACTATTTGTGCGTTGAGCTAAAAATTATAGTTCAAATTGCTTGTGCAATTCTGTGGGTCATTTAATGCGATTGTTGTTCTTTTCATTGCTACTATTTTAGCAGCATATTATTACCGGGGAAAGCCGCTTGTTAGGCATCCACGTTCGGACCAATGCGTAGGTTTGGTAAATGTGCGTCATCAATTTTTGGTTTGACCGCCTATTTTGGTTATTAGAGGCTTAAGATTTTGTCCGATTTGTGTGCCAATTTGTGGAAATAATTTTAATGAAAATAATTCACTACATTTAGTAATAAAGTGAAAAGATTATGTAAAGTACTCGACGCTCTAATTTATTTTATGGCTGATACATAGGTGGATGGTTTTGGATTTCGATTATTTAAGTTGCTAGTAACCAGATGGGAAGCTTAGTGCATTTAATGGGAGTAAATTTGTTAGAGTTGAGAGAAGGAATAGAACTTGTGAACATCTTTTAATCAAAACTGCATACCAAATGGATACAAACGCTCCGGCTCTGAAAGTATTCGATGCGGTTGAAGCTAGTGGTGTCATGTTAGGTGGAGAAGAACTTCGCTTGATTAGGTCTTTAGTCGTATTGAGGAATTTATGGCTAATGTAGATGGCGTGGCGGATACCAGGCATTTAAAATACCTCACCAAGTGAAGTAAGGGGTTAAGTCAAAGCAGAAATTTCCAAAAATCTTTTTTTTTGGCTTAAAAATGGCCAAATATCTTAAAAAGAAAATACACCAAGAGTTTTCCTCCAATAAACATTTTCAAAGTCGTTCGAACTTATAATTAAAAAAATGTTGGCCATTTAATTTTAAATTTTAACTGTATATATTAGGCCGGGTCGATTTGTGGGGAGGCAAAAAAATCGCCCTTTGCTGTGTGAAAATCATATTATAAGGATCAAAATAAGAAACTTTGCCGAAGAAACCATACCTCTAAAACGAATTCTGATGTCCCCCAATTTGGGTCGAACTTTTTAGTTTCTTTTCTCATGTAAAGGTCAAAAATGGTGATATTTTGAAATGATTGTATGGGGAGCCCCCCAGGGGAGTTCCAGGGGGTGTGCCACTGGCATGGGTGGATCGGCCGTCCAAAGTTAGTGGGGGTCGGTCATACATTTGGACTCGATTGGAGCACTCTAAATGGGTCAAAGTGGGATTTTTCGTTCGACCCAAATTGAGGGACATCAGAATTCGTTTTAGAGGTATGGTTCCTTCGGCAAAGTTTCTTATTTTGATCCCTAGAATACGATTTTCACAAAGCAATGAGCGATTTTTAAATCGACCCGCCCTAGTATATATACATTATTTTCTTCGAAAGCATTAAATTGTGCCGAGCACTTTCGGGAAAAATTCCAAAACATTTACAAACTTTTTATTAGCCTCTAATACATACTGAAACAAGCTAGTTCCCAATATAGATCTGAAAAAAAACTATAAAATTCGAATACACAACAGAAAAGACTGGCAGACCAGAGTCAAATCAAATGATCGTGGGCACCGTATTTATGCTGACGGCTCAAAGATGGACAATGACACTGGATCGGGAGTGCACTCAAAATAATTATCACTAAATTGCTCCATTAAACTCCCAGACGACAGTGTAGCGACTTCCAAGCTGAAATCTACGCTATAGACAAAGCAGCAAAATCGACAAGACTAATGGACCTACCGCCGGTAAAGCTTACCATTTTTGTTGATAGTCAAGCTGCGATAAAGGCATTGGCATTAGCGCGGATTAACTCGAGATGGGTTAAAGACTGCAGGATATTGCTCTTACTTATCCAACAATACAGCACCACTTTTTGTTGGGTCCTCGGCCACTCTGGAATGGAGAAAAATGAAAGGGCGGATGAGTGTGCAAGGAAAGACTCTGACTTGAGCGTTATCACGGAAACCAATACAAGGTGGTCTCTGACTACTAACTGCACGGTATCCAAGACGCTTTGGCCAAAAAAGAATCTGAAAAGTTCAAAATATCTGATTGGATTCAACAGATCAACTACTAGCGCCCTCACAGGTTTTATAACAGGCCATTGCACTACTGGCACCCTAGCCAGCACAATTCTGCTGAAGTTGTACAGATTATCAAAATTTCAAACTTTTTATTGAGAACTTGTAGAAAAATTTAATGCAGTATTATAGATTATTAAATTTTGATGCAACAAGGTGCAAGTTTCAAGTAAATCAAAAGTCACACTGATTTTTGAGAATTTTTTTCGGACGCGGTCCTGTAATTTTTTTATATGGAATAAAACACCTAACATCAGGTCGGAAGTCACTTGTATCCATGGTAGTACGACTTATCTGGTCTAATGAGGATAAGTGAAGATCACTTCCTGTTCTCTTAGCCTTTCGGCTAATAATCTCTAAAAGTGATATCAACTAGCCGAAATGACTCTGGAACTATTGGCACGTAGCCTGTATAAAGTTCAAACGGTTCCCAATGCTTTTATTCTGCTGGAAAAATACGTCGAACATTTGAGTTAGTTAATAGTCTTCTTTTCAATTTGAACACTTTCAGAATTTATTAACATTTATGATTGGTCAAATATCATTTTAGTATACGTCCTTTTTAAGCGTTTGGCCGATCTTCTGTTGCAATTTTTGATGCATGTCTTCACAATATTTCCAATTTTTATACCAGCTTCGAAAGACAGCTTCTTATGGCAGAAATGCACTGGTACTCATACTGTAAGTCAGAGCAACCAATATAGGTATTAAAAAAAATTAATTCCATTAATCTCCATATCTATAGTTGTTCATGACTTACCTACTATCTCAATCGATTACGCTGGCCGATCGAAGATACAATCTTTGGTTGGTTGGTTGGCTAGTTGGGCCATAACATTCTACTTACTTTGCATGTTGTCTTTCCTCTCCATCTGCATTCCGCGATTTTTAAATATTTTAAGCAAATTGTATTCTTGATTCCACTCATTGGTGCGAATACTGACGCTACTAAAATCTTATTCATGTCAGATTTTTCTCTTGCCAGTTCGTCCACTTTTTTGTTTCCTTCAATGTTTGGATGTCCGGTACCCAGGTTAAGGAAGCGTTATGGTTTTCGCTCAAGGGGGTGAGGCTATTGCTGTTTAGTTCCACTAGTTTGGAGATTGTTGTGGCCACATCCAGTGCTTGGATTGCAGCTTAGCTTTCCGAAAGAATCCTATTGACAATAATTCCGCCTGGATGATACTGCAAGTATTAGGAAGACGCACAGATTTTTTACAGTCATTGAGTTTATGAGAATGTATACCTGCTCCAACATCACAATCCATTTTTGAACCATCTGTGTAGACTGTAGTGTCGAAGATCTTTGGTGAAAGTCCCTTATTCCGTTCCGAGACATGAAGAGAGTGTCGACATTTTTATTGATTGACACCGTTCTGACACCCAACGTCGTGTGCCAGTACATAAGAGCCTTCCTAGTACATGATCTAGATGCACCGGCCATAATTTCTTTGAATTCTACTAAGTAATTAGATGTTTTAATCTTCTCCAAGAGCTTTCCACCAAACTACCTATCCGTATGATAAAATTGATCCTATTTAGTATGGATATATTTTAATCCATCCTACTTTTACAACTTTTACAGGCATTCAGTACATCTAACGAGCTTACAGACATACGTTGATCTCAAAAAATACTCAGTTGGATTGGTACCCGAGGCTCAACTGGCTTGACTTGTAAAAACATTATTTACTAATAGAAATGTTGAGATTCGTGCATAAAAAGAGGCTAGCAAATACTTGCCTACCTTTTACAAGGTGAACTTTATCTTTGAGCTTAAATGTGAACTCTTATAGGCAGATATTTGAGAGAAAGTTTAGCAATTTTTATTTGAAATGCACCTCAGTTTTTGGGCTGAGTTTACGAAGACGAATTCGGATATTATCTAAAAACGCCAGAAACATTACGCTTTCGAAATTAAATTCGTAGCATATGCTAAAGTTGCGCCCACATAATTTAAGCTTCAAGTACTTAGATGAAGGCATACACATATTTTAGACAAAAATGAACACACATACATGCACACATATGTAAATGCTTGTTTGTAAGTACCGCAGCCACGTCAATTAAAAATCTCATCTTTTCTATTTTATCGCCACCTTGTTGCTGTTGCTAGAGAACTGGTTTTTGCTGCGCAACCATGCGTTCGTCCCTTTATCCCTCCAACTACAAAAATACAAGTGTCATACATACACATACATTTGTTATAGCTGCACATGCAAGCAGTGCAAAGTTGCTGCTGCTGCTGCTGCTGTTGCTCACTTGCTGTGGCTGTAGCTGTAAAAAACTTTGTTGGTTGCATTGTTTTACAACAAGTCGGCTTTTGTTGTAAATTAATTTGCTTATAATTTTTACGCTTAGTTAATCGCAATTTTGAGTGTGACTTTCACACAAAAAAGGCAAAAACAAAAGCGGAACTCTTTATATTAAGTGCAGCTACATTCGGGTGTGTGGAGTAGCGCCACACTGGCGAAGTATTCGCTCGCTTAGGAGGGAGTTTGGCTTTCGTGTGGCTGTGTGGGAAGAAAAAAATACTAATTCATGCATCGTTGGTGTTAAAACTTGCCCGCCATATGAGATTTAATTGCTGCTTGGTTGCGCGTGTGTAGATTTTTGCTCACCGTTGTCTATGCTTACAGGTGAGTTTGTGTGTTGCGACTTTATGAGCATACAAACGTATATAAAAGTTTGTTAAATGTTTGGCAAATAGTTATAAACAATTGATTTTTGCTAAATTTATTCATATTTCAATATAATCATGTCTCAAATATCGTTTTTTTACGAGTACAAATCTAAAAATTTTAAATTTCATATTTGTCATATTTGGAACTTGCAACCGAATCTTCAATTTGCAAACTTAAACAAGGCATAAAGCGTACTTAAATGTAAGACTAAATTTTATTTTAAAGAGTGAATTAAAAAAAAACGTCCCACCAGAAAGGTTTTACTCTGACTACAGATGAATATTCAACGATTTCATATATGAAATTTGTAAAATTTTGAAACAAAGAACTATTTGGCTTTTGTAGATGTTTCCGAATTCAAGTTAATATTTTAAAAAATTTTGCCATCCTTTTTGGCAAATGGTTTAAAATTCAAAGATTTTCATTAACAAACTATTTTTTTAGAGCGGCATTTACGTAATTATTTTTATTTCTATAAGTTTAAGAAATCTTCTGATTAGATGAAAAGTAAAAAATTAAAGATACTTGAAATCTGTAATTTTTTGAGAAATAAAAACTATTTGCCCTTAGTAGAAATATCAGAATGGGAGTTAACATTTAAATATTTTCTAAATTGTTTTTATGAAAAAAATTAAAAAAAAAATTTTATAAAAAAAATTTCTACAATATTTTTAGTAACTTTTTCTTTCTACAATATTTTTGGTAAACAATGTTTGTTTTTTTTTATTTCAGAAGTTTTTCTTTTATTTTTAGAGTTTTTAGAGTTTTTCAAGTTATTTAATTTATTTTTATTTAGCTATAAAACGTTCAAGTTTTTTGTCAAAAATTAAATTATGAGATAAAAGTAGAAAACCAGCACTTAATATAAGGAACGATCAAGGCGCTTAAGAGTTTCAACGCCACAAGCCTTTAATGATGTTTTTAAATTTTCCAGTTTTTATAGATCTCTACGTTTTTCTTTGATTTAAATTTTCTGAAAATGCCCTTCCATATTCCCGCAGAAATAATCTACGATGATGAGTATTTAATACCTTCAAACTCCTAAATCAGAACTCCACTTTCCAACAGTCCATCTTTTACACAAATACTCTTCTCCCCAGCCAATGGACTTAATGAAATTCCAATCAGCACACTTTGTTAATCCACAATTAATTTCAAGGATAGCTGCGCAAAAGCCACTAATCGGCACCCCTACTTGCGAGTCCAAGCAAATGTGTAACAACTTAATGTATTTTCGTTACTTTGATTGCTTTATCTGTTCGGAAACTTTGGCGATGATAAGCCACTGAAGGCAAAGATTTGTATGCCAAACACACGACAAGCAACAAAACGCACGAGGAAGCAACACACAACAGCGCTGACAACTCATTCGCCGCTTCAGCACAGCATTGCACGCATGTGTGTGTGCATACGTGTGAGTGCAACAGAACGCTGAATCATGCAACTTCATTAAATTGTATGGCAGCAAGTTTTTGACGCACTGCCCCATGTATCCCAAAGCATAAAAGCAGTCATCAAAAAAAAAAAAAAAATACTTTCACTAATTCAATGGGTGGCTCACCACGCTGTGTGTATGTGTGCGCGCGTGTGTAGTTGAATTTGTTCAATCATTTTTTTGTGTACTGGATTTGCGATATTTATCGCCAGATTTGGTAAGCCATGACTACTTTCTTTTACCGTTGTTAGCTTCATCTGCTAACCTTCACTCTTTTGTTGTTGTTTATTTAGATAGTTGATGCCATTGGCTGTTGCATTATAGCTGCGAAGTCGCGCTGCTTTCTTACTCCCCTTTGCTTTTCTGGCAACTGGTCGATTATATCGTTAGTTTCGCTACCCATTCCCTTGCTTTCTTACTTTATAGAATTATTTCTTTCTTATTATTTTGTGCAGATTTTAATGGTTGATCGCATTTTCGTTTCCGCCCGCAACTAATCTTATCTAGGGTGTGTGTATTTAAGCCATTTTCCTCGTCCGTATATATCGCGCACTATTCTGTGCTGTCTATTAAAAATCGACGCACGATGACCCGCGTAATTTTTATTTTCCTCTTGATTTCCTCTGAATGGATGTGCCTTCACAAAGTTACATCTTTCGATGGGGTTGAATTCAAGGAAATGTGTGTAAGTCGTTTTCTAAATGTTTATAAATGCAATAATCGCGAAAATGTGGGTTGGTAAAATTCTAGGACTTCCTTCGGAAATAGAGTATGTGCGTTTGTGAAAATTAAGAGTCATGAAAGTTTTGTACTCAGATATCTATCTAAATATATTTAAATGTATTGGTTTTGTCCTCATAAAGTTAATCTATGGCATGAAATAGCATTTTGGAATGTTTTTTTTTTTTTTTCAGGAGGCATGCAAAATCAAGCTTTTAGCTTTTGCTTATTTAGTCATACACATTAACATAAATGTCTGTAATTCTGATTTAAAAGGTCTTTGATTGATAGTTTATATAATTGTGGAGGCAAACCCGGGCATTCTTATTATCTGATACAGTGAAATCCTTAGAGATTCAGCTGCGGAATGCGTGTGGCGAAATAATAATTTGCTTCTTCATCATCTTCTCTGCACTGTACTTCATCTTTGCCGCCACACATGACTAAGAACTGCTTACTACTTTTATTTTTATAAGAGTTTGCGGGTTTGCTGTCCTGCAGGTCCAGGCACCTAAGCAGACTTGCCTACTAAACCACTGCACCATGTAGCCCTATGTTCTGCGAAGTTGCGATAGTTCCCATAAATTGCAATCAGATTCTATTAGTCTTTGTCTTTCCTTTGTGTTTATCTGTTTCCAATGCTTTAGTTGCCCAGCTGTGGTTGTTGAATGAACGAGTCTTTTCATCGACTATTTTTCGTCTATACATAAAACATGTTAAGTTCAAGTTAAGGCAATCGTGATAATGTCATTTGTCTTCCAATGTCCATGCCAGTATAAGATTTTGATTCACATGAATGAATGAATGGTTCCATATGCAGAAGTCTCACTTGAGAGCGACCTTTTTCACAATTTTTTTGAATTTGGTTCACGTAGTTTCGGTGAAGTAAGGGAATACCCTGTGTCCTTGTCAGTCACTTGTTTATTGGATAGCTAAAGTCAGAAAGAAAATACTGCTGAAGCTATTCCGTCGTATTCGGTTTAATTGTTGACTAGGGTTCCTCAATTTTTCGGCTCCCATTTAAGAAAACTAAGTCTTGAACTTAGTTACTGAGCTTAGTCACTAATAATTTGGCATAAATAGTCGTTGTGTGAGAGATCCATCTTCGTTGCTTCGTCAATGCTTGACACTTTGTAGCAAAATTTGTTATCTTAGAATAGTTAATGCTACTATGAAGGCATACTCAAGTGGCTTTCTCAATAGTAGAAGGAAAATCTTTTGTAAAAGACAGCGTTGAGTCTTCACATTCTCAGATTTGCAAAAAGTGTCTGAGGAACATTCTTTTCCATCCATATTAGTCACTACAAATAACAAAAAAAAAAACTTATTAATATTATTACAAATAAATTTCACATTGCACAATAAGATTTGTGAGAAAACATTTTAAGTAAGCAGGGTTATAGCCTATTGAATTCCGGTAAAATGAAAAATCACGTTTACTTTTGAAAATACTTTTTGCCTTGTGGTAATCTTGTGAATTCTCGTAGTTTTTATATGTGCACTAAAATACCCAACACCGTAAGCAAAACAAAACATTGCCAACAGGTTATGATTCTTCACATATAGACAAAGGACGCCAATATGGCTGGCATTGAGTAGCATGGCGAGATGCTAGTCCGTCTCGTCAGAGCCCTTCGAGAACATCGCACTGGCAGTGCTTCACAACGGAAACATCAGCGACCCATTCAACAGCAACGCAGGCGTAAGACAAGGTTGTCGCCTGTCACCCCTTTTATTCGCTCCCGTCTCAGCCCTGAACAAAAGAGGTATTGTATGGAGTTTCACCAGACATCTTGAGAACCTGGACTTAGCCGGTGACATTTGATTCCTCTCTCGCAAACTCAGTGGCACGCAAGCGAAGGCAGACAGGCTAGTCACGCTGGCACACACTGTCGGACTGAAGGTCAACATCGTCAAAGCGAACGGTATGAGAGTCAACCATAAGAGAGCAAAACATATAATGGTTGACGGGCACCCGGTGGAATTTGTGGAAATCATCTGCTATCTTGGCCAGTGTTGCCAGTCTATTACAATTGTAATAGATCTATTACATTTGTTCTCAGTTTATTACGCTATTATTACGCTATTATTATTAAAAAATATATAATACTCTAAAAATTCGCTTTAAATAATTTGTTTTGTTTTCATTACATTTAACTGTGAATGACGAATACGTATTTAAACCTAAGCGCCTGATAGAACTCTATGAGCCGCCTCTTATTGCGCATGTAAAAATTTCAACTTTCTCCGCTAGAGTACACCCTATTACGGAGTACAGCAATCTATTACTTTTTTGATCATCGCTTTAGTACGCTGCTGCGATTGGTTCTGGCAACACTGATCTTGGCTGCACTATCACGGCACAGAGCGGAGTAGATGAAGATGACAACTGCAGGCTAAACAGGGTGGCGTACTCGCGCAAGCATACAATATGGGGGAGTTCGCAAATCTCCCTTCACACAGAAGCTACAATCTTTCGTCAACAAATGCCTTCGCATCATCCGTACAATATTCTGGCCGAACACCATCAGCAACGACGCCGTGTAGAGAAGAACGAATAAGGAACCCATCCTATGGCAAATCAAATACAGAAAGTAGCGTGGCCACCACAAAGCATCACGAGAAGGGCACTGGACTGAAACTCACAAGGTAGCAGAAGTCGCGGTCGGCCAAAAAATACTTGGAGAAGATCGTTGTTGTGCGAGCTAGCAGATGCCGACATCACATGGAACGACAGCACTAAAACAACAGCCCAGAATTGTGTACGATAGAATCCGTATGCTCTCGGAAGAAGTGAATAAGAATGAAAACAAAGTAATAGATGCACGATCATAGATTTTAAAGACCAAATCACATTTCATACAAGTTTGGTCAACTGATATGGTCATTAGGGGTCCTATATGTACAAGAACTAATTCCTGGTACTTCCTAATGATTGCATAGATGTGAATACACAATATTTCTCATAGAGGAGATCAAGAGAGCTGAATGGCAGTTTCCGTAATGCTGAAAGAGGCCGCAAGATGTATGACACCCTGACCGATAAGAGACTCGCACCGTTTATAGCCAACACGTCGATTGGCTCATTCCATCTTTTACTTTAGAGCATAGTATTAGTATTAGCATTAGTATTAAACCTGTTTCCTTAAATCCAAAGAGATTTCAAAGACAACTTAAGAAGGTGAAGGGGGGTTTTCCCTATTCATGAGGCATGCGCTAGAAATCAATTTAATTAATTTTCATTCTGTCTTATCAACTGGCTTTTTTCTAATCAACTACAAAAGTTTCCATAAATGTCCTGTAAATAATTTCTTTCCTGGAAACTTTCCTAAACTCTCCCGATATCGTACGATGATTACAATAAGACACGCATGTACGCATGTATATCCATAAATACTATTTTCCATGAATTAAATGTATTTATTTGGAATGAGTGCTTCTTGTTCTTGTCGGAACCTTTTTGTACTCATCGCTAACGATAAATTACAGTAATTTCCAATAAAATCATTACACTTGCATGAAAACTCTTTTCCATAATTTACCAAAGGCTACGTGAAGAAGAAGCACGACATATTAAGGGAGATAAAAGTAAAGCCTAAAGCACTTGCAACTCATACGAAGCCATGTGCACGTACAGAATTCCGATTGCTTATTTACGATATCGGCTAGAAAAAGGAAAAAAAAAAAAAAATTCGGCATGCCTCACTTTTTCTTTGCTAAAAAAATAAGCTAATACAGTTAGAAAATAAATAAATAAGAAAGCAGCAAAGACACGTAAATGAAATTCGCTAAGCGACAAAATCAAGTGAAGTAGAAAAACAGCAGCAGCCGAAAATGTAGCATACAATAAGGCGCTCGCTGGCATTTACCCACATTGAGAGGCAATTTACGATAAAAAGGGGAAAATTGGAAAAGTTTTGCAACAAACAGCCTTCGCCGTACACCCCACTCTTCCTCCTCTGTCTGCCCCAATTGATGCTGCAATTGTCGGCATGTAGATAAAGACACATTGAAAGACAAAGCAACCGAAATTGAAGGAAACAATATATAGATGTAAAAGTGAGCGTGTCTAACGAAAGCGAAATTTTTTATCTATTTAGCAGGGTAAGGAGCTTGTGCGCCTGCACACGTATGATTATTTATGAAGTTTTGGGATGAACGTAAATAAATAAATAAAATTGTGATTGCCTATTTTTCGGCGCAATGCCATTGTGCGGTAAATGAGTTGAGGCTAAGTTCTTTTGCTTCGTATTGATGGTTTTTGGCTGAGTTGCTGCAGGCAGGTTGCCAATTTGCAATTTTTGTCATTTTATTCATTGAGTTTATCGGGGGCGGGGTAATTACAAATCTGAAGTGGAAAGTTGTCGCAAAAAGAATCGTGGCATTCACATATTCTGGATGTTTTTAAATGCTGTATGATGAGGGCTTGTCAGAGATAAACCACCGAATTTAATATATAAATATTCAAAAGAGAAATCATTCTGACTTAATTAAAGCGCAAGTTGATTTAGAGAACGGCTGATACTGAAACTAAGACTAAGATAAAAATTCAGAGTAAGACCAAGACTAAGCCTTACATTACCCAAAACTTAAGATGAGGACTGAAAGTGCAACTAACACTGCGACTAAAATTAAAATTAAGCCTTATGCTAACAATAAGCTTAAGTCTCAAAGTAAGACGAAGTCTGAAGCTAAGACTAAATAAAAAATTAAGATTACTAATAAAAATAAGGCAAGAACTAAGACTCCAACTAAAATCAAGATCAATACCAAGAGTGAGTGTAAGAATAAGATCAAGTCTAAGACCAACACCTTTAACCAAAACTTAGTGAGTCTAACACTATGTCTGTGACTATAACTAAGGCTAGTGCTAGGACTAAGGCTAAGTCTGAGACTAAGACTAAACAGAAGATTAAGGCTAATAATAAAGATACGATTAAGACTAAGACTTAGACTAAATTTAAGATCAATACAAAGAGTAAGACTCTAAGACTATAACTAAGACTTACATTAACCAAAACTTAAGATTATGACCTAAAATGCGACTACGACTAAAACTAAACCTGAAGATATGACGAAACCAAAGTAAAAAACTAAGACTAAACAGTAGATTAATACTAATTATAAAAATAAGACTAGGATTATATTAAATATCTATTCTTAAAGTAATTGTAAGAATAAGGTTAAGAATAAGAAGAGACTGAGACTAAGACATACATTAACCAAAATTTAGGATTAAGACTGAAGTGCGTCTAACAGTCAACATAAAACTGAGACTAATGTTAAGATTAAGACGAATACTAAGTCTACGACTAACAGAATATGAATTTAAAATCAATTCTTAGAGTAAGTGTAAGGATAAAACTACGACTATGAGTAAGACTAATACTAACGTTAATCAAGATTTAAAATTTGGAATTAAAGTGTGACTAACACTAAGAGCGATTATGTAGGCAATCTACATAAAGAGCGATGGTCCGGTCTGGAACGCTGCAGAACTGCAAAGTGACTTGTTACAAGTCCGAACAGAAAACTGTCAAACTTTCTACTAGAACTTAGGAGGAAAGATATTCGATTGATGGTCGGCATCATTACAGGACACAACCCATGGGGTCAGCACATGACACCATTGAAATCATCGAGAACCCGGTATGCCTGTCGTGCTTAGAGGAGGCGGCTAGCACTGAGCACTTTCTCTGTGAGTGTCCTGCCTTTGCTAGAGCACGGCTACGAGTATTGGGTTCCGATGTCATGAGAATGAGTAATATTTGTTCTCTAAAACTGGAGGATATTTATAGATTTGCCATAGAATCTGAAAAATTCTCACAGGACTAACTATCTCTATCTCTGTCTCTATTTTTTCCTATCTCTTTCTCTGATACTTTTCTCCTTCCCTCCTTGACTATCTAACCCCTTTCCAGAGCTTTAAATACAATTTGCTCTTGAGCCTGAATATTTTAGGAGCCACCAAATCTTCTGGTGCTCCTTGGCTCGACCTTTTCAAATTCATTCAATTCAACACTAAGACTAAACCAATAATCAACTAAATCAATGAAGAAAGATTAAGACTAAGATTTAAGATACTTAAAGTGTAATTGAAACTGAGACTAAAACTAAAAATAAGCCCAATGCTAAGACTAGGACTAACACTAAGACTAATTCAAAGATTAAAATTAAGATTAAAATAAGACTTAGACTAAGATTAAAATTAAGACTAGTAAAAGGACCAAGACTAATACTAAGTCTTAAACTAGGACTATGGTTAAAACTAAGACTGACAATGAGAATTACGCTAAAACTGTAAGACTTGGACTAAGGCTAAGACTAAATATAAAAATATGATATCTAAGTCACTTTGACTCCTTCGCTAAACAGTTTCTATGCTCAGAATTTTTGTGTAGCACCAAAAATCGAGAGGAAGATCATCGATGCCGATCAGCAATTCCTAGCGCCTACTTTTCTTAACTAACTTGTATCACAGCGATCTCAAATGTTTGTACTCATTTTTATACGGCCAGTTATATGTAACCAACTAAGTTTTTTCAGTGAATTAGTTAGGAGGCACAAGTTACTGATGACTTTTCTTGAATTCTGAAGATACAGCTTTTATTTAAAGGAAAATAAAATTTTAATAAAAAAATTTAATAACTAAAATTTAAAAATTTATTAAAAAAATGTAATAATTAAAATTTAAAAATTTATTAAAAAAATTTAATAACTAAAATTTAAAGATTTATTAGAAAAAAATTTAATAATTAAAATTTAAAAATTTATAAAACTTTTGGTTTCTACAATATTTTTTTTCGCTTCACCGACAAAATTTGCAATTAAAGATGCTGTCAATTTTCTAAATTGCATAACAATCTAATGAGCCTTGAAGTGAAATCAAATGGACACTGAATAATGAACTTCATTATTTCACTTTTCCTCTTTATCACGCACTCACACATAGACACGTAAAAAAATTTAAATAAAAAAGTACGAGTATTTCTTGCGGCTACCCACAACATCTACGTACGCGCTAAAAGGCATTACTACGCCTTTGCAGTCCGAAAATAACTTAAAAACGCCTCCTACGAAAATAAGGCGTCAGTGAAAAAAAAAATCTTTAAGAAACAGTGCGCCGCATAAGCATGTCTGTCGGGCAGTGTGACAGTAGATAATTTGCAAGAGAAATGTGGTTCGTTAAGGAAGAAATAAAGAGTGCAGTGATTTGTTAATAAATAGCGGTTTAGATTTAACTGTCGCCAAAAATAAAGCCACATTTATTTACCACCCAATGACAGTAACTATTATTGGTGCTGTTACCACTGGAGCCGCCTATGCCTGTGTAGTTTAACTTGCAAACTTTTGGTGTTAAGGACACTACTGCTGGCCAAGTTTCTTTCAGTCGGACTGGTGTTATTCCGTGACTTTTCCACTGTGGATTTACTCTACGCTTCCACATGTATTTATTTATGAAGTTCTTAGATGGAAAATAATTTTGTTAAATTCCTTAACGTTTCCAATTAAAAACCTAGGAATGTCAAAATTTACTTGTTTCAACTTTTTCGCTTTCTTTTATTAATTTTTATTATCATTTCCTCGCTCCCTTCAAAATGTTCGCTTCTTGTTTGTCAACGCCTTAAAATATGCTAATATTGTCGCATGATGAAACACGCAAAGTAAACAACTTAGGAAACTTACGCAACATGGAATGGGAATTATTTAAAAGAAGGAAAAACCCAAACATAACAACGCGCACCTCATCTCTATCCACTGGCTTCCATTGTATCTTGTTGAGTTTGCGAAAGTTGCTTGCCTGGGTGGATGTGTTTATTGCCTTCGGACTTGCTGGGAGTTTGCAGAGAATGGACGGGGGCTGTGAAATATTTTAATTATGCGATTGCTTTTATTTCTTTGTTTAGTTTGCTGTTTGACACCTCAAATGACAGCTGAAATAGATTAGTTTTACTAAGTAAATAATAAATCTTTGGATGGTCTTTAAGATTTTAGACTGATTTCGAACTGGAAAATTGGAAGCCGTAATAATTTATAAAACCGCAAGTTTTAAGCAGACTCAATTACTGAGCGGCGCGACAGCCGTTAATTGAACCTCCTGAGTGGAGTCATACATTGATTTATTAAGTTCTGATGCACAAAGGGGTATTTGTTTGCCTTGATTTCTGACACTTTTTTATTCTATTTGCGTCTGAGCGCCACCTCTGTGTCATCGTTAGTGGGATTATCGCGGGTGAATATTAAATATCAAATGCTTCCTAAGCCAGTCGGGAACTTTAAAATAATTGGAGGAAGGACCAAGAGCTGATAAAAAAGCTCTCTACCGAAAGCCAAATTAACTTCTCTTTTACCTATTTGGGATGAATTGGACATGGAATGCTTATTAAGTCTTCAGTCCTGGAAGAGAAAATTGCAATTGGAAAAGCGAAAAGAACCAAATTTTTATTTTTAGTCGTGGAAGAGAAAATTCAAATTGGAAATGCGAAAGCAAGAAAATTTTGAAACTTTGTGCATATAAAAAAAAAATTTAAAAAGTTTCATCAAAACCAGAAAATTCTCGTGTTCGTAGTTTTATGAGTATAGCCTATTCAAGTTTGTTATAATAAAGTGTAAGTTTGAAGTAGCTCCTAAATCGTGTTGGTTTTTGACAATTTTTGTTTGGTTTTGGGTATTTTCCATATAAAAACATGTGGAACACTAGTTATATTGAAAACATGCACAAAATTGGCTACGGGTGGTAGAAAAAGCTACTGTTCCATATTAAAAAAGGCCCGGTTGAAACATAAAAGCTGCAACTATCAAATTATGATGGCTGGCTGTGGCTACAAAAATATAGTTTATACTACCACAAAAAAAATATAACTTATAATTTTAAATATTCTACGAATTTAAAGAAATTCAACGTATTATCATCAATTTATAAAACATTTATTAGTCAGAATTTTTGGAAAAATTCCGGGTACGCATCTTTTTAGTCCATTCAAATTTGGTAGTTTACAATTTTCACTGAGCGAAAAGTTCGTTTTTGCATAAAGCGATTCCTTGTTAAATGAACCAATTATTTGGAAATTGTCGTGAATTTTTTTGAAAATTTGTTAGCTGCAGGCTTGAGTTTAATAACAGCGCAGCGGTATTCGCCAAGCATATGCGTAATGTCTTGTCTTTTAAAGCGCTTTTCAATAGCCGCAATGTCCTGATGGAACCTTTCGCCATGTTCAGCGCTACAAGCTCCTAAATCACCAGGGAAACAATCTAAATGATTGTGAAGGAAATGGATCTTTAGCGACATTAATATGCCCATTTCGCCATGTGCCGAAATCATTTCTGGAACAATATTTTTATAATGGTCAGCTCGTTTGTTGCCAAGAAACTGCTCAACAACGGCAACTGTGCCTTTCCATGCACGTTGTTCGATAGCATTCAATTTTGATGAAAATTCATTACTTGCAACTATTTTTTTTATCTACGGACCACTGAAAACACCTTAAATTATACACATTCAAAAAATAAAGTTACTAAAAGCCTTCGTAAAAAAATACCTGCATGAATCTTTGCCTCGCCCTCACGATCCAGTTTTTTAACAAAATTTGATACGACACCGAGCTTGATGTGTAGTGAATGATTTGAGATGGCTGCACTAATGGTAGATTTTCTATACTTTCTACGCCTACTTTGTAGCATGTTCGCAGCTCCCACTTAAATTCAGTGCAATGGTGATCTCTTTTGCGACCTTCCCATGTACACAAAAAGCACTGGTGGGTTGGAAATCCACGCTTAACACCCATGAGTAATCCGACCACTTTTAAATCGCAGCATATTTCCCAATTATGCTCTTGGTAGTTTATCAGCTGTAATATTAATTCCATGGCTTCGTATGTTTCTTTGAGGTTGGTGGCATATGCGATCGGGACAGCTGGATGTTTGTTACTGATATGAAGCAGCACTACTTTAAGGCTGTTGACCGATGCATCGATGAAAAGTCGCCACTCCTCTGAAATATTAGGGTAAGCAATTTTTTCAAACATCGAATCAATATCACAACAATAAGCCAGGTTTTTTTCCCGATCTTCGTGCAATTTAAAATATTCGTCATATGGAATACTGCTACGTCGATCACGAGCGGCTGTTATTTTAAAATCAGCCGCCACTATATTCCACTGCTTAAAGCGTGATGCAAAAAGTTCGGCTGTTCTCTTTGACAAATTTCCTTCTCGTACAAGGTCATTGAAGTCGGCTTGCGTTACTAAATGCGGTACTGCAGTCCCAAGTTCACTGGGTGTTGGTACAAATTCCGATACTTCTAGTTCCCCGCATCTCGCATTCGATGCAAGAAATGTTGATAGCATTGTTGGTGCTACTGTTGGTTTCCATCCCTTAATTCGGGAACATCATCAAAAATCTCCATTGAAGTCGCTATACGTTCTTCTGGTGAGTACAGAACCGTTGGAATAACCGATTCTACATTAGCGTAGCGAATTTTGTTGCGGCGAAAATATTGGTACCCTTTAGTTTGAGTAAAAGTCACGGTAGCACAGTCAAAGGTAGCACAGTTCACTGCAGTGCTCCGTACGTGGCAGCCAAATTGTTGGCACAGAGTACTTTATTGTTGACCTTCCATCAGTAAACTTGCATAAATTTCTATAGCAATAGTCGCGCACGACTTCCGGAGTATACCACAAGTAAGGAACATAATCCATAAACGTAACAAAAATTATTTCGAGTCGGGCACTGCATTTTTCGTAAGATGAAATATTCAGAAAGACGTTTTCGCGCAACAGAACTTAAAACAATTTTCAAAGTATACGTCCCTAGTAGCGCAAATGTCAGATGATCGCAACTTACGGAACTGTAACAAACACACAAACGGCACAGAGTGTGTTTTATGAAACAATAAATTAAAGGTTAATAAGTTGTTTAAAAATTTGGAGTCCCTTCAAGTTATGCCGAAAATTTAGAAAAAAATGTTTTTTTTTAGAAAAAAAAATTCAAGAAAATCTGAGAATTGATAAAATTTTTTTTTTTTTAATTTACATAATAAAAACATTTCCACGAGTCTGCCTGCAGAAATTCAGCGCGATTGGATCACGGAAAAAGGGTTAAAAATTGATCCAAAGTTTTTCACACAGGCGGACTACGAGCTCTATATTTTATATATAAAAAAAATTCTGACGTGTACATGAAAATCGCCGATACACGTGTATTTTTATTTTTTCTCCCCTTTCCGAAAAAGTATATTTGGTTCATATGACAGAAAAAAAGTTCGTTTTATATTTAATAATTTGAGATTAATTCAATTTTGTACCGAGTTTTTTCTTCGGTTTCTGTTTTTGTTTTTTTATATTTTTTATAACTCTTCCTATTAATTTTTTAGAAAAAAAAATTGGGAAAATTAAAAAAAAATTTTGTTTTGGTTAAATTTTCTTTTTTTTTAATTAAAATATTTTTTTTTTGGAAAAAAAAATTTATTAAAAACAAATTTTTTAATTTTAAATTAATTTTTTTCATGAAAAAAATGTTTTCTTACAAATTAATTAAAAACAAAATTAAAAAAAAGCTTTTTTTGGAAAAAAAAACTTTTTAATTTAAAATTTCTTTTTTTTTTTAATTTTTAAAATTTTTTGTTCGCAAACAAAAAAAAATTTTTGTGAAACTTGTTTTTTTGTGAATTTCTTTGTAAAATCTATTTTTGTCTTGAGTTTTTCCACAAAAAACTTTATACATATATTTTTGTTCAAATTTTGTATAAGGACATTTTTTTAAGTGAGACTCAGCGATTTGGTTTACCGACTGATTCTTCTTCTTACCTCTCGACCTCCCTAACTCCCTGCTGACACGAATCGAATGTTGGTTCTTTGAAAAAGTGTTTAAGTAAATAAAATTTAAATTGAAAGTGCGGTCTCTTTTTGTGTAGAGTTTGCTCTACCTTGCAACATAAAAGCCTTAGAGTCTTTTTTAGCTATTTCACTGTAGGAAAGATTAATTGATATAAGAATAAGCAGTGATTGCAATTGAAATCTTTATTTTTTATTTTTTGAATGCCTTTGCATTTTTTCTTTTTCCAAATTACTTAAAAAATTTGTAGTTTTTCGTCCTCCTTCTGCCCTCGCTTTATTTCCCTACTATCAAACTTTGCATTTACCCACTACACTCGCACACATCATCAAACACTCTATCGTTTTGTTTCGCCTACACAATTTAGACACGAAAATAAATGAGTGCATTTAACGTGAAGAGTCATTACAATCATTAATTTGCATGTGGCGTCACAATACGACAACGTCAACGACAACGACAACAACAGCCACAACAAAGCCAACGAGCAATCCAAATTGATGTCCCACTGTGACACCACTCAGTCACGCGGCCATTACCGCCACTTCCACTGCCATATCCGCCGCCACTACCAAATTCACCACCGCAATGGCTCGACGTCCATGCGGATATGCGCCACAAAGCTCACTTCAATCAGGGTTGCTACACACAGCGAAAATCAGTAAGCACGAACTTGCTACATGTTACTTGTTTAATTAGATGCATTTGCATGAGGACGAGGTGACGAGGTAAATGGTGGTAGTGGAGTGGAGTGGCGTGGCAAGCAGTCGAATGAGTTTTAAAAGTTAATGATGAAATATCCAAAAAACAAAAACAAGTAAATAAATAAAAGAAGAGAAACAAAAGGATGCATGGCCCGAAACTGGAATGCTGTGCAGTGATTATTGTGCGTTTTACTTTGTTTTTTGTGTCTTTAGGAAATTTTAATTTATTTGTTTGTTGTTTTTCAATTTGTTAAACGAGCGCGCACACATGTTTCCTTTTGCCCGTCGCCTGTTTCCTTTGTTGCCACAGCCTGAGTGTGATCTGCGCGCATTTGTGAATTAGTGGTGTGTAACCCATAAATTGTACGGATGGGTGTATGTGTGGGGGTCTCGTAAGCTGTACGCGATCCAACATTTACTCAGCTCAACCGCTGCAATTTCAATTCCGAATTTCTATTTGCTTTGCGGCTGCTGCTATGCCTATTTCCTTCGCCAAAAACTTATTGTTATGCCAAACCTGAGGCTGTTTTGAGAAGTTGTTTACTCACACGCCTTCTTCATTCGTACGAGTCTGCTGGCGCTCGAAATGCTAAGAAGCTGTGTGTGGCGTGTCTGCTGGAGCGTTGCAGTTGTAATAAATGTTACACGCTTACGTTTGACAGCTAAAACCGCTGCAGAGCAATATTTGTCAATGAGTGTGAAGTTTATTGCAGCTGTAGTGGTGGTGGCGGTGGTTATAGTGTTTGTCTTCCTTTAATTATGGCCGCAAATAATTGTCAGTACCAAAAGAGCCTTTTAATGGTGTGGCATGCAAATATGTATGTATGTGTTGCAAGTGCGTTGCGCGCTGGTTATTTATGTGGGGGTCGCAGTTATGGAGTGCGGGTTCTTTTTAATAATGAACTTTGACACTTTTTTGTGTGGGTGCAGATAGATTGCTCAGCAAAGGGTTGCTTTGTGGGCCTAAGGGTTGTAGGAAATGTGATTGAAAAACATTTGCTTAGGCATTTGACGCATGTAATTTAAAGCTACTTTGGTTTAAGTGGCACAGAAAATCTAGCAACTGGCTATTTTCATTCTATCAAAATAAAATTAAATGCATTGCAGTCATTGGAATCGGCATTAAATGCATTGCACCTATGGGCAACGAAGATGGTGCACGCTATGGTAGACCAATCGTCCGAGATGCTGAAAAACTATTAAAAATTGTGGAACTGGAGCACAATGAGAATCTTTCCTATTCCTCGGCAGCTGAAGGCTAGTCAAAAAGCCAAATCTTTTGAAATTATTGTTATAAAGCTGGCCTCAAGAACTCTCAAGGAGAAGCTTAATGTAAAGGAGTCACATGAATTACATATTGACATAAAATAGCCATTTGGACCGAATTGAAGCTATGGATTTTGTGATAAAATGTACGTAAGTCGCCTAAGATCGTAAAATAAAATAAAAATAATAATAATTATATAATTAAAAATAATTAAATAATTAAAAACCCCTTTGCAACCCTTTTTCTTTTAAATTTTTACATTAAGTTTTTTAAACTTACTTTTAACTAGCTTTTAATAAAAGTATAGCTAATTTTTTAACATAAGCTAATTTGTGAGGCACTTCAAACCTTCTCTTTATTGCTAAAATTTAATGGGCTACAAAACTGATCTACTCAACAATTATCTAAAAACTCTAATTAAGAAGTTGAAAATTCTAAGAAAAAAATTATAAAATTTTCTAAGTTTCATACAAAGTTTGGAGCTTTGATTCATATGATTTATGTTGAAGAATAAATCATATTTTTAGTGAATATTAGCTAGAACTAAATCTAAAAACTAAACGCCAATATTTACAATCATAAGTGCTGGGTTTTTATCACCGGATGTATTTTTGAAAACTGGGATTGAAAAGTGGGCCAATGAAACAACTTAAGCGATGATTGGCTCCAATTAACAGTCAGCAAAATTTAATTTTTACCGCATGTTTTTCGGAATTAAAAGAGATCCTCTCATTATTAGCTGCTTCCAGTGGGACAAGTTTTTAAATCTCAGATTTCCACTCTCGACAACTGATCAGATTGTAGCACATGATCGAACATAAGCGTCCATAGTTGGCGAACAGCAAGGGTATTGTGTTCTTTAATGACAACTCCAGGATACACATATCTTCAACAATGCTCCAGAAGCTCTATTCTATTTCTGTTCGATTGCATCCGCCTTACGGTTCACACCCAACGCTATCACCTGGTTGAAGTCTTCAACCAATTGAAACATTTTCTTTATGGCACATTTTCCTGATACTGGACCCAAGAAATACCTGCAAAATAATCTGAATAAGTTTTTACTAATAGAAACCAGGATTTCTTCAACAGCGAATCAATAAAATTGTTTTCAAAGAAAACACAATTTTTTTCGTTCACAATTAGCTTTATTCATCAAAGTGATTTCCCTGAAGAATAACGCAATCACTCCAGCGCCACTTTAACATTTCAATACCACTTTTGTGGAACGATTTATCTTTTGCCCCAAAATAGGCCTCAGTTTTAGCGATTAACCTGTTCATTCGAGCGAAATTTCTTACCGGCGAGAATTTGTTTTAGGTCTGCGAACATCCAGTAGTCGCAGGGAGCCAAATCTGGCGAAAAGAGTGGATATGGGAGCAATTCTAAGTTCAATTCATGTCATAGCCACATGTAGCCATTTTTTAGATCGACTTGTGACACGGCGCATTGATGAAAAAACAGTGAATAAACATGGCACCGACTTTGAACAGAGCTCAAGTCATATACTCATGCCAAATTAAATATTCACGGTTTGACTTGTCAGTCGAAACTTCAAATTGAGTCTAACTTTATTTTATTATACAATTCTTATTCTAACCTAAGCTGCTATTGCTTTGTTATTCCAGAAAATTTGATGTTTAAGTCAGGGTCAGCAGTTTCGGTGGGAAAGCGGTTGCATTCCTTAACTTGCCATACGTGTATAAAGCCACTTTTTTATCATTCAAAAGGATTGTGTGGGTTTTTGTGAGATTTTCTGCTGTTACCGCCTCATTTACACGTTCACTGCGTTGTGCATTATCGGTTTCTTTACGATCTTTACGACGTTTGAAGTCAGCAAATCATCTTTTTATTGTTTTTTTCTGGTGGAGCGGAGTCCTTATAATGCTTTTCGAACCATTGCACAGTGGTTCCGCCGCGTAGGAAGAGCGGTCATAAGAACTTTTCGCGTGATAAATGACTTTTTAGTACGTTTTTAAGTTGAGAAATGTTTTTATTTGTTAAAAAAACATTAAGACATATAAAAAGTAATTTATATATAATAAGAATATATATAAGATATAATAATAATAATATATAATAAAGTAATATATAATTAATATAAAAAGTCAAAGGAAAATTAGGTACACGCATTTTTTATATACATTTTTTTTGTTTCCTTTAAAGTATTGCATAAATCTTAAATTATAAACAATAATAGAAAAAAACATTAAATTCCGAAAGGATGAGCATGTAGTATACTTTGATGCCAGTTAACTTATTCTTATTTATGAAAACAATAAAATATTCACTTCCAAAAAAGTTAATGTACTTAGAAATACAAAACTTTTAACTCAATAAATCTAACACTTCTCTTGGCATCTTAGATTTCTTTTTACATGGTAATTTTCGTAGACTAGATATAAATGGATCGGAATTAAGAAGAAGCTTGTGCAAAAGATCCGTGTTAGCTACAGTTCTTGAGTGCTTTCTGGTATTGTCACGTCTGAATTGTTTCACTAATTTATTACATGATTCAGCTGCCTCCTCTGATAATTCTCCAATTGATAATAAACAATGATCGATCCCCTCCGACCCATGACTGAGCACTTTATGAACTGATGCAGGTAAATTATACCATGAATATGTACTAACTAGAAGTTTAGCAGTGTCTAGTGCGTATATTTTGAATTTATTCGAATTAATTTTAAAACCAGATGAAAGATGTATCTCTGCCTGTGTTCGCTCGGAGAAGGATTCGTAAAGTTTGTCTCCTCGCCCGACTCCCACTTTTTCAACACACATAATTCGGTTTCAGTTAACCAATTACTGTACTTGGCAATCAGCCTTGTTTTTGATCTTTGCACTTTTTTCCAGTATCGAGAAATCCATGAACAGATCCAAGAAACACGATTTTCAACGTCTTCTAAGGTTAAATTCTCAGAGTTTGGTAAAGCTTGAATTATGTTCTTCAGTACGTGGCGACATCTATCAACATCATTTTTAATGCTATTGTAACATAACCAAAAAAAAAATCTTTATTAGCAATCTTGGTAGAATCACATTTTTCAAAATCATACACATAGGTACAGATTAGACCCTATAGCAAGCGCAATCGCAGGTCATCGCAGCTGGAAATTATTTTTCCTTAAAGAGAACATATGTAAGAATATTTTAATGTATGTTTCATTTGTGCGGATTCGTGCGAACTTAGTTAAAACTTTACAAACTTCTTATAAAAAAAAATAAACGGCAAATTTTAAACGTATACGTATTTCGTACGGTCTGAAAACCTATTAAATAAGAATTAAAAAAGATAACAAAACGTTCAACATGTTTTACATACCTTCAACTTGAATTTCCATTGTACAGCAGGTCATAAACACAGTAATGCTTAGAAAAATAACACTTCCTGGAACTGCGAAGGTACGGAGCGGAGACCACGCTAACTATCACTTTTCAAATTCTCTTACTTTGGAGGCACAATTATAAGTGAATTGTTCGTGCAGTTCAAATTTCTTTTGTACTCTAAGTTACTATGACTAATGAACTAACATTTAGCTAAATATTGTTGCATAATTTTAACATGACTATTTTCATCCAATGTCCTATGGCGGAACCACTGTGCTTTGCTTCGCTTGAACGGTATTTTTTCTCATCAAAAAGCAGTGTAAAATTAAAGCTCGAAATTCTTCTTTATTCATTGTTTTGGAAATAGCAAAAGTAGCGTCACTCTTAGCACAATAACTGACGATCTAATGAATAGAATATCATGAAATTTTAACAGCTGCCTTTTTACAGTCACTACTAACTGGAAAAGAGGTGAATGCAATAACACACTAGTTTTTTAAAACTACCAGTTTTTTTTCTTTCAGCACAATTTTCTCAGCACTTGCCTCCACTCCACTTTCGATTCCCCATAAAGCTTTCCTTCTCTTACAATATTTATTCATGTTCTCATTGAGCCCTTTCCGTCTCTTTTGTATAGCCTTGCATTTGGGGGAGCTTGTTGTTTTCCAATTTCTACCAATACTCTAGAGTATATTAATCATTGTCTACATTTACCGCTCACTCCATAAAATCAAATGCTGCCGCCCGGATAAGAAGTCACAAATAAAACACCTTCCCATCTTCAATGCCCTCAATGGCAAGCGGCTGACTTCCCCATGCAAGCAATTCTTATTTCTTCAAGCGCAGGCAATGGCTTTCTACACAGTTCGGCCAAGACTACACTTGCTTCATTACACTTTTTCATTATCAGCCAAACTTTTATTTTGTTTCGTTTCATTTCTTACCTTTCCCCCATTTCCTCTGCCTCTTCAGTGCAAAGCTTTCGCTTCGTTTTTGTTTTTATTTCATTTAATACCTGTTTGCTTTACTTTTAATACTTGCTAATGGCGCACCACTTCCGGCAAGCTGGTGCCACTCCCCACTTTGCCAAATCCAATTATAATAGCGCTTATCAAAAATAAGTTTTGATACAGTTCACCTACGCTCGTTATTTTTTGCTTTCGTTAACGCGGCAGTTCATCTCTTCTGCTCCCTGGTAGTTCAATATTTTGACACGTTGCCACGCATTGCCTGATTTGGCAGCAGCTCTTGCCAATTTCACCAATATGGCAATTTAATCCACACAATCAGTTCACTGAATCACCATTTATCTTCGACTGGCTGCCACCAATCGACCGGCTGCAGCAGCTGTAAGCACTTTGTGGTATGTCTATATTTTTGTGGTTTTCTTTTCTTGAGCCTCTTGTGATTGGGTGTTGTGTAGACTCGTTTGCCGAAAGTTTAATTGAAGGTGAAATTAGTTGTCGAGGATTTATTTATTATTTACTTTTGAGGGTTGTCGGCTTAATGCCCAGAAGATTAAGATTGTTGAGTTAAGCAATTGGAGAATGGAATGAAGCCATCAGTTGTGAAAAGGTGGCCAATGAAGAAGTAAAGAAGTTTAATGAAGTGGCTGTTTGAAAAATGGACTGTGGAGTTACAGGTTTTGAGACCAAACATGCTTTTACTTAATGAAAGTTAACACTCAGCGCCTGATTGTTGCGCCTTTTGCTGATTAGGCGGCCCCCACGTAAATATTTTTCCAACAGAATTTTTCCAGAAATGTTTTCGTCTAAAATATAATTATTCTCGTAACTAATATATTATGAATCTAACGTCGTACTTTTGTAAAGAGTTCTCAAAAAATTATTAATAAAAATAGTGTCATGAACATTTTCATCCTCTTAATCAGAATCAGTAGAAATCTTTTACAGTTTCATATTCAACTAAATTTTAGTTTAAAAAAGTGTAGTTTTGAAGTCTCTCAATTGACAATTTTTAATGCATACGATGCTGAGTATTTTTTTCCATTTAAAACACACTTGGAGTCTGATTTGTACCAGGCACCACTTTCTTTTCTATGAGTTCACCTTAAATGTCTTTCTCGGCTAGTCTCTCAGAACGGAAAATTTAAAAAAAAAAGATAAAAAATACCCTTTGTCGGGTGTTTCACCGAGCTACTCCTCCTCACCTACAAATAATTTTTCTTGGTTGAACGAACCAGCTTCAGTATGTAAGAGGCTTCGATTATTTATTTATTTTCAGAACTCCAGAAAGTATAATTTCAGACTGACGACTAAAACGAAAAAATAATGAAAATATGTACATAATTCAATTTAAAGCTTACCTCTAACTAAAAGATAGAGTTGAGTAAACAGAAAATTCTTTCTTGAAAACTGCGAGATCTAGCGAGTTAGAATTGAAGATCTCATTAAAATCACGAAGAGCACATTCAGTAGGAGCATTGCGAGCTTAATTTGTATTGAACTTATTTAAATAAAACGAAGAACATTACGAGGAATTCTAGGAAGTGTAAGAAAATTAATATTTTGTGGCAGGAATGGGCAATGAATATCGCCTTGAATAACATTGAAAACAAACAAGAGAGCAGGAATCGATCTTCTACTTTCTCAGGACTTCAAGTTGATCTGCAGCAAACGTGATGTGTAAGATGGGATAGGATTAGAAAATTTTTGTGATCCTCATATAAATTTAAGAGACACCTTTTGCATACGCTCGATGCTGTCGATTATTTTATTTAAATTTATTGTATAACCTCCAAATAAAGGTGGCGTATTCCAACTAGGAGCAAACGAATGCAGTAAATAGTAATCTTTGGACATATCTGCTCCAAATTAGTTTGTTGGAAGGCCTCAACTCTCATCTTTAAACTACATAATTTTAATGCGTTTTCAGAATTGAAGATGAAGCGAAAAAATAAGGCCGTCTGGGTTGGTTGATTGGTGGGAAGGCTCTCTAAAACTCTCCATTTAATAACGGAATAAAAGTTAATAGCTAAACTTAACTAACTAACTAACTAACTTAACTAAACATACTTTCAGCTACATATTAATGAAAGAATAAGGAAAAAGTCTGACAAAAAAAAAATCAGAAAAATTTTGCACAAAAATATAAAATATTTTTTCAAATTAAATATTTTCTCTAAAACTGTAACTCTTTTTCAAAAAATTTTAAGGTTTTTTTTCTTAAAATTAAATATTTTTCCTAAAAATAAAAACTTGTTTGCTAAAAATTTTTAAATAAAAAAAATATTAAAAAGAACCAAACATATTAATTAAAAAATAAGGAAAAATCCGAGAAAGGTGTTTTTAATAAACCACAACTAACAGAAAATTTTTGAAAAAATATATTAGTTTTTGAAATTAACTAATTAATTAATTAAATGTTTTTTCAAAATATTTAAGTTTTTTTCAAAATAAAAATTTTTGTTTTATATTTTAAAAATATTAAAAAGGTCCAAGCATAGTTCTCTTTCAAATATTTTATATCAAATTTTTTAGCATTGGGCCATGAGCCTGAGTGTGTCCTACAGAGTGTACTACAAGTGGAAGCTTCAACCTTCATTGAGTAAATCACAAAATTATGAAAACATTTCAGTTTAATTCTTATTGCATTCAAGTCAACAAATAAACCAAGTCTCCGAAAATTTTTCAGAGAAAAACAAATGTTTAAAGTACTTGAATGATTTAATATGAAACCACTCTATATTTTTTCTCGCCATTTGAAATGTATTTAAAGAGCGTCGGGCGCAAAAGCTCATGCAGTTATAAATGAGTTGAAGTCTTCATTCTACATAAAACTGGGACCAAACACTTTCAACTATTTCATACTCCACTAGTCCCCTTTAGTCAGAGCTGACAAATATTATTTTCGTCTGAAACTGCGAGCTTTGGCTTCTTAGCAAGTTTTCTTACAATATAGCAGTTCGCTTGGAGCTCGACCTGCCATCAATGCAATTAGGGTAAGAGATGTCACTATACGCAGCAGTTCAAGAGGCCGAAGGTCAGTCTCATAGTTAACTAATACATTCATTTGTTTGTTTTTGTCTTACTTTTTGACCTCGGCTCGTGTAATTATGCAACATAATCTTATTTTTGTCTGCGACAACCTATAAATTTCCAAGTTTAATCCCTGCGCCGCATCGGGTAAATACTTGCGTTTCACTACATTTAAATGCGCAGGTACATAATTTCCAATTAAAGTTCAAATCCATTTCTCATCAATTTTCGCACATTTACATGCAATTAACTCTTTAAATCCAACATAAATAATACAACTTTAATACATTTAATGCCACCGCATTAACCCCTTTCAGCGCATGAACCTCTCTCCGCTCGACTCCTCCTACCTCTGGCCCTCTAGGGTATTAAGCCAATTGACCACATTAAACCATAAAGTTGCGTTGAGCGATGGCAAATCGATTTACTCGTATATTGCAATATCAGCACACTGCGCGCACACACACACATACACGCACATGCATGGGTAGAACGTTTGCAGCTTTAAAATGAGTTAAATCAACGTTTGGAAATAAATTCACAATTTACGAAAAACCATTAAGGCCAAACAATAAAATCAAAGCAAATATATCTATGCAAATACGTATGTAGGTGTGCAGATATGCATGCACTGATAAATACTCACACACGCACACACACATACCCATCGATTGATGTGGTGCTGCATATTTATGCATTATTTGTGTGTTTGTGTGGGAGTAGGACAGAAAGCAATCATTAACAATTACAATAATCCACTTGAGCGCGTATTGACTGCCAGTCGCCAACAATAACAACAACAGTAGGCAGCGAGCTCATTGCTACAAAGCACAATAAAAAGAGAAAAAACAAATGAAAAAAGCATCGACATATTTCTGAATTTAATAGCGTAGGGACAAACATCATTAATTTAAACGAATTGCAACTGCCGCCAACACCAACACTAACACAAGACGACAGGAAATACAAAAACAACAAACACACCTGAAATATGCCACCATTGTAGGTACTTATATGTAGTCGAACGTACAGTGGCGGGAATAACTGAATGCATATTCATTTTTTTTTTTTTCAATATTTAAAGCATTTTTTTTATTATTTTTTAAATGTTTAAAATTCAGCTCTGTTAAATGTTACACATCTTTGAGTGAAAATTTTCAATGCCAAAATTTTCCTTATAAAATTGTACTATACCAAACTAGTAGCTTTTAAAGAGAAATATATTTAGTTCCATTGAAAATTTTTGTAACTTTTTGTAAAAGTGAATAAATTACATTCTACAAAAAAAATGTTTTAAGGCGAAAACAGTTCCGATGAAAACTAGAGGTATAGATCCTACATAAAATGGTATTTCGCCTCGAGAAAACATCATCAAATAAATGTTTTTTTTATTACAAGTATCGCGAAAATATTGTTGGCATATCGGTTTAGTCAATTCCAAAAAAATTCTAATCACCGAGTTTAAAAATTCAGTTTTAAGAGAAAAAAAGTTGTATTTATTTCAATCCTTGGTTGTAAGAAGCAGAGAGAGAGAGAGAGAAAGAATACATATCGAAATAAATTCACAATACACAAAATTTACAATAAAGGGTCGACCGGTGTAGGTAAACGCCAGACACAAACCGTAACAACAACGCGCACTACTCCGAGCGTTTAACACCCGCACAAAGCAGCGATTCCAGGACCGCAGCAACGGCACAAATTACCGCAAAGCAATACCAATAAATCCGACGGCGGAATGGATAGCACTTTATAGTACGCACAAGCACTAGCCAGGAAACGGAAATAAGCGCTAAAAAGTAGGCACCGAAAAGAGAAACGCCAAAAAAATTGTGACCAAAAACGCCCCAAACAGTAGGCACCAAGGAAATATAACGCCAAAAAGTAGGCACCAGAAATATATTTCCTACAAGTTTGCACCAACAAACAAGAGTTAAAAAGTAGGCAGTGTTATTTCTCACTAGAAATTAGCAACCACAAAGAAAAGCTCACGAAAAATAGCCTAAAGGGTGTCTAAGATGTATATAAGGTATAGCTCTCTCTCTCTCTCCATTTCCTCTACGTTACATCTTTTTTCTCTCTCGCGGAACGAAAATGCCCAAAACGTTGCATGGCCTTGAAATTTGTCTCTCCGCTCTCGCCCGTCTATCGACGCCTAAGAAGTTTTACTGCAAAAATATGAACTGTGAGGTAAAATAATTTATGTATTCAATGTAATCTCCCTTTATAAATTTGAAAAATTAGGAATATTCAACAAATTTGTTTGTAAATTTTGAACTTAGAAAAATTCCACAAATTTTCTTATAATTTTTAACTTTTTAATTTTTAATAATAAAATAAAAAAAATTTCGAGTATGCAGTTTTATAGTCCATTGAATTTTTGAACTTTTTAATCAGAACTTTTACATGCTTTTTGGATATGCAGTAACGCGCGCCAAAAATTTGTAGTCAATAAATAAAAATGTTTCGGTGACGGCTCTTGCATTTTTGTTTTCATATAACAAGTCTCATTTATCAATGCTGCTCTGAATTCTTCTTAATGTTTTTTTGCGACTAGCGCATTTTTTTTCACAAGAAACTCGTTGTTATAGAATTAAGTGCAAAAGCTGTAGCGAAAAAAAAACAATTTATAAAAATCAAAGTAATTTTTGGACGCTTACTACTTGTACTGATTTTACTAGAATTTTATCAAGCAAATTACTGCGTATCCGAAAATTTCAGATTAAAAAGTTCAAAATTTAGATGGAAATTTGTTTAATTGTTGACAATTTCGTATGAATTTTGAAAGTTTGATCTAAATGTTTTTTATACAAAATGAGCAATATTACAAAAAAAAAAAATCAAAAACAAATAAATAAAACATTAAAAAAATATATACTCGCTAAACCTTATAAATGCTGAAACCAAATCCTCATGCACTTATTTATGCACGCCACTGTACACATACATATGTCGTCCCTCACTCACTCACTCAAATTTGCACTGCATTTCAATGATTTTGGATTGAATTGTGAAATATTTTGATTGCATTAAATATTATTGTTATTATTGATGCCGCTGCTGCTGCTACTAGTATTGCTGTTTATTGTTGTAATTGTTGCCATTACCATTATCACTCTTCATGTCCTTCGTTTCACCTTTGTCTCGCTATCTGTATGGCTACTTGCTGGTGTGCCAGTCATTACACGTCGTTCATTTGCTATAAACAAATGTCGCTTAATTAAATTTTATTCAGGAGAAATTTAAATAAATGTCGCGGTAATTAATATTCTCGTTTATTTGCTGGCCGTTGTAGCCCAGAATAATTGTTCGGGAAGTAAGATTCAACTGAATAGATTGCATGAGAAATACAAAATTCCAAAGAAAGGCATTCAGTGCACAAACTTTGGGAAGTTTTAAAATCTAGTATTCTTTTTCCTAGTTTTATGTGAAAATCGTGAGCCGTAAATGTTTTGAAGGAGGAAGGTGACTGCATACTCCTCCTTTCCTGGCTTAGAAATTGATATCGGCACACACGGGTTTATGTTCACTACATTTAAGTACCAGTCTGAATTCAGATTCTCACTTTTGAGGACCTTTGCATAACTTAAGGTGAAGAAAAGAAAAACTATCAGCTGCATACCTATGAAATCGGAATTCATAAAGGTGAAGTGAAATAGAAAAGTTTTCAGTTCCACACTATTAGGTTGGTGCCTATATAATTGCGTCTTACACTCTTTATTTGGTGCTTTTTAAATCACACCTCAATATTTGATCTTCACTATCGCTTTATATCTCGAATTAGTTTCGAGTACTTCAGCTTTCCAGAAAGCACTAGTGATGCTCCTCGGATCGAATGGTGGGAGAACCCTTGCTTAACTTGATAGAATGTCCGCCGTGCCTTCGAAAGGTGGCACGGATACCTCAGATCCAATTTTCTTTAAATTAATGACTCTGCTTCAAAGATCCAACTAAATTGCAGAAATAACCCGACTTTGTACATCGACATAGAAGATGTGAAGTTTTCAAATACACTTTTTTGCTATAATATTTTATCTGGGACTTCTATAATTCTTCCCCATTTCTAGTAGTTTTATTGCCGGCATCGATAGGGCCTGATTTTTAGTTTTCATTCTCCTTTTTATTCCCTCAATTCACCATCCCATCAAAGTGAAAAAGTTGCTTTGCGGATCAATAAATAAATCAGCAGAATCGAATTAAGCCAATTTGACAAAGTATTCATAACTTTTATAGAGCTTTTTTCCAAATGACTAACTAATTTGTATTCATAAATACCAAGTACGAAGAGGACACACTTTTCCTGCGCTCAATCCAGAATTGTTAACAAGCAAGTCACCACAAACGAATGGGTAAAAAAATTAACGAAAAGGAATAAATAAATAAAATACCCTGTGGTGAGAGTAGCAAAAGTGAGAATAAAACTGTTGCAAACAACACATAAAACACACTTATAGGAGACGGTGTAGAGCGCAGCTGCTGGCTGGCCCCCAAAGTGACACTTGAACGCAAAACACTTGGCAAAAAAAAAAACAGAGAAGAAATACGAAACGTTTCAAGAAAGGAGGAAAGAGTCGGGGTGCACCATAGACAAGGCAGCACAAATCGCAAGGACGTACATATCAACACAGCGACACACTTTTTGAATTACAAAATACGTGCAGAAGTTTGGCGCGCGTCGTGGTTGGTAGGGGAAGAAAAAGAATATCGTATTGAATTTCATATTTATTTATAAGCTGAAAAAATAATAAATATAATCAACAGCACGGCAATGTGACGCAGATTGAAGTGTTGATTGAAAAAGAGTAGAAGAAGTAAAGTGAGGTAAAAACGAAAAAAAAGTATAAATAAAAACTAGCACACTTCTAGGCGGCAAAGCGTAGCACCAACACTCGACATGGCAATTGAATCGAATGAGTGACGGCTAAAATGTTGCAACATGTTGACTTGACAGTGTGATAGTGCCATCACAAACACACGCACACGCACAATCGCACACAAACTCATATTTTCATAATTCTGATAGGAAGCGGGAGGAAATACGCGCAAGCAGTAAAAACACAGCAACGGAAGTGGAAGCGCGGCTTCATTGATTTGAACGCTCCGAAGGCAAAAGAGGCAGCAAAAGCAACAGCAACAGTAGCAGCAGCAGCAGAAATTTATTTACAAGCAATTGACACCCTTTTCGATTTGACACTTCTGTCGTTTGGCGGCTAGCAGCCGGGGCTAAATTCTTAGGCTATAAGGGTAATTTCCATAAATTGCCAAAAACAAAAACAAGCAACGATGATAGTAAATCAGAAAGCACAACTACTGCGGGACATAGCTTTTGCATATTGAAAATACAAAATAAATATTGGCAATAAGAGCGAACTGTCAACGGGGATGGGTGCGCAGCTGTGGGGTAGTTATGTGCGATGAAACATAAAGATGTTTATTGGTATATGTGTCTAAGTACACAATAAATAGTCTTTCAATCGGATTTTTGAGTTATGAGTGCACAACATGCAAGCAGCCGATAGAAAGAACTCGTATACGGATAAACTCACAAATCTGCGTCAATCTCAGTGAGGTGCTGTCGAAGGCAAACGAAAGGAGCGCGAGGTAAACGGCACACATGGCTGGGGGAGAGGTAATTTTTTGTGTGGCGAATATGTGTGCAGTAGCTAAGCGGATTTTGTTGTTGCTAAAGGACAAGGGCATGGAATTAGAAATACGACTTCTATATTCAAATCGGTTTAGCATTGAAAAATATGTGGTTTATAAACTGATTTGTCCTAAATTAAGGATAACCCGAAGTTATCTAGAACGAAAGGAAGATGTGGTTAATGGAATCATACCAAAGACTTTCCATCTGCTTCGGAAAGTGTGAAGTTGCATACTGCAATACCAGCCTCTTGAACTTATATTGCGATGGGCATAGTTTCGGATTGTATTTTTACCAGGAGTACTCATCTTATAAGAAATTCTACTTTCCCTGCAGGTGAAATCCACCTCTATAATTGGAGCACAACGCGAAGCGGTTGGTTGATTTTATTGAACGACACTCTGCTGAAAAGATCTTTGCGTGGCCAAAGAGGTGGAGACTGACAGAGTTTCAAGTTAACGATCTCCTGACAAGCAATAAGTTTTTTGCTTGCCCGCGGGTGCCCGAAACTGCGCATTTTCAGTTTATTTTATCGGCGGGCTGCTAGAAGCCACTATTAGAGTTTAATTTGTGCTTCTCAGTAATCGACAGGTGCCTAGTTGAGTTGTCAACTATTTTGTTTAAAAGGAAACATTTCATATGTGTGTGAGACCATGGATGTGGTACAGTAGTGCTGCTTACACAGTTTTTCATGGCCTAATCAATTAAATTTTTTAAATGATTTTAAAATTTCAAATAATTAAATTTTCAATAAATTGTTTTAAACTCGTATACCCACTTTATGGGTGGGGAAGAGTCTGCACGGATATATGTATCTCTGTTTTCACCGACGGCTCCAAGATGGAATCTGGAGTTGGAACGGGGGTTTTCTCTAAATCTGCCAATCTTTCAGTCTCCTTTAAACTGCTGAAAACTGGTCGTATTGTTCAAGCAGAGGTTTTCTCTATCCTGCAGGTATCCAAATTACTTAGAGTCATACATATCTTCTCCTATAGTCAAACTGCGATGATGGCCCTATCATCGCCATGCTGCAGCTCTCTACTGGTCGACTCTTGTAAGAAGATCAAACTTCTCGAACATAGAGGTAAATGAAACAGGACGCCGGGGACCGCCATTCAATTTGCAAATTCATAGCGGAATTCTGCGGCCACTGGATGGCCGGAGCGCATGTGGAGTTGTTTGGACTTCCGTAAGCAGAAGCTCTGGAGATCCTGCATGGAAAGAGGCTATTGATCACTTTCTTTGGAAATGCCTTGTCTGGCGGCTGGGCGTTTCCGGTTCCTTAGTGTGCCTTTCGGCGATAAACTGAGGCAGTTCTCCAGCCTAAATCCTTTTTTCGCCTCCATTACATCAACTTCACTGGATGGTTGTAGATGGTTTTTCTTCCTCCCCTTCTATCTCACCTTAGAATTTTCCTAATACAAAATCGTAATCTTATTTTGGAAGCTACATCCGCTTAGTTTCATGTTTCTCTGGCTTTATGTAAAGGTTTTGCAAAACAATATTCTGATTTATTACAAAAAAATTAGGGATAAAACCTTGTTCGCATGCCATGCCAATTATGAAAGTAAAAACACGTGTGCAGCGCATTTTTTTCAGCTCATAAAGATACTCACAAGTGACAACATAGGATTTTCCACCCTTTTTCACAATAAGCAGCAACGCAGCAATGTGAGAATTTCTTTTCAAGTTCGTTTTTCACATTCCTTATATGAATTTCAATGCCATGCGATAAACATTGACGATTTTGTAAATTTGCGCAATCTGCTTAGCTGTTTATCTGATGAAATGTGATGCCAAGGCGATGCAGGGAAAAAATGATGGGCGGAGGGAGAAGGGCGGTGTGCTGGGCGCTTGGGCTGCGTTTATGATTAAAATCTCAAACGCCAGAACTCGATTTCCTTCCGGCCATGCGAAATCGAACGGGCGAACTATGGAAATTTCCTGCAACACAACGCTGTCAAATTGACAGCTTAGAAATGTCAGTTGCGTATGGCGGCAACGAGCGGCTGGCTGACGGCGATGACACGCGTGATGTGTACGAGATAAGCGCAAGCACAACGTTGCAAAGGCAAGGGGCGAGCGAGAGAAAGAGAAAGTGACTGTTATTGATGCCTTGGCAAACAAATGAAATGGTAAACAAGAAAACAAAAAGAACGCGAAAAAAATGGCAAGCACACAAGTAAAATATTGAGAAATGGTTAAGTCTTCACATATTTGAGTTCAACTTTTTTCGCTTTGCCCGAACGCAACCATGTAAATAAATTTTTTGCACACTCTTCCAACTCAGTAATGCTGATTTCCAACGGAAATTGCCACTTCTTATTAAGTTTTTGACTAATGTCTTGCCAGTCCGACGGTTTGCCCACCCGCGTCCTTCCCTTTCACTCGACATGAAGAAATTTCATTAAGCCACAATTTTGGCCATTAAGCCAACACGCACAATTGTAACCCGATTCAAAAAAACACGAATAAAATAAAGAATTAATAAGCAAGAAACCGAAATCAGTGTCGCTCCGATCAGCGTCGCAATTGCCGCATGTTTTGTGCACTTCTGCTCATCGCTCGCTGATTGACAGCGATTGACAGTCGATGGGTTCGCGAGCACTTCAGTTGATCCGTGCGGCTGATAAGCCACTGGTGGTTGAATTTTTCGGTGGTAATTGAAAGGTGATTGACAGCAAGCGGAGCTGCTGTTGGTACAAGTGTTGCAGCATCGTTGATGGCGGTTTGCTGTTGGCACTGGGGTTGCCCGCCAGCGTTTGGCGGAAGGGTGTCTGTGCTAAGAGGCATCGATAGACATTGACTTTGGCGAGGTTGCGGAAATTGATTTGAAGCATTTGCTGGCTTATCAATGCGAGTCAATTGGAGGCATCCGCTGAGGCAACTGTTGCGTTGTTCCTTGCTACTGCAAGCGTATACTTAAATTGATGCCTCTGATGTGTGGTAAACAAAAATGTCAATGTTCTGGCCATCACCAGAAATTATTGCATTCGGCGTTTGTTGCAAATGATTTAATTAAATGTCGTATTGTTTAAAACTCGATTAGCTTCAAACAAAACGGAAAAGTATTTTTCAAATCTTTGAATAGCCTAATGGTGGCATTCAATAACAATCTGGAAAGCTTTATAAATTTCGCAGTAATGCCTGAATTTATTATGTTCATAGTCAACCAACAAAATTACTATAAAATCAACGAAAAAGTCTTTTTGTGGGCTTTATAAGACTGAGAAGCCATGAAAGTGGCAATAAAGCAAATTCTTGGTTGATGCTGTTTACGTATCGGGCAGAACAGATTTATATCCAAATGGCTGGTTACGTAGAAATTTCATTGCTGCAAAAATCGAGGCGCCAAAAAAAAAACAAAAAAAAAAAACAAAAAAAATATAACAATATATGCAAGAATGATAGAAAGAAGATTGCGCCCATCAGAGAGTGCGTGACGTCACGTTTGCCAAGTAGTGCAGTGTTGCCAACCATTTGCTCTTCACAATAAATTTAGTGCTTTTTTATACTTGAAATGCGACAATTTTTAAGTTTGGTGTTTGTTTCTTTTTGTTTTTAGTTTAAGGCTACCGAAACTGTGAGTTAAAAAAAATTATTATTAAACAAAGGAAGGTTAAAAAAGGTCACTCTGAGAAGATTTTAGTGCTAATAAAAATTTGTTGATTCTTATAAAATTTAGTATTTTGAAAGTGAAAGTTTAATCTTTTTTCTTTTTAAGGTTATGTCAGAATATTAAATTTTCTTCTCTTAACTCTTCTTAACCTTGAAAACCTTTTAGAAGCGTTTGAATTTACTGAATACGAATTAAAACCTTAGAGATGTAATCGTTTCGTCCGGTCCCCATTCCTTAGTGGGAGATAGGGCATCAAGAGGTGTATTCACAGTAAAAAAAAGCAAATAAGAAAATACTGAAAAAACTATAACGACATTTTTACAAAAAGAGTACTTTATTTTGTTACATAACCTGAAATACAGCAAATAAGTCATTCCCTTAAGGGGTTACATGGGTTTCGTCGGGTAAAAAACGGCCTATTTCCATATTTTTTTTTTTCTATGTAAAAAATTATTTATTTAATTCAAACTTTTTTCTGTCTTATAGATACATATTTAAAGAATAATTTCTGAAATTTTCAAAAAAAAAAAAAGAAAAATCCTCCATTGTGACGTCATTTCCGGTGACCCATCGAAAAAAGGCGCGACCGCGTTGTCAGCATAACTCCTGACAGGCTCATCAAAAATGAAAAAACAAAAATAAGTGCTTTAGCTAAGACCATAAACTCGTGCTTGAACGAAGGAAAGAAAAAAAGTAAAAATTGGAATTTTGGCAGACATTTTTCCAAAAAAATGAAAATTTCGCTCAAATTTGCTTGACATTTTGTTTTTTTTAAATAGTTGTAATTGAAAAAAAAAAAAATCTTCATTCAAGCACGAGTAAATTGTATCTCGAACACCTGTGTAAAATTTCATCAAGATCGGTTGAGTAGTTTTCGAGAACATTTGACAACCGACTTTGAAAAGACAGTTCCGAGAAAAACGCGTTTCAAGTTTTGATAACAATAAAAGTGGCTTGGAGCGCACACAATCCGAACGCTGTATCTCCGAAACTATTATTCGGATCGACTTGAAAATTTAGGATAATAGAAATTAATAAGCCAAAACAAAAAAAAATCGATTTTTAAAAGCCACAAAGCCCATGAAACCCCTTAACAAAAGAGTTTCTTTTTCCAAAAAAACTCATAAATTAAATTGTACATTTCGATAATACATTTATTTAAAACAAAACGCACATTTTAAAGACAATTTGTCACGCATACAAAGTTCTTTAAGTAATTCCATAGAAATTTGGTATTTTATTTTCTTTAAATGCGTTTTTATATCCAAAGCTAGGCAACACTGCAATAGTGGGACATAGATTTGACTGCTGAAAGGAGAAGAAGAAGAACAAGTTGGAAATTAAAAAATGTAAATAAAGCGAGAAATGTCATATTGGCTGATAAGAAACATAAAAAAGCTTATATCACACGCTTTATTGAGGTTCCTACTATCACAATTTTCACTGCACATTTCATTTTTCCTTATTTTTCACTTATACACTTTCACGAATTATCTTATTTTTGCGGTAATTATCACTAAAACGTTTGGTTAATTAGAGCACATTTCAAAAAAGAAACGAGTATTCATAAACATCAACAATAACCGCAATCATGGGTAATGTGACCAGTTCTTAAAAAAAAGGAAAGTTAAATAAAACTAAGTGAATTATTGAACTAATTTTTAAAAAATGTATATTTTACAAAATTATAAACATTTCTTTTAATTAGAACATATAACAAAAATTTCATGAAGAAATAACTAAAACTCGGAGACTAAATAACAAAAAAATTCTAAATCAAGTTACGAAAATATTAATCTGGCCATATTGGTGCTAAAATCACGTCACTCATTGTCAAATTCGCTTAGAGCAAAGTAACGGAACCACGATAGGCGCCATCTCATTATTCTCTCCATCGTGCAATATAGGTATGTACTATTCTCCTATATCTACTCACATGTATAATATAAGAACATATTTCTTCATCATAGAACATTTTGCAATAGCTCGTGTAGCCGATGTTGAGCTTTCGTTCAGTCTGTTGCTTTGTTTCCTTAATCGTAAATTGAAATTATAGGTGTCGCTCATACTCCATGCCTTCCTCAAAATAAAGGCACTTTCAAAAAGAAGTTTTACAGTCGCCATTTTACTTTATATTATTTTGAACAACCAAACAAATTTTTAGAATTTTTATTTATTTCATTGAATTGTTGTAGAAATCCGTCAAAATATTTTTATTTTTTCCGTCGCTATGCTGACCCAATCCCTTAACCAAATTTTGTTCAGCAGCTGGGAAATACTTTACCAACACCTTGACATTGGCTCGAAACAGCCAAACTCGTGTACTATCGGCTCTGGAGTTATTGGAGCCTCATTGTTGCTGCTCGCAGTGGACAAAACTCGAAGAAAGGGATGAAAATTTTGTCGTAGCCTATTGACGATACGAATTCGCTATCTTCACATTTAACACAGTTTTCGTCGTTCAGAAATATTGAGAAATGTTCGATTTTTATCTGAATTTGCACTGACTTGAATTGTCTCCAATATAATTTTTCTTATGCGATTTTCAGAATCGCAACTCTATGCCAATAAGCCATCCAAGCCAATGCAGTCGAATATATGCAGCAGAGTTTCTGAAAATTATACCTCCCTAATCCGTGTTATTGTGTGAAATCGCGGTGGATACTTCAATAATATTGTATTATATTTCCTATACAATGCCATATATTGGGTTTTTGAATAAAAAATGATTTCCTAATTTCTCTTACACTGTCAAACTATCGGCCTTTTGATGATAGGCACTCACGCAGAAAAGCTGGGTTTACGATTTAATCCTCATTGCAGAAACTGTGGGGACCTTTCAGAGAAAGAGATTATTGAGTATTTTCTCTGTAAACGTCCGGGTTTGGCAGCCAAACGAGTAAAGCCACTGAGTGCTCCTTTCTTCGACAGCCTAGGGAAGTGCTCTAATCTAAATCCCATCAATCTCCTCCGTTACAAGAACAGCTCTGGCTGGTTATAAATATCTGCCCGTTGGAGGTCTCAGAATGGAATCAAAATAGCGCCATCTCTCGACTCATACCCTATATACGAGTATTCGCAAGCATAGAATTTGTCTTGAAGAAATCGTTTTAGAGAAGTCGGTAGTATTTTGTAACAGATGACAGCTAAATAATTTTTTTAGTTGAAGAGGGAGTCTTGTTTTACACATCTGCTTAGCACTAAGATATTTTATATTTATTATTCCACAGCCTGTAACCGAAAGGTAGCGCTCGATGAGTCTATTACTTCGAGTAATGAAGTTTTTACGATAAACTAACGCAAGTCAAGTTCGACCTCGAAAATCAGCGTTAGAGACCAGACATGCTGGCTTCAGGCTAATGTTCGCTAGTTCAATTACTGAAGACTTATTTACAGTAGGTTCTGTTTTTATGCGGTTTTGAAATAGTGCGGTTTTTTTTTAAATTACAAAATGCATGTCGACCTATCGGGAATTGTACATATAAACAAGATTCTAAGCCAGCTAAGCAAAAACTCATCACAGATTACATCAGAAATGCTAACCCTACAAGTATGGAACCGCCTGCATATCTATCTAGATCAGACGTGTACATTTCCTCAAGTGACGAAAGTGATTTTACGCCAAATCCTAAACGAACGCGCAACATGAGGGTATTGTCTGATTCTATTTCTGACTTAAATTTATTTTTCGATTCTGACGTTTCTTAAATAAAGATATAATTTTCAAAAATACAATATTTTGTTTATGCGATTGTATTTAATTATTTCAGATTCATGCGGTCTATGGAACGTATCTATAGTTATAATATGGGATTAGTGCCCTTTTTTATGCGATTTTATTATATTATTTCAGATTTATGCGGTTTTAGCACTTTTGAAACGTATCTATAGTTTTACTATAGAACTAGTAGCTTTTTTTATGCTATTTTTTTATGCTGTTTCTTGCGGAACGTATCTACCGCATAAAAACAGAACCTACTGTATATCATATGTGGTTAGCTTCATCAAATGAATAAGCGCCAGAAGTGCGGAATGTCGTGCATTCGTTTTATGGAGAAAATGCGCAACACCTTCAGGGCGAAAAATTATAAAAAAAATCAGCAAGAATTTTGAACTACTTCCAACATTCATTTTATTAAACTAAAATTTCATTGACTATAAAACTGCATACCCAAATTTTTCAAAAAAAAAAATTATTGAATAAAAATTTTTAAATTTATATAAAATAAAATGAAAAAGATTACTGAATTCATCTACATACGGCGGTAAGTAGGTGTATGCTTCGAGTATTAGCTGATTCGGTCCATAAATGGACTATACAATTTTGGAAATATTTTTGATTCGGCCCTTAAATGGATCATACTATTTTGAAAATATTTCTCCAGCGCTAACGGCCAAGTGATTTATTTTTCTATATTTTCGCGATATTTAAGCTATTAGCGAAAGTTATAAAGCACAAATTTTGTAGAAATATTCTCAGTATATTCTGTTTTTGGTAATAATTTGAAAGCATTGACTCCAAAGTCATTTCATGGCAAAGAGGAATAAACTGAACTGAGATGAAGCAGTCAATAAATTAAAAATTACACTGAAGCAACTTTCTATGTTTTTAAAATAAATGTGATGCTTAAGCACTTAAAGTAACTTACATAAATATTTATATATCTTCGCCTAACTTAGTCAAAATTATTAAGTAACTGTGTCACAAATAAGAAAAAATGACTTCAACTTGAAAGTAAAAAAAAATGAACCAAGTACGGCAGCTAAAAGTAATTACGTTTTACGCACGTTCTTCCAATTCAACGAAGGCAGTAAAAAACGCGCAACCCTCAAAACTCATTTTGAGCACCCTACGTTACCGTAATCTATTTTTCCCATAAGATTTTTTATATGCATACTTACGTATATACATAGTTCTTTTATTTCACTGAGTAAGTGATTGCCAAGTGAGTGCGCTCGCCCTGCAATTTGCGTTCATTTAAATCAAAATAAAAGGAAGAAACTCGACAAAATTTCCACCTGTCAGACGTGCGCTACTCGCTACTCTGCAATTTACATACTTATAGATTTTTTGCGCGCGCTGTTTGCACTGCTCGCCTGCGGCAGCTAAATTCCACCAAAATCACGCGCTTATCTGCCAAACCCACGCAATTAACAGCGCACGGGGGTGGAGATCAACAATCAAGCGTGAGCGAGGTGTCGTCCAACCACTTTCCTCCTACTATTTTCTCAGACCACTAAGAATTTGTATTTTTCTTTTTGTTGTTGTTTTTATAATTTTTATTTACGCGCCAAAAGCGCTTCAAGGTGAGCGCGCGAAGTTTTCTTACCAAATGAATTTTCTTACATCGCTTTTTGATTTCCTTTGCATCCGCAGGCAGATAACACTGAAGATGCTACATTTTTCGGTGGTTGTTGTGCGGAATATTCGAAATGCTCAAATCGATTTTGCATTTCCGAACACACCGCGTATAATTTTTGTAAGGCAATATAGGTACGTATGTATGTATGGACGCTGCGTCTGCCACATTTAATGCGATTTTTAATTGCTCGCAAAAGTCAGGCGATTCGTTGTCTCCAAAGGTATGCAGATAAGAGAGCTTATTGTGTCACGTCTGTAGCGATAGCAGCAACACTGAGCACGGGTTTCGACTGGTTAGTAGGAGAGCGAGGAAGCAACAACACTGCCTCCACCATTAGCCCTTCAACCACAGTGAAGCCTTAGAGGCTCCCGAGTCGAGTGCATTCGTTCTTATCAGCTGACAGTTTGAAGGCATGAATTTGTAAATTTCTGTTTGAAATTGGCGCCTCCAATCGATTGTAATGAATTGTCGAATTGTGTGCGTCTGTTAACTGTCTGTGCCTCCAGCAAACAGGCAGGGTGGAACAATCGTCGGTGGAGTCAGAGTTGGCTGTCATTTCGCAACATTTTACTCGTAATTGCTTGCCGATAAAGGCAAGAGAGCAGCCATATTTACTTAATTTCAGCGCTGAAGCCTTTGTATTTGTACAATAATTGTTGTAAAATAATAAACACTGCCAATGAAGCCAGCGAAGCTGAGGAAGGAGCAAATAAACAGAACATTTCGATTGCATTTGAACGATTCAAAACGAGTGAAAAGAAGTTTATCTGATTTAGATATCGCTATGTTGCTGCAGGGGTGACAACAAGTTACGAGTACTTTAGCGAGTGTTTTAATATTATCAGGCACTTCTGTTTAGTGGAAATCATGCATTGGAAATGCCACAACACGAGATAAACCACTAAGAATTGCCTACAATTGGGATGTCATACGCTTTTCAATTTTACTTAGATAATGTCGAAGCGACCATTGTAATATTTGGGCTTTAAGGGGTCAGATACCTGTAAAATTTCGAAAAAAAAATGTTTTTTTCATAAATTGTTAATATAATTATCTAGATAATAATCTAAAAAAAAAATTTAGAACGTAAATTTAAGTATTTGTGACGACTCTATTCTTTGCGTTCGAGCGCTGGGAGAGGAATTTTCATGTATTCAAGCTTTAGAAGAGTTTTTCTCAAACTATATTTTTTGAATTAGCGTACACGATAACTCGAAAAGTTATTGACCGACCGCCCTGAAATTTTGCACACATCTTTTTTATAATATTACTTATATTACTTTCTATGTGAATTTACAATTTCGAAAATTTTTAAAAAAAGAATTTTTTCGAAGCAAAAATAGTAGGAAAATTCGCCCCAAAATTCATTTTTTTAAGCATTTTATTCTGCGAATTTTTTTAATTCATATAGAAATTATGACATTAATAAACAAACAAATTTTGGTTTTTTGTACTCAGGCCACTGACACCCATGCTGCAATACCCGCCGATTGAGAATGCCCGCTGCGACCTTCCTCGAAGAATTGAGTGTACATCCGCCATTTTAAATGATTAAAATAAAAAAAAAACAATTATCATATTATTGTAATGTATAAGTAAACTGTATGCCAATTTTGAAAAAAATATATTGACTTCTTCATTTTAAATAATTTTAATGAAAATCAGGGAAAATATGACCGTTTACAGGTGTCTGTCCCCTTAACGACTTCATACCAACTTGCTCTTATTCTTCTTTTCCAAAACAGGTGACATCCAGCACAGAGAAAACACTTTTTGACATTCCTCACCAAACGCTTGTTTGTAAAGGCCACACAATGATGAGAATAGTCCTACCTTCATCTTTCATCTTTCATTTTTGATTTGATCCGTGGTGCTTTCGATTGTCCGGTGCTTATTGAAAGAATTTTCTTTAATATTTCGGCCACAGCTCTGCGTAGTTGGGAGTTCATCTATGTTGGTACTTATTTTTAAAAAAATTGTTACTACTATAATATTAAAATCTCTTTATGCTCCTATTAATGAAATCTTCAAATTTGTTGAGACAGATTTTTCATTTTCAAAAGATCACCTATTGAAAGTTTCGAGTTTTTATTATCAATTGTTTATTTGTTCTTCCTTTTTTTAAATGTCTATTAACCCTAAAATATGTTCACTTAGCTCATAAGAATCTATTATGTTGATTGGCTTAATAATAACAAATAAATAAATAAAATAAATATGGCAAAAAAGGTTTTACAGTTTCTTTCAATTAACCATTGTTCCCTAAAAAAAAGTTCAATGTATGCCGCTTATATGTATCAGCGGTGCTCTTAGAATCACATTCTCGTATCCTCTGAATACTCTTTTTTTCTTACCGCCTAGCGCGGTATGCAGGCTTGCCACAACTAATCAATGACGCGATTTAGATGTTGAGCACTCAGCCATAATCCCGTTGACAGTCCAACTAACCCCGTTGACTGTTGTTTAAATGAACCATATTTTAACCCTACAGTAGTCGCGCGGTCTACATATGTAATCCACCATTGTTAAATTTAAAATTTCTTGAAAATCGTGCATTGATTTCATCGGAGATTTTTGCTACTTGTAACTAACAAATAGAGAGTCACTCTAAGTGTTCCGCTGTTAATTGTCGCGTGCAGTTGTGTCGCTAGAGGTTCGTGAAATTCATGGTCTACGTATGTATGCCGCGCGACCGATTACGTAAGTATTTTGAATTAGGTTTTACGCTAATAGCTAGTTATATTTTGTAAAGAAAAGTGGACTTTTGGCATACTTTTTCATTTTAAAATTTCGTGGAACTTTTCTGATAATATTTACATATGTATGCTACTCTGCTGAAATGACTTTGGACGAAAAGCTCTTGTCCTTCAGAGGGCGTTGTTCTTTTCGGCAGTATATTCCAAATAAACCTGCTAAGTATGGACTGACAGTTTTTGCACTTGTAGATGTTCATTCCCCATACACCTATAACTTTATTTACGCCGGCCAACAACCCGAAAGTCCATTTCGGTTCAGCAACGAGAGATTTGATATCGTGATGAGAATGGTGCAACCAATTTTGAATAGACATATCAATATTACTATGGACAATTGGTTTTCCTCTCTGAAAATTGCAAAGCAATTATTTGATAATGGATTGGATAAATGATTTTACAATGGGTGCTACCGTTCGAACAGATAAAAGAGAAGTTCCCCGGGAATTTAGCTAGAGGTGGTAATAGCCATGTCTACAATGCACAACGATACAGCGATTGATTCTGACACCGGAGATCACCAAAGATTAACACTTACCACGCTACCTAGAACACTGACATTTAAAATAAAAGACTTCCTGGATCTTCCACAAGTTGTAACTCATCAAGGTCCAACGCACAATAACTACATCGGTCGTTGCTACGATTGTGGAAGGGCCCGTAATAAAAGCACCCGTAAAGTGTGTAACGCTTGCAATAAACGCATTTGTCCTGATCGTTCCAAGACTGTATGTTTGTCATGTTTCGAAAACAATTAAAACATCTCAATTATCTTCTGGTTATTTTATATATATTTTATACTTTTGTGAAGTATCTTAATTTTTTGTTAAAAAATGAAGTTTTGGTTTTTATTTATTTTATGTAAGAACAGAAAGTTTATTTATGTTATTTTTGATTAATAATAATAAATTAGACAATAACAAGAATATTTAAAACAAAAGCAATGGAAGAATTAAATATTTATCTTTTGTTTTTTTAATTTTAAAATGGATTACATATGTAGACCGCGCGACCAATTACGTCAGTTTCAGGGGCGCGACTACTGTAGGGTTAAAAGGTTATTTAGTACTTGAATGTTTTACTTATTCGGAAAAACTGCTGATGGTTCTTTACTTGAATTTTCAGTACGATAGCCAACAGCTTGACCATAGAGTTGGCTTTGTCGCATACTGTAAAAGCCAAAAGTAAGCATTTCGGCTCATCCTCCTAATCACTGCAACGTATTTCAGGCAGAAATTTTAGCCATTAATGACGTAGCTGTCCGGCTAGGCAAAAATGTGACCACATTTGCAGAAATCTGTATTTATTCTGATAGCCAAGTGACGATTTAACCTATTGGAGGAATTAATTGTCACTAATTCCATCATTGCTCGCTAATGCCGAGCATCTCATAAAGAGATGCCGGAATATTTCTGTAAACATTTGATGTGGGTGCCACGGCAAAGATACATACAAGTTAATTGTAAGTTAGACTAAATAGCGAGAGAGGGCACTACCACTCGCCCGCCTTTTGGCATGGAGTTAGTAAGTATACTCCTAGTAAGTATCCCCCTACAAACTGCGTGGTACAAATAGCATTGTTACTTCAGTCAAGACGAGATGATCTTTGATAGTCTGACGGTTGATAGTCGGACATGCTTCTCGCTACAAAAAGAATTTGCCCAAAATGGAACTTCAGGCTTTCAAAGGCGCTACTTACTAGGTCAAAGGAAAACGTTTCTATGCTAGTTGCTTTGATCAGAGACCACGGTATTCTAGGTCGACATGATCAACGATTGAACGTACCTCATTTCGACTATTACAGAAGCTGCAAGAATGAGGAGCAGGAAGAATCTGTCAGATATCTTCTCTCTTATTGTCCTGCGTGGCTTGCCATTATTAATTTGGTTCATTGTTCTTGAACGATACATAAGTTTATGACCTTAGGGATATAAGTGTCAGTCAGATCAATGGGTTTGCACTTAAAATGAAATGGTTTAGCGAGGAGTAGCAGTTAAACTGTATTTATATTGATAGAATTTTTTCCATATAACGAATGGTTTAATGAGGAGTAGCAGGTAAACTGTAATTGAATTCACAGAATTTTCTCCATATAACGCGTGCTCGACAATTTTTTTACATGAAAAAAAGCTAAGAAAAAATTTTGTAATAAACGCGATTCTTGGGCTGCTTGGAATTTACATTCGAAATTTTTCTATTTATTAGCAACTTTTTAATATTTTAGAAATTTTTCTACAAGCGCTGCTTAAACATTTTGAAATTTTGATAAAAATTTGAGAAATTTTGTTTTTTGGACGTTTTTTATATGCTTTTTGTAAGAAAATTATTCATAGTTTCATATAAATTATTAAAAAAAAAAAATTAATAGCTAAAGTGTTGAATAAGTTCAATAATTATTTTAAAATGTAAGTCCAGAACTAAATATTAGATCCATAAAATTACACCGGCAGACGGGATTTTCAGGCTTGGCTGCTGAATATTAAATTTTGGTTTATTTTACGTTTTTTATAGAGTGGAATAATATTTTTTTTCAAACTTACTTTTATAGGAACCAGAGAACTTTTTCGAAAAAATTATTTTTCGGAAAAATTATTACTTGTTTTATAATTTTAATATAATACTAATTACAATCACACAAATTTTTGAGGAACTTTGGAGTCTAATATTTAAAAAAGCGTGAAAGTTCGAAATAATAAGAGATTCAGAAATTCTCAGAGATTTTCATACGTTGCATGGGACTTTCTCATATGAAGTCCCTAAATGACGTAAAATAGGCAAAAGCTAACTTTAAAAGCTAAGAATTGACATTTTCGTGCTTTCCGATGACTATCGTCAGAATTTATGTAATAAAAAATAATGCCAAAAACACAGTTTTTTATTATCACCCTGTATTATCTATCAAATAAAGCTATTTTCATAAATATTAGAAATGTTTTCATTTCATTTAAACTGTCTAGTCTCTCTTAAATACCTTCTAAATGGTTTTGTAATAAGAGGTGTTATTTTGATATTCAAAGAAAAATGCTATTTTTTTAAATAATTGAGCGGATAGCATTTTCTAGCAGAACATTTGCTTTGCGGTAGAGGCAAAATATCCTCCCATTGCTTTCGGCAACATTTGTGAAATTCAGTATACTTTAACTTTACTTTCAGTATACTTTAACTTTTACTTCAAAGAGGGTCGAGAACGTCTTGATGACTTGGAGCGCTCCGGACGACCATCGACGTCAACAGATGACCAACACGTCAATAAAGTGAAGTAGTTAGTGCTCAATAATCGTCGGTTGACTGTTAAAGACCTTACTGATATGATCGGAATATCAGAAGGATCTGTGAAAACCATTTTGAAGGACCATTTGGGCCTACGAAAAGTCAAATCTCGTTTGGTACCGAAAACTCTCAATTTCTTGGAAAAAAGTCGTCGCGTTGATGTGTGTGAAACAATGCTTTCAGACTATCAGGGCGAGCTCAAATGCATCATTATGGGAGATGAGACTTGGATTTATGCTTACGACCCTGAAACAACCCACCAATCAAGCGAATATCGTGCTAAAGGCGAGGCCAGACCGAAAACAGCACGTCAAAGTCGTTCAAAAATAAAGGTCATTATGACAATTTTTTCGATTTTCGTGGTGTGGTGCACTATGGATTCCTTCCACCCGACCAAACTGTTAATAAGGAATATTATGTGAACGTTATGCGTCGTTTACGTGAAGCAATTTGTCTAAAAAGACGAGAATTATGGACCAATAACTCTTGGTATTTGCATCACGATAATGCACCGTCTCACACTGCACTCGTTCTTCGTGACCATTTCGCCAAAAATTCCACGCATATCGTTCCGCAACCACCGTATTCGCCTGATTTGGCTCCGTGTGACTTCTGGATATTCCCAAAACTCAAGAGACCACTCCGGGGAACGCGTTTCGAGTCGTTTGAGGAGATAAAAGCTGAATCGAAGAAGGTGCTGATGGCTATACCGGAAATGGACTATTTGGATTTATTTTGAAGGGAACGAAATTGATTTATAAGAATAAATAAAGATTTTTCATTTTACAACCAAATTCACCTTACTTTTTGCCCACAGTAATGTGGCGCGCTCCTTAATATTGTTTCACAATTGGAGTGACCTACACTTTTGTGCCGCCTTCGAACGGGAAGTAGGCTTTAGTAGAAGTATTTTGAGGGCTGAAATACTCTCGAAGGTTTGCCTGCTGAGGGACGACCGGTTTCAGAAACTACTTTCTCAATTATTTATTGATTCATGCCCGTCAAAGGTTTTCATTTGAGGACCCACCAAATGGTAGTCCCGAACAATTCCATACATCTTTGTCGGCTGCATTGCATGTATTTCAATTAAAAAGATAGTCCTCATGGATCTTATAAAGCACTGAAAGCAAGTCTACTACCAATCCTAATTTTTATGACCGCAACTGTGTGAATACAAAATGTAAGAAAGTAAACTTTTAGGGGAAAAAAGTTAAAAAATGTCAAACAAAAAATCAAACAAGTACTTACATACCTATTTAACTTTTCTTTAAACACACGCAAAAATCTTTTTTCCAAACACACGCGAAGGTAAGAAATCTTCTTTGAGTTGTGACGCTTGCTTGCTGTGGGCAAAGAATAACTTTCAGTTTCAATGCTGTGCTGTGTAATGCGATAAGTCAACAAACACAAGCAGACGAGAAGAAAATAAGGAAAACAAGACGATGCAAGGACAAATGGACACTTTGTGTGCCAGCAAAGTCTGAGCACGCACGACAACTCGCCACCGGATGAAAGGTAAGACACTTTGCAGCGACGGACAGCATTGGCGGCTGGACCAAATGTAAAGCACTTGAAGTGGGGTCCCCATTACGGTGGGGCGGCCGTTGATGAGGATGAAGAAAAACAACAGTAGCAACATGTCAGGTTCGTGAAATTGAAACTCGCACTGCGGCCGGGTCACAGATAGATAGCCACATACCATATGCATGTATGTATGCATATTTCGAAGGAGAGGAAATCTATGGTAGATGGATGGACGGACCGCTACAACTACGCGCTCACTTCAGTTAGTGGTTGTGCCCATCTAACCTTAGCACACTACTACACACAACGGCCATGCAGACTACTTTGTTTGTCTTAATTTTTTCTTCTTCCTCTGCTTCTCCTTCTTAGGTAAAATGATAATGTTAAAGTTTTACAACTTAAGTCGTCAAAGTCAAATACACTCTGGGGAAATTACAAACGCATTCAGGGCAAAAGCACATCAACAAACAATTGCAGGAGGAGAAGTTGATGCAATGTAATGTGAGGATGCGAGTGTGTGCGTGCGTATGTATGTGAAATGCGCGTGTATGTGAAGTGCAAAGCCACACTTGATGACTGACTATCACCGCGCGAACTGGCCGGCTGTGTGGTAGACGCACTTTTCATGAAGGTTATAAATGTGAACGGGGAGCAGCTGGTGGAGGGAGCGAAAGTGGAATATAAGAGGCATACAAACAAACGCACACACACACACAGACAGACAGCAGGAGTAACAAACGAGCGCTGTGTTGCAAGTAAACGATCGCTGCTGAACGGTACTCATAAAACTCTGTAAGCAGAGAGTCAGTCGGCAGCTGACAGCTGCTTGGCGCATTAGAAAGATATTTCAAGATGTGCGGTCAGTCATAAATTGGCGTGCAATCTGATATATTATATATAAATGTATACATATAAATATTTATTTCACATAGTGCGTGGACCCTTTAACGCTGTGTTTGTGAGCACCCCAGCCCTCACTTTGGGCATTCAACTTTTCCACCTTAAGCTAAAAAATCAACTTGATTTTATACGCTTTGTAATACTTCGCGGTTGTATTAGTGCACTACATTCGCCTAATGTACTCCTAATACTGCCTCGGTCCATTACTTCTCCCCACTTTTCTTGTATGCATCAACTAATATTCTTTACTTTATTTCATTTGTTGCAAGAAAGCTGTGAAACTGCTCACATTAGCATAAATAAATTTTTATATGTGTCTGCGGGCATGTGCCGCCGCTTAACCCCGCTGCCATATGCTTCCATTAAATGCGGCAATAAAGGTGTAAATATCGCTAATATAATTTCCATATCCAATGGATGCCTTTGCAGTCGCGTTGGCGGTCATAAAATTTTACACACCATTCGATAAGAATTTAAAAAGAAAAAGTACTTTAAATGGCTGTACTTTGTTGGTTTTTGATAGCTGCAGCAAATGTCCATTCGTTGGTGTAGGAAAAGAGAGCCAATTAAAATTTTGTATTTTAAAAATGCACTCACAATTTCATTTCTCATCAGTGGAAATTCTTAGGTGGTTGAAAGAATTTGTGTTATATCCAAAAAACCTCACGGAAAAATATTGCTCTACCTTGAAGAAGAAGGTCACGTATGCGATGGTGCCCTCACTCCTTTCAAAATATGAAGCAAGCAACACGAGAGAGTTTTTATATTCCAAAAAAACCTCGCAACTCAAGATACAATATACCACATCAGAAGTCGCACCACAAGCAGCAAGTATGACACTCTTCTATCTTCAATGTGCCATATGCATGTGCTTCTTCTTACTCTTGATTGGCGCGATAACCGCCTGCGCGATTTATGCCGAGTTCAACAAAGCGTGCCAGTCGTTTCTTTCTTCTGCTAACCGACGCCAGCCAAGTCCTTCTCTACCTGATGTTTCCAGTTCAGAGGAGGCCTTCCTCTTCCGCTGCTAACACCAGTTGATGACATGCCCCAGCCAACTTAGCCCCTGGATCTTTATTCGGTACGCTTTGTCTAAGCCTTCGTAAAGCTCATCCAACACATTGTTCTATTGTTGGCGATATTTGCCGTCACCAACGTGCAAAGGTCCAAAACTCTTCCGCAAATGTGCTCCAGATCAATCAAATGAGGTATCGCTAGGTAGGTTAAGTTAGATATACTCGTATCTGTTTGAACTGAATAGAACTCACATAGATCACAAGGGCGCGTAGTGTAACCAGTGTTGTTGGAGTCGTGTTAAATATAATTCGTCGCACATATCTTGGTGAGTTTTAATAAACAGTTTAAACTTTTTTCAATAATATCCTTCAGTGCTGAAAATTATATCTACCCATCACAGGCAGCTGTAACGTGTTCCGCCCAGAGCAGGGCAGTGACAAAGGAGGTGTTCTAACGTACTGCTTTCTTCTTCGCATAAGTTGCATGCGCCGTTCTGAACTAAACCCATTCTGGCTTCGTGATGTGGGATGAGACAGTGTCCCGTCAGTACTTCAATCAACATTTTGAAGTATTTTTTAGAGACTTATGAAATAGAGCTTGTAGTTTTCGTAGTCCTTAGCATAATTTTGGCAGTTTTGTACGAGTTCAAGCCCTCATATCGGCTGAGTTTCCAGAGCGAGTTCGTCATTTAGATCTGAGTGGACGCGGAGCTGGTAGCCTGTGGTCAGTAGGTATTTAATTAAAAAAAGTCATGGTTGCAGAAATGAAGTTCGGCTCACAGGACAAAGCAGCAGTCTTGCGTTTAGAATATAAGAAGCTACCATAAGTTTGTGTTGCAACAAACCCAAATATAAGGAAAATATTGATTGGAAAATAAAAGAACTTCATGAAGAAACCGAATATTGCGGCTTGTGAGAGTTCAAGCCGCTAAAGTTGGGAAGTTTTATTAGTTCAAGTATATTTTTACCATATTAAAAATTTTCTGTATTCTTAAATACGCCCATAAATGAGCCGATATACTAAACAGTGCAACAGCCGGAAGCGGCCATCAATTGAGCCGGATTTGGCATTTGTTGAGCGGAGGCATTCGAGCACAGCCACGCATCGACTACAGGTCGGAAATTTCAACTGAAAATACCTCTACAAATTTCAGACAACCAGCCAACCACGGAAGCGACTGGGTAAATGAGCTGGTGGGCGTGATGCAACGGCCAATGCTTAGCTGACTAAATGCAGCAAATTTGTTAAGTGGAACAAGCTTTTTGTGGCAGTACCCGGCAGGTGGGGGCACGAGCGGCTGTTTTGGGGAAGGAAATGCTTTATGTAAAACTGGCAGGTATATTTTTGCTCGTACACACCTACGTACACAACTATATTCATACATATGCAACATACCGTAAGCGGAGTAACATGCAACAGCACCTGTCAGACAACCGCAACGCTGTAAATGAGGGCGGCAAGTGGGCCTGAGGAGCACAGCAAGTGGCGCATGCGGGTGGACGTGGCGATGGTTTATGGTTTTTTGGAGTATGTGCTTATGTGCTTATGTTGCATGCCCCACTCATGTGTGTGTGGCTTTTTGAGGTTAACATAATTTAAATGAACGTTTTATACTTATTTGCCAATGTGTTGCAACTGCTAAAGTTGTTTGCCTGCTACCTGCCAATGTTGCATGTTCCATTTATTATAGTTATTGTAGTTGTTGTTGCTGCTACTGCTGCTCGGTAGCTCGGCAGCTCGTCATGTTGCCTACACATAATGTTGAGGTTATTTTGGTTACCTACCTATGTTTTTGTTATACTCCACTTTTGTTGTTGTTTGCTTTATATTCGTTATTGTCGTTTAGGTTGTTTTTGTTGTCGCTGTTGCAGCCACTGCTTTATGGTTGGCATACAAAGTTCGATTTGCAGGGTCGTTTATTTCCATGCACAGCAACATGCACCGATGCTAAGAGGCCAATAGATGGACAGGTTAACTGGCAGACCGACAGACAGACAGACAAATTTGTGTGCATGCATGCGTCCGTATGTGCGCGTATGCGTGCTTGTGTAATATTGCCTGTGTGTAGTGATACCTTTTAATTTAGTTCGCGTAGGTGCTTGCGCTGCATTCTCTGCCGCCCTCGCCCTTTTCTGATTGCACCAGCCACAACCTCATCCTCATCCCCATCCACATGGCCTCACTTCACCTCACATTCCAAGCCTGACACACTTGGCAAACTATGCGCTGTAGTTTTTATTGTAGTTGTAATTGTAGTTGTTGTTATTGTTGGGGCTGTTGTTTGCATATTTGTTCGCATATTTGGCTAAGGTATGTTGTCAAGTCATGTTTGCCATGATATACGACTTAACATATCCTACACAAATGTCACCCCGCACTACACCTCCCGATTTCATCCATCCATCCATTCACTAATTGCTGCAAGTTTTTCCGGAAATGTATGGTTGTACGAGTATTTTCGTTGCTTTAATGTGTGCTTGTTTGCTAGTTGCCATATTTTTCGGAAGTATCTGTAGCAGCCCAGTGGCCGAAAAGGCTTGTGACTCGCCTATCAGTTGCAGGATTCAAAGATTATAGACTCAATTTCCCCTACTTGAAGATGAAATATAAAAAATGGGTTCATGAGAAATCCACAAGTCAAAGGCTTGTTTTCTTAAGAGGTACCGAAAATAAGAAAATAAAAAGTCTTAGTATTTTTTTATTTAATTCATCTCAGATTTATTATCTATATATATATATATAATTGGCGCGTACACCCTTTTGGGGTGTTTGGCAGAGCTCCTCCTCCTATTTGTGGTGTGCGTCTTGATGTTGTTCCACAAATGGAGGGACCTACAGTTTCCAGCCGACTCCGAACGGCAGATATTTTTTATGAGGAGCTTTTTCTTGGCAGAAATACACTCGGAGGTTTGCCATTGCCTGCCGAGGGGCGACCACTATTAGAAAAATGTTTTTCTTAATTTTGGTGTTTCACCGAGATTCGAACCAACGTTCTCTCTCTGAATTCCAAATGGTAATCACGCACCAACCCATTCGGCTACGACGGCCGCAGATTTATTATCTATTAAGTCGATAAATAGTTGCAAATTACTTGTGAGCTGATATGGCAAGGTCTTATGAACTTTATTAGCGCTTTTTTAATATCACAATTCGCAATACAACCTAAAAACGAAAAGAGTAATAAAAGTCTTGAGCCTGCTGTTCGAACAAAAAATCCGCCTATTTCCGCTAAATCTGATCCATGGAGTTTAATAATCTTAGAAAATTCATTGAATCTACTTTAAGCTTCCTCCTAGAGTATCAGAGTAATATTTGCTGTTACGCTTCACGCTAATTTTACAAAGTCCTGAACAGCTGCAGAGGAGTTGACTCACAGTTTTTTATGCGCCTTGTGAGTTAGAACCACTCCAGAAAACGTTAAGCTCCCGTACCAATCCGCTTGGATGAGCACTCAGTTCTTAAAGATTCTGTAAAAATAGCACTAAGTTGGAAATATGTTACCTGTCCCTTTAAGAGAAGCCTGGAACTCGCTTGGCGAAATAGAAAGATACAAACTTCGCCAGCTCCTACATAATTTAGGTTTTTTCATTCAAAATACACCGCGAAGAAATTCACCAAAATTAAGAAGCAGAAGAAGTTTCATTGATTCTGATACATCTGGAATCGATTGGTCTTACGCCAGTTCAGCGATTTCGCCAACTGTATAGTATGAGCTTTATAGGGCCATATGCATAGTACAAAGAATAAAGGTCCAACAACTTCGCTTGTTATTTCATGCCAGTCAGAAGGACGCTAACGCTCCCGACTAGAATTACAGTGAGGCATGCTGAAGTTAGGTCCGAATTAGGCAGGCCTTACTGAGACACGCCTCACTACTACCTTACCAGGCCCTCGCTAGGCAAGGCAAAGATTGGCATGCCAGAACAATACCAAATTTGGTTGTAGTCACGAAAATCTGAGGCAGTGTCTCACTTAGGCATAAATTGGAATCCCTAACTGATTTGTAGAAGGGCATCCGGAGTATTAACGAAGTTCGGTTTTTCGAACCTGCGCCTAATGAGGCAGATGTGTGGCGATACCTTTCGGGGCCTGGGCCTAGTTTGGCTGCCTTATGAGGCGCAAATTTGGAATGCGGCCTGCCTTATTTGTGCCTAATCACCGCGTTACCAAAATTTCTAGTCGGACTCTGGCTCTGAAAGTATTCGGTGTGGTGCCCTGCTTCTGGCATAGAGGAATAAGAAGCCCTATTCTGCGTTGAAAAAACAAATGCCAAAGGACTACACTGTAATGAGGGTGGTGTTTTCGGTGGGCAGTTGGTATTTCTATTTGGCGCTAACGAAAAAATTACTGCCTCAAATTGGGGTAGAAGCTCGGCGAAATATGCTAAAGGCAGTCTTATGCAGCCACATACATCTTACTATTATATGTAACTCCTCTAGTACTTCTACTATGAAATTAAGTCATCGTAATTAATTAAATTAAATTGAGTTGACAGACATATTAATAACTAATAAATCCTCTCTGACTCATTCAAGCCTTAATAACAAAACTATTGAAATCCCATATTGCATATTGCCCACCAGGCTAAAATAAGGCGCATTATGACTTCAAATCAAATGCAATTTTCAACAAAATTCATTACTTATTTAAAATCCTTACTTTTGTCTTGCGCCAAAATTAAAACTTACTTTAAATACCTAATTGCAATAAAAGGCACAAAAATCACTTCAAAACTCCCTACATTTGCTAAAATCGGCATTCGAGTACATTGCAAGTAATTGCAACATCATATATACATACATACATACATGTTGCAACAATGCAGCTATGCTAAATCACTGTTCAATTCATGCACTTACACACACAAACACACGCATTCACTCACATGCACTCATCTACGCCCACATACTCAAACATTTTCAACGAGCACAAAATTAATGCAACTGTCATGTTTTATGTGCCACTCGATGTGGCACTCATGAAACTTATTTAGCGTATAATGCAAATACACTTTTGAGTGGCAAAAGCTCAATAGGTTGTTGTTGGTATGACATGAAGGCAAAGTGTTAATTCAAAGCGAGCAAATTCATCGGACGGAGATTTCATGGAAACAAGTAAAGGCTGAATTAATACTAGCCATAAGCTGTAGATGTGTTTGTAAATGGCGGTAGAGTGAAAAGTAACCTGCAGGGAAAATGTGAATTAATTAAGTTCTTATTTTTGAATGCAATTTTTTATTCGGCGGTTGAAAAAAGTTCTCATATTTGACCAGCTCATTTGGTAACAAGTGGAAACTACGAGACGGAGGCATTAGAATCAGTAAGTTCTTGCAGTATCTGGTGTACTTTTAAACTGGCGTTGTTTTGATTTAGCACAACATCCTTCCTGCTCGCTAGATCTGGTCAAACACTCGCATAAATTTGGTAATTTGTTGAGTATGGAAGCAACTAACTAATAGTGGACGACTCCCTTCTAATCCAAACGCACAGCAAAGCCTTTCTGATCGTTAATCCGTGCTTGGCAAACATTCGCGCTGGTTCATTGTGTTTTAATCAACACCTTTTTCGACTGTGATTTGAGCATGTGACTCACTTTTCATCACCAGGTACCACCCGCTTCAAGAATAGGTTGACTTTGTTACGTTTTAGCAAAGAATATCAGGTGACAGTTTAGAACAAAAGTTCCTCTGCATCTATTGGGGGTCGAGCTTCTTCTTGGGACCAATGTGCAAATTGTTCGAAACAGTTTTCTGCCTAATTCTCTTTTATTGGAAAAATTGAAAAGCGCTCCCGTCTCCATCTGACTCTACGATTTACGTAATTTCATCGACATATTCGGCATGTCTTCTCTTCGTCGTCAATATCAGCAGAGCGAAGTCGTTGATATCATAATTTTACTGTTGTATTCAATATAGTATTGGATACATAGTTAGGTTAGGTTAGCCAGGTTGCTTGTCTAAGACAAACCTCTCGGTGTCCCCAAATTCCATTGTGATACCTGCATTTGATTTCCATCCCCTAACTAAGAGGGCTAAACCACTCAGATCTTTTTAAGACGGTAAGTCCAGTGAGACATTTGCAAATTTTCCCAAGTCTTCAAAGAAATAATCGCCAAGAAATTTTAAACGACTTATTTGAAGTGCCGCACATTCACAGAGAAGGATTTGTACCGACTCTATTTCTTCTTCAATACCACATATCCTGCAGAAGTCATTGTACAGCCATTGTGGTGCGTTTAGTGCAGCCACCGATTATGACACCTGTGAGGACCCTGGTAGTTAATCTGAACAGACATTTTGTCCTTCTATGATTAAGTTTTGGCCAGAACGCTTTGAAAACCCTGTAATTAGTAATCAGAAACCACCTGCTATTCCGCGATTACGCTCAAATCAGTCCCAGTGTACAGTTCGTTTAGAGGAATACTTATGTCCTCTGCCACTCACTGGAGGTCCAGCCCAGAGTCTTTTCTTGCAAGCTCATCCGCTCTTTCCTTTCCCTTTACTCCTTCGATCTAGAGTGGTGGGGACCCAGCAAAGTATAGTGTTGTGTTGTTGGATAAGCGAGAGCGACCTTCTAAAGCAGCACTCATTTTTATCTTTCTTCTCCTTTTTTCACTCTTGTGGTGGGGGTACTGAAAGCTTAATTGAATTTTTTTCTTTCTTATCGTTATTTTTGATATGTGTAATACTTAACTTGTTGCACTAAACACAGAACTGGCGAACAAATTTGTTTTAAGCTTAATATTTGCTTTGGCTTGATCTAAATATAATGACTCGATGGAATGGAGAAAAATGGTCATAACTTCTTTCTTCGCCTTATACGATTTCTATGGGAGAAGAAATCAGTGCCCTGATTTGAACTAAACAGATGCAAAGCTTTCTCTCGGTTCGTTCAATTAAACACTTATCGAAAAGTTTGTTGGAGACTGTTCTTTGGAACTCTTTTGTTTTAGAAATCAGACTGTAAATAAAATTTTTTGAAATATCTTCTCTCCAGACATTCCAAAGAGTTTATGTCCTTCTGAAATCTATTGGCTAACTTAGAAACTATTAGGATGGCGGCAGTTACACGAACTCTAGCAAAATCGTATTTTTCATAGATAGAATTCCTCGACTTTAGCGCAGGTTCAGCAGCCACACAGAAGAAATGTAGAGTAAGACAATTAGCACTTCCTTGGTTATCGAACTCCAAAACTCACGTGTTGCTTGCAGGGAAAAAAGAAGGAGGAAGTGAACTAATCATAGTACTAAATTCACTAGAAGTTCACAAGTTCGCTACCAATGGATTTTCCTACAGGACATCTAAGGCTCTATGTATGTGTGTATTCACGTGTGTGTGTATTTCTACATTTAGTTTTATTACAACTGGCAACATTGACGTCGTTGAACTTTGCTTGCAGGCTTGTTAGCTTATCTGCAACACATCAATCACTTCACATTTAAAATCACAAAACTAGCATTAATTTCTACAAGTGTTCCGAACTTTTTAGTATTTTAGTATTTATCGAAGCTGAAACACTTTGTCGCCAATTGGTGTAGTAATTGAGTTGAATTAGCAGTCGATAAATGTAATAATTTAGATGCAGAGATTTGTTTGCATTATTTGCCGGTATGGAGAGAATTTGTAGCCTTTATATGAACTAAAACACCAATAGGGATCTTACTTTATATGAGAAAGGGACCTAACTGAGTATGAAATTTTTAAGGTATCAGGACGTCTTTTAACGAAAAATCGACTTTTTGAAGTTTTAGCATTGCCCTAACTGGTTTTCTTTGTGGATGAGATAGAGTTAAAAATATTTTCGGACTTACAGCGCCCGTTATCCACTGCATCGAGTAATGTAGCCACTAAAACAATCGCTCCTTCTCTTCTAGAGGGCTCCTTTTCCCGATACAACCTTCTAAATTACTTCGGAAGTTCCCGAAACGACATCCATCAAATGGACCAGTGCTATTCAGTTCACCAGCTTTATGCTTTAGGCTCGCTTTCTTACGTCTCTGCCTGTTGTTTTGTTATACTACGTCGAGGTCTATCTTTTTTCTCCGTAAGACGACTTCAACGTATCTTTTAACCGAATTCCAGTTATCTTCACGTTCATATTGGTAGGTGCAATGTCGCCAATCTGCTCCCGCAGAGCATTTCTTTCAACGAGCCATATGTTGCAACTAAAAACGTAGTATATGCACCTAGGGTCTCTTTCCTTACCCATGCGGTATTGGTATTTCCGGAAGTATTCGTGGCCCGAGAGGAACTGAGTTATGAGTCCATTTGCGTATTCTAGGAGTCAGCTTTACCATCCAACTGAAACTCGATTCAGTGTCCCATTGGCCTTGCCACCCCTGCATGGTTTGGCATCTCGTTCCACGGCGTTAGTGGTGGCGTGTTTCTTCTTGGAGTCCCAAGTCAACAGGTCAACAGATATCTTCCCACTGATCACAAAAATGCTTTGCTGGAGACAGTGCGGTAGACTGAAACGACTCTTGGTGCCGCTGTTCGTTGTACAGCCTCCAGTGCTTTGCGCTTGGTTTTGCAGTTTAGCGCATCTCCCTATATTTCGCTGCCGTACAGTAGTATTGCGTTTTTGGTCGCCTCGATCAGCCTTATTTTACTGTGTGTTGGTTCACCAATGTTGGCAACGAGTCTGCTTAGTATTCCTGAGATATTCGCTGCTTTAGTAGAACGTAAGAATGCAATCAAGTTGAATGCAATCAAGTTGAATGCCCAGTTTGAGTTACTAAGGACGTGTCGCCTAGTTGAATGCTGACTTCGAGTGGCATGTGACCGCGTGTCATCAGGATGACGTTGACCTGCCTAACTGCTTGAGGTACTTATGTTAGCTGTATAGAGAGTCCTAGTAAACATTTTTGGGTGCTTAGTTGCTTTTAGTCAAATTTGAAACTACGAGGGGTGCCTTTTATTTGGCAGGATTTCGCAACCCTGGTATTGCAATCTGGCCACCAATAGCTGTATCGCAAAGTTTGCCATTTTCTGGCTTTTACGTACTCAGAACGTTTTGAAATACCAGCGCTATTTGTGTTGTTTACAGTAACTTAAAAGATTCATCTCGGTCCAAAAATGGAATTAAATCGCGAACATTTTTGTGCGCTTATTTTTTACAACTTTCGACGTGGATTAACTCAGCAACATTGCATGGATGAACTTAATTCATTTTTCGGCGATGAAGCTCCATCAAGGCCCAGTGTTTGGTGAATTCAATCGTGGTCGTAGTTCACTCCAAGACGAATTTCGTGAAGGTCGTCCAAAATCAGTTGTTGTTCCGAGAACCATTGATGCTGTGCGCGAACTGATATTGCAAGATCGTCATGTGACCTATCGTGAGATTGAGACAATCTTAGGCATTAGTGGGACCATCATACATTCAATATTGCATAAACATTTGACTATCAAAAAAATTTGTTCGCGTTGGATCCCACTCAATATGTCAATCGCTCACAAAAAGGCTCGAGTCGATTGGTCGAAGGAAATGCTCAAAAAATACGATCGCGGGGCTTCAAAACACGTCTATGACATCGTGAGAGGTGATGAATCATGGATTTACGCGTATGAGCCCGAAAGTAAACAGCAGTCGACTGTATGGGTGTTTCAAGATGAGCCAAATCCAACAAAAGTTGTTCGCGCACGAAGCACTTCCAAGCAAATGGTCGCCTGTTTTTCAGAAAAACTGGACATGTCTCAACCGTGCCACTAGAACAACGCAGAACACTAAATTCGGAGTGGTACACAACCATTTGTTTGCCAGTTATCTTCCAAGAAATTATGAAAACCAATCGCCAAAGACGGATCACTCTTCACCAGGACAATGTGAGCTCTCACACATCGGCTCAAACAACTGCATTTTTGAGCACCCAAAACATCGAATTAATGGGTCATCCGCCGTATAGTCCTGACTTGGCACCGAATGACTTCTTTTTATTCCCGTACGTAAAAAACAAACGGAGAGGTCAACGTTTTTCGACACCTAAAGAAGCGGTTGCGGCATTCAGAATGCATGTTTTGGAAGTACCTCATTCAGAGTGGCAAAAGTGCTTCGACAATTGGTTCAAACGCATGCAAAAGTGTATAGATCTTCATGGAGAATATTTTGAAAAACAATAAAGTGATTTTCGATGATTAAAATTTGTTTTTGTTCTCTAATCCCGACATATAAAAGCCACCCCTCGTATCAGTCATCCAGCAGCTAAAAACACAGAAAAATGCTTATAAAATTTCAAACAAATTCAAATAAAAATACTGCAATAATTGCAACTAAATAACAGCGTCACGTCCTGATTTCATACAGATCAACTTAATGAAGTACTAAATAAATTGTTTTCAATTGAATTGGTCTTGCATGTCGTTTAACCAGAAAAAACGCAATTGTGTAAGCTGCTGTTTGTGTTTGTGTGAAGGGTATAGGGGAAAAAGATAGAGCTCCTGAGTTAGCGATTGAAAGAGTAGTGCGTGAGTGTGTAAATGTGCGTATGTAATGTCAAATTATTCACTAGCGAAGGGATGCAACACATACATACGTTCCCAATTACACACATACATACACATATACGCACTTATTTGCATTTATGTGTGTATGCTCAAATGTATGCGAACATGAACAAAAGCCTTCGTGTAAATATGTACACTAACATGCGAGTGCATTTGTGCCGGTGTTGGTGTGAAAAGCCGCAACAGCGAAATTCCATTGGTGACCAATGGAACGGATGAAGTGCTTTTCGAGTGGCCACCACCACTCACTCACTCACTCATTCCCCACTTTGGTTCGTCTACGGCAAGTGACAATCCAAAAATACGCCGAACCATAGCAGCTGCTTTAGCGCTTGTTATTGCTATTGTTATTGTTGTTGTTAACGAATTCAAACATGTTGCTGTAACGGCTGATTGCCGATTTCAAGTGACATTGGTCATTGTAATTGCGGCTATAAATGGGCGGTGCGGCCATGGAACGTACATAAATTTGCGAGTAGTTGTTGTAATTGGTGTTCGAAAATTGTTGTTGTTTTCGGCGTTGAATATGTAAAGAGACATCCTAGTGTTGTTGCTGCTTGAATATGCAACTGCGGTAGCATGACACATATGTATGCAAAAACAACAACAGCAACAGCACATATAATTACAAAAACAAAGTGACGCTGTTACTCGACTATAGATTTTTTTGTATGTGTATGTGTATGTGTATATGTATGTAGAGCAGATAACAAGTGCATTGGTCAATGCTTGTTTTGCTCGCGCCAACGATTGAGTACGCAACAGTAGACGGCGTCGACTTTGAAAATCAATTAACAACATCAAACAGATGCGATGTTGCAACAATGACAAACACAATTTTGGGAAGGGTATACAGTTGTGTTATTGTTATTGCATTTGTTAATGGACTAACAAGAACGGCGCAGGCGAGTGGCATGAGAGGCACGCAGGCAAGCGGGAAGGGGGCAGGGGAAGTGTGCACAGTAGTGGTGTCGATAATGATGCGCGCAGATGAATGCGGCGACACAACGCAGCCATCAATTTCAGTAGAACATACCCAACAACGACCACCACAAAAAATGTGAGCTGCAACAAAAACAACAATTTAAAATAATTTCAAATGCGCGCGGCAACATCAAAATGGTTCAATGCAACTCGACTGCGCTTCACTTCACTTCGCTTCCCTGTCATTGCTTGTTTTTTGCCGCTGCATTTGTGCTGTTGTTGTTGTTGTTGCTTTTGCTACACTTTGCTGCACTTTACCAAAAACGAGACGTGCGCAAATTGCAAATGTAAATCAAATAGAACATCAAAAGCACGAAACACACGCACACACACACATACACACGTACAGATTCGCACAATCACAGCGCTCACACACACATACAAAAATATTTACATTCATTTGCAAGTCGGTTACAATCGATTCTCCGCCGGTCATTGTCCATTGCGCTGCTGCAATGCAATTGTATCAATTTAAATGTGCTGCGACAACAAAAACAAGCACTTCAATAGCAACAAAAACGCGCACAAAACGTGCAACAATAACGACAGCAGCAACAACAAGCAGATTTTAGTTGTAAGAGCCACGCAAATGACATCAACAGCAGCAATTATTGTCAACTGCTACTTGTTGTTGTTGCAATAGCTAGCAACTGGCAGCAAAGCGCCGCAAAGTGGATGCGTAGGGTTGCGAGTTAGGGAGCCTTAATTCCCTTGTGTCATTGCAGCTCGTCTGCACAGGTGATAATGCACTGCGCTGATTTAAATTCATATTTTTTTAGAGGAGGATAGACGCAAGTTAATATAAAAGCGTTTGAGGAAAAATTAGCAGAGAAAAAATTAAATGTTTCGAAAAAATTTAATCTACACTACTTTAAATCGATTCTCCAAATTTAGATAATTCTTTAGTGAAAAATTTTCTTACACGCCATTAAAAACCCTTTTCTGCCTTTTGAGAGTTGTAGAGAGAGAATAAAATTTAGGATCAACAGTTCCCGTAGTTATTGTTGTTGTTTACGTTCATGTATCAATTTGCTTATGTGCCATAAACATTTAAGGGATTCTGGTGAAGTGGCAGGACTCAGCCAGTTTTAATTCTGGTCATTAATTCTCATTTTAACAGAATTAGAGCGGCAGCCCTCGGCCGCGAAAAATCCGAGTCATGCCTGTACGTAGAGCCAGCTACCATTGAAATATCCAGGTTATTGATATTGTTTTTGTTATTGTTTTAGGTCATTATTTTCTTGCATTGTTCTACGACACTGCGGTTTTAAACTTAATTTTGGGGCTTTAAATTTAGCTAAAACCACTTTATTTTACTTTCGAAACTGTTGGCTGTCAACTGCTGACTCAAAATCACCGATCTCTGAACCACCTTAGATGCAATTTTCAAAATGAATTTAAGCCAATTAACACAAGATTTGACTATACATTCTGTCAAATAAGTAACGAGAATCAATACTTCCAAAGTTTTATCTCAAGGTTAAACTCAAAAAAGCGTTAAACGGACGCAGTACGGCGTCAATAAAAGAAAAATATTTATTAGGAAAAAACGTCTGGACTTCATATCGCGATAATGCACCATCTTACAGGCCCATCATTTTGAACGAGCTTCAGACCAAGAACTCAAAAACTATCATCCCGTAACTTGCGTATTTGTCTGATATTCCGTGCTCCGGATGAGTTTTTTCTCTTCCCAAAACTTAAATTATAACTCTGCTTTGCGTTTAAGTGGGTAGTGACTTTGTTTCACATGTTTCCTCACTCTAATTTTATTAAACGATAGTACAGGGAGGCTCGATTTGATCACAGATTTTCTTCTATAAATAAAACACAATAACGTTTATCGAAGTGTTTCTTTTTTATTTCATCATCATATATTTTAATCTATGGCACTTAGGCATGAAATACAATATCTGTGAAATGGCAGCCGCGACTCCCACGGCAATTTTTGGCATAGTTCGGGACGTAGTGATTTCGTTCTTCAGCTTTGCCATCATCTCATGCTTATTGTCACAGACCATGCTCTTCACGTAGCTACATAGGAAGAAGTCAAATTGTGTTAAATTTCAAGTTTTCGGAGAACATTTGACTTTGTTGTTTCATCAGAAATTGAGTACTGGGAACTACATACACGATAGATCTGTTGTCTCATTCGTTATGTGGCAAGTGTCATCGTTCTGTTGAAACCTCTTGTTATTCACTTATTAACTAAGGCTATGAAACGTTTTTTTGAGTGACATGTAGATTTTCAGCACCCCAAATGCAACAGTTTTTCTTATTAACGTATAGATTTTGTGAAAATTTGGTTCATCGCCCATGACGAAAAAATAACGCAATGCGCAAAATTCACTTCTTCCAGAACGACGCTTTTCGCAGAACGTTTGGATCAATTTTATTATTCATCTGAGTATCGCACCATGAATAAAATTGCCAAAGCCTGCAGTACCTCTGAAATATATATATCTGAAAAATAATATCAATAATAGTTACTAGCAAAGATTTGCATCACCCTTGAATCACCCTATGTTACTATAGACTATCTTGCATCTGCCCTTAGCCAAAGATCCGACATCACTAAAAAGCAGTCCGTATCACTTGTGACAGGAACCTCAATTAGATAATAAATAGTAATTCCTATTTTAGGTTCATATGAACATTTTGAAGGGCCATCACAGACTTTGAAATATAAGCTGCTGTATCTTATTCGAAGGACATGTTTGTTTAGTGAGCTGCTATTTCAAGATTTCCATCTGTTCGCAACTTCTTGGGAACCGATTACTTATTTATATACCTTCATGGGCCTTTACATAACATTTTGGGAGTATTCGTCTACTCACAATTCGCTGGTCTTTAACACATTGAGTTCCAAGTTTCACGTTCTTGTAATTTACTTCATACTTCCTGTGGTGCCATACCGTACGAAAGCATACGACAGAGATTGTTTCACATTAGACCTATCCTGTGCTTTAATGCGACACTCCATGCAAATTTTTATGTTTTCGGAGTAGGCTGATATTTGCAAAAACTTTTAATTCAATTTTTATAGCGCATTAACGATTGTTACGGCTTTAGTTGCATCATACAGGACCATGTCAGGACAGAAAGGCAAGAGACACATAAAAACCAGCTTGGCCTCCAGTGAAGATTTTCATCAAACCCTCTTGGCACTCAATATGTTAAACGAATTTAGTTTACAAAGAGAGGATTCTTAGACGAAATCTTTCGGTAAACGAGAGCTGTATGAATGGAGATGGTAATGCTTGTATGGGTTAGGCTAAGGCCTTTGTGCACTGCGACCAGATTGATCTATTGTGCGAGCTGTATGAATAGTTGAAAAACAATAGCTTCTGGAAATCTCAAAGAAATAGAAATCCTACTCGCGTGAACAGCTGCGTGTGTTACGATCAAACTGATGATTCCTGAATTGGAAACTCCAGCTGTGTTCCAAATACTTATTTGAGAGTAAAATCTTCTTAGACGGCATTTTTTCTTGGTTTTTTTAGTTCATAAAGAATAAGAAAGACACTTTAGAAACGTTAGCTGGCCACAAGGAAAATAATTGCAGTACCCACACTGGTATTTACACTTTTGTAAGAATTTGTAAAAATGTCTACCTGTTTCGAAAATCTCAGTCAATCAAAAATGTATTCAGTAACCATTTATTATCACTGCCTGCATTTGCTTTTTTTAGCTTCCAATATTTGTTGACTAAAAGCCATCGAAACGAGATTTCAGCCGGCCAAGTAAATAAATAAATAAGCAAAAAAATAAATAAATAAATGTAAAAAAAAGAAAAAAAAATAAGTGCACAGAAACCTGAAACGATGCAACAGCCTGGAAACACAAACACTAACAAGCATAAATCAACATGGCTACAAATAAATGTAAATATGCGTATGAATGAGAGTGTAGGTATATGTGCATGTATATGTTTTGCAACAAACTAAATAAATAAATACCAACAACAAAAATGTAACATGTAAGAGAAAATATGTTGCATGCGGCAAATGCCAACACTGTTGTAGCAGCAACACGTACACTAGCAAGTCATACAAATAAGTCAACAAATATGTAGAATAACACGTACAACAACAACACCATGGAGAACATTAAACATATGCTGGGTTGCATGTAAAATGACAAATAAATAAAGCACGAGCAGCTGAGTAAGTTGGAGTCGTGGTTTTGAACAGCAAGAACAAAAATCATAGTTAAGTGATACAAGTTAGTTGCAACATGACTTGCATATTGCAACATGCGCACGCACACGTAGCATCATTCGAAGCGTATGCGCATGATGAGGCAACTTTTATGTGGCACAGTTGAAGAAGATTTCTTGACGAGATTTTTGCTTTGTTTCAATTCGGGCCTTTTGGGTATTTGTGGGGAGTTTCAAGTGTTGTTACTACTCAAAAATGAGTGGAAAAGCGGGTAACTATTTATATATTTAGCTGTTAAGTGTGGCATAAAATGAAAGTGATGCGAATATTTTTTATGGGATCATAGTTTCTGGAGTGGTTGAAGAATTGTATGATTATCATTATTACGCTTTCTGGAAATCCATTTGTGGAACAACATAGAAGCGCATGCCGCAAATAGGAGGAGGAGCTCAACCAAACACCCAATAAACGTGGAGTTTCTCTTTTAACCCTATGCCACCAATTTCTTTATTAGTCATCTGAAAAAATGACTCTACCATTTTTTAAGATTATTTGATTCAAAGTTTGAATAGAACTTAATCAAAGAAACCACCAAAAAACGAAAAACATAAAACACAATAAAAAAAAACCGAAAAAAAAAGAAATACATTTCTTGGCCGTTCAAAGTTGTACTATATATTTCGCGTCAAATCTAGAGACGAGTAAATATAAAAATAAATAAATAAATAAAAAAATCATATTTTCAGATAAAATTGCCCTTTGTTTTTAATTGATCCCCGACATTGAGAAATCCGTGAAAGGCCAGAGAGATGGCTCTACTGGCGCGTAAACATACATAAGTACAAGCCTCTTCGTTTTGGCAAGCGTTAGCAAGTGGCGATAAGATGAAGCAACTGGTATAAATAAACATATCTTGGCAACGCTGGAATAAAAATAAATGAATAATTTGCGCGTAGACTTCTGTTAGGTGTTTGGCCGTGCTCCTCCTCCTATTCTTGGTGTGCGTCTTCATGTTGTTCCACAAATGGAGGGTCCTACAGTTTTAAGTCGACTTCGAATGGCAAATGGTTTTTATGAGGAGCTTTTCCATGGCAGAAATACACTCGGAGGTTCGTCATTGCCTGCCGAGGGGTGGCTTTTTAATTTTGCTGTTTCATGCATGGAGATTCACTAGAACAGATCCATAAAATAGTGAATTCTACCAGTTTTATGAGGTGTCCTCACTACCGGCGATCTTTGCTCGATAACGCTGTTGATTTTACATAAACAAATTTTATCAAGAAAGCCGAACAGAGAGGTGGATCTTAAGCAAAGAATGGATTTGGCCCAAATTGCTACCAAAAGCTGCACTGCCATCGTGTCAAAATTGAAGATTTGCTAACTATTGACAATTACTGATGATGTTGTCTACTCAAAGTTCATGCCGTCACGTTAAATAGGCAAATAGGAATAGTGTGTGACATTTTTTCACTGCCATGATTTACTGGTTTAGATACCTCAACTTCAACGCAAATATAGTACTACAACCAGAAGTTATACTAATTAGGAAGATTTCCCTGCTGGGTTTGTGGAATTATTTTCAAGTGCTAAATGCCTACTTTTAGAGATAAGTGGAAATTAATTAAATGCAAAGCGCGACAAACATTTTCAAGAGCAACCGCAATGTCGACCTAAGCAGTTTCAAGTAAATACTGGGTGTATATGTGGGTGTGCGAAGGAGTGAATAGGGATACTGAAGTGGGAACGCACACATATATAGATTTATAAACGAGTGCTCATTATGTAGGAGTGCAGATGGGCGGTAATTGGGGGGGAAATTGTTTGGCATGTAGGGTTTTGAAGCGTTTCAGGTGGTAAAGAATTAACTGGAATCTCATAAAAAATATTAAAACAAAAAAATTTTCGAAACTTGTAAATAAGTCTCTTGTATTATGGCAGTGTATTTAAGAATATTAAAATAAATAATGTCAATTTATATAGTTTGCCACGAAGTTCTAAACAAATCTAAAATAAAATACAAACCAAGATATAAGTAGAAAGTACCACAGCCTTATTTCATCAAGTTAAGATAACTTGTATAGGTGTGACATACAGTCAGTGTCAGTTAGAAAGCACATACCACATATTGCTAAGTTTTGACTACTTATTTGTGTGTTCTGTAATTTCAATTATTTTTTTTTATAAAAATGTAGTTCACGGCGGCCGCCGTAGCCGAATGGGTTGGTGCGTGACTACCATTCGGAATTCAGAGAGAGAGCGTCGGTTCGAATCTCGGCGAAAGATCAAAAAATAAGAAAACAGTTTTTTCTAATAGCGGTCGCCCCTCGGCAGGCAATGGCAAGCCGCCGAATGCATTTCTGCCATGGAAAAGCTCCTCATAAAAAATATCTGCCGTTCGGAGTCGGCTTGAAACTGTAGCCCCCTCCATTTGTGGAATAACATCAAGACGCACACCAGAAATAGGAGGACGAGCTCGACCAAACACCCAAAAAAGGGTGTACGAGCCAATTATATATATATATATATTAGTGAGTCGAACGAAAAATCCCACTTTGACCCATTTAGAGTGCTCCAATCGAGTCCAAATGTATGACCGACTCCCACTAACTTTGGACGGCCGGTCCACCCATGCCAGTGGCACACCCCCTTTTTTTTTTTTTTTTTTTTTTTTTTTTTGTGGAGGAGGGGAAGCATCAAAAGCCTGTGGCCGAAGCCGTAGTGTGGGACTTTAACCCAACTAAACCCCCCCTCATGTCCTACGGTATGTCCTCCTGGAACTTCACCGTTAAGTAGTACGTCAGGAGGCCGTTGTGAGTATATTACTACTCAATCGTCTGTTATTGTCATTCCGTTCTGTATATTGTTTTAAGGAGCTCTTTCTATGGACCTACGTGAATATTCCGCGTATTGAAGGTTCTTCATGATATTTGCGGCCACTTCACATGTAATTTTCCAGTTTTCTTCGCTTTCGCACATATGTGGGATAAGATTTGTCTCACTTATGTTTTCGCCAAACGCTCCCTCTAGTATATTTCGCTCATTAATAAACCGCGGGCATTGGAACAAGATATGCCTCGCCGTTTCTTGTTCTTCGGGGCACTGCGGGCAGTACGGGTCGTTCTCAAGATGGAACCTGTGTAGGTATGCTTTAAAGCAACCGTGTCCAGTCAGCAACTGTGTGATACAAAAATCAATTTCTCCGTGTTTTTGCTCAATCCACCTCGCAATGTTTGGAATCAGTTCAAAGGTCCACCTACCTTTCTCGGATTGTTCCCATCGTATCTGCCATTCTTCAATTGTTCGCAGCCTTTCTTCTTTTTTAGCCACGTTCGACGGTTTCTGCCCAATGGTATTATGCAACCTATACATCTCAACCGCGAGAAGGTCGATAGGCACCATTCCCGTTATCACATGGATTGCGTCATCTGAGACAGTGCGATAGGCACTGGCTACTCGCAGGGCGCCAAGTCTGTATGTGGCTCGTATGTGTTGGAGGTACGATGGCTTTGTGTTTGCCCAGATTGGTGCTGCGTACAGAATCACTGAGCTTGTGACTGTTAACAGGAGTCTTCGTATACTTGCGCGAGGGCTGCCAATATTACGCATTAGCCTAGTCAACGCGTTATTTATTCTTACGGCTTTTTCACTGGCTGACTCTAAATGATGCTTAAAGGTCATTTTCGAGTCAATGAGTACTCCCAGATATTTGATATATGGCTGCGACCTTATGTCATGGTCAGCTACCGTAATCACTAGCTCTTCCCGTACCCGTCGTGTTGTCAGTAATACGACTTCAGTTTTTTGAGTTGCAAGTTCTAACTTCACATTTTTAAGCCATCTTCGAATTCTTACAATTGAATCGTTGCATAACGCTTGCAACACGTCCAGATGTTTTCCCACTACCACCAACGCAATGTCGTCTGCGTATCCAATGAGGGTAGCATCTTCAGGAAGCTCAAGCTTGAGGATACCGTCATACATAGCATTCCAAAGTGTTGGGCCAAGCACCGAGCCCTGTGGGACACCGCCAGTTACTTTATATGTGCATATTCCGTTGTCAGTATCATAAAGCAAGAGCCTGTTTTCGAAGTAGCTTGATATGATTTTTTGCAGGTATTTCGGCACCGCGAATCCTCTCAGTGCACTCATAATTTGGGGCCAGCTTGCGGAGTTGAACGCATTTTTTATATCTAAGGTAACAACAGCGCAGTATTTCTTCGAGCCACCTTTCCATTTCCTGCCGCTAGTGGCTTGACGAGCAATACTCATTACAGTTTGTATTGCGTCCACGGTTGAGCGGCCTTTTCTAAAGCCGTATTGGTTTGGGGAAAGCCCTGTTGGTTTCTCTAGGAACTCTTGCATTCTGTTACATATGATGCGTTCTAGTATTTTGCCGAGTGTATCTAGCATACAGAGTGGACGGTATGACGATGGATGGTCCGGCGGCTTCCCTGGTTTGGGTAGTAGTACCAACCTCTGTTTCTTCCACACTTTTTGGAAAACGCCTTCGTTGAGACATGTGTTGTACAATTTAGCAAAAACCTCGGGTGTTGATTTAACTGCTGCTTTCACAGCTACATTTGGGAAGCCATCTAAGCCCGGAGCTTTGTTATCCGCAATGCGCTGTACGGTGGAAAGCACTTCTTGTGTGGTGACTTCTGGGATGTTAGCCGCCATCACCCATTGTGTCTGTCGTGGGTTTGACTCCACCTGATATGGAAATAATGTGGAGACCACTACTCGCAATAGGACTGGGCACGTTGGCTGTGGTGCTCTTGGATTCTTGATACTTCTCATTACAACCTTGTATCCCATTCCCCAGGGGTCGACGTTCACGCTGTCGCAAAGCTCTTTAAAACAGCGATTTTTACTAGCCTTTATAGCTTTTTTAAGCGTAGCTTTACAGGTTTTATGGTGTGCTAATAATGCGTCGATGGCTGGTGTACCACGAGCTCGCTTCAGCTTTCTGCGCACTCTATTGCAGTCTCCTCTTATTTTTGCGATGTGACTATTCCACCAATATACTGCTTTTCTGTGTGGCCTTGCCGATACCCTAGGCATGGTCGCGTCGCAGGCCTTGCTGAGACAGTTGCTTATGAACACCGTCATGCCTTCTGCTTTCATTTCTCCAGCGCTATCTAGAGTTAGGCAAGCGTTCCAGCTCATGTTGAAAACTTCGGGATCAAAAGATTGTCTCTTCCATCCCCTTTGCTGTGCTCTTTGAGGGCGAAAATCGGTATTTTCTACACCCATTAGTATATCGATGGTTATTGCCTTATGATCGCTGTACGTGTAGATAGAGCTTACAGTCCATGTTGCGTTGCGTGCTATAGTATTATGGGCGAAGGCGAGATCCACTATTGAGCATCCTCTTTCGGTTTGAAAAGTGAGTTTACCAGGCACATTAAGCAATTCCAGGTCAAATGGTGCCAGGCTTTCCAAAAGCACTCTGCCACGTCTGCTAGTACGCGTACTTCCCCAGGTAGTAGACCAGGCATTGAAATCGCCGGCTATAAGTACTGGGTGCTTGCCACGTGCCTCAAATGCCAAGGCTGTCAGCATTCGTTCATATTCTTCTGCGGTGAGGCTCGGTGGAGCATAACAACTGAAGAAATAGATGCCTTTCGTCTTAACCCATGTAAAGCCGTGTTTAGCAGTCATCATTTTGCTCTGCGGCTTAATATGTCCCATTGTCCAAATCGCCGCCTTGTTTGAACCATCCGACGTCCAGGAATAACCATCGATGTTTTTGTATTGCTCGGATATAAGGGCAATATCTATTTTGTGCTCTTGCATGGACTGCTCCAGGAGTTCTTGGGCAGTTTGACAGTGGTTGAGATTAAGCTGTAAAACCCTCATTGGATGGCTTCTCTTCGCGCCTTTTTAGCTAACGGACATTTGTAGCTGCCAGCTGCATGGTTCCCCTTGCACAGTGCACATTGTTCAGGATTTTTGCACGTAAGTGCCTTATGGCCTTCCTGACCACATTTTCTACAGAGTCCCGATCTGTCTATTTGCTCCTTGCACTTTTGAGCGACATGATCGTAACCCCAGCACTTGAAACAACGCTTAGGAGAATCGACCTTTCGTACCCGGCAGGACACCCATCCAATTCGCACACGTTGAGCCTCTAACACCTTTTTCGCATCTCCGGCTGGGAGGACAATGAAGGCCGTCTGTGTACCGTTGTACACCGTTCTTAGGCTTCTTACCGCCGCTGTATCTGGACGTTTAATATTGCATTGGGCATGAAGCGCGTCACACAATTCTTCTGCAGTGGTTACCTCATCCAGATCTCTGCACTGTACTGTTACAGTGTGAGTTTTAACCGTCACTTTTGCTGCGGTTTTCAGAACATCTTCAATCGCTGTCTGATATTCTGATGTTTTTCCGTGCTGTGCCCCTTTAAGCTCTATGATCAATTCCTGTTTAGCTGTTCTGCGGATTGCTTTTACCTCTTCTCCGAGAGTCTTGAGAGAGTCCGATGTTTTTACCCTACGCAGAATGTCAGCATACGTAGCATTTTCAGACTTGGATATGATTATAGCATCAGGCCTTGTCCTCACCGATTTAGGCGGCTTCTTTTCTTTTCTTGGTTTGACAACCGTCCAGCCGGTATTTTGGCCTTTAGTTGGTGCCTGTACTGGTTTTGTCTGATGAATCGCTGCCGTTGCACACCTTTTTTTTGCCGCAGGCGATAGTGCGTTCACGACCGGGTTGCCAGTTCCTTGCGTGCTAGGACTGTTTCTTGTTCTCGTCCTTTTAACCGATTGTGTAATTATACCGGAACATTCTTTTCTAATATTGTTAACGTCTGAGGTTTTTGACGTATTCTTTTTTGGAGTTGTCTGCTGTTTCTCACACTCTTCCATCAACATAATAGCTTCGGTGTGCCTCTTTTTTATAAGTGAACCGATCTTTTTTATTTCGTGATGCACATTGTGACGACCTTTGTAGTACGCCAGGAGAGAGTCAATAGCTTCTCCTAGACTCATCATTTTTACCTGTAGTGCCTTCTGCTTTTCAGTTGCACATTTTCGTTCTCCAGCGGGTTTTCCGATGGAGCACCCACCCACTGGTGTTTCCTTCTCTTTGTTTTTTGCTCCGTCTGAGCCTCTTGTATGCCGTGTTGTTGGCGTTATCACGCTGCTTTGGGGCGTTACGTCTTCGGCCCTTATTAGTTCCCTGGCAATGCATTTTACTAACGGCGTGCTGCATAGCTCCGGTTGCACTTGGGGCGTCCCTTTCTTTTCCTCAGCAGTAACTATTAGAGGATTGCTACGTACCGATTGTGCCTCCTCCGGGGATCTCCGAATAACCGAGCTCCTCCTAAAGGCTTCGATACCACCTGCTGTGTTTATTTCTTCGTTTTTATTTGTAGGTTTGAAGTGTTTTTCCATGCTGTAAGGGTCCCAACTCACGACCGCTATCTCCGCTAGTATACGTAGCTTCCGTAAGTCCCATGGTTATCTATGAGTTCAGGGAGGCCATGCGAGGGTTGACACTGCCCTTTATGGGGTACAGTGTTCAGAGCCAGACTTCAGACCGGAACTAATGGGGAGTCATCTCAACCCAACCTACGTGGCCACCAAAGGTGGCAACAGGCATTGAACGTATCGTGAGACTTGCCAAGTTTTAGTAGGACGGAGAGGCAGCGAACCCTTCTGTGAGCCGTTTCAGTTGGATTCCACTCCACTTACTAAGATCACAGAGATTCAATGCCCCAGCCCAATCGCAATCTGCTTCAATTCCAGTATGCCATAATCAGGATCTTACTGGAGTCAATCCTGATGGCTCGCAAGCCACTCCACATCATTAAAAGGACAGCCGCTCCTAACATGGAGAACAGACGCTGACCAGGTAGCCGCCCACTGTGGGTGTGAGTGGCACACCCCCTGGAACTCCCCTGGGGGGTTGCCCATACAATCATTTCAAAATATCACCATTTTTGGCCTTTACATGAGAAAAGAAACTAAAAAGTTCGACCCAAATTGGGGAACATCAGAATTCGTTTTAGAGGTATGGTTCTTTCAGTAAAGTTTCTTATTTTGATCCCTAGAATATGATTTTCACAGAGCAATAGGTGATTTTTTTGCCTCCCCACAAAAGACACTAAAAGTTCGACCCAAATTGGGGGACATTAGAATTCGTTTTAGAGGTATGGTTCCTTCGGCAAAGTTTCTTATTTTGATCCCTAGAATATGATTTTCACAGAGCGATGGGCGATTTTTTTGCCTCCCCACAAATCAGCCCGGCCTAGTATATATATATATAGTTCATACTACAACAAAAATTATATAAAGTTCGAATTTTGTATAAAATTAAAAAAAAAAAATTGCTAAATATTCTTCAAAAATGTTAACCATTTGACTGCGAATTTTTAGAAAAATTTCATGTTAGTAGGTTTATAGAATATTAAATTTTGGCGGCTAAAAAATACCGTTGAATTTTGGCGATTTTTTCAGCTGACGGTGTTGGGTGTTTTCTTCCATATAAAAAAAAGTGGAGTAGGCTTTAAATGGAGAAAATGTACAAGACCACGGGCCAAAAAAATTCACTGAGCTATAAAATTGCATACTTGAGGTTCTGAGTAAATTTTTATAAAATTGAATACTTGAATTTTTCAATAAATTCTAAGTAAATTTTTATAAAATTGAATACTTGAATTTTTCAATAAATTCTAAGTAAATTTTTATAAAATTGCATACTTGAACTTTTTCCAGAAATTCCGAGTAAAAATTTTGATGAAAATTTGCCGAATTTTTTTGAGACAGAAAATTTTACATTTTATCAAATTCTAAGTCATCACCAAATTTCAAAGTATTTTTCTAAACGAACTTAAATTCTTAAAACAAGAATAAATTTCCTCTTACTAAAGCATATTTTTACCCTTTCAAACAACTCTCCCGCACAAAAACAGTCGATTCTTGTATCCCACATTTTACTTATTCCTGCGTGCGCTACTACCCCCACGTGAGCCTATTACAGATTTATTGTCACTGCAACATGTTGCAATTAACTCCTACTAAACAAAAGTCTATTAATTCACTTTCAAGCAATCGATAGTACAGCCTCCTGCGTTGTTTGATGTACAGCACAATTGTTGTTGTTGGTAACTTAAATAATCAATTATATGCTGGCAAGAAGAGATAAAGAGCGAGGCATAGCGTCTCTTGTCTGCAGTACATTTTTCGTATTTCAAATTAATAACATCATAGTTCAGCAGTTCGAACTGTCTGCTTTCGGCTTTTGCATATTTGTATGCATGTATGTGTGTGTGTTTGTATAGTTATTCCTTGCGGTGCATTGCAACACTTTGCTATAGCTGTAAAAATGTCTGCAAGCCCTAAAGTGCAGTTGTGTGTATTTGTATGTGAATTGCATACAGATGTAAAAATGCGTGTGTGTGTGTGTGTATAAAGTTCCTTCCTCTGTGCCATGCAACTGCAGCAGACAGAAATTGCAATGAAGTTGCCGTTGTCGTTTTAATTAATACAATAAATTGCTGATGCTGCACTGCCAACTGCTGTTTGTCGTCTGCCGGTTGTAGTTTTGTTGTATTTTATTGAAGGTTATTTGCATGCAGCCGATTCCAAGTCAATAAATTGTTGACAGTGACCTTACGTGCAATATTTGTTTGACATTCAGAAGTGGATTCAAGAACTTTTTTTGCGGGAAAAAAAGTTCTTAAATAGACAACAGATACCTGATGCAGATCTGCTGGAGGAAAGAGTCTGAAGATTTAGTACATATATGCATTTTAACGGCTTATTTGATAGCAGTGATACAGTGATATGGATAGTGTCTGTGCTGTGACAAGAAGCAAGTAAATACATTCTGTTTTGTTCTTTGTTCTCAATTAAAAAATTCAGCCAGCAGCGAAACGAAATTTCAGTTTCGGAAAATCTTCAAAAAAAAGAATTAAATAAAACCATAACAAAAAAAAAAAAATAGATAAAAAATATGTACCTCACATGTCGGTATTTTATATGGTATAGACATTCGCTTCCATTTCGCATTTTTATCAACTATTATTTCTGCTTTTTGTTTCCAGAGAAAGCATCTAAATTTGAGCCGCTGACTATGCTGAAAAACAATTGACCCAAATATTTATTTAAAAGAGTTACAATTATTAATAACTTTTTTCCATTCGAAATAAGCACTGGCTGCCAGGATTTTCGGGGGCCTTCGCTTAGTCCAAATATAAATCAGTTTAGCACAAGCACTGCCTTAAGGAGGGGGGTGGGGGGTAGGGTCACAAAATCGAAATTTTTTTTCTTCACTCATCTTATAGTAAATCATTTCAAGAATGTTGTGTCAAAATTTTAAGTGGATCGGAGCAGAACTCTCAAAGTTATAGCCTTTGTAGGCACTCTACCTCGAATGCGGAGCATAGATAATTTCTCAGAGTCATTTTTTCAAACGCGTTTTCCCCGAAACGACTTCTTAAAAGTCGGTGCCAATCACAACTCCGAAACTATTCAACCGATTCTTTTCAAATTTGGCACACGTTTTCTAAATCAAAAATACCTCCCCCCTACACTGTTTTTTTTATTTTTTTTTAAGGTTGTTTTTCACTTACAAATATGGCGAAATTTTTCGCCAAAAATGCTCGTTTTACGTTTTTTTGCCACCAAAACTACAAAAATGAAAAAAAAAATTTTATTAATGTAGGGGGAGCATTACGTCATACTTTAACTGAAAAATTCGACTTTTTTAGTTTCAGATGATTCTACGACGAATGCCGATTGGCACCGCAGAGCATCTCCCGAAAAACATATCTCCAAAAAAACTCTGTAAGGGCTTATTTGTCAATATTTTATTATTAATATTTTTTAAAAACTTATTGAAAAGATGTACAATAACATGCAACTGATTTTATTAAAGTATCTTAAGCCATATTTCTGTAAAAAATTCAAAAAAAAAGTGTTTTTTTTAGCGCTAAACCCTACCCCCCCTTAAAAATACTCTGGTTTCGGCTCCAAATAAAGCAAATATAAGGCAAGTGGCGAGTAAATGAGGAACTAAAAGAACTTAGAGCAGCAGTGCCTTCAATTTTGTCCTCTGATTTTAATTTCAATTCAATTTTATTTGATTTTATCCGCTGATATTCCTTTTGCGCGGTCGCTAATTAGCAACCAACTCTCAAAATGTAGTATCATCAGGCGACCGTAGCCTGATCGCAATTCTGTTATATACAAATATCGATTGAATAGTTTACAAAGACTTCCGAATTTCTCCTACTAAACCAAGAAATGTTTAGCCTCTGTTAACATTATTGATCTATCACGCGTGGTTAGAAGAAAATTTGAACAAGAATGACACTTTAAGCTTGCACTTAGATGTTCTACGTGTTGCAGATTCCAAGAAATTTCATATTTTAGACCAGGTGGTTCCTGCCATCGTGTTATTTTAACATGCGATTTGAAAAAGAGTGTCAACTTCATGAAATGCCTACAGAAATGTATGCCATTAAGAAAGATTTTCTTTGCAGAGAATAATCAGAAGATCCTCTAAATCTGAAAGTTAGGTTAAGTCACTAATTTTATTCCACACAAATTTATTTCACTATTTTGCTTTTAATTTCACACAACAGTTTTATTTTTGTCTGTTTCATACTTAAATTCCATTACTATATTTATTTTTAGCACTCTGTCTCCAATTAGCGTTTGGAATTATTTGAACTGTATGAACATTTTTTGAAAGTGTATTCTATCCTAATAAATTACAAGACAAAAATGTTTATAGATGTTAAAATATAATTTGAAGTATTTTTTCTCATAAAAAAAACAAAAAAAAATTTCAGCAAAAAAAATTTTTTTTCGAAAAGAGGGTTCGAAAAGAAACATTTTTTTAAGTATAAGTAATTTCTGTCCTAGAAAATTAGAAGAAACAAAATTTCGTAGATGTTAAAAAAAATTTTTTTAGTATATTTTGTCATAATAGGTATTTGAAAAGGTGGTCGCCCAAAATGATACTTTTTTGGTTTAATAAAGTTTATTATAAATATAAAAAAAATCAGTTGAAGTTTGATTAGAGATACGAAAAGACTTTTTCGACTACCCAATATTAGGAAAATGGTATAAATGTTTAAAAGAACTGAATATTTTTGCCTTTACAAAAAAAAAAACACTATTTGAACAAAAAATTTTTTTTTTCGAAAAGAAATTTTTGTCAAAGTATAAATAAATTCTATCCTGAAAATTTTTTTTCGAAAAGAAATTTTTTTCAAAGTAAAAGTAAATTCTATCCTAAAAAATTAGAAGAAACAAATTTTTTTAGATGTCAAAAAAAAATAGGTATTTTGTATCTTAAAATATTAAACAAAAATTTATAAATTTTTAAAAAGCTCTATATAAAAATTTTCAACATTGAATAAATCAAAAAATGTATAATTTTTTCTCAAAATTTTTTCGGATTACTTCTTATATACTCGAGAGGGAAACTCTCGAACACCTTCTATGTTTTTTGCCTGCATTAGCTTAAACCCGAGCGAAATGCCTAGAAGCTCTACAATATGAATGTCTCTCGGGGCTTACTTCGATTCGCAAAGGACGCAGGCTTATTACAAGAACTCTACTGCAAAAAATGTAAAGGTCAAGGTCATCTGGTTGTACTAAGGACAAATAGGTCTAGGCCTTTCAGCGCGCATGGTCACTCTTGCCTGACTTTAGAACACTCAAGCCTTTCAATAAATGAATATAATTCTGAAAATTGAAAAAATATTCATGCGTCTCTAATTTGTAGCCGAATTTAATTCCACAAGTAAGATGGGTCACAATATATATTGTAACAATTTGTTGTCGATTTTACAAATGTCGACATCATTTTGAGGAACTTCGCCGCCAAATCGATTCAAACCAGTTGAGAATTTTGCATTTCTTTTTTTTCGGACGAATTTTCGTTTCCTTCCACTTCAATGTATTCTTTTCATATAATTTCACTTCAATTCCTCCCTTTCTATTAATTTTTTTTTTGTATATCTGTCCTATTTTTTTATTGAATTCTTATTGCATTCCATTTCATTTTAATTTGTTCGATATTAATTCAATTCCTTTATTTTCATTTCACCTAACTTCTGTAGGATTTATTAAAATTCGTACTCATATTCTTATTCACTTAATTCCCTTTTGCAATATTTTTTGCCGTTTCAGCTCAAACTGTTCCATTTAATTCCTTTTTTTTTCATTTCACTTTATTCCATTTTTCTCCATTTTTTTTTTTGTATCATTTTATTCCATTTCTCTTCATATCACTTAATTTAACATCATTTAATTTAATTTCGTTTCATTTTAGTTCATTTCATATAATTTAATTCTATACTCACTTCATTTCATTTCCTTCCTTTCATTACATTTCACTTCAATCCGTTTCATTCCGTATTTCTCATTTTAGTTTTATTCGGCCTATTTTCCTTTTCGTACCTTAACTATCCTCCAATTTCACTTCATTGCGTTGTCGAATGTGTCACTCAATCCTTTTTATATTCTACGTAGTAGTTAGTGAGTGACTGATTTCTGGGCTCATGAGCAATTTCATGCTTTCGTAGCTTTCCAAATTGCACTTTGTTTTCCCTCTTTTTCCCCTCCAATATTTTTTTGCCTTCCCTACCACTTCCTGTTAAGGGGTTTTCAACAATTTTTGCCTACACCATGTTGCAGCCATTGTTTTTATCTGAACTTTTCGCTTAGTCCACCCACCTCTCCCTCTCACCCGCTGCATATTCTCACTCTATTAGTGTATTGTTGTGTTTTGTTAATTGAAAGTGTTGGTTGGATGGCGCAAAGAAATAATAATGGAACGTAACAAGCAAATAATAAACTAGCAAACGACACAGCAAGTTGCTGAAGGACGGAAGGAAGACGGCCGGCGGAAAGGATGCGAGGAAGGAAGTGCAGAAAACTTGCGCTAAAAGCAATGGGTTCAAAAGGCTAGAATTGTTTTTGAACTCGCTTGACTTGCTTACTGCTTGCTTTGCCGCTTTATATTTTTCTAAGAGGCTATGGTTTGGTGGCTAGCAAAATAAAAGAGGATTAAAAAAAATTGGCAGTTGTTGCGACCCGCCTGACAGCCGCTCCGGAAGTTGACTTAACAATTGCAAAAGCTGTTGCTGCAACCGCTACTCATTCAAGCCTTGCCGTCGTGTTGGATTTTTGGATAAATACTGGCAAGCGCGCGCGTATTTGCTTTTTGCTTGAGTTTTACCTAAGTCAGCTGAGCGAGGGTTGTTGGTGCTTTTTCCCAAATGGTGCCCCCATGATTATGCAAAATTGTTAGTTACAATTTAAAAAGTTTGCACAACTTGAAAGCTTAAACTCATTTCCGTTTCGAAACGTTATTCTTTCATGCGGTAGCTACAACAATATGTTGCAAGCAACTTATGTTAGAACTATTCTCAAATAGAATTATTAAATTAACACACAATGAAATAGGAGTGGCTTGAAATTGATATGCACGCAAGCGAAAGGCGGCCAAGTTACAAATACTCGTAGCAACTTACGGTTGACTGATGACAAGAGCGATGCCTATAATCTTGGTTTATATGAAAGGAGAACAAAAAACAAAAATTTAATAGGCTTCTGTTTCTGAGACAAGAGCAAAAGGCAGTAACAATTTTTATAAAAAAAAATTTTAATTTAAGGAAAATTTTAAGAACTATTTTTTTCATTGAAAAGGAGAAATATAGCTTGAAAAGTCCACCTCTAAGTCCACCTTCAAGTGTCACTCCATAAGCTTTTGAGTACCACTTTATAACTTTCGGCATACGTTGCGTATGAGTGATTTCTCATCACTCTGATCCCATTCAAAAACGAACAACCTAAAACAAATCGGTACTGGTTTTCAGCAGAACTATAAAATTCATTATATTTTAGAACTATCGCCAAAATATTGTACATATGTCGGAAACTTGAGTTTAAAAAAATTAAAACAAATTATGGTTCCTAAAAAAATGAGTTTTCTCTGTTTGAAATATTTAGAAAAAATTAATTAATCTTATGAACTCTAAGTGGCTTTTTGGGCGACGTCTTATATTTTCTTTTCCATCTATTTTTTGAATATTAAGTAAATATCAATTTTGTTGATAAAATTATTAACTAAGGAATTCCTAGTTATTTGTGGAAAAGAATTTTGATTTTACATTTTTTTTAAATTTATTCCATCTAGTTTAAGTTTAGAAAGACTAAAAAAAATTTTATTTTCTTAAGTGACGCCCACTTTGATTTTCTAGATATTTGGAAGAAAAATGAAATAATTTTTTTAACTTCAAGTGGGTTTTTGGGCGATGTTTTCCCAATGTTTCCTTTTCCATTTATTTGTTAAGTATTAAAAAAATATACATTTTGTAATAAAAGATATTAATAATTGTATTTAAATAATTTCAGCTAGTTTAAATTAATAAAATTATAAAAGAAAATATTTTTTTTGCGCAAAAGTCCATCAATATTATCGACTGTAAGCTGTCAGTGGGCAAAAAAACAAATAAAATTCGAAAGGTATTAAAACAAAAGACAAAACCTAGTCCCTATTAGGCTTTTAATTCAAAACGCGATATTTTTTCACAACAAAATAAAGTTACTTCTCTGATAATTGAAAATAGAAGTGTAGCAAAGAGGAGAGATGATTTTTAATTTTGGTACGAGAAGGAGAATAAAAATTTTCCAAACACAAAATGCAATAAAAAGAGGGAAAACAAGTACACAAATTTCAAGAAGGCAGCCAATAATGAATTCAAAACTTATAAAAACCTCCATTTTATCGCCAACATTGCCACCTACGCGAGTGCCAAGTGCGTGAAATTGCAACGCGAATTGAGCGTATGCAAGCAGACTTCATGCACCACTTGCCATAACAGTGCGTTTATGTATGTACATGCACCCGAACGCACTTGCACTTGCATAGATGCACACAAACAAACAACAAATACATTCACTTCAGCGCACTTATAGGGCTCACATTCCTATAGATATAGAATCGGTACAAATCAATTTCATGCTTAACAATTTCCGCTTGCACTGGCTGCTGGCTTTCGGTTTTATTTTTCAGTTGTTTTTTTTACTTTCTTTTGCGCTCTACTAACGCCGCGAGTCTTACGCTTGCGATGTCCATGGCGCACCTTTACAGGAAAATCCATTTGTGGCTACTCGCGCGTACCGAATCAATTTATTGCCACAGAAATTATGTGATTGCAGTTTGGTTGCTATGCGTGTTGCAGGTGTTGCACAACAAAAATGAGTTTTGTTATGTTTTAGTTTGAAGAACGCGTGTTTGTTGCCCTTTGTGTTTAGTATCTGCTGCTGCTGTTGACGTAAATGGCGTTGAAATAATGGCGCTGTCAGTAGCTGTTGTTACCTTTGAAATTGTTTTTGTAACTATGCTAAGACATATGTATAAGTGCATTAATGTGTATGTAAGTGTTTGCATAGTAATTGCTATATCTTTGGATATATTTTCACTCAGCTCTTAAATTGAGTGCAGGAAATTTGCTTTTAAATAGAGTGCAGGAAGACTTTCCCACACGAGATAGAGCTATATTCCTTGTGAGTCGTCGGAAGGCATACATTTCACAGATTAGAAAAAAGTGAAGGCATTAGTGTCGATTTTAAGCCATTTACTTTTCCAATTGCAATTATGGTGGTATGGCATCTCTACCCCTGTTATTCTGAGCAAGTATTTGTATATTTGATCCTTTTACTCCTGTGTTTAGCATATTTGTTGTTTTCCCGTTAGTCCCGATTTTGAGATGGTATTTTAACTCCGAGTTTTGTTCGTCTTTAGCACCGCCACCTCAATAATCCTTCTCCAAGTGTTAGGCGGTCTTTCTCAACGGCAGTCGCCCTGTGGCATAAACTACACTGAGAGAATTGTCTCGAGTGCGCCTTCGTAGGAATAATCCACATTTGTTCAACACCAAACCAAAGTTTTTCTGCTTCTTTTCCATCTTATTGAAACATTGGAGTCACTTCGATTAATTTACCAGCTATCAGTGTCCTAGATACCTCATCCATGATACCTCATTGAAGATGCGCTGAGTACTTTGTTAAAGGGACGTGAATTTGTGATACTAAATATCTTTTAAGCCCCAGGGTGCCTCTATCATTTGGTACCGAACCTCAGAAACACCTACGAAAGACCAGGCAGGTTTTTAGGGTGAACACTTTGTGCGTAGCCTGTGCTTACCGGATACTATGATGTGTTTTCGCAAAAGAACGTGAGGAGTAAGCCACATTCTTTGTAAGAGAGCCAAGTGATACCGCATTAACTGGCAGTATGTGCAATTCAAAATATTGCTGGGATGCTACATGGAAGTTTGTCTAGCAAGTGTTGCATACGTTACGCAAGCAGGACGAAGAAAGGTGAACAATAAAGCTGTCTCAGTAGCGACAGTTTCAGCTAATTAATATCAACGCCCTAGACCGTTTTAAAATATGTATGTCTGTGTCTGTATGCCAGAATGCTCCAAAACCTCATACAATTATTTCAAATTGCTATAAAATAAAATAGACCCAACCAATTGGAGTACTGTTTTTTCGCTATAAACCCTTGAAATGTTTTCTACTATTCCACATTAATCAAGTTTATTAATTATTTTGCATTAATATTAAAATTTTGAAAAACACGGAAGATGTTTTCAAAAAGCGCACGAAAAAAAATAAATCGGCTTAGCTAAGATGAAAAATGTATGATCCAAGATTTCCTTATCGGCTGCTTTGTTATTGCACTCTTTTGTATACATTTCGCTCTAACGTCAGATCAGTGCAAGGCAGATATTTGCTCAGTTATTTATAAAGATTCCCATTAAAAAATATTCGTTACTAACAGCGAAAAAAGTTGAAGTAATTACTGAAACCATTTTGCCATAACTGCCCAATTTCATCTGAACTATTTGCTCTCCTTTAGCTCCTAAGCCCTGCCCATTGTTATTGTTATTGTTAGTCGTGTGAATAAAGCTTTTGTTATCCTTCACCTTCAGCACCACTTGCACCTCGCACTTAAGCTCCTGCTTGTGTTTTAGTTACTGGTTGTTTGGACACCAACGTCGTCCGTTACGGTCTCAGCGCTCATTCACATCCACAGATACACACACGCACACACAGCAGAATTCCTCACATACTCAGTAAATGTTCCGTGAAATATATGACCCCGGCTTAAAGGTGATTTTAATTATACGAAATTAATTTGGATTAACATTTGATAGCCAGCCACGAAACCGTCGTTGTGAGGACGCTTCCATATGGTTTTGGCGTCGATGGCTATTAGTACACGCCTTTAAGGAAGGAAGGGAATTGTAGAAAGGGTAGGTAGCTAACTTTAATGTTCCTCTCTGCATGTGTGTGAGCAGGTAATTGTGTTGATGCTATAAACATGACAGTGATTAATGGCCGGCCGCCTTCCAAGCACACACTAACTATTGGAATTTCGGCCGTGGCTCTATCAGTTGTGGCGACGGTAGTATAGGATTTATAGGTATGTGTAAATCGCTTTCAGTGTCGTATACCAGTTATATGCACCGGCTAGAAAGGAATTTGGGGGTTCATAAGAGTCAGAGACTTTAATGACTGATGCTGGATTGAAAATAATTTTTAAGTGGAAAAATTATAAAATAGGTGAAAACTTCACCTTTTTAGAAGACCATAGAATTTGCATACAGCTCTCGTTTTTTGAACTATTGTCAACTTGACTCACCTTTTTCGGACTTAGACCTTCGTAATGTTGCTGCCTCGAATTTATTAAGAAGCGCGCCGATTTTGACTAGCCTCGAAGACTGACTTCTCCCTACCATTACCATTCGAATTTTCGGAAACCTAGACTAGTGAAAAGGTTATTAATTTGGCCGTCTGGTATAACATTAACTTTGGCTATGATTGCAGCCCATGAGGGGAGTGCATCTTAGGTATCTGAAGATACGAAAGATTCTTTAACTTCTTTACAGTTGTTTACCATTACTTCACAGGTCCTCTCAACCATAGTACATCCATTACGAAGATGATAGTAAAGTTAGGTTGTGCAGAGTGCAACATTGTATGAGAGTAACTTGTATCTCGCGAGACAACTTAATCTTTAAGTTCGCAAGAGGCGTCTCTTGAGCACCGCTGACGGCACCTCATGAAACGAGAGCTGGGAGCTGTCAGTTGTCTATTAATGAAAGTTGTTTACACTTTTACACCAATGAGTTATTTGCCTATTATTTTAACTGGCTATTCAATTTAAATGGCTTTTGTATGATACCATTTGGGCCTTCACCAACTTCAGCACAATTTGAGGACACAAATCGTTGCTTTGAAATTCGCAAAGTATTTTACAAGGCAAATAGGTTTCCTAATTTCTAATTTCATCAGATAAAGTCAGATGAAATTATCACTAACGAAAGAGATCTACGCACTTCGTCGATTAGGTCTGTTGAGCCCTCTAAGTAAGAATACTTTGGCCGGCATTTTTTTGTAGAATTTACAAAGCTTTAAAATGATTGAAGAGAAGCAGACTATTAACCAATCAGCTTCTCTGCTTATTAAAATTTCTGGTTTCAACCGGAGACGAATTAAATTTAAAAATTTGTACTAAAAATTCAATAAAAACATAGAGAGATATCCTTTTAAATTTTACAGCAGTAAATATTTTATCCTCAATCTCTTTATTCCACACTGGTATTTAATTAATTTTTTTTTCCTAATAAAATCGCTTACGCGTCTTCTTCAACTCAACTGTGACGACATTCATCTTCAGCCGCATTGTCACAGTTAAGCGACTACGAAAATTTTGTTGCTTTTTGTACTCCTAGCTGGCGACGAAAATTATTCCATTCAATTTTAATTCGTTAACGAAGTTTTCAACAGCGCAACAACAACAAAATACGCTAAAACAAAGGCATTTTTGCGCAACAATAACAATAACAAAGCACACATAAAACATAACACAGCGATGTTGATGGTACAAAAGTGCTGCAGCAGCAGACTGAGCAACCAAGCAGCGACAGCGTAAACGGTTGGTTGGCAACTCTGCGGCAGCACTGTTCGGTTTCCTGCTGCCTGAGCTAGTATTGTCACGGCATGAGCGCATAAAATATGGAAGCGAAAATTTTATTTACAAACAACAAAATCCAAAATAAAAAGGTTCAGGAAAGTGGAGAAAAAACGCAGCGTCGCGCAAAAAGTCAGGGTTGCCGTGCAGTGAGGCGGAAGGCTTTAAAATAACAAATACAAAGGATAAATTGACGCAAGAACAAGGTGAGGGGCGGTGAGCGATGGGGAGTGTGGTGCCGTGGTGGCAGCAATTGTTGTCACAAAAATTAAAATGCAAATTAGCCAGTGTTGCTAAATATTGGCATGTTGCTAATGAAGTTGTTCCTGTTGCTGCAACAGCACGGTCGATGGCGGCGGTGGCAGCGGCGGAGTTGTAAAAAACAAAAAGGATTTGAAGAAATGTTGCCTTTCCGTTCAAGCTGTTCAGACCCGTGTTTCCGTTGTTGGAAAGTCGCTTTGCTGTAGTCAGTTGCGTTAAATCGAGTGAGGCTGAATTTGTTGTTATAGTTGTTGAATTTCATGTTTTCTCTAGTGCTTGGTAGGGCTTTTCAAACTTTTCGCAAATATTTTTCTTTAATTTGATGTGGCGGCATAAGGCGTACGGACCTTGAAATGCTGCTTGAAGAGAAGGAAAAGGGAGATAAAAATATTAAAGTAATTATAAAATTAATATTTTAGAAAAAAGGAAAAATTAAAAAAAAATTCAATTGGAAATTTATATATTATTAAAACAAAATTTATTTATTTATTTATTAAGGGAATAATAATTGGCGGCCGCCGTAGCTGAGTGGGTTGGTGAGTGATTACCATTTGGAATTCACAGAGAGAACATTGGTTCGAATCTCGGTGAAACGCCAAAATTAGGAAAAATATTTTTCTAATAGCGGTCGCCCTTCGGCAGGCAATGGCAAACCTCCGAGTGTATTTCTGCGATGATAAAGCTCCTCATAAAAATATCTGCCGTTCGGAGTCGGCTTGAAACTGTAGGTCCCTCGATTTGTGGAACAACATCAAGACGCACACCACAAACAGGAGGAGGAGCTCGGCCAAACACCCAAAAAAGGGTGTACGCGCCAATTATATATATATATACATATATATTAGGGCGGGTCGATTTAAAAATCGCTCATGCTCTGTGAAAATCGTATTCTAGGGATCAAAATAAGAAACTTTGCCGAAGGAACCATACCTCTAAAACGAATTTTGATGTCCCCCAATTTGAGTCGAACAAAAAATCCCACTTTGACCCATTTAGAGTGCTCCAATCGAGTCCAAATGTATGACCGACCCCCACTAACTTTGGACGACCGATCCACCCATGCCAGTGACACACCCCCTGGAACTCCTCTGGGGTGTTCCCCATACAATCATTTCAAAATATCACCATTTTTGGCCTTTACATGAGAAAAGAAACTAAAAAGTTCGACCCAAATTGGGGAACATCAGAATTCGTTTTAGAGGTATGGTTCCTTCGGCAAAGTTTCTTATTTTGATCCCTAGAATATGATTTTCACAGAGCAATGGGCGATTTTTTTGCCTCCCCACAAATCGACCTGGCCTAATATATATATAACAATTATAACCTTCGGCTAAAAAAAATTTTTTTTAAATTTTTTTAACAAAATTTAAACGCTATGAAACTACAAACCAAACAATTTTTCTAGAGACTGGAATTGGCATGAAAAGTTTGTATAGTTTCTATAATTTTTGAAATTAGAGGTACCCTACCGAAAATAAGATACCCCACAAATCAATTATTTTTTCCAAGATTGATACAAGTAATCTTGGCCTATAACTATTGTGAAAAACAAAATTGTGAGGGGAACTTCGGCTGCCACGTCACGTGGAGATTAGCCAGCTCGTCCAATCAGAAGTTGTTCAGGCGGCAAATTTTTTCGTGTATCACTAACACATTCTTAGTTTTTTCGTAAACAAACCGATTCATTACCCCTGCTATGTCGGCCCATCAACTGATTCTGTCAAATTCACTGAGAGCCGGTTAATGGCCACACCATTAAAAATCGTTTCTTTCTTCTTCTCCACTTACCTCTTGAATCTTTCTTGTTTTTGTTTTCCACTTCTCTACTTCTTGTACACTTTTTTAGTTGGTTGGTTAGAGTGGTGATTCATCCAGAATCCAACTAGCTCTTCCGCACCATTTTGTTGCCACATCCTCGTTACCAAATTGTTTAACAGTTATTTACAGCAAGACTATATCCAGTCTGTGCGGCTTAGGAACCTTATTAGGTTGTTGACGTCTAAGCCAGACAGTTGCTCGAGACTCTCGAATAGCGTCTTGCCAGGGTTAACATTCTGTCCTTCCATAGGGCAGAGCATTCACAGAGGAAATGGAAGATTGTTTCCTTTTTTTCGGTTGCTTACACTTTTTTAGTACACTTGAATATTTCATTAATTTAACCCTGCACTGCAGATAACTTCGGTTCGCAAACTAAAAATTTCGGACACTTTTTCCGGAAAAGATTTTATATTAGATTACATTGCTTTCGTTTTACGCTTTATTGCTTCAACAATTCGCACTTTAATTTGTGGATAGTAGCCAGTGTCAAAATGCTTTTGTGAGATGGTGCATTGTCCAGGTGAAAAATAGTTTTTTTCTGTTGCAAATTGGGCATTTTTTCGTAATATTTTTTCCTTCAGCTGGTCTAAAAAGTCCCAATAATAATCTGAATGTATTGCTTCACCAGATTGCAAGTAATGCACAAAAAGAATTCCTTTCGCATTCCAAAAAACTGATGCTAACATCATCTTGGGTGATTTCTGGACACGAACTCGTTACGGACCGGTAGAACCAATTCCCATCACTCTTTAGGCGTTTAGATATAAAATCCTGGTGATAGACCCGAGTTCCACCTATAGTAATGAATCGACGCACAAAATCCACTTTACCCTTCCGAAAACGCTCTAAAAGTTACTGGAAAAGTCTCATTCGAATGTGTTTTTGTTCCATTGCTGTCGAATGCGGCACCAATTGAGTACACAGATTTCTAAAACCCAATACTTCAGTAAAAATGTTCCTTACACTGCCCAGTTAGATGCTTAGGACTTCTACTAAATCTCTTTTGGTACCTCGACAATTTTCCCATACAATTTCCTGTATTTTTTCTACGATTTCTGGTTGCTGTTTTTGAACATCTTTGACGTGGATTGTCTTCAAGGCTTGTATGTATTTATGTATTTATAGCTGTAATTTATTTAAAAAAAAAGAAACAAGTCAGCAATGCAGTAATACCAAATCGCCTTTGAGCGGCTTATCGCAAACCTTTTCTAACCGCAATTTCGTGAAAGACATCCCCAAAATTACATATCATCTGCCACAGCCCGTAATATTCGCTCTTTTCATTATGTGTGTAAAGCATGCACATATTCCTAAGTAATACCAAACTTTCTGCTTCAGCAATTTGGCAACCAAAAATATTTCATTTATATAAATACTGACTCACATCCTCACACTTTGCCTTTGCACTTCCACGTACATTATTTACTTTGCCACACTTTCCTTCACATTTTAGTAACATAATAAATTATGACATTTGCCATTAAATCATTAAAATATACCTTTACGTATTTTTCATTCAAATATTTGCTTATATAAAAACTAATACCTCAGCAAAACACCTTCGCAAAAGCCAGAGCCAGTTTCACATTTCAGTTTATGTGGCAAAATTTAATGAGTGCATTGGGTTATGTCCTTTAACCGAGCAGTGAGCTCGAGATTTTCTGGGTTCATTTTCTAACTATTTTAACAGCGCCCCACTCTCCCGCCTACACATCTCTCCGGCCTTTTTAGGCGATAATAATATGCAAATGATGTCTGTGGGCAAATACTGTTACACTGTAGGTGCGTGGGTGTAGGTGTGTGGAGCCTTATATTATACATAAAAGTAGCAGGAGCTTCAGTTTGGTAAATGCCGAGTTACTGCCAAAAATACATAAATTCTCTCAGTGAATTTCTTTTTCGTTTTTTGCGTGGCTGTGAAGTTTCTGAGGCACTTTATGTTTCACTCAAACGATCAAACAAGATGGCAGATTAAGTTCCCTTGAAGTGCTAATCATACTTTTATGGGAAATTTTATGAGTTGTTTTGTATAAATTAAGTACTTTAGTTGGTTATTCTGTGCGAGTGGAAGCATAGACTTGTAAATATGTAGGCCAAGTAGTAATATTTAATACATTGTATTTTGTGTGTTTAAAGTAATAACTGTATTTGGTGACTGTCATGCTGTGAAAAATCCATAGATTTTGCAACTTACTTTATAACTTTTTTCGAGCGCTGTTTGATTCCAAAGGTCACATGCGTGACTTTATGTTAACAAAAGGCTCTCGTACATCAGCTTTTCAGATATCCTAGAAGAGCCTTAAACGAAACAAAGAAAATTTAGAAATAATCATGGCATACCTCAACTATTAGGATGCATAATAGAGAAATAAGTGATGGAATTTTGACTAAGGCGAACTACATACATTTATTAATATCCGATTCAGAAGAAAAGCTAATCCGTATGGAGGAGAACAAATATCAGAAATATGTAATATCTTCGACACTGTAGAGGGTTATAATTTTGAAGTATTAATTGATTTCTTTTACTTGCAAAGTAATTACCCAGTATTGTAACCCTATAGGGAATACCGCCTTGATCAAACTGTTCCTGGAATATATTGAGAAAATTCTGAATACAAGTCTAAAAAGGTCTCAAAAGTGATATTATCGCCGTCAAAAAAATCACCCATTAACTGCAACGTACTTTTGCCAGCGTTTGATCCAGCTCTCGAAACATTTCTGGAACTATATATTCAGTATAGACGGCTCCGATGCGTCTTCCTCGTAGTGGTTTTTTGACTCGATAAAAAAAAACATCGCAGGAAGCCACATCAGTGGAACTCGATTGCTGGTGAACGGTATTCGTTCGCTCATTGGTAATACTGACACTGTGCGACGGTGCGTTGTCATGGTGAAAAATCCAAGAGTTTATTTCCCAGTAATCATTTCTTTTTTCGCGACTTGCTTTTCGTAAACGTCTCATAATGCAAAAATAATAGTCCTTATTATCGGGCTGACCTCCTAGCGAAAATTCGTGGCATAAAATACCGTGGCATAAATAGTTCATAAAAACCTAGAGTATCTTTTTTTACTGAAAACGACGTGTTTTTTTTCTGGGTTCATGCAACGCTCTCCACTCACTCGCTTGAAGTCTGGATTTAGTATAATACTCATAAGCCTATGTATCGTCCCCAGTAATGATACATTTGATGAATGTTGTAAATCATGTCTTTGGCGATATCAACGCGGTAATTTTTTGCATGAAATTTTGTTCCCAAACGTCCTACAGCAACCTGGCATAGACCCAAATCATTAACAACACTGTATTGAACGGATCCACAAGCAATGCTCAAGTCAACTCTTTGATGGTTTATTTGCGGTTATTGGGAAACTTTTTTCCTCTATATTGATATTTTAGTTTGAACATGGCCGAAATCGTCTTAGGGGTGTTACATGGGTTTCGGGGGTTAAAAAAATGGATTTTGTTATTTTTCGCTTATTAATTTCTACAACATCTCAAGAATATTATCCTAAATTTTCAAGGCGATCCGAATAATAGTTTCGGAGAAATAGCCTTTGCCACTACAAGCCACTTTTATTGTTACTCAAAACTTGAAACGCGTTTTTCTCGGAACCGTGTTTTCAAAGTCGGTTGTCAAATGTTCTCGAAAACTACTCAACACATCTTCATGAAATATTACACAGGTGTTCGAGATACAATTTGCTCGGGCTTGAACGACGGATTTTGCTTTTTTTCAATTACAACTATTTAAAAAAAAAAGCAAATTTGACCGAAATTTTCAGTTATTTGGAAAAATTCCAATTTTTACTTTTTTTTCTTTCCTTCGTAAAAGCACGAGTTTATGGTCTTAACTAAAACACTTATTTTCGATTTTTAATTTTTGATGATCCTGTCAGGAGTTATGCTGGCAACACGGATGCACCTTGTTTTCGAGGGGTCACCGGAAATGACGTCACAATGGAGGAGTTTTAAGTTTTTTTTTTTTTTTTGAAAATTTCAGAAATTATTCTTAAAGTATGTATCTATAAGACAGAAAAAAGTTTGAATTAAATAAATAATTTTTACATAGAAAAAAAAATATTGGAAATAGGCACTTTTTTATCCGACGAAACCCATGTAACCCCTTAACCCTCGAGAACACGCGCTATGAGCATTTTGCTCAAGCAATTTTTCATTTCGCGAAATTTTTATGTTCCATGTAATTCTGGCACTAATTGTGGTGAGTACCTTCGCTAGTAGTTGTGCATCGTACTTTGACGAGCATTTCTTTCGATTAGTGCACGATCGGACGTGTAGGCAGACGGTTGATTTTTAAGAGCGGCATTTTGCTCATTGAGCGAGAAACAATGTAAGTATTTCTTGATTTATCTTTTCTGTTGGAAACCTCGGGTTGTGAAAAGGGTATCTGCCCCAATTTTGAATAGTGGCAGAAACATTACCATGGATAATTATTTTACTTCAATACATTTAGCAGATGAACTATACAAACAATATAGAAATGACCATTGTGGGTACAATAAGAAAAAATAAAAAGGAAACTCCACCTCAATTTATTTCAGCAAAAGGAAGGCCGCAACCACATACAATGACTGCATTTGCCGAAAAAAGGTTCTTGTCTCTTACGTTCCATTGAAAAAAAAGAAAAAAGTTGTAATTATGCTATCATCACTTCATGCAGATGGCCAAGCTAATGATGAAACATCTGAGAACAAACCCGAAGTAATAACCTTTTACAACCAGACGAAAGGGGGTGTAGACACTGTTGATCAAATGAAAGGCACATATTCAGTTTCCAGGATAACCTGCAGGTGGCCAATGCGCCTCTTTTTCACGCTTATTGACATTACTGGCAAAACTCGCAAATTTAACCCAGAGGAGGACGTTTCTAAAGGAAATTGCCCTGGAGCTAATAAAGCCACATATTTCTAATCGGCAGGCCATAAAAACTTTACCTCGTGATTTAAGAAATACTATGGATCGCATTGTACCAGCAAAAAAACCTGAAAGCCAACACCTACAACCGGGCTTTTGCGAGCTTTGCCCCAGGAGTAAAAACAGACGTTCGAAAAAAGGCAGCACTTTATGTGGAAAATTACTTCGCACGGAACACGTTAAGTATATGTGCCCATCTTGCTTCGAAAGCAACGTAAATGTCAATCTTACCAAAGACTGATTCTTGTCTTTTATTTATTTATTTTGTTACAAGGAGTTTTTTTTGTTAATATACTAAAGTATGAATGTAAAATTTTTGGTTATGTCTTGATTGAATGAATCTATATAATTTTACAGTGTGAATTTCTTAAATAAACACATAATTGCAAAAAAAATGACTTGGTATTATAACTATGTTAAAAAGGAAATGTTTAAAAATCATAATCCATTAAAAAGTTACATTCTTACATGAAGTGAGCAAAATGCTCATGCGCGAGAATCCGTGCTATCATATGAGGCGCGTGTTCTCGAGGGTTAATAGGCATTCTATATGTTATAGAGAATTGTGCACCGACCTCGCGGGATTTGATCCTGCTTGGCTATTTGTTCTTAATAAAAGTCAACTTAACCCAGATCGTGGCATAAATTTAACCAGTTTTAGCAGAGTCATTGAAATTTTGACCCTTCAGGTCAGTTTCACCAGGCGAACAGGTAATAGAAAACCTTTCATGTGCCTTTAAAGTAAAACAAAAAAAAAAAACACAGTTTTTGAAAACCTCGTTACAGCTTGTTTTATTCCATTTCATCAACGTCTCGAGTTTATTGGACAAAGGCACAATTTCTATCAATTAATATTTTTAACAAAATTATATTAAATTAATTATATTTATTTTACATCACAAAAGCCTTTCGGTTGAACTATTTTCAACTATTGAAATTTATTACTACATAATTCGAAAACCAAAATTCCCATATTTGCACGATTAGAAATATTCAAAAATTCCTTTCCTTTTTTTACAGGCATTAAGGATCCCAATTTGGAGAGGCATACTAAAGGTAGGCAAATATTTTCGTTCAGTCCCTGTCCAATTTTTGTTTAGCTCGTGGTTTGCTAATTTAAGCAAATTCTTACAAATTTATTAAAACTAATAAAATTACAAATTGAAAAATTAATTAAAAAGCCACTTAAACCATTCGAGTGGAGCTCAAGACCGACGAAGTAAAAGAATCAAATGAAATTGAGGGTATTGGTAGGGGATAGGTGTACGAGAAGTGGTAGTGGCAGTGCATGTGGAGAGGTGGTGAAAATTTAAGAGGCAACAAATTTAGATAGGAAAACAACAAATATACAATAAAAAGGATAATACATGCGTGGTACAAGGCATTGAAAAGGGGGTACTGCGGGCGAAAAATATTTATATGCACAACAAAACAGATATGTGTGGCTAAGTTCATTCGAGCAGAACCAGCAGCTACATTGCCTCGTTGTATTTTTGTCAGACAACAAAGCAAGCCACAATAACTATAAATTCCGAGTGCGCCAAGTTAGTGGCTTACTTACCAGAGAGGCCACTAAATACCAAATAACCACTGCAGCAGTGCAGGGCATGCGGGGGAATTAGTGAAAGGGCTTCCTCTCATACATAAGCATTTATGTGCATGTGTATGAGTGTGCACGTTGCGTAGCGTTTTAAATGCAATCAAGCTAAAAATTAATTAAATTTGTCTTCGAAAAAGCTAAACAGCCAAAATAAGAGGGGTGAATCTTGTAGTAGCGACGGACGCTTGTATGATCAAATTAATTCGAACGTGCAAAATTAAATTGAAACATTTAAAACAAGAAAATGCGTGCATAAACGACATAAACGACGTATCCTTGCCAACATCAACTGCTACTCCGAAGGATATACTTTTACACATTCGCACGCATACACACATTTACTCGTAGAGGTTTAACCCTTTTACGAACGAAAACACATTTAATGCCACAGGAGCATCATATTGACGTGGCGGTGGGGGTAGAAGAAAAAGAAATTATTGTGCGAATTTTATTGGTATGCCACCTCGCACCACCCACACTTCACCTCATCTCATCTCACCTCAAGTCAAGTATGCTCGTATGCTTGCCCTTTTAATAACCTGATAAAGTGATACTTGAAGACAGACAGTCAAGCGTTTATTTGGGTGAGGGGTGAGATTTAATTTTTGAGCAACCATGAAAATATTTACCTACAAAGAAGCCAGCAAAGTTATGGACTGGTGGTTGGGCCAAATGAACGCGCAGTGAGGATCAGCCGTGAGCACTTGAAAAGGGCGGAGGGGGGCTGCAAATATGTTTGGTAAAAAGCATGACTTTAAATTTATTTTCTTGAATTATGACAAATATAGGATGCGTGACGCCTGCGGATAGGCTGCATTTTTTATTCTTGCAGATGTACAATAATACTTTGAACTGGAGGAAGTTAGTTTTTTGATGCATTTTGTGGAAGCTCTCGGAAAGATAAGAGACGCCGGGGGATAGGCTACATTTTTTTATCTTTGCAATATAGTTATTTTTAGTAACCGGAGGAAGTTAGTTTTTTGATGCATTTTGTGGAAGCTCTCGGAAAGATAAAGGCCTCCTGTGGATAGGCTACATTTTTTATCTTTTCAGATATATATTTCTAAATTGGAGAAATTAAGCTGCTTCTTTCATAGTGTGGAAGCTCTGAGAAAGATAAGAGACGCCGGGGGATATGCTTCATTTTTTATCTTTTCAGATATATTTTTTTTAATGGGAGAAAGTTAGCTGTTTCTTCCATTTTGGGGAAGCTGTAGAGATGGGGGAAATACAAGAGACGCCTGGGGATAGGCTACATTTTTTTCCTTTCCATGATTTATAAAATAAAATGATAGATATAATTTTTTTCTTCTCTATTTGAATGATTATTTGGAAACTCTCAGGAAGATAATTTATAATACAATTTTTTTTTTTCAATGATATATAAAATAAATGATAAATACATTTTTTTTTTTGACTGGAAAACCTTCTTTATTTGAATAAATATTTGGAAATTCACGGAACAATAAGAGACGCCTGCAGATGGCTAAATTTTTTATCGTTGTGGCCAAATCTTAGTTGCTTTATTAATTTTATGAGAACTCTCGAAAAGATAAAATCCGCCTGTGGATAGGCTACATTTTTCTTTACAGAAACTATTTTTTGAACTGGAAAAAGTTAGTTTTTGATTTATTTTGTGGAAGCTCGCGTATTCTGCGTGCTAGAAGAGAAGAGACGCCTTTGTAGTTACTAAATTTTTCTTGATTAGATATTATTTTTTAAGAAAAGTTAGCCTTGATTCACATTTAAGTATTTTTGGCGGCTGAAAGAAAGGGACAAGCTAATTTTTTCGTCCTATTTTGACGGTGAAATCTTATGAATTTTCTTTTAATGTTACTCAGGGTTTTAAAGGGAACTGAGTAACAGAAGTTAAAAAAAAAAAATTCAGATATACGACAACGTGATAAATTGGTTAATTTTGTTTTTTCATCCTATAAGTTTTCCATTTTCACGCGCGATCTTATAAATAGCACAACACCTCAAAAATATGAGATAAGTAAAATTTTTGGTTTTGTTTTTAAAAATTGAAGAATAAACGGCGATTAATCAGTGTGTGACGCCTTTGGATAGGCCACATATTTCATTATCCTGCTGGTGGGCGCTTTTTATTAGCATTTCCTCTACAGCAATAGAGTAAAACGGTAGTCAAAAGAAATTTTAAGAGTAAAAATCTTATTTGTGTCATAACATAAGTAGCATCTGATATGGCATTATATTTATGGCTTACCATATTAAAGTTTTTATTAACTGCTCTACACTTTAAATTCTTATAAAGATAATTTAAGGTTTCAATTACATGTCTGCGGATTTCGTTCTACGTATGTATGCCACGCAGATATATTTGTATGTCCATACCTATTTTCGCTGAAACTGAAAACATTTGCCTCTAAATGCATTGCCAATAAATCAAAGTGAATATTGCAGTCTGAAGAGAAAATATCGACTAAATTAGGCAATAAATAGTTAGCGGCGAAAGAGCAAAGCAAATATCGACAAACAAAGCGTGCACAAATAATGGATGTAGCCCAACTAGCTGCTACATCAACTCAACACAAGGCTCCTGCGGATTTCTGGTACTTTAAGAAAACTTCAAAATTGCAACGATTGCAAAATTGCTAGAAAACTATTTTGTTGCCAAAACCAAAGCAAAATAAGTGCTTGAGAATTCATTGTTTGTTTAACAACGATACGACAAACAAAATACAAAGAGAAGCTATCGAAGCATCGCAGAGCACTTGGGGGAGGGCAGGTGTAATAACAAAACTGGCAGGCAAAATCTAAAAGACGCCGCAACCGCAGGCGCCAACTTGAATACTGCAATCTTTCGATGTATATGTGAGTTTATTGTAAATAGCGGCATATGTGTATGGGTGTGTGGGTGGAAATTTTTGATGCATCCACAGCACCGCCTGCGCCGACAAGATTCCACACAAAAGAAACACGAAAACTTCAAACTACGTCTTCTTCGTCTACGTCTCTCATCCCCTCACTGCAGTTTTTCTCAACTTTTTGTTTGCTAAGTTAAAGTAAAACCAAAGGAATTCAACTAATAAAAATCATCCACTCAAGTGCGAAAAAATCGCGAAAAGCATCATCAAATAATGCTAACGTTCAACACACGCCCCACCCCCGCTGATGCGCCCACTCGGGCTCGTCGGCTACTGTGGTTGCTGCAAGCGCCTTTTAGTCGAATTTAAGTTGCAAAGACAAATAGAAAAACGAAAAACTTTTGTAATGCTGAAAATGAAAATGTTGGTGTGGTAAAATAGGAGATGAAATGAGTTGGTAGGTAACTACAGCAGTCAACCAGCAGGGCCAGCACAGAGCGCTCGCAGATACTGGAAAAAGTGTGAGTGGCGGCTGGAATTTAAACATATAAAAGTATGTGGCATTTCGATTATGGGACCGACAATATAACGAAGCAGCCATTGAGACTGAGTACACATCTACACACGGACACACATGCACTTGCAGAAGCGCTGCCACTGCTTACCAATATCTTCTCGATTTACTTGCTATGCCATATTCGACTGAATCTTGGCTGTGCTTACTTGTCCTCACCGCACGCGCCTTATTCGACCACACACATGGCCGTGCAACCTCCCTCTGCGCTGGTCGTTGGTGCGGGTGCAAGGCACTCGTGCTTGCATCACATGTACGCGTTGCGTTGGAAGAAAGCAATTTTCTCCCATTGTCGTTTGCTTTGCGTCGTCTGCCGTTTGCAGCACTCCTCTGCTTCTTTTTTTGCATTTACTTCTTTTTATTTTATTCATTTTTTCGGTAGTCTGGAAATTTGGCACAATGTGATATGCGTGTGAATGTGTGTATGCGTGTGGTTGCATATCTACTGATGAACTCTCGTAAACACTTTATTAAATGCACTGGAATAATATTGTAATACTCGTACTTTATTTGTTGTACAACAAAAGGAATGATTTGATTAAGGCGCGGTGAGTAGTCGCACTTTGGAATCGATTGGTCAGACAAGCACTTACTTGAACTCACTTATTTAGCGGGTTATGCGAGATGTCTGTGCGAGATCTTACGCATCGTTGAGCGAAGTGATTGCTTCAGAGCATCTAACGAGTTTTATTAAGATGTTAGAATAATTTTCAATAGTGAGTACGCTGGCAAAATATTTAGGTAAGTGGAGACAGGCTATGCATTTTTATGAGTTAAAGTAAAACTGAACGGAACGAACCTTAAAATAGCCAAACTAAGAGTTTTGGAATGTAGTAAATATTTGCTACTCAATAGCCAAGTTCCCGAGGCTTAAGCCACACTAATCTGAGGCCATTGATATAATGAGTGCGGACTAAAAAATTCAAATTGCAAAATTTTCAATTTTTTTTTTGTTGTTCTAGACAACTAGCAGTACTCAGACAACAACATTAAGTCCATTGTACTGCACTCTGGTTCCCTTTTCAATTTTCTTTAAATCTACCCTACTTTCAAAGAAATCTGTGTAGATCTTTGTCGATCTTGGCCAAGGTGGTCGATTCTTAACACATCAGTGGCAAAGTTCTGAAGCCTGATTCGAGCGAAGGCGGGGCAGACGCACAGAAAGTGGTCCGCCGTCTCAACCTCCTCTTCACAAGCTGGGCAGAATACACTTGGTATTCACCCATAGAAAGTGGCCCGTCACCAGTCCAACCAGTTGCCTACAGTCCCTTCTGTTTAATGACAGGAGTAGCTGCGATAGTCAGTCGGACATGACAGGTAACATTCCATCTGCCGCCTCTGTCAGCTCGCACAAGCGCTTGTGGGTTGAAGTAGAGCCTCTCCTAACCACGGCTGCAGAAGAGAGTGGCAGAACGGGTTCCAGGCCAAAGAAGTTGGCCTTAGAGCCCATCCTTTTTCACTCAATACTAAAATTTTTGTACTTCTAACAAAGCAAGGAATGTACCTCGTGGGACATACTGCAGTACTTTTTGAAAGGAAAAAAAAAACAAAAATGCCGGGCCACCGTAGTCGAATGGGTTGGTGCGCGACTGTCGGAACTGCCCGGGCTCGAATCTCCGTGCATAAAACACCAAATGGTAGAAACCGTTTTTCTAATAGCGGTTGCTCCTCGGTAGGCAATGGCAAACCTACGAGTGTATTTCTGCCATCGAAAAGCTTTTCATAAAAATCAGTTGCCCGTTGGAGTCGGTTTAGAACTGTAGGCCCCTCCAATTGTGGAACAAAAAGACGCATACCACAAATAGGACGAGAAGCTCGGCCAAAATCCCAAAAAGGTGTATACCCGTGTGAAAGGTGATGGAATACATTTTTTGGCGCACATTTTTTGAAATTTTACTAAAATACGCGAGACTGAGACTAAATTGCTAGAAGAGCTGTACTCCAGGTGTTACGTCATTTGCTTTTCAGATGACGTTCCACTTATTGTTAGAGGAAAATTTTTGTATACTCTGTACTTGTTAACTTAAGTCAATCAGTTCTCTAGCTATTCAACCCAAAGTGCATCACTAGTGCTTTTTGGGAAGCTGAATCTTATCCGAGATATAAAGCTGTAGTGAAGACTAAATAGAAGACTTAAGAACCATTAGATATATTTTATAGCCATAGAAGGTCATAGGTAACCATCGGATCTACCGCTTATATACTTTACGTAAATACCAGTATGTTAGAGGGATTAGGTTAAGAATACCCCTCTGCTTAAGGAGATTCCAAAGAGCTTCCCTCATCGGAATCAGTGAGACACTATTAGCCACTTCTAGAACAAATATTCCAATCCATTATCTTAATAGTCTTCGAGTTCTTGCCGCTACGTTGACTCAAGTAAACCTTCTCCATCGGCACCCACTTAATGAGGAACTGGGAACGGTATTTTGGCACAGGGCATTAATTTGGCTAGTAGAGCATTTGGAAACAAACCCCGGTGAACCGGGCGCTAGGCGCTGCAATAATGAGATCAAAAATTTTTGGCTTTCCTTTAATTAGGTCCACAGAGACTTCGCGACAATCTGCAGGACTGATAAGCAGTTCTGTTAAGATAACTTCGACGCAAGGAGAGAGCGAGTTTTCATTGAATGCCTGTAGTCTTCTCTTAGATAGCTGCGCCTCGAATCAGCTCAGAGTTGTAAATTTCTTTTGTATTTCGGTACGGGATGAAGGGAAGGGGACAAGCTTGTGAAGCTGCATTCTCCGGAGCCAACCGCTGCATCATTCATTAGTGGTAGGTGTCTTAATCACACACAACCAGTTGAGAAGCCATGTGACAGGATCGCATGAGTGACTTCTTCAGTTTTTCCGTCGGTTGTTTCTTAGGCTATTTGGTTGATGATGAGATGTAAAAAATTCAGCAGCTACTTTTCTGCTGACTTAGTTTGAAGAGGCTAAATAGCAGATGTCTTGCTCCCCCATTTTATTTTTTTCCGGTTTCTATTCATGTCTGAAAACCTTTATAGTTATAAAATTTATATGTATTTATCCTTTCGAAAAATTGATTGCAGTACTCATCAGCTAACTATCCCTAATCGTTCACCATTTGACGATATTTCTTATTCCTATTTGCTTATCTGACTCTAACTGCTGTTTAAATTTTAATATTACTCTAGAAAGTGGTTTCCTAATTATTTAAGGCAGCCCCTTACGACAAACCATCTACTCTAAATTAACACCAGACACAGTTTTTTCCCATCTTTAGCTGCATCTTTATGCCAGATCTTTGAATTGTGTTTTGTAATTGGACTTACGGGCTTTTAAAGCACTCAATACACAATAGATGCCTCAAAGCTTTTAGAGGTCTTGAATCTGGTCACTTTTATAGCAAACATTTGTAATTTTGTGTTGCCTAAATACTTCAATAAGTTCTTCAGGCTCCGACTTATCATAAGGGTATCCCCAGAACATGTTTTCTCTTATCGTACGCTTTATATTCACCCACACCAGTCCATGCAATTTATTTAATTATGAAACCATAGAGTCCACCTGCATAATCATTTTAGACTCAGAGTTCAATGGCAATGCAAAATCCTAATAATTGGCCTCCATTCGATGCTTAAAGCTTTTGATAATACAAAGCCTACTAATTCAACTCTTCACATTTTCGCACAGTCAATAGCCTCAAAATACTATTACGTGAAGTGTTTGATTTATTTATTGTAGAAGCCCGACGACCAGTCACAATTATTTGAGGTAGCGCAACAACCTTGCGACCCATCAAAAGTTCAATGCATTCGGCATAGATTGTTGAACTGAAAAATCAAATAAAACTCCACACGTACAAAAAAACAAAATAAATTTCTGTTGTAAAATTATTGCTGTGCCACTTGGCAATAAGCCCGAATTGCAGAAAAAAATAATTCTCTTTCACAGGAGTTTTGGTGGCTGGGCGCAATCAATTACAATTACAACAACACCAACTGCTAATAGTCGTATTTGAAGAATGCTTCATAGTTCAATTGCAGCTCTGGCTGGAATTGCAATAGTAACCATTTTGCGTTTTATGCCCAATATTCCTTTGAATGCGAAAATAAGCAAAAATATAAAATTACAAAAAGTGACCCACTTTGTGGTAACAACAGAGCGCCCAAAGAAACATCAATAAATTTTCCAATCAATACTTCAATTTCGCATTATCCCGGCGCTTCATATATTGATGATTAAGTGCTGCAAATGGGATAAAGCAAAATCCAGTTAGCACAGCGGGTACTAGGAAAGAAAGCCCAAGCTGGGGTACCCCACATAATGTCAAAGCATTCAAGCCACTATTCGTTGCGCTGTTGTCCTTCTTGCTTGGTTGTTTGGACGTACATACATATATTGCTGTTGTTGTTGTCACCTTGTGGCGTTGTAGTCCAATAAAATAATCTAATTATCCCATAATAATTTGCCTGCAGCCAATCGAGAGCGGTTTTTGCCTGAATGGCGTTGACGTTAACTGTACCAACGGTAGCGGCGCAGCATCAGCAGAAGCAGCAGTCATTGTAGGGCCCAAAGCGCTGCTAGTAGCAAGCGCAACAATAACAACAACATAGACTTTGCTGGCAAACTTCAATAATCGTCGATAATAGCGACACTCGATGTTTAATTTCCTTTCAATTTATGCTGGAGAATGGAAGGTAGCGCAGGATAAGGAGGACAAAAAATGTGGAGGAAGGGAAAGAAGCTGCGAGTAAGGTACTACAGGGATTTACAACAACAAACTTCAGAGAGTTGTATGTAAATGTTGCGGCATGGCAATGCACTGATAAGGACCGGCAAGCAGCGAATGTTGCTGACACATATTGCTGTAAACCTACCTATACACACGCATACACACATACAAACGAGGGGAGTAAGTAGTAGTTGAGACGTAGCTGCTTTAAGGTAATTTGTGGAGTAGTGTCAATAGCAAAAATAATTCAACAATAAAATGCAAGAAAAAATCTAATTTCCTGTAGCTTTCAATAGCAGTGCTCAGGTGGGCAGCAAAAGGTTAGTGGTGAGGTGATTATTTTCACAAAGTAATAGATTATTAATTTTTATTATATAATTTTTTTTTTTTAATAGTAGATGCATGCAGAAATTATGTCAATTGTTTAAACAGATGCATTGATTAGTATGTCTATCGCAGAGTTCTCTTTAGGAAATATCTCCATTTCTTCTCTTAAGAACCAAAAACAAAAAACAAAAACCTCGATGCGGCTTGACATCGCGTCTGTAAGACATCGCGAATGGATTTTGAAAGCCAAAACCCCCTCAACTGATTAAAAATTCAACTGCTCCCAGAACTTGCCACGAGTATTCTCTTTTCACAGGTTCGAAAGGACTTCCATTTGCAACCGGGATGACTACTATTTTTATTACAGTTGAATGCAAAAGGAGAAATTTTACCATTTAAAAGAGAGAACTTGTGACGCTAGACTTTTTTTATTATCTTGTTTTTTATTTTAGTCCAAAATCATAAAAGGACTCACTGAATATAGAATACTGATATATATTTCGAGCCAAGTAGCAGCCTACATTTGCTGAAAATTTTTGATCTGTCGCATCCAGACAAAATCTAAGTTACATATAAAAATATTTGTACGTATAAAAATAAGCTAAAAGGGAGAAAAGTTGCACAATAAGTGGTGCTAGGTGTTTGATCGTGCGCCTTGATGTTTTCCACAAATGGAGTGACCTACAGTTTTATGCCGACCTCGGAAGACAGATGTTTTTATTATGAGAATATTTCCCATGGCAGCAATGCGATCGGAGGTATGCCATTGTCTGTTTAGAGACAACCACTGTGTGGAAAAACCTGTTCTATTATTCGGCTTTCATGCACACAGTGGGTTTCGAGTCCGGGCCCTAAAGAATGGTAGTCACACACAAGTCCATTCGGCTACAGCGAACGAATCCTTAAGTAAAACTCCTAATATATCCAAAAATCTGGATTTTTGCCATACATTTACTATTCTGAGGTCAGATTCGTGCTCAGCACGTCAAAAGCCTTCACTTGTAATTTGATTGAGTCCAGAAGTTCAATCAAAATTTGTTTGTATTCTAAATGATTTATGATCTGCAACTGTCTTCCATGTATTGCTACGTATTCAATAAATTTTAAGAAGAGTCATATATCTTTAAATCTAAACATGCTAGGCACATATCTTATGCGAGTATACTCGTGTGAATATTCTTAAGTAAGTCTTGCAGTGTGCATTTCTATGGTCCTGTCAATCAGTTCAACTGTGTGGAGCTGTAAGTCATATTTGAATTTTCTATAACTACATATGGATAGCATATTTATATATACACACATACACACACATACATACAAGCATGTATATATGTACATATGTACAAAAGCAATCATAGATAATCTCATAAGCACTCGGTTTCGATTAGTTGTTTCGGGGTGAAATGTGTGTTGATGTGTTGATTGGCCTCAAGGTAAAATTGCCGCAATGTCCTCACACACAGATTAGGATTGTATTAAAATGCATGCATACATACATAAATATGTCTGCTTAAAAAAGGTGATAAGCAAAATGTTACAATGACAGCAGATAATGAACTTGCGCATCCTAGTAAGCAGCCATTGCAGCTAGAGTTGACCATTGGCTGCTTGGTCGAAATGCAAGTATATTTTTGGAAATGAAAAAAAAAAATAAAAAAAATACAGGCTTGAAAGAAAGCGTATACTATTTATTTGCTTTATTTATGGAACACAATTTCATTCAAATGGTTGCCTCGCCTGTGCCCACAGCGGCGCCTCTTCTCAAATCCCATTTCCAAAGACGCTGTTCAGGATTTGTTGTTTTATCTCACGAATGTCTCGAGTTGTATTCACGTTATGAGTCTAGATATTTTTCTGAATGCTTCCATAAGACGATATAAAACTGATATTTAAGAAGAAGTTGAAAGGTGTAAAATCTAAGCTTTTTTGCAGTCCATTGGCACCACCAACACTACTGATAACAGTGCGCAAACGATCCATTTCTGAATGAAATGCCACTTTGCTGAAACCAAAGATTTCTAGGGCTTATATCTTCAATTTTTGCTAACGAGTGGTAGCTACTCATGGAACTGTACTGACCACCTTTGGTCTGAAATGTTATTTAAAGAACAGCCTTTACCAAAAAATGGCCCAAAATAAACCAAAACTCCAAATGTGCGTTGGCCTCTTCACAGCCTAGTGCGGGCTTATCGATTTGGTATCGTATTACATTAAGCGAATAGTTTAGTCTACACAGCGCTGACTTTGGAAAGCACTTCGCAGTATTTAGTAATGAGTTCACGATTGATTTAAGGAAGGATTGATTTCGTTTCACGCCGATATAAAATTAAGTGGCAGTCAAGATTTTCAGCTACCTGGTTATGGTAAGAAAGTATACGATTAAAAAAAGATATCTGTTTATAGAAAGCAATTGTGCATATGTAAATATTAGAATATTAGAATATTTTAGGGAGCTGTAATATTTTTTAACTGCTGAGGGCCTGATGAGATTGGCGGCAAACTAGATTTCATGCGCTGCCTTTTAACACTCATCCACTACACTATGCTATTATAAATCCATACATACCAAATTATACCACATACAAATAATATCAATTTCTTTTAAGTGGCTGTGGAACTAGCAATTGGATAGATCTCTTCTTCAGAACACGAGATCTCCATTACATTTGATTTTCCCTGCAGGGATGCTGCGTTCACACGAATCCATACAAATCGTTCGTTTTCAAGTATCTGTTAATTTATCCGCATGCATGCACGTATGTGTGTATGTGCCCTGTACATAGCAATTCTCATCAATATCCTTGTTATTTATGTATATTAGTCTACTTCAGTGGCTACGTCTGTGCCAGTGTTGATTGCATAGCATTTTATGTGTCATACATTAAAATTGAATAAAAAATCAATTTCACTTCTAGCCTAATTTGATTGCTTTTTTGCCTTTCGCTTTTACTCCGAGCTTATCGTATTTGCTTGGCTTTTACATGTATGGTGCATATACATACTTGCTTATAAGCATACCTTACTTACATACATGCATATGAGTATGGCAAGGTGAGATTTCGGTCGATATTTTGTGCAATTTGAGTATCAACACTGTAGAGATATAATTTTGGAATTTGATCAGTAAATAAGGAAATTAATGGCGATCGGTGGATGATGAAACGAAGAAGCGAAACTACTATTATATTTTTGAGCTTATTTCAGCAGATTAATAAAAGTCGCAAAAACGAAAGACTTCGAATTTGAAAAATTTATAAATATTGTTAGAAAATTCGTTGGCAAATATACATTAGATTTATTTGAATTTAATAGCTTATAGTCCATTTCCAGTAAGAACTTAACTGCTATTTATAGCTCTGTTAAGTTTCGGATGTATCAAGCACTTCCACTTTCAGGGAGTCCACTCAAACAGCTGTATAAGTATAAATTTAATGCTTGTTGCCTAGAGATGGCAACACAATTTTTTTTCGTTTTTTTTTTTTTTTGTTTTACGAGGATGAAGCATCAAAAGCCTAACCCCGTCAGTGTGGGACTTTAACCCGAACTAATCCTCCTACCGTCAAAGTACCGATCCCCCCGGTACAACCGTTAAGTAATCGTCGGGAGGTGGTTTAAGCACTAAGCTCAATGTCTGTTATTGTCCTGATGCAATACGTCGAAAGTAGCATCTGCTGCTAGTCATCTGATGAAAGAGCCACCCCTGTCATAACAGTACTCCCCCACCCACCATGTCTCTGTCCATACCACAGAAACGTAAGTGTCTATGTCTGGTATTGTCAGTTTACCTGCATCCAAATAAATTTATCTAGCAAGTGGTCCTACAGCAAAACCATAAGTTACTAAATCTACTACTATAGGAAAAGGTACTACATCTACTACTATGGAATTTCAGCTATTGCTATGCTTTCGCTTTTTCGCCTTCTCTCCATTTGTCTCAAATCATTGAGTATGAACGCTGACAAATTTTTGATACCAACCCATACTTCTTTAGATTGTAGCATATGTGGAACAACATTGTCCGATGTTATTCTTTCTGCTACTTGGTTCTCCAACAACTCTCGTTCTTTACTATATCTTTGGCAGTGAAAGAAAATATGCTCCGCATTTTCATTAGCCTTGGCACAAAATGAGCATATAACTCCATCATCATGGCTATATTTATGGAGGTACTCTCTAAAACAACCATTTCCTGTCAGGAATTGCGTCATGTAAAAGTCGACATTACCGTGTTTTCTATCAACCCATGCCTGCACATCACTAATGAGTCGGTGTGTCTTTGCGCTCCTCAGCTATTAACGACCTGGCAAGGCTTCGGCTTTTATCATATATTCTCTTACTTTCCAGAGCCATCATATCTGGGGGCATTATGCCAGAGATTACCCCAATAGCTTCATGGGATACAGTGTGAAAAGCGCTTGCGACTCTAATAGCGCTCAGTCGAAACAGAGATTTTGTACTCTTGCCGTATGTTTCGCGCTTGTCCCCATACCGGTGCAGCATATATTACAATGAATTGGGTAACTTTTGCCAGTAGTAGCCTTCTGTTCTGGCTTGGCCCGCCTATGTTAGCCATTATTCGAGATAGCGCCGTGTTTACCCGTGCTGCTTTCTTACAAGCTTTTTCAATGTGCACTTTGAAGTTTAAGCGTGCATCAGTCATGACTCCCAAGTATTTCAGGTACGATTGGGTGTTGATGTTATGTCCGTCTATGCTTAGTGTGATGTTCTCAATTTTTCCCTACTTGTGATCAAAACTGCTTCAGTTTTTTGGCCCGCAAGCTGTAGGTTTGACGATATTAGCCAGTTGTTAGTTTGTGAACTGTCGCACTACATAAAGCTTGCATAATGTGGGACCAGCATGCAGAGTTAAAAGCATTTTTTACGTCCAATGTTATGACGGCGCAATACTCCTTGGTACCATGCATCCATCTTGTTCCTTCAATGGCATTTTCCGCTATTGATGTAAGCTTTTTTATTGGTGCTGCTCCAAACGATCAGCAATAAGCCGTTCTAAAATTTTGCCCATCGTATCAATTATACAGAGGGGTCGATACGAGCTTGGTTGACCCGGCGTCTTATTAGGCTTCGGCAAAAGGACAAGTCGTTGCTGTTTCCAAATTTTTGGGAAGACACCATCTCGAAAACACTTTTGTTATGTCTCCGTGAAGGGTTTTGCATCTTCTTTCAGTGCGAGTTTAAGAGCTCCGTTAGGTATTCCATCTATTCCTGGAGCTTTAGTGTTTCCAAAACGACCCAAGGCTGTATTTACCTCTGTTTCGGTGACAGTAGGTATATCTGTAATAAAAGATGCGTTTGCTGGTAGTCGGTATTTTTACTCATCTTCTTGTCTTGGCAACAGAGCTTTCCGAATATATATGTAAGGCAGTCGTTTCCAATCTTATATCTTTAGTTTGCTTTTCGGGTATTTTTAACTTCCAAACAATTAAAGTATTTACTCCACTTATTAGAAAAAATATATATAATTATGCGAAAAATAAAAGAAAACTAATTTTTCTGCACGAAAATTATAGCACAGCCAACTCTATCAGTGATGCCAATCTTGTTCGTGTAGTTAGGGAAAAGATTTTAGCTGTAAACATCTCCCAAAAAAGGTTACATTCGTTAAACAGCAGACAAATTTCGTGTTAAGTTAGTATCTAACTTATTCCTCTCTTTTACATAAACATAACATTTTCTGTTAAGCTGGCAAAGAATGTGCTGTAATGTAAACTGCATTGATAAAAAACAATTTTGAAAATATTTGTACATTTTGAGGTTATGTTGAATTATAGTTCAGTACAGCTAAAGAATTGCAGTTAAGAATCGGTCGCAAAATATTATATTATAGCTTGGAAGCTGATGAATATTTGTTATACATACCAAATAATACAAATTTTAAAATAATTTAAAAATAATTGTAAAATAATTCGAAATATTCTTAGAAAATAAGTGTAAAAAATATGCGTTAATAAAACTCAAGGAGTCTCCTTAAAGGCTCATTTCTTACCACACGACTAGGTATTTGACATTATCACTAAATCTTCAGTTTCTTAGTGTTTTATTTATCCGCTTAGTGTAATATTATTTAGTGTACTATGCGCAACCTTGGTCTTAAGTAAAGCTAACCTAAGTCAGGTGAACCGCTCTGTGAAAGAGTTCAACCAGTAGTTACGGATACCCATTGTAATGCCCTGAAAAAAGTTTCTCAGAATTATCTTTAAATTTTCTTAAACCATTTCGGCCTTTTCGCCCATTCCATCAGCTCTTGCAGACCTTCGAATAGGTGGTCTCCCAGAAATCTCAAACTCATTCCACGAAATGCGGAACACTTAAAATGGAATTTTGCTTGATGACTTTTTCAGCGCTGTAGCTCTTGCAAAGTTTTCAGCCGTATATGGTCTACCATAATAAACTTACGTTTGCCAATTGATTTGATTGGTTGGTTTGAGCACAGTGGTCAGAGAATTATAGGATCAAAACGTTCTCTATGCAGGTGCCACTTGGGTGATAGGTTTACCGTCGATAAGTTCTTTAACCTTCAAAATATTTCTAAAATATTCAAATTCGAGTGGAAAGCTTTCTAAAAAGCAAATAAAAAATCTATGATACTGATCCAAAAACCGCCAATCAAGTGCAAATTCGGTAAATACTTTCACATGCATACGTACATTTATTACACATGCAATGTATGTGGCATATTGCAACTTTTACTCAAATAAGCCAGAAATGTTCAAACTACCACTAACAGCGTGTCTACATTGAGGTTTCTGCGGTAAGATTCAGGTTCGATCCAAGCCAAGCAAATAAAAAAAAACATCAAAAACCCTCAAGCGAAAAACGCGAAAGAGCAGAAAAGAAGCAAAGAAAAGTAATAAAAGAAATAAAACTTAATTTGAATATTTTTCCAATTCTAATTGTGTTTGCTAATATTATGAGATTTTGACAAATCAAATGGATATAGGAGAGATTAGACAGGCAGGGAAGAAGAAACTCGTGAAAAACTAGGCAAGCCTTAGACCAACGAAACGCAGAGCAGAGAAAACTTTCGCTACCCAGGAATGGACGGATGCTCTGTACATTTTTATTAAAGCGCAAATTAAACCGCAAGCGTCTACAATGCGAGGGATGCGCTGGTGCGCATTGTGAATGACGTATTGTCGGTTAGGCGGAAGCACACAGACGCGGGTAAGGTTAGACGGGTGGCTGACTCGATTGGACTGCGCTGCCTGACAGTTGCTGGCTGTAGAGTCGCTGCTCTCGACCGAACAACCAACCGACCGACAGGCCAACTGCTGGTAAAGCAGCGTTCTTTTGACGGACACATTTGATATGGCTTGGTTGTCGCTGCTTTTTGGTAGAGCAAGCGATTTTCGGCGGCTTCCTCCAACACACAGCGCACAGCGCACTTTCGGTCAGACGAAAATAAGATGAATTTGAATAATTTGCATTGGCTGCTGTTTCTTAATGCAAAATGAATCAAAGCGTGTGGTTTTGGAGCGATTTTATGGAGAGGCGTGGGCATGGGACGCCAGCTACTGAATAGTCATCAACGTTGAATGGGGCAAAGTTGGCGCTTTTGCTGGTGTTTGTCACCGAACTGTGTTTTTGTTATTGTAGAATGTCGCAACAGCTGTGCGTGCGAGTGGCGGCGTGAAAGTGTGGCTAAGTTTTAGGTGGCAGCCATTTCCACCACTCCTTCCATTTGCCGCACACCAGCAGCAACTGTTTGCTTACCACCGCTCGCTGCTGTTGAGCCAACACTCAGCCAATTCATTCGCCACTTGGCGCGTAAAGTTTTATTAAAAATTCAAATACTTCGCTTATCGTTTTAGCCACAGCTTAAGGTTTTTCTCGCCCGTCGCTTGCTAGCTCATCAGTTTCGCTTACGCGGTGTAACCACCTTTTTGACGCTGAAACCTGCTTAAATATTCCGCTTGATTTTTTTCCATTTCTCCATTCGTTTCTTTTATTTTTCCCTTGCTGCGCCCTCGGCCCCGACTGCTGTCTCTTACTGCATTTATTATGCGATTTTGGTGCGTTTGAAAAAAAAGCAACAAAAATACGTACCTACATATAAATGTAGTTTGCTCCTCTCCATTGCCAAGGTTTTGTGTTCACAGTGCAAAGCAAATACCCGTACCTTAGTGCTTTGAAGGGAAAAATTATGCTGCCAGCTTCCGTCGTCTTCATTCCAATAATTTGCTGCTTTGCAATTCAGTAATTCATCTGCGTAGGCCAACCAAGCGTGCGAGGAGAAAAAAGAATTCCGGACGAACGAAAAAAAAAAAGCAAATGCTCTGAAAGCAAATGAAAATTAAGTAAAAATTATAATCTGAAGTGCCTTCTTCACCGTCATCACCACCACCGCCAGCTACCATCACCAACTGCCGGCAAATATGTGCTTACCTTTATTCACTTCGCACTCATACCGAGCTTAGCCTCCCTCCTGTAGGAATCTGCCTGTTTTCCATTTTTTCAGTGCTACTATTTCTCCCCGCTTCTCTTCGCTGCCGCAAGTTGGGTTTGCTTTGCAAATAAATGATAAGCATTACATTTGATATTCATTATTTGATAACGTAATAAGAAATAAAAATAAAACGGAAACGGAAATGAAAATGTTGCGAATGTTGGCTAACGCTCACCTTACATGAGATAAACGTGGGTATGTATTGCTTCTCCCCGGGGGCACCACAGCAGACACACTTAAATGCGTGTGAAGCATTGGCTTTGTGCAACGCTAAGTCTCTCCGTCGCCCGCATTTCGTCCGCGCCCACTCTTTCAGCTGCCTGCCACTTTATATGGGGCACAGAACAAGTTGCTGGATTAAACGTTTACTTAAGCAAAATATGTTTATCGTTATTATGAAAATGCTGTTGTCAGTGTATGACTTACGCGACTATTATGATTATGATTCTGCTACAATTATCCATGAAGGGGAGTGAGGCCGGAAAAATATTAGATGAGGCTGCATATTTGATATTCCTACAAATGTGGCTGGAGCTAAAGTGTGTTAAGCTCAATTGGTTGCGGTTGTATCGAATTGTTGAGAAAGAAAATTTAAAACTAGGGTAGTTCGCTATAAGTCGAAGCGCTGAATATTTTGTACGACACTCATCAGACTTTGCGGCCGCCGTAGCCGAATGGGTAGGTGCGTGATTACCATTCGGAATTCACAGAGAGGTCGTTGGTTCGAATCTCGGTGAAAGCAAAATTAATAAAAACATTTTTCTAATAGCGGTCGCCCCTCGGCAGGCAATGGCAAACCTCCGAGTGTATTTCTGCCATGAAAAAGCTCCTCATAAAAATATCTGCCGTTCGGAGTCGGTTTGAAACTGTAGGCCCCTCCATTTGTGGAACAACATCAACACGCACACCACAAATAGGAGGAGGAGCTCGGCCAAACACCTAACAGAAGTGTACGCGCCAATTATTTATTTTTTTTTTTTTACTCATCAGACTTTAAGTTTGAACATTTGAGAAGAAAAATATCACTTGCCCATTAAAGAGTTTGAATTTGTAACGATTGCGAATGAAACTAAGAAAGAAAATTTATCGTGAGAGCGATCCACTTAAAGTAGAATCACTGAGTATTTCTTACGGTACACCATCTTAGATGGCACTACAATCGTATGTCGGTTTCGGCCGAATCTAAAGCATTGCGCCATCTAGCCCGTATTAGCCCGCTGTATTTTAATACGATTTGCTCTGTCCACTTCTCGGTAGAGCTCATACAGCTCGCTGTTCCGTCGGATACGGAACTCAGGACCATAGGTTTTTCGTAGAATTTTTCTCTCAAACACTCCCAGTGCTCTCTCATCATTGCTATTGAAGGTCTGGTCAATAGTAGACTTACCAGGCCAGAAGCCGCACTGATAAGGTCCAATCAGTTCTTTGACGATGGGCTTCAGTCTCTGACATAATACGCTCCATCAGACCATATACGCGATGTTAATAAGACTAATCCCTCGGCAATTTGCGCAGTTTTTAGGATCATCCTTTGTGAGGATTAAGGAGAGAACGCTTCGTCTCCAGCTTTGTTTAGCTCCGCCAGTAGATTGTCGGCTCCTGCGGACTTGTTCTTTAGACGCGATATAGCTATTTGAACCTCTCCTGTCGTGGGTGGGGTTACGACTATTGCATCGTTCACGATTAAGGTCTCGGTCTCCACTTCGTTGTCCAAACTGCTACTGCCACCGTTTAGCAGTTGTGTGAAGTGCTTCCTCCATTCCTGGACATCTGTCATCACATTACTGTTTTCGTTTTACAGGAATTGGCCCCAGCCTTAAAATCTTCACAAACCACCCGGCGTCGTTCAACGGAGGCGGCAATGAGGAATTTGAATAAGACTCAGAATGGGCTTAGAGCCCTTGCACAAAGCGGTGTTTGATGGGAATGAGGAGTTTCTCACGTCCTATGCTTGAACTAGGATTCAAGGGATCTCATACTTATAAGTGTATTGTAGACAATTTGTGAAAATGAGACCACATCATGAAGTTCCATCTAATGAAGTTCTGCTCGGAGAGTCATCCTTAAGCTTGAGGCTGCAGACGCCCTCACACTTCTAGCTTATAGCTACTGGGACTTTGCAGACATAAAATCAGTGTCTGTGGTGAGGTCCAAGCTGGTCTAAAGATCTTTGAAACCACTTGCATCTCTTCAAAACTAGTCTAAAAATATATGTTGAAGCTAAGTTTTGTTCCGAGGCGAAATGAACTTAAGCTTAGGGTACCAAGAGCCAACTTAGACCATGTAGGTTCATTGTGGTACCACTGCGTAATATGAGAACCTCAGTTCTTATTCATCATGGAACCATTTAGATGTTCCTATGAAGCATAGGATAGGTTTAATCCCAACACCAGGTAGTTCCGTTAGGGAGTCAAAAGAGTATTTTCCTAACAAACTTACTTTACTCCTAGCTAAGGCTGGATAATTAGAGAGGAAGTGTTCTACTGTTTCATTCCCTTCCTCGTCTCTGCAGTATTCATGAGACAATAGTCCTATCCTAGAAGAATGCCTACCTAACAACCAATGACCGGTGACCTAAGCCACGAACTTCGAGGTGTACTCAATTCTTCTGACCTTTTCTCATCTATTTACGACCAAATTAGCCAATTGTAACATAAGTATTTTATTCTCTCCATGAACTATTGGCCTCCTGGAGAATTCTACTTTTTACCATTAATTTGCAAGTTGCCATAGGAATTCCAATATTGCCTCTGTTTTGGAGCAGTGAAAGTTTAGTACCCTTTCTGGCTAGCTCAATTTCCTTCAATATCTCTATGTCGCGGAACCCAGATAAGGCCGGCCTTGAAGACATGGCTAATATTATTTAGAACTGTGAGGCATTCCTGAGTATCATTTGATCTTAGTAAAGCTGCCTCCATTGATTTGATAGCCCGGTAGACCATTGAGACTTCCGCCACTTCCAAATATCTAATTGACTGATGAATTGGCGCAGGCCTGCCTTGACCAGGTCAATTTTAAATCAAAGCACCACCGGCACAGTCAGCTACATCAAGTCTGTCATAACTAAAGGTCGTGAGATCTTTTGGAGCAGTAATAAGAGAGCCATGGCCAAATTCCTTCTCAAAAACTTCTGACAATCCAGAATTTCACTAAAATCCAAGCCTCACTTCACAAAACTTTATTCAGCCGTCAATGAATCAAATACAAAAAAATTTGCCGCTGATCTCCAATTTATTAAGTTCGCGACTTCCTCAGGCCATTAATTTCTGCATATTCTCAAAAACTTACAATAAATAAGCCATTTACCAGCAATTAAGCTAATCTAACGACACTCACTGACAGCAGGCGAAAAAAAAAAGGAAAAACAAAAACAATTTAGCTGAGTTGGCAGACGACTGTGCTTATACATATAATGAGAGAATTAGTGAGTTATGATTCATGATGGGCATAATTACTTTGTTAAGGCAAACGGATGCGAACTGTAAGTTGAGTGGAAGCGCTGGCAAAAAAATGTGAGAAAAGGAAATTAATGACTGTTAGAAAAATGCTAAGGTAGAGAGAGCAATGAAATGAGAAAAACGAATAAAAAACAATGAAAGCAGAACTTATATAAAAACAGGGGGAAAAATTACAAAATATATTTACAATAAAAAAATATGTCACTAACAAATTTTTTTTATGATATAAAGGGATGAAAGCAAAAAATGTATTAAAAAAAATGTTCACAAATGTATTAAAACCCCAATGCTACGCTGCCGCAAAAGCAAAAACTTAAATAAAACACCAGAAAAAGCGAGTAAAGCCAATTAAAGCAAACGTTTGGTTGAGCGCGAAAGGGAAAACTTGACGAATTATTGCGAGGTGCAACCAGGATCATCAAATTTCCGCTTGGATTGCTGCAATAATTTGAAAATGTAACAAATGCCACACAAAGCAAGTGAAACGGTAAAAAGAGACAACTATAAAAGAACATGAGGCGGAAAATAGAAAGCGAAGGGAAATGCGAAAATCGGGAATAGAGCATTTAGAGGGCAAAAAATAGTAGGGAAGCAAACAATAAAGAAAATAATAGGGTGAAGTTTAGTAAAAGTAAAAAATAAAAATGAAAAAAAAAAATTAAAAAGGGAACAGCAAAAAGTGGCAAAGGTATAGCCTGCAGTTTCAAAATCTAGTCAAGATTACTTGTAGCCTGTAACTGGGCAAACATTTATATTTCGCTGCTTTATAGCAAAGCAATTAATTGTGGCGCTTACTGTAGTTCTCATGGCGTTTGATAAATTTGTTGCTATCTTATTTTTAACTTTGTAGTTATTTTGTGGCACTTCTTCGATATTCTTTCAAAATTTCAAAGAAAATACTGCAAAGTCCACAAAGAATCACTCAAGCACATCAAGATGTCGACTTTCAATTTTTTTAGTGGCATAAACAGATTAAAATGTGTCGGAATTGTTGTAAATTATTAGGATTATTCATACATACTTGGCAATTTATTATTGAATTATTAACATTATTTATATAAGTATAAGTCATGACAATTTACGATCTTTTATTTAATATCAGGTCAGTCCATCAGTTTGTGCGTTTTTAAAGGTGGTTTTAAAATTAATAAAAAATATGTTTTTATTTATCAATAATATATATATTTATTAATCAATAATATATTTTCCTTCATTATTTACAATGTCTTCCCAATGTTTAGGCAAATTCCATGGAACCAAAATACGCTTCGATATCCCTTTTTATATAGCTTCTTTTGAGGGGTAGTTCTTGTTACTCACATGGGATTGAAGTCCACGGAAAAGTTGATAATCACAAGGTGCAATATCCGGAGAGTATGGTTGATGCGGCATTAGCTCCCATCCGAGCTCGTTCAGCTTGCCTAATCATTGCTTTGCGGTGCGAGGTCTTGCGTTGTCGTGGTGAAACAAAACTTTGGGTCTATTCAATAAAGACGGTCGATTTTTGTTAAGTGCCTCATTCAGGTTTGATAGCTGATGGCAATAATAATGAGCAGGTATCGTCTGGGTTGGTTCCAGAAGTTCATAATAAACAATACCCGTCATATCCCACCAAATAGACAGAAGAATCTTCTTGGGGTGAAGGCCATCTCTCATAGATATATCTCGTTTGAGGTTAGTAAAAATCTACCGAAACCTAAGCCTGGGTGAAATATCAGGAAAACAGACTGGGAAAAGTATGTAGATTGTAGCGGGGTTACCCTAGGAACATGCCCATCTGTGGTACCACAAAGCATAGAAGGACTAGAAAATTTGCTTGACATGATTACCTACAGCATGAATGCTGCCTTGGCGGAAGCCTGTCTCATAAGAAGACTGAGGGGAAACCCAAGCCTAAGTGGTGGACGGTTGAACTAAGCAAGCTTCAGAAAACAAGCAGAAGCGCTTTTAATGAGGCAAATAAAACACGTCTCGATGAAGATTGGAAAGGCTATAAAGATGCTCTGAGCATCTATAAGAAGGAAATCAGAAATGCCCAAAGGCATTCTTGGAAATCCTTTTGTGAAGAGGTTGAGGGGGCAACTGAGGCCTCCAGACTTCGTAATATTTTAGCGGGAAGCCCTTAAAAGTGGGAAAATGCTACAGAAAAGTGATGGTACTTTCACTACAACCAGTAAAGAGTCTCTAGAACTTTTACTCGACACTCATTTTCCAGGCTGCTCAGACATTACTGGGCATGACATGGAAGATACAGTACACTGTCGTGAAGTCAGAATAGACGCTATATCTGAGGATCGGCTCTTATGGGCGATTGAAAGTTTCAAACCTTTTAAATCACCGGGCCCAGATGGTATTTACCCGGTGGAACTGCAAATCTTCAAAGGTTGCTTTCTTTACGGTCATATACCTCTTAAGTGGAGACAAGTAAAAATTGTTTTCATTCCAAAAGCTGGTAGAAACTCACATACCCATCCAAAAGACTTAAGATCGATATCTCTTTCTTCCTTCCTATTGAAAACTTTGGAGTTGATAGAATTTCACTTAAGCCTAACTATAGATAGAAATCTACGTCACAACATGCCTAGACGAAAGGGAAATCGGTAGAGACAGCTCTACATAACCTTATTTACACGGCAGAGAGTTCACTGCACAAATAGGAATTTACTTTAGCCGCTTTCCTTGATATTGAAGGGGCCTTTAACAATGTTGAAGGGGTGCCAATTACTGCAGCACTCCCTGATCTTAGGGTAGAACCGGGCTTGGTAGGCTTCATTGGCATAATGCTAAATAGCAGAATCATTGAAACGGAACTAGGAGAATCGGTGCTCAGGAGATTGGTAAGTAGAGGTACACCGCAAGGTGGAGTCCTCTCACCGTTTTTGTGGAACGCAGTTGTAAATAAACTTCTGTTAATACTGGAATCGGTGGGCTGTAAGATGGTAGCTTACGCCGATGATGTTGTTATTGCTGTCTCTGGTAAATTTGTATCTACATTAAGAGACCAGATACAAAATGCTCTAGATATACTTTCTAGGTGGGCAGAAAAGTGTGGTCTAGGAGTCAACCCAGGTAAAACACAACTCATATTGTTCACTAGGAAACACAGAATCCCTCAGCTAAGTCCAATTATGCTCAAAGGGGAAGCTCTTGTGATTTCGGAAGAAACCAAGTACTTGGGACTAAACATAGATAGGAAACTGACTTGGAAACCAAACATCTTAGAAAGAATCAGGAAAGCGAACCTAGCTTTTTATGCCTGTAAGAGAGCTTTAGGTAAGACCTGTGGAATTAACCTAAGGTTGCTCATTGGCCCTACACTGCTGTCGTCAGACTCATTCTTCTATATGGAAATGTTGTCTGGTGGTGTGCTATGCTAAAAAACCTATTCTAATTTATTGAATAAGGTGCAGAGATCAGCGGAATTAGCAATATGTGGTGCTATGAAAACCACGCCATTCATTGCTTTGGACATCATGCTACATCTGCCACCCCTAGATCTCTTCTGCAAATACTCAGCGGTCTGTTCCGCTTTAAGGCTCAAAGCGAGCTCACAATGGAGAACTGTCACACGTGGACATTCAACCATTTTAGACTCCTACACGAATATACCCAGTGACTGTGATTATCACCCTCCCATTCTCTGCTTCGAAAGGAATTTCCTAATGAAAATCCCTTCTAGACTGGAATGGCTTGAAGAAGATCCAACACACCCGTTAAGATCTACACGGACGGATCCAAAATGGACGCCGGTGTAGGATCAGCGATATTTTGCGAAGAGCTTTCTATTTGTGAATCCTTTAAATTACCGGATCACTGTAGCGTTTTTCAAGCGGAAATAAACGCTATTCAAGAAGCCTTAAAACGGTTAAAGATAAACATAATATCATGAACGGATATCTGCATTCTATCAGACATCCAAGTTGCCCTTCGAGTCCTGGATGCATTCCAAACAACATTAAGGAGTGTCTTACGTTGTCGCCAATCTCTAAATGAGATGGCCAAGCAATATCGTATAATATTATGCTGGGTCTCAGGTCACAGAGATATACCAGGGAACTGTAGGGCAGACCAACTTGCAAGAGAAGGTACCTGTTTTCCAGACATAAATAATTTTATGGAGATACCTCTCGCAACTTGTAAGCTTCTCATTAAGGACGCGCTAATCAATTCTGGAAATCAAAGATGGATTAGCGCTAGCCCCTGCGAAATTGCTAGGCAAACATGGCCAAGGCTAAACTTACGTCTGTCCAAGAGTATTATAAAACTGAGTAGACTTCAAATCAGGACCTTAGTAGGGGCCCTCATAGGACATTGTCTCATATGAAATCATGCAAGGAGATTAGGCGTTTACACGAATGATTTCTGTCGTAGCTGCAGAAATGAGGAGGAATTGGAAACCATTCAACACCTTTTTTGCACATGGCCTACTTCTTAACGAATATAGATAATCTTTACACTTTAGGTATCACCAACCGTTTACGCTTTGTCAAAAGCTCAGGATGGTTCAATATGGAGAGGAAAATATAGCCCAGCCCCCACGGCTCACAACGGACTCATTCCGTGGTCTAAGTGGCATCGTTGTCTCTATGCCACTTAGACCACACATTCACTCTCTGCTGAAGGTTGGCAACGGAAAGTCTATGCGGAATCAATTTTCCCAGCTTTGAAACCTTTCCCAACGGAACCAGATGCCTGTGAACTGTGCCATGCGATGAATTTAATCTCTGGGCTACCATATCGACTGTCAAATTTGGCTCAGCTTCCACGAGTTCGAGCAAGGCGTCGGAGTTAAATACTTCAGGACGACCAGCGCGCGGGGCGTCACCCACGTCGCAGTTACCACTTCGGAATTTTGAAAACCACTTTTGCGCAGTCCTATTACTCACGGTATCCTCTCCGTGAACAGTGTTTATTTCTGCAGCAGCAGTTGTTGCATTTTTACCACATTTATAAAAAAATTACAAAATATGCCTCTTATACGCATTCGAAGATTCCGTTTTATTTTTTAACAACACGTGCTTCTACCCGCGATTAAAATCAATTGTTGAATGCACTATATATCAAAAAAAATATAAATAGTTCCGTTGTATTCGCGAATAATTTTTTGCATGCAAAAATTGTACAAAAGTGAAATTATGGGTAAGATACGCACGAACTTATGGACGCACCTGATATTAATAATTTCTGTGTGAAAATGTATTGCATTCTCCTTCAAAAACCCTACAAATCCAAATTTCAAACTCTGCAAATATATAAAAAAATCAACATATTTTCATCAAATGTTCACACTTTTAAATAATTGTTTTTTTTTTTATTTTTTATTTTTATTTTTTTTTGCAACGGACTTGCCTTATTTCTCCAACTAACGAAAGCTCACCTTATTTATATGGAAGAAAACATCCAACACTGCCAGGAAAAAAAAAAAAATGTCAAAAATCAACGCCCTTTCCGAGCCACTTCGAACCTACACTTGGTTTTTATTTTATATATATTTATATTAAAATTAAATAGGCTATAAAACTGAAAACATGAATTTTCGCTAAAAATTATGATTAAAAAATTTGAAATTTTTTGAAAATTTCTCGAACATTTTGTAAATTTGCACAAAGCTTAAAACTAGTTCTTATTTTCATAAAAAATTATTAGAATTGCAATAGAAAAAAAACGAAAAATGCAAATAAATTCCAGTGTTATAGTTTCCGAGCAGCCTGCAGACTCTAGGCTTGGCTATCGAAGAGCAAAATGTAGTAGGTAGTCTGAGAGCGCTTGTCACGCTGTACATGAAGAAACCTTCTCAGGGCTGGCCTGCCATTCAGCATTCAATGCCGTCTTCTGTAAAATTACTGTGGCTTGACGTCCATACAAATTTAACTGTGAAATATACGGGCGCGGGTAAGAGAAATTTCAGGCAACCACTCCCAGTTTCGATTGCACAGACAGCGACCTTAAGGTCTTAGTTATAACTAGGCTGTTAAAATAAATATTTATCTTACTAAAGAGTATTACATTAGCGAGCAGTGCTAATCAATTATTCCCATAAAAACGGCTACCTACCTTGGAAAGCGTTGCAGTGATACGGGAATCTGCAAATACGCTTAGTGGAGATTGTCTCCCAGAAGATTCTTCCGCCAATCTTGCAACACAACTTGAAATCCCATGTGAATAGTTTAACTGGATGCCTTGTTTCCGGCTGCTACTTGGAGGAAATTCAGTTATTTTTTCTGCAGCAGTTAATCTGAACAGGAATGGAAATGAAGCTAATGAAAGCTTTAGAATACCTGAAGTTTTGGGTAACCTAATCGCAGCACAGTCAGCGTTCGCTCTGCCTGCGGCTGCACGGTCAACAGCGAAGCACTAAAAATGTTGCATGTAAATTTCTCCCATACAGAAATAAAGGTTGAAAGCTATTTCTAATGTTAATTATTATTTCCAAGTACTTATGTGCTACACACATAAATGCAAAAACATACGTAACTGCATCGTTAATTGTCACATTTCCACACATAACGCATGCGTGCGCACCAACACACGCCGAATCGCCTAAGGCGAGTCGCAGCTGGGGAAAATTGTTCTGCCGACCACCCTTTCACACGAAAATATTTCACCAAAAACCATTTGAATCTCTGATGTGCTACCTTTTGCCCATGTTTGTTGTTGTTAATCTTGTTGACTGTTACAGAGCACCCGTTTGTCTGTATTGTGCAGCTGCCAACTGCGTTCATTTCAAATTAAAACGCAATTATTTGCAATCCACGAAGCGCAAAATACGCAAATATTTATTAGTGTCTGCAAAGTGTGGCTGGGAAAATATTGAGCCATAAATCGCAATGATTGGAAAAGAAAACCAAACGCGTTATATGGCATTGTATCGAATGCGCTTGAGCCAACATTTCATTCGGCCAGTGTGAATCGGAAAGGTGCACCCGCGGCAAGCTGGGTGGTAGTTAATCGGTTAGAAAACAAAGCATTTGATTTGTAGCAAATGCGACATTTTCAAGTGGTTGTATGCACTGGGAAAAATGTTAAGCAGTAAGGTTCTTTTTTGGCTATTTTGAAGCAAAGAAACGGTAAAAGGAGTTCGACTACAGTTGATTGACGAATATCCGCATTTAACAGTAGATTTTTCAAACTATTTAAACGAGTTGTGCTTAGTTGATCTCTAGTTTATACTAGGCGTTTAAAGACGGAAAGAAGTGAATGCTGACATACACAAAGAAGTTGTGGTTGATTTCAGATATGCCACGGGTAATTTGAGACCTCCTCTATGAATCTACGATCTTACATAATGCGAATCGATGCGAGCTTCGCCGAGTTAATTTTTTTCCACATCAATAAATTGAAATATTGTAATGACTTTGAAACTGACTCAAAAGTAGTTGTCCAGTGAAGTCTAAGCTACCAGCAATAGCAAGGGGTTGCCGAGTTTGTCCGATTGGCTCAGCTATAGTAACGATAATAACAACCATACAAGTGCATCTGTTCTGTTCGAATTTAGAATCGCCAGCTTTATCTTTTATATATACATATAATTAGCTCGCACATCCTTTGTTGGCTCTATGTGTGAGTTTCTCTTCCAATATTCACGTTGCACCACAATGTTGTTTCACAAACGAAGGGGCTTACCGTTTTATACCGGCTCCGTATGGCAGTTGGTTTTTGTGAGAATCCTTTCCATTACGGAACATCTCTCCTTTCGAAAGTTCGCCTTTGCCTGCTTTCTCCTCTGCAAGCAGAAAATTGCTTTCTAGCGCGGCACTCTGCTAGCAAAGAACCTTTCTCGTCGCCAGAGCTGAGCAAGCTGATAGATTCAGTTCATATTCATTTAAAGTTGCTCTCATAGTAGTAATAAAGATAAGGCCCTTTCCCAGTTATTAAAATACGTAAAAAGATCAAAGGTGCGTGGTGAAGTATGATCTCTCGCCACTATTATCTCAGATCATTCCTATCAGCATACAACTTTTGAGCAATTTTTCCAAGGAACTCTCACCCGTCGTAGTAATTAATCAGGGCGGCAATGAGACTCCAATGAACTCAGAGGGAAAGAGAAACAGAATGCGAGGCGTCAGCCATAGAATAAGGCACTTTTTAGTTGAATTTTGTTCCCTCAAAGAACCTTCAGATACCGTAGTAGTTAATCAGAGCGCACATTGCCGCACACAAGAAACACAGAGAAAGCTTGTCGTCAGCCATACAAGAAGGCACTACTTCTTCGTTAATTTTGGCCGCCAGCTATCGGTTTCTTTATTTCCTTTCGACTCTTCTCGGTAAGGCACTTCATAGTACTGAAAGCTCCTTGTCAACGAGCTGTAATGCGACTATAATCCCCTGAAGATATTCAGAATGAGTTTATAATAAAACTGGGCTGACGAATGGGACCTCCAGAATTCAAACACCTGCTATAAAAACGAGTGTTTTCCCAAAGTGGTCGATAAAATCAACCATAGCCTTCAGCGAAGCAATGAATTTGAAACCCTTTGACTTCAAAGCGTATTCGACTGGCAATTCTTTCCCCACTCGCTGAGCTACCTTTGACTGTAGTCCGCAATTTTTTCCAGTGCACTTCACATTCACACACACGACTAATTATTCACACTGCAACTGTCATTTGTACTGCAGCACCGACGGGACACACAAAGCAAGTCAGCGAAAGAAAAGGCGAAATTCTAAACGACATTTGACATATTCTGCTCATTACACACGCATTCAAAAGCAAAAAAGTTGAAATGTCAGACAATGGCAAACGACACCAGGCACAGCGCACTGGGACGTCAAAGGCGCGTGTGTGTGCAAATGAGTGAATAAGTGTGCATGTGTGTGGGTTTTTTGCAAGAAATCAAGCTAATAATAAACAAAAATAACAAAGCAGCCGAAAACGAATACGAAAAAGTGAAGCGGTAAAAAAATATCACGCAAATGATGAATGCGATTTCGAAGCGCGCGGTTGGGCGAGCAGATAGAGGGGCGAGTTGGCGAAACACGGGTTTAGGCGGGCATGAAAATACAATGACAAAGAAAACGGCAGCGGATTTCCAAACAAAACAAAAAATTGTAACAGGAGCAGCGGTGTAGTGTAGTAAAGTGGGCAGGATAACAGGAAGGTAGACAAGCGGGCTGGGTTAGGCAATTGAAAAGTTGGTCGACTGCTCAACCGATCATGTGGCCGTGGTGCGGGATGGAAAGGCAAGATAATTTTTGCGCAAATGATGAAAGAACCAAATTGGATGGTTGGTTGGCTAGCTGGTCGGCCGGTTGGTTGTTTTCTTGCCAAGCACAAAGCGGAAGATGGCAGCCAGCCACGCACAGGACGTTACAAGCATTTGTTGTACCATTTCTGAGGGAATTGAGTGCAGTTGAGGGTTCATTAAAACTAAACCAGCATCCCCTATGTGCAGCCACATACTCACCCCACTGGCAGAGGTGGAACGTACGCACGTACGATGTGCGTCTTTGATACATCAAAGTTACAATGAGCAACATTAGAAATGTAATAGTTGAAGAAGCAGCAGCAGCCTACCCGCCAGAGTTGACATTGTGTCAAGCACGAAACTTCGAAAAAAATGCGTATACGATTGAAGCGTTGCGTAATTATTGCATTTGAATTGTCGTCGTGCTGTCAACACCCCGTCGTGCCACATTGCGCTGTACGCAGCGTGTTGCATGGTGTTGTTAATCATGTTGTACATACACAACGGGTGAGGGAAGGGTGAGTGATGCTGCGGTGGTCATCAATGCGGGAGTTTTTTTTTTGTTTTGTTTTTTTTTTTTGTGCTGAATCCGAATTGACATTACACAGCCGCAGGCTAAATAAAAAATGAATAATAAAAGAAAAAACATAAAATATCAAACCGAAAAACTGCCCATGGCGCACATATCCTTCACGCTGATGGCCTGTAATGATGTGCGAATGTTGGCAAGTAATACCCATTGCTGCTTTTGTATTCGTGCGCTCACCCCCCACTCTTCCGCAGTGTCAGCCTCAGCTTCAGCCTCAGCTTCGGTCGGACGGAAGTTGGTCATTATTTTTATTTGGTATTTTTATGATGCGGTTTTTAGCACCTTCGATAATTTACGCCAACGATATGAGTTGATATGATTTCACACATACATCTATACTTAATCATACAGAATGAAAGCATATGTGTAAGTTCATGCTCACATCCTAGGCCACATCCTGCCCAGCGTGAGTTGCCTGTGTTGTTAATCTTTTTGCCATATTTTATTAGTTTGATGCTTCACAGCTGCTACGAGGGGATATGCCACATACAAGCGCATATTTTTTATGTCTGCTTACTTGTATGCTTGTGAGTTTGTTATTTCTGCATTTTTCATAAACTTCTGTCAAACTTCACTACATCAAATGCTGGATTGTTAACATTTAACAGACCTTAATGAGTTGCTGTGCTTGACAAGTTGTCTTCGTCACTGATACTCTATTTTTCTCGACTGCTGCAAAATTAATGATGACACAAGGAGAGGTGTGGGAAAGTTTAGTAGCGTTGGAGTGAAGTATCAAAGGACATAGAAAGAGTGCCCCCGGGAAGAAATAAATAATGCAATTGGGTAGATAATTTGGAACTCGTTATCCATTTTGTAGCATTGGAAAGCAATTGATAAATTTTAAGTTAAGTTTAGGCGGATGAGCTAGTCAGTCATGGGACATGTGAGGTCTTTTTCCCACTAAGATAGAGGATTGGGATCCCCTTGACTACTGCGGTCTGCTCCTGGAAAGATGGACTTCGAACCAACTCAGCGAGCGCTGCGCAAGTACCCAAACTTGTAAGGTCGCGAAATATTTCTGGCCACTTGTGGATCGGTAGCGCTCGAGTGAGCTTCTGAAGTTGTCAAAATCTCAGCTCTCAAACTCCGTGTGTTTTCTCACTAGGGGTGCATGCTATGAGACTTGGAACTACCCTGAGTCTTTTTTGCGTCGGATATATGGAGGATGAAGTGGAATCATCTCAGCACATTATCCTCTCGCGAGGCTAAAAATTAGGCATGTTGGCTCATATTTCTTTGTTGCGCCTGCTGATTTAGTAGGAGTTGACATTAAAAAACTGCTGATCCTCATCAGTAGCATAAAGCGGTTGACGTAACCGCAACACAGTCATCGTTCATAATCCACACAAGCTAAACCCATCCCTGTAACCATCCCACGGCCACATATCTCAGCCCTTTTCTTTCGTTCCATCGGTGTTCCTTCACTATGGTATCACAAAAGGCGAATTCGTTTTCTTCGACGAAGTATGCCCACTCCTTGGGCAACCATTTTAACCTAACCTTTTCTGAGTTAAGTTTAAAGATTAAATTTTTTTCTGGGGCTTTTTTGGAAGGATGCTTAAATCAAAATTTCAGAAACATCATTAAAGACGTCGTCGCACTAGTGGTATGTGGGACATACTCCCAGTAATACTATAGCAATCCTAAATTCTACTCCGGGACCAAAAGGCATTTCGTCAGAGTTGAGTCGCGTTTATGACTGCTGAAACAATAGGTACCTACGTCCAGGTTCCTCTCGCGTTTCGATAATATCCATTTCTTACTCAGTGTTTTTAGAGTTAGTGGTATTTACATCGATATTTTTGTGATAGCTTGAAATTTACAAGTTATCGTCTTGTCACGTGTCTGATATTGAAGTGAATGCTTATCTCAATCGTCTGTTCGATTGGTTGTTTGTCTAAAGCACTTCATTACCTGTGGTATACTGCTGCTGTTGTCGCCATTGAGCTTTGCTTTCCCAATCAATTTGTTGCAGTTGCGTCATGATTGAGACCACAATAGCTCTGACGCTGAACGAATAAATGTCCCGCGCAAGTTCAATCTCTGTCGGCGGGTGTTCTAAGACCCTCGCTTGCAAGGCCCGATCTCCGCTAAAGCGAATACAGTGGAAGGTCACATGCTCTGCGCTCTCTATTCAATTTGGGCAGCTGGGGCAAGAGGGGTTATCTGTAAGCTGGAAGTGATGTAGATATTCCAGAAAATAGACGCGAGAGTTGATTAGTTGGGTGAGGTAATAGTTAGGGTCGCCGTGTCTTCCATTCATCCATTCATCCACTTATCCAAGTTCAGGATAAATCTGTACTTCCAACGGCCTTTGGTAGACTCTTCCCATCTTCTTTGCCACTCGGTCATATGTCATGCTCGTTCCGTAGCTTTTTGTATTGCCCTCGCTCTCGTGTGGATATCTGCTGGTATCTTTCCGGCAATAACACAATATGGCGTCGTCCGAGAGCATGTTAGTTAAGCTAAGTTTTATGTTACCTTTTAAGATCCTAGGGAAGAGTCGAATGGATGAACCTAACACCTTTCGAGGCTGTTTTCCGCGGACGTATACAACATTTAAAGCCTTTTCATCCCTTTTCTCTACTTGTAGCCTCCAAGTCAACTTGCTGTTCATAATAAATTCAAGGTATTTCGGTTAGCGCTGTATTTCCTAGTTAGGAATCCAAGGAGGTATATTATACTTATTACTGAAGTGTACTAAATCCTTTTTGTCTAGATTCACATACAGCCCCGACTACTTAGTTATGTTGAAGATTGATCGATTTCAGTGTTACCTGGAATATTTTTCTCAGACATCTCCTAGAAGTGATGACTTCCAGGTATTCTGCCTATGCAGGTAACTAAATTCCAAAGCGAGTACTTCTAATATCAGCACAATACTTCATAGGGCAAAAATATTATATTAATTTAGAGACTTTTAATATTTTGACGAAATATGGGATATAGCGTCATAACCAAAAAAAAACAAAGTAAAACAAAAAACACAAAAATAAAAAAATTGAGAAAAAAGCCCTCGAGGTATTAAATTTACTATACTTTATTATTATTTTTTTATTGAATTTTTGGATTCTCCATCGTCGATTTTATATGGGTCAAAACGTCAGTCAAAAAATAATAAATATTTACAAACAGAACGAGATTTGAGTGAGAGCTACTTTCGACAAAAAGTTTGAAATTCATTTTCTCAAAACATCAAAAAATTTATAGGCTATTTTAATACTAAAGGGACGATATGTTCTGACTAAATAAATTTCTGAAGAGAAAAAATAGATATTATTATAAATAAATAAAAATAAAGAAAAAACATAGCCATTTAGCTGATTTTTTCATGTAAAGGCCAAAAATGGTGATATTTTGAAATTGGGGGACATCAGAATTCGTTTTAGAGGTATGGTTCCTTCGGTAAAGTTTCTTATTTTGATCCCTAGAATACGATTTTCACAGAGCAATGAGCGATTTTTAAATCGACCCGCCCTAATACATATATATGCTCACTCTAGTCGGAGAGAGCCAGACGTCGAACGTTGCCAAACGAGGGGGCCCATTGTGCCTCTTTGTCGTTCGTTCCGCGCTCTTGCTTGCAGTTCAAGCAAGGTAACGACGTAGGAGCAAGATAACGACGCATGAGCAAGATAACGACGCATTTTTTGGTGCGTGCAGCCGGCTACATCGAATTATAAGTCGTTATCCCGTCAATAATCCAGATAAATGGCTTAAAGGTATTGAGTTTACTATGCCTCCTTATAAAAGTGCTGTTAACTGATATCACCTAGCATTTCTTACAGTATAAAATAAAAGCTGGTGGTCATTTCTGCATATTAATTTAAAATTTTTTCTTCGAGCTAAGCCGTTATACCAGCACACAAGCGATGTGCATTTCATCGAAATATTTTGTAACTTAGCTCACCTTCAATTATTGGGAATGAAGCTACAATATATTTATTTCTAGGCGCTTTCTACGAAAAGTTAACTTTTTTATCCTCCCACATTTACTTTCGCTCCTGCAGCATCTCTTTTAGGCCAAAAATGAAATCAAAATATATATGAACTAAATATAATTTCAATGGTCTGAAATGGAAATTTTTAACTTTCCCCAGCAATATGAAAATAAAAGTTTATGAAAATTAGTCCAAAAAGTTTTCTAGCAGAACAAAAATATGCCTTTTCTTTACTTTCAATCGTCATACAAAACAAACGGCGGCACGCAACCTAAGAGCAAATGAGTTGGGAAGTGCGTTAATATTCGCAATGAAATGCCATGCAAATTGACCACTCCACTTTCGAGGCAGCAAAACTTCTACCAGAAAGAAGTTTAAATTGTAATCGCTGTTCGGTTTCTGCACTGAAGTTGGCAAGTAGACATGGCCGCACAGCGCTTGTTAGGCTTGTTTTGTTTGCCACACGCGCATGAATTGAGTGGGTCCCCAGGGCCCCATGTTTACCGCCAAATATGAATGCCGTTATTAATGCTATTGTTCCAGCAGCCAAGGGAGCAGCAAGCAGACAATTGATTTGCCTTGGTGAGGCGAAAAAGGGGAAGTTCAAATACTCAGGTAACTTGAGTGCTCATTTTTTAACCAAAAAAACAGAACCACTTGAGACTTTTTCGGAAGCAAATTAAGCAAGAAAACTTTTTCGTTTGCAAATTATTTTTATTGGCTGTTTAGTGTATTTAAATGTATATTTTAGAGATTACCTTAAGGTTTTGTGAATCAAGTTTTATTATGTAAATGCATATTTGTGTAGAAAAGTTTTAATGAAGCAAAAATATTTCTATAGAAATTTGTATGTGAAAGGTATGAAGATTTTCCTGTGGTATATGAGTGGTGGTAAGTGGCGAAGGGGGCACCAATTTTGGTGGATAACTCCCTGTTTTACTTCAAAGTAAGCACTGTAAAGACATACTCGTGATTTCTAAGTTTAAATTTCGGTTAGGCCGTTAAGATCAGGTGTTGTGTTATACAGAAAATGCTGAAAGTAGCTGAAACCACATTTGCTTGAATTGCAGTTTCATGGCTACACAACTGGTAGTTAAGCCTCCCTCTACTTTAAATTCCCCCAGAAATCTGCCAATAGCTGCAATTACATTCAGAAACTAGAATATGATCTCAAATTCCAGCGAAAACAAGTTTTATTTACTAACTGGAGCGATGAGAACATTTTGTTTTGTCCAAAAAAGACTGGAAAAGAAGGAAGCAAACAAAACGACCAAATTCGACATGCAACAAAAATATATTTCTGGTAACCACTATTTTTTTAATTAACTTTCCTTGAATTACAATGCAACGCAGCGGCTGAGTGATGCCGAGTGATCGAGATGACGTGACAGCATTAAAACGGCCTCGATTATTTGCTGCACTTCACATCACCCCGCCACTTATCGATTATCTGCCAATTCGATCACCACAGCAACCGCACTAAATTGTCTCCCAACTCAAGTAAAGTCAACGAACCGAGCACTCGAAAATTGACGGACCATTGTAATATCGCTGTTCTCATTCAGAAGCAACCGCAAGCAAGGCTGCAGGAAAAAAGTCACCGCTAATTCCCAAAGATGAAATGAAAGGAGAGAAGAAAACAAAACTTGGAAAAATCTAAGCGCAAAATCCTGCATAGTAGATATATCACATTTTGGGTGCAGCGCTGCGCCGCACAGTGTTGCGATTTTGTATAAGGAGTAGCCAAATATAGAAAACGTTTTCGTAGAGAATCGAGATTCGAAACAGAGCATTTAATGCTTAAATGAGGAAAAACTCATATTGAGATAGAAAACACTACCATCGCCCATGTGCCAGAGAACGAAAAGTTTTTACAAATCGGACTAAAAAATTGTAGATGAATTATATTAACATTACCTTTTGTTATGTTTGGCTACTGGCGCCACACTGTGCACCGCCAACCATACGGCCTGCCAAACGTCCAACACTTATGACGGATTTTATATTGACAATTGGGACAGTGGAACGCAGCGTTGTCTAGTCTGTCTTATGTGCCGCTTTTTGTTTTGCTTCTGACGTGAGCAGGCAGCAAATTGACTACGCTCTTCTCCCTCATGTCCCCCTCTCCGCCCTACACAATTTGATGTCGTTTTGCGGTTAAATGAATAAATCGAAAAAATCCATTTTGCAATGCAATAAATCAGATTTGTGTTGCATCGTTATATGGTTTTCTATGCCGCCTTTGAGCTGCAATAAAGTGTAAAGTCGACAAAAGGATTGTGTGTAGTGAACAATGACTGAGTTATTGATCCCTGACCAGGCATTCCGAATGAAGTGTGTTACCTCATGTTATTGTTGTTGGTGAGTTATAATTGAAGCCGCTTTATAATCATGACAGAATGATTGCCGCTCAAGTGGAGGTGGCTGGCTAATCCGCTTGTGCAGTTCCAATTAGAGTTCGAGTGGAGCGTAGAGGGGAGGGGGGATTGAAGATTGAAGAGGAGTGAAAATAGCTATCGAAAAAAAATTTTTAGCTGTAAAGGGAGCAGCGGATGGTATAAGGGATATAAATGTAGAAATAGTAATAAATAAATACATTCATACACTGGTGCCACTAAGTCAGAGTCGGAAAATAAAATTTCCGATATGGAAAATAACAAATCCTCTTGATACATTGCAAAACAACTTAAAATGAATGTAAAGAAATTTCGGATAAGAAAAAATGCATATTTGTAAAATTTACAAAAAAACAAAAATATAATAATAATAGATCACTTAACATTTTTTACCTGACTAGCAATTTACTGAAGGTTTGTTAAGAAATGTTTTACTTATCACTTAGGCAGAATTTCCAAATATTTGTTTTTTTACAAAAAAGGAAACTTATACCTAAAAAGTGCTACAACGAAGCTGTAAATCAACCTAAACGCCAGAGAATTGTCAAAACAAAAAATGTTGGCTAATTTGGTTAAAGCGAATTGAAAAAATTATTGTGGTGGTGTTTTTCGTGAATGGGTTACGCTATCGAGATATGATTAACGATTTTTTATGGCCGGAATTGGATGGTATTGATCTGGGCAACGCTTATTTTCAACAAGACGGCGCTACGTGCCACACAAGCAACGAAACCATTGATCTTGTACGGGAAAAGTTTCCGGACTGTGTTATCCCTCGAAGAGGTGATCAAAATTGGCCACAGAGGTCTTGTGATTTAACACCTTGTGATTTTTTTCTTTGGGGCCACGTAAAAGAAAAGGTCTACGCCAACAGCCCAGAGTCGATTCAAGACATCAAAGATGGAATTCGTGAGGCTATCGAGGACATAGGGCCACCATTTTGCAATTCGGTTATGGAAAATTTCATGAAAAGCATATTGTCCTATAAGCGTGGTCGTGATGGTCCTTTGTCTGATATTATTTTTCACTATTAACGGCATACCGTCCTCTTCATAATGAAACAAACATCCGATTATTTATATTAAAAAATAGAATTTGTCTTTGAATATCAAAATAAAAAATGTTTGAAAAGCCCTTTATATACAAGTTGCCATAGAATTTATTTCAAAATAAATCTCCAGAAGAGATTAGCTTTAGGTTTAAAAACACTTTATGCAAATCCGGGTATTCTGTGGAAAGTTATTAGTATAGATGCACTTGTGTGGTCACATAATTAAGTCGCTTAAGATTTTCACAACTGCATCGAAACTTTTTTCATTCCAGATTTTCTCGTAATTTTTTTATAAAAATTTCAAAAGTTCAATAGTTTAAAATTTTTATAAATCAGAACTCCAAACTTGTGCGCAAAATTCGCAAAAATTAAAAAAACTTAAGTTGTAAAATTTTCGACTTTCGACTGCAGCGACTAAAAACTGGCGTTGATTTTTGACAATTTTTTGCGTACGATGTTAAAAATTTTCTTCCATATAAAATGCTTCCGAGTCATATAAAACACATGGAAGACGATTCTCTACATCGCAAACAAAAAAAAATGTATATATATACATCACAAATCAAAGCTATTTATGCGACTTCGAACTTATAATGTGTCTAAAACTTAACGGGGTATAACACTACATACCGAGAAGTTTTCAAAAGGCTCTTTAAAAAATTGAAAATTTGTATAAGAATTTTTTTAATTTGTAAATTTTTGTGCACTTTGTACAAAGTTTGGAACCTTAATTTATAAAATTTTTATTATACAATGAACCATTATTTTATGCAAAATTTACGTCGAATTTTTAACACGAAATATATTCCGAATATTGTAAAAAAGGATGTAAATTAATTATCTCTCAGCCTTGGCTGAGATTTTGGAACGCTCACTGGCTGTATTCGTCACTGGGCTGCTAGTTGCCTTAGAGTAAACTCTGATAAACCGGAGCTGGTTATTATTATTTACCAGCAAATATAAACTTCCACACTTTAAACTTCCTAAATTAAATAACTACGTTCTTCCGCTTTCATCGAAATTAGTGATACTTGACTCGAAGCTCCACTGGCAGCTACGCATTGAAAATCGGATAAAGGAGGCCAGTATAGCTTTCTAGTCCTGCAAATCTATGTTCGGCAAAAAATGGGGGCTCAGGTCACACGTCGTGCTGTGAATGTAAACGTAGTGATGGGTGGGTGAACCTCCACGGAAGGGCTATAATAAGACTAAACTGGGATGGGAAAGAGCTTCATATATTGGCATTATCGGAGCATGTAGAACTTACCCCAATGCTGTCTTGAATATCCTTTTGCACTTATTTCCCATTGTATCCACAAACTGTAGTTTTCCAGGGCAACCTTTCCATGTAGGTAGGATTGGAACGAGAAACAAATCTGCATAGAGGCTGGCGCCTCTATCTTCACTGACGGCTCCATAATGGAGTCAGGAGTCGAAGCAGGGGTTTTCTCTAAATCATCCATTTTTTTACTTCCTTAAAATTGTCGAATACTGTTAGTGTTTTTCAGGTAGAAATTTTTGCGATTCTGCAGGCATGCAAAATGCATGGGAAACGTGGAGATATTAACACTTTTTCCAAAGTCAAGCCGCTCTCAAGGCTTTGATGATGTTATTGTGCAGATCCAAACTAGTCAACTCCTGTAGGTTAGGTTAGATTAATTTAGAATGGTTGTCCAAGGAGAAGGCACACTTAGACGAGGAGATCAAATCTCTTGGGTGTGCAGCTAACATTTCTTGGATATTGGTTTCAGGAAATATTAACACAGAGGGAAATGAAGTTGCTAATGAGCTTGCCAAGAATGGCTCGTCTGAATTCGTCTCAGTGGCCCGTAATTCGGTCATCGGCATCCCTGTAACTGTTGTTAAAGGAAAATCGCATGACTTATTTCTCAGGAATGTGGAGAGGAGATGGAGCTCCATTTCTTCACGAGCTGTTTCGAAATTCTGTGGAACCAGTACAATGGCCGAAGAGCACACAGAGTCCAAGGGACTCGGCGCCATTAATTTTCCAAACTCGTGGCAGTGTTTGACGGTCATTGGGTGATGGGCACACATACGGAAAAGCTAGGTTTACCATTTAACCCCCATTGCAGACGCTGTGGGGGGAGAAGGAGACTGTACTTTCTTTGTAAATGTCCAGTTTTGGCAGGTAGAGATTAAGGTCACTGGGTGCTACTTTCTTCAACAGCCTGCGGCAGCGTGCCAACCTAAATCCCATCAATCTTCTCCATTACATCCGCAGCGGCCAGCTGCAGATATCTGGGCGCATATTTGCATCCTACTTTTTATAAGAGGTAAATATTTATGATTAAACAGATTGCCCTGTTCACCTAAGCTCAAATGTTGTCTCGTGATTTCAGTTATAACTAGCAATAAATGGTATTTTACTTTGACGTCTTCAAGTTGTAAAGCAGTACTTCCAGCTTGTGTTTACTTAACTGAATTGTTGATTTACTCTTTAGGAAGTTTCTTTACCACAAATTCTTCTATTCACCACAAACTTTAATTAAACTTCCAACCCTTCTGCATGTGGCATCAATAGGAACTCCTTTGAACATAGAAACCCAATAAACTTTATTCAATTGAACACCTTTTTTCCCAATAGATGAATTGAAAAGACGCAAAGAATGAAAGGCGCTGACATAAAAACACCAGTGAAATAAAATCACTGGTGTATCAACCAACTTAATGCCGAACGACTAATGACAGCTCGGATTACGCAGCCACCCGTTGCTGAGGTGCTTCAACAGATTGAACGCGTACACGAAACAAGCGAAACGACGGCCAACCAGCAGAAACAAAACAGCTGACAAAAGTAAAATTAAATAGAAAAAACTAGAAAAAAAAAAGATGAAAAGGAAATGACACAGGAGTTAGGGTTCGTGTTGGGAGAAAATTGCGCATTAGCATGGCACTTGAACAGATGTCCTTGCATTTGAAATTCACAAAACTAAAAGCATTCAATGACTAACGGTGAGTCAACGCGTTAAATGGAAATAGATGGAATAGAAATAGCACCAGCAGACAGGAGCTAGCAGTCATAAGTATGCAGCAGACTAGTGGCCAGAACTGAGTAGTGTCTAGGTATCGATGTATGTATATTAGGGTGGCCCAAAGAAGAAATTTGTTTTTGGCGCTAACCACTAACTTTCTTCTATGGCCAATAAAATTAGTCACCCAGATATATATATATACATTAGGGTGGGTCGATTTGTGGGGAGGCTAAAAAATCGCCCATTGCTCTGTGAAAATCATATTCTAGGGATCAAAATAGGAAACTTTGCCGAAGGAACCATACCTCTAAAACGAATTCTGATGTCCCCCAATTTGGGTCGAACTTTTTAGTGTTTTATTTTTGTGCTTTTGTTTTTTTCTATAACTCACTTAAATTGATTTTTTCATTTACATATGTTCTGACTAAATAAATTTCTTAAGAGAAAAAATAGATATTATTATAAATAAATAATAAATATTATTATAAATAAATAAAATCAAAGAAAAAACACAGCCATTTAGCTGATTTTTTCATGTAAAGGCCAAAAATGGGGATATTTTCAAATTGGGGGACATCAGAATTCGTTTTAGAGGTATGGTTCGTTCGGTAAAGTTTCTTATTTTGATCCCTAGAATACGATTTTCATAGAGCAATGGGCGATCTGCCCAAATATACATATATATTTAAATTTTATATTTACGGAATTCGCCAAGGCTTTGAAAATTACCAGGAAAAAAGCACTTTTCCGTAAATTTTAAATAAAATGCTTGCAGATCGAATTATATGAGCTGCTCTTTTAATTTCTAATTTCTCTTTATAAATCTCGGAAATTTCATATCCTAGGCTTTATTTAAAAAAGTGTCACCCTAATGCATATGTAAGTGGTGGTGACAGCAGCCAAATTCTCAATCGAATGACAGAAATGGCATGCAAGTACTCCAAGGTGGATAAGGCGGACGTAAGAAATGTGTTTTCTGTGAGTCGCGTGGATAGGCAGAGTGGAAGTTATTCGATAGTGGCTGGCAGCTGGTAGTTTTGTCACCCTCAACGCTGCCGGTGAATTGAAAAGCGGTAAAAGGCGCTGCGTGCTAATGCTGATGATGGTGATGAGAGTTAGAATGGAGATGAGCACAAGGATGCCCTTGCTGCTAAGAATTGCGAATTGCGTTGGTGGTGTGTGGTAGCTACGGCAGCCACCGCAAGTGGCATTAGTAGCGAAGAATATGCGACAATCACCAGCAACCACTGGAATATCCAAGCAACTGGCTTGACTTGAGTGATTGGCTGGCTCACTGACTCACTGACTGTCGGTGAGTGCCGGTTAAGCGGATTGGTGGCATACGAAATTTCACAGAATTTGAACTTATGGAGATTTGGACAGAGCAAGGGACTAGTGAGAGTAGAGGAAATAGAAGCAACAGCAGGTGAAGTGGTAGCTTTGAATTTAACACTTTCGGTTTGACGCTTATAGTTTTGTGTTTTATTTTTGTGCTTTTGTTTTTTTCTTATTCCTCTTTTTTTATTTTACATCGCTGTTGCTCGCATTTTGTTGTGTATTCAAATCGACTAAATCGCATGAAAAGCTGCATGCGCGTGCGTTTTCAATTTGCGGTGCCTTTAATTTTCGGCCACACAATGCGCCCTAATACAAGTACCTCCCTGTGTGTGTGTGTGTGTGTGTGTAAGCGCGTATCAGCGGTAGCACAAAAGCGCCATCGCATATCGATTACAATCGAGCACGTTTGCAATTTTTGCGGTGACTTTTTTAATGAAATTTCATTCAATGATGAAAAGCGCGCTTACAATGGGCGCGCAACAACAACAACAAAATGGAATAAAAGAAATGTGCTGCCGCGAATATAGGCCGCGCCAAGGGTTGATCTGATTGTTAGGCGTACCACAGAATAGCTGAAGTGGATCTGCACACATACACACAGACATAAACGTAAGAAAACATTTGTTTGTATGTAAAATCGTAATAAAAATTTGTCATCAGCTTAAAGTAGCAACAACAAGCGCAGCAAAATTCCCACATTCATCCCAAGTGGCATGCACCGTTGCAGAGCGCACATTCATACATGCAACACACACTCACACTCACATGCATTCCATTCATATTGTCAAACATGTCAAACCAATCGCAAATATTTGGTCGCATTAATTCATCACAATTGCAATCAGTCAAGCCGATCGATTGGCAGGCCATGCAAGGACAAATGCATGCTTACACACACACATACACGAACAAACATCTATGCCTATATAGGTAAGAATGCGCGTGCTGTGCGTTGCATTTACGTGGCTCACCCTCCATGTGAGCATTTGTGCGTTGCGGTTTTTTCATTGCTGCTGCAAATTAAGTCAAGTTGAAAGATAAATTACCGGCTGTTGAGTGCTGCTGCTGTTCTTCAATGTTCAAACGTTACATTGACGTGTATTGCAAATAGAATTAATTTGGGCAAACAAAAAAAATTGAAATAAAACAAAAAAACAGAAAGAAAAAAATTAAAAAAAGAAGCATTAAAAAACAAATCATCACTAGCATAAAAGCGGGAGAATCTATGAAAAACTCGAATTGCATGTGTCGCAAACAATGCGTACCAATTACGCACACATACGCACTGATTGTGCGTAGTCGAGCGTAATAAAGCGCTGCCTGAACTGCTCTGGTTTCTTTGTTGCGCTCGCTGACTATGAACTCGGGTATTCTGTTTTATTGCTTATGCCATTCTGAGACAAACAAGTTTCGCTTGCAACAGTGTAAACAATTACCAGAGTTATCCAAATAGTCGCACGGAAGAGTCAGCTATATTTTAAGGCTTATCAGGGAGTTGTAGGCCACAGAGATGAAAAGGTTCCGTTGATGAACTCGCTAAGATACAAATATTTCACCAAGAACTCGAATAAACTCAGAAAGAAGTGTGATAAACAAGTCTCGTAGTAAACCTCAATGTGTTGAGTAGAGATGTAGATATGTCTGGCCAATCTGGTAGTCGGTATCGAGATCATGTTTTTTTTTTAGCGGCCACACTAAACTCTGTCATGGTTGGTATACCTCTAAGTGTTGCCATCGAGGTACTTCAACGGTATGGGGATCGCTATATTCGGTTTGTGTGCTTGCTTGCCGGTTTCGAAGACGGTCTGGTGCTAGTTTGGTTCGCATGATGGTCGATTCGGCATATTTGATGATCTACCGTCTATCAATGTGACCTTCTTAATCAGATGATTGGATGTATTTGTGTTCAGATTGGTGGTTTGTTTTGTCCCTGTTCTAGTGATAGGGAGTAGTAGTTGTTGGGCCTGGTTATTGTTATTGTTTGATCAGCATAACCAATCCCCATACTTGTACAGGGAATGCTGATGGAGTGACAATCTTTGGCCAGATATACATCCGGCTCGTTCCGGTAACGTAGAACAGGCTTTCGTGGGGACGAGTAGTTTGATTGTTATGCTTGCTATCTGGTCCATCTGGCCTACTTGTGTGGCAGTCTGCTTGCAGTCTAACTAAAGGGTGTTTTTTTTAGAGGTTAGGTTTTCAAGTTGGCACTACTTTTTTCGTAGATGGTCTTTTTGACAGCTGTCACTTGATTTATGCTCAGTTTGGTTTGCCATTTCATAATGAATAGACTTACACCTGAACAACGTTTGCAAATCGTGCAAATTTATTACGAAAATAATGGTTCGGTTCGCGCGACGCATCGAAGAAAATTTTGTTCAGCGATGAAGCTCACTTTTGGTTGAATGGGTATGTCAATAAGCAAAATTGTCGCATTTGGAGTGAACATAATCCACAAGCCATTGCTGAGACGCCGTTACATCCTCAAAAAGTCACTGTTTCGTGTGCTCTATGGGCAGAGGGAATCATTGGTCCATATTTCTTTAAAAATGAAGCCGGCCGTAATGTTACAGTCAATGGAGAGCGCTATAGAGCCATGATTAATGACTTTTTCGTGCCTGAATTGGACGATGTTGATGTGGACGACCTTTGGTTCCAACAAGATGGCGCTACATGCCATACAGCCAACGCAACAATCGATTTATTGAAGGAAACTTTTGGTGAGCGCATTATCTCGCGCCGTGGACCTGTGGCGTGGCCTCCAAGATCGTGCGATACAACACCGCTGGACTATTTCTTGTGGGGCTATGTGAAGTCGCTTGTCTACGCAGATAAGCCCGAGACGATTGACGTCTTGGAAGAGAATATTCGGCGCGTTATTGCTGACATACGGCCCCAATTGCTGCAAAAAGTGGTCGGAAATTGGGCCTCTCGGCTGGAATTTATTCGAGCCAGCCGCGCGGCCACTTGCCCGAAATCATTTTTAAAACATAATGGCAAACCCTTATCTTTATAATAAAGCTAAATTCTTGGCCATAACATTAAATTATATACGTTTTATTTCATCTTGAAAACCTAACCTCTAAAAAAAACACCCTTTATATCGTTCTGGTCCGTTTTACACATCCGGACTGGCTGGTTTACTTGCTAGTAAGCTTACTGGTATAATAATTGGTGCTCTGCCGCCGTTCTGGGGTTAACCTGGCCTGTATGCAACGCTGCTGCGCCTCTGATTAGTCTGCTGATCTCCCTGAGTAGTATGCTGCCAGTGTTTTCCTATTGGATGGTTTAATGTTTAGCTGGTGGGTGTGATGGTAGCTTGGTGGTAGGTTGATTGGTTTGATCACTTTGATGCTCTGTCTGGACGCTCTAGTTACTTGGGTAGTATGAGTGAAATATTCGTTACTTTGCGTGATGGATAGGGAAGGAGTTTGATACATTTTGTCCATTTTGTGGTAGATTTCCTGGTATGTTTCGTGAATTTGGTGCTCAGTCTGTTCGCCCTCTGATGGGTCTTAGCGGCTTGGCACTCTACCTGTTCTGTTATCAGTTTAGTAGTCTATAAGGTGATTTTCTCTCTAGTCTGCTCGACGCTTTGCAGGGGTAATCTGCTACTCTGATTCCTCAGTTTGGTTGTGAGTCTCTAGGCAGTGTAGTCGATATATTTCTTTGTCTGGTTGGTGTGTCGGTAAGTTGGTTGATATGGTTCGCTATGCAATCCGTATACAGATCAGTTGGTCGCTTTAATTAGTCCGGTGGTCTAACCAGTGCGTTTGGTGGGCTTACTCTATATTTACCAGTGGATGGTTTGGTCTGATGGTCACTCGGTCGGTTGAGTTAAGATGTTGGATTTTCTGTAAGATCTGGAAATCTGTATGGTCCTTTTCACATTGTTACGGAAGTAGTTGGGTTGTTATAACGATTTGTTTCGTGAGTCTACTGGCGTTTTCTGTTGGAAGACCTCGTCTGTCACATGCTGGTACCTCAGTTTTTTTTTTATAAAATATTTTCGTGAGTCAAAATTTCGAGAAATTGAACAAGAGAGGACAATTTGTATCTTAAAACATATACTTTGTTACACAGTTAAAGTTATTTTGCTACAATAGATTTTTATATTTACAAAACTTTAATTCCCATAAATTGAATTAAAAGTATTCATCGAAGTTAAATTTCGAACAATTTTCAATAAATAAAAGAATTTTAAAAATGTCTGTATTTTGGCTGGCAGCTTTCAACCCGTGAACCAAATTATATAGCATTAGGCCGCCTCGAAGTTTTCATATGAAAAAGCGCAAATTTGCCATAAATAAATTTGCTTAATTTGCGCATTGCCACTGTAACTACACGAACAAAATGTGTGCATGCATATATACGCATACAATGATGTTTATGTGTCTGTGTCTCGCACATAAGCATTCACTGCAAATTACGCTATTTACGCAAATTTTATTGCGATCATTTTTTGACACCCTTCCTGCTTTATTTTGGTTATTTTGTGTTATTTAGAAGACTCGAACGAAGAGTACAAAGCCAAGACATTTTAACCCTTTTAGAGCATTTATTTTTAAGTAAAAAAATTGCCAAAATAAATGTGCGAAAATAGTCGGCAAACGGCCAAGCAAAAGCGAACGGTCACACATGGCGCTAAATGCGCCTGGGGATATGCTTGTGCATTTGGCTAAATGTATGCTAATCTCGCTGTCGTTGTGTGCGGTGTGGCATTGTATTGGTATGCTAAAGCATTTTTTCTGCACATGAATTTGCCGAATTCGTGTGTGCGCTGTGGGATTTTCAATTTCCGCACTAAATCAGCCAATTTTTGAAAATATTTTTTTCTTTCGATATTTTACACATTTTTTTTAACCTTCTTTCGCCCTTCTTACACATGTGTTTCATGTGTTTATAGCTTATTTTTAGCTGTTTATAGCAGCTTTCTTCTGTCTTTCGTGGCCTGCTTTGCTTGTGTTTGTGTTATATTTTATTTAATAGCTTCCTTTGCTCCAAAACAATTCGCTTTTCACCCTTTTATTCACCCTCGGGCCATTTATTTGTCGCTTTGTCTATTTTGTGTAACTTTTTTCTCTGCCTTTATGTATATAAATACATACACATATTCGGCTCTATGTCTTTACAATATATTTGTTTGTCTTTATGCGCCTTTGTCAGTCACAATTTGACGCCATTATCTACGCTAAACGACCTCTCGCCTCAATAAGCAATCACTGTGATTGAACAGCGCACCCCGTTGCTCGCCATGCCTCCCGGCTACTTCATGTTTACACACATACATACATTCATTGATGAGTATGTACAAGCGCTCTTCTAAATAAAGTTGTAAACTCAAAGACGTGCGACATTATCGAAGACATGTGTGTATTTTTGAATGAAGACAGCAAATTCGTGGCGGAACCAAAATAAAAACAAATACACATTTATTTTAAAAATTTATCCATGTCACGCTTACGGCCGCGGATTTCTTTACAAAAATTGTTTAAGTGGATTTGCACGAGATTTTTAGGCTTTACAGCAGTGCAAAATATTTCCTTCAGAGATTTGACAGCAGCACAAATTTGGCAAAAGTTTAAAAATTTGCGCTTCCGGATTAAATATTTTACTAAATTTGTACTAGGGTAGTTTGAATAGAATATATGAAGAATAAATAAATTTCAATACTTAACTCTCACTCTTAAGAATCTATATGAATCGAAAAAAAGTTGGAAATATTCGTTTGCTTAAAAAATCTTCATTTAGAAGTGACATACTTTTTATATGGAAAAATACACTTTTTCGTAGATTTGGTAGAGAAATCAAAAAACAATATGTATTTAAAGGGTTTTCCAACAACAGGTGTTATTTTGAATAGCCCGCTATTTCGGTAGATGTCACTTTTGAAGCTGCCATTTTTTGATACTTGACAAGTAGAAACTACGCCATTAATAAAAATGGATGTTTGAGGCGGCTCGGCTTTATGCTCTATAACTTAAAAAGTTTTGCTCGGATTGACTTAAAATTTTAACACGGTATTTTTGAAATGTTTTACTACAATAACATGCAAAAAAAAAAAAAAAAAACGATTTTTATCCCTTACCCGTGACCCGAAGATATTTATTTGACCTGATGCAAGGTCAAAACTTACCTACCTTGGATAAAAAATTAGATTTTTAGGAAAATTACCTTCTAAGGTGTTGTAAAGTTTCTGAAAAGATGGTCAGGAGCAGGAAAAACTAAAGAAGTATTCCTTAAAAATAATCATTCATGGTTAGAAGGGACTTTTGAAATACCAATGGATTCATCTTATCGCCAAGGTCGTCCATGTACATCGTTTTCTGAATCGAGTGATCGAAGCAAGAGAAGGAAAACTAAGGAAATACGTAGTTTGGTAAATCCTGAGGTGATTGTTCATGCTGCGCAAGTGATTTTACAAACTGAGGGAAAAAGAAATGCCTCTAAAGTCCTTAAGGACATAACTTATTCACCTACACGGGCTAGCAAATACATAAAGTCATACTCTAAGAGTAATGAGACAATTCCTCCACTCACCCCCTTTGAAGCTCTCAAAATTTTTGTTGAGGCTGATCTCACAAGGCGACAATACGAAATAGTAAGGGCAACAAACAAAGGTCATTATCCCTGTTATGATCTTTTATTAAGAGCTAAAAAAGAATGCTATCCACCGGAAACGGCTATGAAAATTACAGCTACCAATAATAGTGGTGAGCAGCACGACTCGGACTCGGAAGCAGAAGAAACATCTTTCATTTAAAATAAGTTTTCGTGTTAATTATTTATGTAACTTTGAATTTGATAATAAGCGATGTAAAATAATATGTTAAGTGTTTTTATTCTTTATTTTATAAGCCCTATAAATCTAAAAGATTAAGTCAGCTCTTGCAATATTATATTTAAAGTAAACCTATTGTAAATAAATGACCTATTTGATAGTAGCCAAAACTTTAGTTTTGTACCATTTTAGTAAAGTACATTAAAAAAAATTTTTTGTACCTACCAATAAAAGTAAATGTCGTAAATTAATTTATTTTAACAGAAAATACTTATATTTAATTATTCTTTTCATTTAAAATGTATTCTATTGAAAAAATCTTTTTGGCCGCCTAATTATGCAAAATCTACCTACGTGCGTCGCTCAAGAACAGCCGAAAATATTGCTGTTGTAGCCGAAAGTGTTGAAGAAAACCCAGGATTGTCCATTCCTCGTCATTCTTTGGAATTCCACACATTCCACAAAAGTCATTACACCGTATATTGCATAAAGAGTTGGGTCCTAAGGCTTATGAAGTCCAGTTAACACAAGCACTCAAGCCGGTCGATCATCAACAACGTCGTATCTTGGCTGATTGGGTCATTGAAATACATGAAAATTATCCGGAATTTAAAATAAAAAAAATAAATAATTGGCGCGTACACTTCTGTTAGGTGTTTGGCCGAGCTCCTCCTCCTATTTGTGGTGTGCGTGTTGATGTTGTTCCACAAATGGAGGGACCTACAGTTTCAAGCCGACTCCGAACGGCAGATATTTTTATGAGGAGCTTTTTCATGGCAGAAATACACTCGGGGGTTTGCCATTGCCTGCCGAGGGGCGACCGCTATTAGAAAAATGTTTTTTATTAATTTTGCTTTCACCGAGATTCGAACCAACGACCTCTCTGTGAATTCCGAATGGTAATCACGCACCTACCCATTCGGCTACGGCGGCCACCGAATTTATATGGCCGGAATTGGATGGTATTGATCTGGACAACGTTCATTTTCAACAAGACAGTTTAATACTTAATTATACAATTTGTTGTATAAAATTTGGGTAAAAAATTATAATGCTCCCAAAAGTTCCACAAAATGTAGAAACGCGAAAAATCGTTCGTTGAAATTATTCAATTTGACTTAGTTCCCCATAAATTTGTCACAACCCTGGCTTCATCCCAGGTAAATCGATTTAGTCAAATGTGGCTGTTATCAGATTGCATATCAGCTTTTGACAAAGATTGTTGTAGGAAAATTTTATTTGATCTGTATTATCTAAAAAGTAAAAAAAAACAACCAAAAATCAAAAAGAAACAAATAGTTCTAAACTTCACTCAAGTGTAATTAATGCTTTTTCAACAGCCAACTGCGCTGAAAGTTTCCAACTACATTCATAATTATATACCAGAAAGCATATGTTTTAACTGAAAGTAAGGCACTCATATTTGCTCTCACTCTTAATGTAATTACTTTGTGGATATGTGCATTTCCATACGAACGCCTCAAATGGTATGGAAAACTGCCACTTGTGTGGTATAATCGATGGTTTTCTCAATGGCATTCTGGTTTCTTGTTGAGAGTCCGGGGAAAGATCAGTGGAAGGAGTATTGGTAATTGTATGGCAAAATACAAGTAAAATTATGTAGATTTATGCAATCGGTTCGAAACAATTGGAATCCAATTGGGTATCATTACGCGGAAGAGACTTTTACTTAGAGGAAGTGGAAGATTTTGACTTCATGCGATGAAAATATAATATAAAATTAATAATAACGAAAAAGCCGTAAACTTTTATGTAGATTTATAGCATAGCCTCAGTCATTATAAAAATAAAAGTAAGGAGAAAATCTTAGTTGCGGTAATTTTCAAAATTAGAAAACCAAATTTCGTTAAAATTTTATGTAAAGTTTTTGTTTTTCTAATTGAATTATTAATAATGAAAGAATTATGAAAAAAATGTCCCCAAACAAGCATTTCCTAAACTAAGTTTCCTAAACATTTTTTTATAAAGTATATTTTATCTTAAAAGTATTCTTCCCCTAGTCTCAGCTATTATTAAAACAATTTGAAAACATTTGAGGGGAGGAAGATTTTCAAAAAAAAAAAATTTTTTCCAAAAATGTTGCATAAAAAATAGTTTTCTTCCTAAAAAATGTTTTAATTTAAAAACATAACACATTTCTAAAAAATTATTTTTTCCTAAAAAATGTTCCTAAAATAAGTTTCCTAAAAACCTTTTTTAAAGTTTATTTTATCTTAATAATACCCTCTCCCTATCTTAGCTATTATTATTGTTTTGTAAAATTTGTAGAAAAAAATGGGTGGGGGAGTGTAGAAAAAATTAAACAAATTTTCCCAAAACTTTTTAATAAGAGAAAATTATTATTTTCCTAAAAAGTATTTTCATTTTAAAAAATGAAGGAAACCATTTTTTTAAAGCAATTTAGCATAATTTTGGGGAAATAATTTTTTCCAAATAACTTTTTTTAAGTATATTTTATTTTATAAGCTTTCTTCCTTAATCTTATATATAATATTATTAAGAAAAAATCAGAAAAAAATTTGAGGGAAGGGTGATTTTCAAAAATAAAAAAATAATAATATCCCAAAAATTCTGAATAACAAAAATTATTATTTTCCTAAAAAAAGTCTTTCGAAAATGATGAAAATACATTTTTTCTCCTAAAAAATTTTTCTAAATGAGTTTCTTATCAACTTTTTTTTAAGTATATTTTACCTTAAAAGTACTCTTTCTCTAGTCTCCTATATTATTAAAACATTTGGTAAGTGATTTTCAATTTATTATAAACAATAATTTTTTCATAAAAACGTTTTCCTAAAATAAGTTTCCTTAAGGGGAGAGCCTGCTTTATAAGGTCAAAAAAATCGATTTTTTTTTTTTCGTTTTAAGCGATTCCTTATATATTTCAGAATATTCACACAAAGTTACAGAGCCTAATTCTCAATATTTCCGTAGATACAAAGCCAGAGGTAGGCGAGCGTTAGGTAGTTACGCTGTGACCGGACAGCTATAGTCAAAACTTTATCTTCTTTTCTTGACTTTTCATTTTTATGATTTCTTTGAATTGGCGTACATGAATGAAAAAAAACTAATGAACCTTTTGAAATGAATCATAGCTTGTTCCCTTCAGTATTAAATTCTCTTCTATTTGAACTAACAAAATAGATCAAAAAAAAATTTTCAAGATTTTTATACCAAGTTGAAATGAATTTTTTTTTTATAGAAAGGCATTTTTTTCTTTAAAACCTCCAAAAAATTGAAATTTCGGAATTTCTCTCAGTTTTCTTAGTTCATCTAGAATAAAAAATTGATAATTAGAAAGTCATTTGAATTTTTTGCTTTAGATAATAATTACGAGCTGTATCTTGTACGCCAGTTGGAAACTCCAGCGTTGCAGCGCTCTACTAATTTCTATGTTAAACATTTTTTTCAACTTATTTTAACCAGTACAACAATTTTTTATACTTTTTTAATGTTCATTAAATGATAGAAAAAACTTTTCAGTGCTAAATAAATTTTTTCCCTAAAATAAAATCGCAAAGAGATGCAATTTTTAGACCACATAAGCCAGGCTCCCCCTTAAAGAAGTATATTTTATCATATATATTAATTTTTCTAACTGTTAAAATGTACCCTTTTCCCTAGTATTTCTCTTTAAAATTGTATACCAGAATTTATTCAATGCCTAAAAATTACTAATTTTTTTTCAAACTTTCTTCAAGTTACTTCGTATTATACTCAAGCCCACAAATTTAGCAATGTTTAGAAAAATTAACGACTATGTCGAAAATGCTTAAATCACTTGACATGGAATCGTTCACTCCAGTCTTTCATTGCTTCTTAAGGGGTCCGGTGGTCTAGAGCTCGAAAATTTAGGGTATTTTCAGAAGTTTGTTTTACAAACACAAAACAAAAAATTAAAAACGATATTTAAATTTTTTAGGCTTAAAGGCTTTTAAGTTAAATAAACTTCTTTTATATACAAAAATGAAAAAAATTTTTTTTTTTTTATTAATTTAAAAAATGGTGCTGAAGTTAAATCTCCCGAAAAATTAGTTCTGGACGGGGTTATCCATTTTGGCTCTTCTATTTATCTGAAGTACAAAAACCAAAAATATTATTAATCAGCATGACTGTAGCTATGTCCGGTACTAGCATGAAAAATAAAATTGGCGCGATTTTAAGTTTGACACTCTAAAACTCAGGTTTTTCCAGTTTTTTTTAACAAAAAAATTCGAAATAATTGAAACAAATTATGATTCTAGTACGAACGATAGCCATTGATGTTGTGAATAACATATTAAAATTTCAGACGATTCTGTTGAATAGTTTTTTTTTCGTTCAACAACACCAGGCCGAAAAAGTAGTTTTGCGATAATTGAGTTTAAAGTTTTAAGAGTGGATATTTTCCATTGATGCCGCCGCGTGACGAATCTGACTATAACTGCTAAAACGGCAGCAGAATCAAAAATACTGGGAATATCCTTCCAAAAATTTCACAGTAGATTCTTAAAATGTTGTACTTTTGAAATATTAAAAAAATCGATTTTTTGAAAATTCTAGACCACCGGGACCCCTTAAGTAAAACCTTACAGCAGGAGTTTGATGTGTCAATGAAAAATTCTAAAGGTAATGTAAATTCAAGGTGGTGTAAAATTATTCATCCAAAATATTCATAATATTAAAAATATAAAATTCAAATAAAATAGCGTTTGGAGAAAAAAATGTTTGATAACATTTGCACACAAAAAATCCAATACTGATTAGCTAAACAACAGCATCCCCTTTTAAACTCGTCATCTGTTCAGTTTCACTAAAAGCGAGCCGTAATATTTTTAAATATGCAACAACAAAATGAATTTCTATGAACTTTAAATTATAACACTCCACCTTTTCAATTACGCCAGCTCATAAACCACAAATCATCGTTGGATCGCTCATTTTATCGCACACATTCCCTGCCTGTCCCTCACCTTCATTTCTTCGTTTGTTGAAAACAAAAAAAGCCCCAGCTTTTGTTGCACGTGCGCGAGAGTGCGCCAAATATTTTTGCTTAGTGGCAAATTAAAAATGCAAACAATGTGTTGATGCTTCACACCCAACATGACCGCCAACATATCTGCATATCCAGACATACTCAAACATACTCACATATATGCATAACGTAACATTTTCCAACTGCCACAACAGCTTCTGCCTAACTCATAAGCATAATTAACATGCAAAAACAACAAAAGTGCAAATGCTGCTAACAAGCGGTGTCTCATACACACTGATATACATACCTACATATCAGTTCGGATACATTTTTATATATAAAGGTTCACTTATCTGTTCGGGTTAGCGAAGAAAAGAGCTATGAAAAGCTAACTGCAAGGCGGTGAAACTGTTGCTGCCAACAGCGCTTGACTTGTCGCTGATGAGTTGTTTGTTGGTCGGGTCGTCTGGTGGCGTTAATGGTGGAGACTGTGGAAAGTGGATTTGTGGGTCTGCTGCTGTCGTCTCTTTCAGTTTGTTTGACCAAAAAAAGCATACATTTGAAGCTTCATTATCACTGCTTCCGCGTCATCCCTTCCGGGGAACTCGCTTTTATTTTATTGTGTTATGAATATCCGTATAAAACTTTGCATAATTCATTCATTCGCTCATTTGTTCATTCAGAGGCGATTTTCGTTAAAGGTACGCACATACATAGACATATTTAAGTAGACACATGGGTTAATGAAGGTACATACAAAAATACATATGCGAGTGCATCACTTTCATACAAACAAAAAACAAAAAAAAAAGTCGGATCTGTTTTCTGGTGGGAGTTTTAGAATCCTGTATATTTTAAGACATTTGCTAACATATTTCGAAAAAATATTAAGTTTTATGTTAGAAAGAGCATATGGAGAGTTATAAAAGCATTTCATTTGCTGCTGCTTTTTTGATAAATATTTTAAAAATAAAATCATTTTATGAATTAATTTTAAATATTTATTTACATAACAAAAAAAAACAAAGTCGATTTTACTGGTATTTTGAAGTCTTCCAACTCATGGAAATCTTAATAATTATGCGAAATATTTTTGTGGAATAATAAATTTTATAAGAACCAATTATTTTTTGACGCACCCTAATACACATATTTGCATATAAGTTCGTATGTGTTTTGTCAGATTTGAAAGTACTGCTATTTACATATATTTAATAATAATGCGGTCTCCTTCTGTTAGAAGCCAGCAAAAGCCACTATATCCGCGTTTTAATTCTGTCAAAACCTTTTAATCGTAAAAATGTATGTACACCTCGGCATTCATTCGCATATGTGGACTCTCAAAAGGTGTGTCTGCGAAGGGGTTGCCTTTGGGCTATTAAGCCCCAAATAATTTATGGTTATTGCCAAGTGCCTGGCATGCTGATAGTAACTCCTGCTTTTCCCATCTCATGTTGAAATAAAATAACAAGAAATAAACCCAGAAAAGGTTCAAAAAATCAGAGGCACATCTGAGAAAACGTCAGGGTTTGCACTTAGAAAATAACAGCCTTTTCAAATGCGAATTTGCATTATTCTCCAAACACCTTGCAATTATTTTAAAACCATAAAAGCAACCCTTTAACAATTCAGGGCGTCAGCAACATAAGGCTGATTAAGCATGAACTGGATCCTCCTGAAGGGGAATTCTCCGGTACATGTCAATTATCTTAGATATCCACTAGAGACTGTGCGTAATTGTTCTCGAAAAAGATGGTCTCTAAAATTGTAAAGCGCATTTGTTGAAATGCGGGATATTCATAATGGAACCACTGAGAAAATTATACCTATTCCTCCTCTGCCAAATATTCAAAGGAACGCAATAATCTGCGGGTGACCAGATTAGTCCATCAACTCAAGCCTATATAGGGTTTTTCAGTAACTTTTTGAATAAAACACAAACGGTTTGACTTTTTTAACTAATTTTTTTTTATTATCGAGTTTGAACATATACATTTAAGTATGAAATTCGATTTCTTTTGCATGACCACCGCGTGCACGTTTTACGAAGTCCAATCGTTGAACCCAATTTTCGACCACTCTTTTGCATAAATCGGTCGAAATTCCAGCAATTTCGCGTTCAATATTGGCTCTGAGCTCACAAATCGTCGCCGGCTGGTTACTGTAGACCAATGACTTCACATAACCCCAAAACGGGACGGCTTGTTAAATGGACCGTGAAATGGCCGTAATGCTCTTAAAGTAGCAGCAACAGAACGATTGATTTCATAAAAAATTTGCACGTTGGTCAAGTGTGTAGCGTTCCATGATGAAATGTATACTAATGAAGTTTACAAATGACAAGCGAAAAATAAAAAATATTGCGTCGTTCGCCCTTCCTATCGGGAAAAAGGTGAAGCGCACCTATTGAACAACCCCATACTTGTGAAAACATCAAATCTAGAGGCGTTAATATAATGGAATATATTCTCCAAGTCTTTTCTGACCCTTTCTGCTTGCATTTTTGTCTGTGTTCCCAGTCGTTTTTTTCTTGTACCAACCGGTGCCGGTTGGAAATAGCAAGTGAAGCTAAGTTCTTCTCTACTTGATCTTCCCAACGCAGAGGAGGCCTCCCTCTTCCTCTGCTACCTTCACTTTGCAAAAAATTAAAAAACAAACAAACAAATAAATCCACAAATTAAACAAATTATCAAAATTTCAAAATGTTTAATCAGAATTCTTGGTCAAAATTGTGATACACAGTTTTATGGCCGATTGAATTTAAATAGAATAAAGTTTTAAATGGCTCGCAAGTCGCGCTGATTTTTGTAATTTTTTACTAGTGGTGTCATGCATTTTCTCCATATAAAAGAAATATCGAGCATTTGTTGTATGGAAGAAATGATATAGTTAAAAAAGACCTCAGATGCTGTTTCAAGGTTAATTTTTCATTCTTGGGTGAAGATTGGACTCTTTCTGTTGCCTTAAATGATTTCAGGAATTGGGCCATTTCGGTGACGCTTCGGAAGGTTTTTGAACACAGTCAATAATTTAATTTGTTAGTCACAGCTTCACCCTTATCCTCCTTAAGATAGAGGCATGGCCTTTTTCTACCATCTGTATTCAGTCCTTATAATATCACCTAGGCATCCTTTAAGCCTAAGTGCTGTATTTTGCTGCAGAGCAGCGTATTCTGCGCCACTTGATTGAGTAAGCTGTTTGCCGTTCTTACACGTTTTTTTTAGTTTGCTTATTGTATATAAATATTGCAAAAAAATATCAATAACATTTTTGCAAATTCAAATGTATTCATACATTTTTTATTTATACAAAAGAAATAATGAATTATTACTTTTGCTGTAACAGAAGCAAACCGTTCGAGACCTCAGGCGGCACTGGAGATAGATAAAAAAATATTAAATCATATTTTCTGCCCTTCAGAATGTTTCTGGATCCGCCTATGCGTTTGCACATTTTCAGCAGTAGTTATAATTTCATAAATTTATGTGCGTGTATGTGTGTGTGTGATGAAAGCTATGAAAGGTTCATGGCAATTGTTTTAATTGAAGCCGCATTAACATATTTTCATTGCCACATCGCCCTCCTTTTTCAATTAGTCACGTGAAAATGGCAGTTGCTGTCCATACTTCGCTTTATGTTTCATGCAATCAGCGCAGACTGTGGCGCTTAAATGTATTTATGGCAAATAGGGTTTTAAAACATTATTCAACTACAGTGTGGGATGAAAGAATTTTCTTGAATTTCATGGTCTTATTTAGTGCGCAGGAAAGGCCTTTCAAAAAAATATTTAATGCGTAACGAACATTTTCGTAGAACATTTTCGTCCTCAAATGTACTGTTGAATTACTGCAATTCTGACTAATTTCAAATGAAGTTCTTCTTTTATTAGGTGGGGACGTGCCAATCTTCATATGATCATTAGTTTCAGATATATCATAAGCCTCTTCGGCTTCGGGTATATCATTAGCCTTTAAAGTTGAATATTGTAGACTTATGTCTCATCTGGAGCTCAAAAATCATTCCCTATACCCCTACGTAAAATATTTTTTTAGCGATTTAGGATTTTAGCAATCTGAAGCTCAGAATGCTTAAGGAAGGAAATTGAACTAATATGATTTTGTTGACAAAGTAGGTAATTAGGAATACCAACGCTCGTTCTTAATTCAGAATATGGAGACAGTAGTGAAAGAGATTCACCATAAGTTATTCAGCAGAGCTTCTACTTAAACTTGATAGACCATTTTGATGTAAAAAGGCAACCTTTCTTTTTTTCCATACAAACAGTGATGAATGGCACTTGACGTGGTGCAAATTATTCTGTGCTGTATTTCTTTTTTAGAGTTTGGAATTAGTACTAAATTCAACAGATGGGAACTAGTACAAAATTTCACAATTTATTTTATATTTTCGAATTATTTAGTCTTAAATTTGAATGGGCACAAAATTCGGTTTCTGCTAGCGCCTGCTTCAAGAGCCGATGCAGTAAATCTTGAGATTCTTGACCCGACTTTTGAGAAAGGCAAGAAACTGTTCAGTTTTACTTAAAAGAAAAATTTTACTTTAAGCAAAAATGTAATCATTTAAGCTTTAGTAAAATTGAAAGAGATACTGTAGATGCTGCTGAACTTCCTTTTTTTCATTTTTTATGGAACTCACAATGAACGGTATTTTTTATCACATCTCTCTTTTGTTGACAAAAAGGTGCCAGAAAATTAGTTTTTTAGACATTTTGATTCATTAAAAAACTTTTTTTTTTTTGCTTTAAAAAATAATCAGCGCCTAAATTTCATAAGCGAAACGTGCAATCTTAATTGAAAATTAAACAAAATAATCCATACAAGCGAAAACAATCCCAACTACAAAAGTTAATCACAATAACAAATTTTTACTACAATTTTCTGACTAACTCCCATTCCCTACTGTTTTTTTGTAGGTAAATCGCGTCATTTTACGGTGAATGGTTTTAATACGCATGCACAGCAACAACAACAATCGCAACAGCAAAGCCAGAGTGACGTGCGTAACATTTACAATAATCCTTACATACCACCATCAGCACCAACAAGCACACCAAACCAACAACAACAACAGCAAACACATCGCTTACAGCAGCAACAGCAACAACAATTGTTATATAAATCTATCGCCAGCGGCGTTGTTGGAGGTGTTGGAAATAGCGGTGCCAATCAATACGATTACCCACCAACAGCCTCCACTGAACTTCAACATCAGCAGCAACTGCAGCAACAACAACTACAGCAACATCAGCAGCTTCAACTACAGCAACAACAACAGCAATTGAGCAACGTCTTGGAGGCAGAGAACAGCACCTTCACCAGTCATAATAAAGGTAGGATCCTTAAATTTTTTCTTCAACACTTTTTATTTTTAGTTTGAATTTCGGATATGCATTTCAGATTTTTTGAGCAAAAATGCAAATTGTAGGTCATAAATTTAGATGTTTGATTATTTTTGGGAACTATGTTTGAATAAGTTCAAAACTTCTGGCTAGTATCTCCAAGTTATTGATGGTCTTTGAAGTTTCATGTGTCCAAAAAGACGTGGGAGGATTCTGAACAAAATATGCTGAAAATCTGAAGAGGGAAACTTAATTATGCCATATGCTTTTAGATAAGAAGTTTCTGGTTTTGAGAATGTGCCAGACTAAGAGTAAGAGTAATGCGTTATTTTAATAATCATTGGGGGCAAAGAGTATGGTGGCAGGAAACTGACGAAAAACTGAAATCTTCGGGTCAATATCTCTAAGGAAAACGGTGTACGTACTACAAATATTTCCTTTAATTTTTCTGGAAATTTTGTATTTAAATTAAATTACAGTTTCTGACACTGAATTTTTTTTAACAATCCAGTTGAAAAATTAAGTATACGTCAAGTTTGAGTTGTAAAAATATCTCGAAATTCTTCACAACTCGGAAACCGAAGCGAACAAAAACCCAGACAAATAATTTAGCACTTGAAACTTCTTTAAATTGATTTCTGTGCCTTTCTCCATTTTAAAATTTGTGAATGAAGTCAATTCGCTTTTAGGAAAGAGTCTTATATCTTATGTCATATGTCTTATGTCTTATGTCTTATGTCTTATGTCTTATGTCTTATGTCTTATGTCTTATGTCTTATGTCTTATGTCTTATGTCTTATGTCTTATGTCTTATGTCTTATGTCTTATGTCTTATGTCTTATGTCTTATGTCTTATGTCTTATGTCTTATGTCTTATGTCTTATGTCTTATGTCTTATGTCTTATGTCTTATGTCTTATGTCTTATGTCTTATGTCTTATGTCTTATGTCTTATGTCTTATGTCTTATGTCTTATGTCTTATGTCTTATGTCTTATGTCTTATGTCTTATGTCTTATGTCTTATGTCTTATGTCTTAGGTCTTATGTCTTATGTCGTATGTCTTATGTCTTATGTCTTATGCCTTATGTCTTATGTCTTATGTCGTATGTCGTATGTCTTATGTCTTATGTCTTATGTCTTATGTCTTATGTCTTATGTCTTATGTCTTATACGTTAAGCTTTATGTCTCATGTTTATGTTTTATGTTTCATGTTTTATATTTTAAGTTCCTTGTTTTTTGGGCTGTCACTTTCGCGGTGTAATTAGTGGCCAACAGCTTTCATGGGTTTTTTCCTCTAAAAATTAAATATTCCCCTTAGCAACTTTAACTGCAAACTGAGACTGAAATATGTGCAGCATTGACAAGAAGTTAAATTAAACCCTAAATCATAATGCAATTAAATGTGAAGAAAACCTGGAGTGGGCAGATTAAGAAGAATTTTTCTCCTAGAAAGTACCGCCACTACCATATTTAGCCATTCCTTGCATAGTTTAGTGTCGGCCGAATTAGAAAGGACAGCAATAAAGGGATAACAAAAGTGGACAACAGTGGGATAACAATTGGAGCAACCAGACGCAAGAAACTCAGGTGGGCAAATGCCCGAGAAGGACTACTAACAACGGCAATCAGCGAGGATATAAAAAAATTATGGCAGCCGAGCTATTCAAAGAGGCAGCCAAGTAGCTAGCCGACAGTGGCATTAACAACAAATCACACCACTGGGGGCAGGAGTGTTGCGGATAACTGCAAAGGCGAGACTGACTATAAAATGTGGCCAAGTGCAATTGCCTCATTGAGGCAGTCAGCTATGGCAGCAGCAACATCAGCGGTGATGATGAAGCCGATGGTGCCAGCGAGCGACTTTGAAGACGCTGAGCAGCAACAGTGAAATAAAAATTTCAACAGAGATACCAAAGAGACGGGGAAAGGAGCGAGAAAGAATAAACTGTGTATAAAAGCCTGAACTGCAGACAATTTAACAAGCAGCAAGGCAGCAAGCAACACAAATACAACACAGAGAAGTGAGTATGAGGAAGCCAGTGTAAAGAGGTTAAGACGGTATAGACAAGAGAAAGGATATAAAAAGGTTAAAAAGAAAAACACGCATGCACAACCACGCGTATGTATGTGTCTGACATCGAAGCGGAAGGCTCTGCATCGCCCAGCTGACTGTGTGAATGCTTGTGGCAAGTCTTGCTTGCAATAAACTTAAATCACGATTAAAAGTGTGATTATCCTTGCGGCGGGCAACAAATCGCTTGTTGCAACAGAGCACGACAGCCTGCTGCCAACTGGGGCACACACAGCCAAAAACATACACTGAAGATAACAGCGTGGGTGTTTGTGTTGGCAACTGGATTATGCCGCCTATGCGCTGTTGCAAGCGAAAGTTGCGCTTTATTTTTATGTTCTACTTGCTTCGCATTCCAGCAGAAGCAATGCACAGAGACGCATACACGCACGTGACTTTTGTATAATGCATTGCAACAACACTTGTTGGCAGTGCCTGTGATTTCTGTTCTTGCAACGCGCAACAGCTCAAATGACACATCATAAAATCGTATGCCTTACGATTATACTGTTGTTGCATGTAGAAGAGGCGGCTTGTGTAAGCAATGTGCGTGTTGGTGTTAATGTTTGATGCTTATCATGCGGATGATCCTGTTTGTGGAAACGAACTTTGCAGATGCCAGCTATACTATTTTGAATTTATGCGATCCCTTCGGACTCATTGGCCAGAAAATGCGAAGTGTGTGTTGGGGACTTTTGCTGCCCTTTGATGGTGTAATTTTCTTGTAGAGTATAGCAATTGAAAGATTTTGGGTAAACCGGAACTGAGGACTCAAAATTATCTGATCAAAAGGCTCACGTAGCATCTCAAAAAATAGTAGAGTGGTTTTAATTCACACGAACTCAGAGTCCAGTTTCCGCGAACTTGTAGTCCATTAAATTCAATGTTTCTATGCAATACAGTAAGTCCATTGGAGTCACATATTGATGAGATCTAAAATATCTGTCACAGTCCACAAGAATCCGATATCCGTCACACTCCACTTGCGCACCTTTTAAGAAATGCTGAGCCAGCGCATTTTTCTGGGTGTAGAACATTTGGAGACTATTCCATTACTTTACGAATCCCTTTTAGAAATTAGTCTCATTACTTAAGAAAATTTCCGTCAAAAAGGCAGGGCCAGCCTTTATAAATTAGTTCTTGGGTAAATTGAACTTTGTATAAATAAATGCCGAAGTCTCAACACACAGTCCACCTAGTTGATAGACAAACTCTTGCGTGGAATGGGATGCCTTGATTTTTTTGTGCAATCTATAAAACGCTAAAATTATTCTCAAATGGTATATTCACTCCTTCATCTATCCCTTATACGTTGATTTGAAATTTCTGGATTTAACGATGGGATGTGCTTTTGCGCGTTGTCGAAGCTCGAGTGTACCTACTGAAAATCGTTCCTTAGAGTATAAGTAAAAAGGTACACAATTATAAAACCAGTTTATTTGTAGCAAGTGCATATTTTGTAGAACTCGCTGGAAAGGGGATATCAGTTAAGAAGCTGGAGAGGAACAAAGGTCTTGCCTCGTTGGAATCAGGGGACCGATTCGAACCACTCCTACGCCAGCGCTCAACGCTATGCTGAATACTCGTATAGCACCCGTAGACAAGAAGAAAAAGTAGAAAAAAAAACAAAAAACTGCCGCCGCAATCAGTTTGAGGTATTCGGGCCAGAAGTTAGACTTAAGCTACAGACACTTTCGTATTCTTAAAAACTTTGTGTTCATCCCCATGGTGTTGGATCATTGTACACCCTCTCTAAGTCTGAGCGCATCTTTTTCCACTCATATCCCCTCAAGGGAAGAGTGAGCGGGGTGTTGGAGGGGTTGGAGGTAAGGCATGACCAACCTGTTTACAGATGGCTCGAAGTTGGACGGAAGAGTTAATGGAGCAGTATTCTGCGAGGAGCTCCTCAACAAGCTCAAATTTAGATTCGGGACCATTGTAGTATTTTGCAAGCGGAAGTAGTCGCAATGAAGGAAGCAGTGGATTAGTTGTTTGCTTCCGCAATTACTGTGAAGCATGTAAATATCTACTTCGACAGCCAAGCGGCAATTAGAGCCTTGAGCTCGTTGTTTGTGCGTTCGAAATTAGTTGGGGAATTTGATTCCCGGTCACAGCAGCACAGAAGGAAACTGCTGGGCTGTTGAACTACTTAGGCAGAGGACAGTGGAGATGGTTTCATTGCAAAATAAGAGGATTGGGGTTAACTTGAGAACCTGTGGTCTGCTCCTGAAAGATCTGCCTCGTGTCATCTCAGCGAGCGCTGGGCTAGTGCGCAAACGAGCAAAGTAGGCCACGGTAGATCGATGGCGCTTGAGAGAACTTCTAAGACTAACAAAGACGCAGCTCTGGAATTTGGTGGACGAGGTGGAATCATCTCAGCTACCTTACTCCCGTCAGGTTTAGACATCTAGGGTTTCACTTTTTCGCTACACTTGTGTGTTGTTGGTCGTTATCCTCTAACCAAAGCCCTTTCTTACTTTTTTCCACCTGTCTGGTTCCTTCCCTTTTCCATTTCCCCTCCCCTTGAGTGGGCGCCTCGCAAAGGCAGCCATTTATCTTAATCTAACATAAGTACCCTTTGCCTTTGCAGTGACCCTTGCTAGATATTTATATTGTGGCGACAAAATGCTTTTCTAGGGGTATAGGAAACGAGGAGTTCTCATAAACCGAGCTTGTTATAAACTGAATAAACACTTAGAGAATTGCAAACCATGTAGTATCTAAAGAACAAGAGTGCTGGATTGCAGGTGTGAGACCTTAAGAATATATACTAAATGGACTCCCTACTCCATGATATGCGATTCCGATTATTGAGTGGAGCGAAAGAAATCCTAAACATGTCGACCCTCAATTAAATTCAGACAGGAAAGCAAGGGTAATAAAACAGGAGGAATTTATTTATAGGCGATAAAAATATAATATCAGTATGCATAAAAGTACAGCCAGGGCGCTCTGTGGGCTCTACTCTACACAGATATGCGTTGGTACAAAATTTACAATAAAAGCGCTTTGGCGGGGTAAGAAAGAAACATTTTGCGAATTTTCTAAATTTGCAATGCAATGCAAATAAGCAGATAACAGGCAGATGACACTGTCACATACATGAAATACTCCTCCGCAATGCTGCAAATAACAAATGTATGGGCTGTGGGTCAAAAGCCAGACAGACATATTTCAAAGCAAGTAGATGGGCAAATAAACTCAACTGTTGGGGCGCAAATGAACTACACCGTCCAGCGATGCTCAGCCATGGCTGAGGGTGCAAGCGCTTGTCAGTTGTTTCTTCATGTAATTTCTACAAACGCACTGACACATAGACTTGTACAGTTAAATAAACATACGCATGGGTCCATAAAACCCCTCCGTTAATTTCCACATGTCGGCCTCTTCTGCCAATGGCCGCAACGAATTTCCCTATTGCCAATATTTACATTGTCATTTAAGATTATCCAAATTGAGAATCTCGGCGGAAATTTGCACTGTAAAATGCACATAAACGCACAAGCACACAAATGAATAAACAAACTTGCAGGATATCGCCTATGCACAAAGGAAATGCCTATTTATAGTTACTCTGTGAGACGCTAGAGGACACGAGGGACTAGCAATTTGAGTTTCGTGTCCATTTGACTGAATTTGTTGTACCCATACACAGACGCATGTATGTGATTGCATATCCAAGTATTTGTTTATATGTTTACATGTATGCCCTATGCATGCTTTGTTGTTGTTGCGCGCAATTTAAACAATACGCATGAAAAGGCAATCAATTGATTAGAGAACGGCCATCTACTCGACTCGGCTTGACTCGGCTTGACTCGAACTCGTTACACCCAACCGATAGTGGGAAAGAAACGTCTGAGGGTACGAGGGTACGAAAATATGCTGCATGTTGGCTATTTATTTTTGCGTATTAAGGATTGGCTTGGCTGGCTGGTCATTGGGTGTCAATTGTATATTTAAGAAGAAACTGTTGACTAGCTTTGGCAAAACAAAAAGGAGTGAGTGGGCTGTGTGGGGAGCTTACTAAAGGGCAGTGGAGTAGAAAATAGGATTTTCATAAGATAGAATAGGCTGGCGACTTAATTTATTGGGGTTATTTTGTTTGTAACAAACGGAATGACAATACAAATTTTAATGCCAAAAGCAAAGATTTCAACTATAGCTTTTTGACATTTATTGTAAAGGCTAACAACACTGATTGTCAAATGAGAGCTTAGTACTATTTTGTCGTGAGCTAAGGCGTTTTTCAATAGGTGCGCTTCAACTTTTTTCCGATAGGGAGGGCGAACGACGCAATATTTTTTATTTTTCGCTTGTCATTTGTAAACTTCATTAGTAAACATTTCATCATGGAACGCTACACACTTGAGCAACGATTGCAAATTGTGCAAATTTTTTATGAAAATAATCGTTCTGTTGCTGCTACTTTGAGAGCATTTTTTCCAAAAAATCATCTTCAGTGATGAAGCTCGCTTTTGGCTCAATGGCTTTTTCAACAAGCAAAATATGCGTTACTGGGCAGTAAGCAATCCACACGTGATTCATGAGGCACCTTTGCATCCCGAAAAAATCACTGTTTGGTGCGGTTTACATGCCGGCGGCGTAATTGGCCCATATTTTAAGTTTTAACTAAATTTGTTGAAAATATAAGGAAATGGATTCTAAAATAGTAAAAATACTAAATTAAATAAATATATTTTTAAATTGATAATTTTATGGATTTCTTCGTGAATTTAGGGCACAATAAAAATTTAAAAAAATTGATGATGTGAAGTATTTTGTATTTTTATACCATTTCAGTTTTTTGTTTTTTTTTAAGCTGTATTTTCAATTCTTTTTTATATATATTTATATTTTAAAATTGTAGGTAATTATATTTTATTACAATTTTGTAAATCCTTTCGTTTGTTTTGGGAATTTCAATTTTCAATTATTTAGAAGTAATTTTTTTAGATTTTTGTAGGTATTGAAACATATTTTTTTTTAATTTAAATATTTTTGGTTTGAAAATGTCTTGAAATTTAAAGTTTTCAGTCCTTTACAAATATTTTAAAGTTTTCTTTGGTGAGCAACATCAAGACGCACCCCGTAAAATAATGGAAAGAGTGCGTCCAAACATCTAACGGAAGTGTACGCGCCAATTATTTATTTTTTTGAATTTTCCAGATATTATATTTTATGATTCCCGGTCATTTTCCCGAATCGAATTTCCCGAATGCCGCTGGCCCGAATGTCTAAAATTCCGAATAACCAAAATCCCGAATGCCATTTTCCCGAATGCCAGTTTCACGAATGGCTATGTCCCCGAAAAATAAATTTATTTTTTTATTAGTAATAAAGGATTTACTGCAATAAATTTTTGTAAAAGTGAACATATACATATTTGTAAACCAATTAGAGCACAATATTATAAGAAATTGCCGCAATAGCACACTCTGTATCGGCTTGCTCTTTTTGTATTTCTGTCAGAAGGGAGTACAAATCTGGGTGGTGTTTTCCCACTACTATCGCGAATCGGTAATGCCACCCCTCGCTGACGTTGTTCGTTCTGCAAGCTCCTTGGAGAGCAGCTTCATGTTGATTCCACAATTCGATTGGATATTGAGGCAAAATCTGTCTTCTACGGCCTCTTGCTGGTCGTCCTAGAACGTAATTTTCAGCAAAATAATCGAGGACAGGACGAAGTACATCTGGTGAATTAATTAAAAGCAACTGAAAACTAGGCTTAACGTCATCTGGGGGAACATAAGCCAAAGACAACATCATGTGCACACTTCTCTTCAAATCTCGATTTAGCGGGTCATTGTAAGTTGCTTGGAGTCCTTCGGCTTGAACACGGCGATAGATGGATTGACCAAGGTGGAAAAAGCAGCAAGAGATTTGTACATCCGGGAATACCTTAGCACATGAATTGAGAATAGCCACCTCAAAATCAGTCATGAATTTTTCTGGGCGAAAATTTTGAATGTGATACTCGTCAGCAATTGCCTTAACTCCATTTAACACAGCAGTGTATTGTGTGGATTGTTTCGATGACATCAAAGCAAATACTAATGGTACAGCAATTTTATCCAAAGGAACGTCCTCATCAGAGCCCATTACATTTTTCTTCACCAAGCCAAGAATTGTGAAAACTTGAGTAAAAATATGTGGTGCGACCTTGAATGTTCCATCTAGGAACCAAACAGAACTTCGTGAAAGAAGCTCCAAGTTTTTACGCGTATTGAAAACTAAAACTCTTTCGTTGTTTGGCATATTTGCAAGAGAATCATATTTTAGAAAGGTTTCTCCAGCCAGGGTATTACGATAACGTTCTGGTAGATTCTGTAAGACGGCTAGTGATTTAGGGTTTGGCGGTAAATTTTTTTGGCGTTGACGTCGCATGGCTTTCTTTAAATTTTCCCTCTCCGGGAGTTGGCTAAGGACCCCCTCTTCCAACGACGGTAATTCTGAGCGCAATATTTGAGCAGGAGGCTGCTCCGGATGCCCCTCCGCTTTTCTTTTTAATCTAAACAAAAAATAGTAAAAAATTAAATATATAAATAAATATACAATAAACGGTAAAAATAAATATATCAAACATGTAAAAGTATACAACTAACCTCATTTTCACAATTTCAGCCTTGCATAATTCCTGATCTGGCGCGTGAGGATGATCTGCTATGTTTTTGAATATGACAACTGGTTCCCCTGGCATTGTATCCGCGGTAATTGTACGAACTGTACATTCTCCATTCCGAAGTTTCACGCAATCCCAATAAGCTTTTCCTTTACTTCTTTTTGATCGCTGATATAAATGACCGTCCAATATTAATTTCGTCCCTAATATTTCTTGTGCTGGTTCCATTGTGATACGAATATATGTAGAATTAAAATATAAAAATGTTCAAACACTAAAAATTTTATACAAAAATGTCGAGAACAAACAGAAGTTAAAAAGTAGAATGACAGTTGCATTCGTTTCTATGGTAACATTATTCTTCTGTTGGAACCATTTATGCGTCAATTATTTAAAAATATTCGGTAAATTAGTTATTCGGGAAATTGGTTTTCGGGAAAATGGATTCGGGAAACTCATTATTCTTCTGTTGGAACCATTTATGCGTCAATTATTTAAAAATATTCGGTAAATTAGTTATTCGGGAAATTGGTTTTCGGGAAAATGGATTCGGGAAACTGGCATTCGGGAAAATGGCATTCGGGATTTTGGTTATTCGGAATTTTAGACATTCGGGCCAGCGGCATTCGGGAAATTCGATTCGGGAAAATGACCGGATACCATATTTTATATACATATACATATAATCTAGTATTTAAATATTTGGTCTTTTTTTGGAATTTCAATTTTGAATTATTGATAAATATGTTTTAATTTGAAAGATTTATGGGACTTTAATAATCATTTTCAGAGAAATTTAAATATTAATTTTTTTATGTAAAATAAATTTAGTTTCAAATTGCGTTGAAATTTAAAATTTGTATTTCCTTACCAATATTTTAAAATTTTTATAAGTGCTTGAAAACAAAATTTTTTAGATCTTTTTAGTTTTTGAGATTTTCAGTTTTCAGTTAGCTAAAAATTTTTCAAAATAGTCTAAATATTTTTGTTAGTCTCCAAAACTTAGACAAATTTTTTATATTTAATATTTCATTTTAATATTTTTTTTATTTAAAAAATATTTTAAAATATTTTAAATATTTGAATTTTTTTTTCAAATATTGTATAGTAATATAAATTTGCGTGTTTAGAAAACTTTAAATTTTAAAACTGATTATTTCTGCAAAGTTTTTCAAAGGTATATCTGGCTGATCAGAATGATCTCAAATAGATCAAAGGGTCCGTAAACAAACAATTTCGGAATCTAAAATTTTCAGTTTTTCATGGCAGTTTAAATTTTCTTCTTCTTGTATATTGGCATAGAATCTTAAGTTCAAAAAATTTTTATTTAAAATTTGTGTAAGAATAATAAGATTTAAATTTAAAATTATAAAAAAAATTAAATTGATAATTTTTTGGAAAATTTTCATAGCAAAGTGCAAAAAAGGATTGAAATGGAAATCATTTTTGTACATAAAATCCTTTTAAATTTTGAGTTTTCAGTTATTCTACAAATATTTTAAAATCTGTCTGTCTAATAAAATTTAATTTAAAAAATATTAAAAATTTTTAAATTCCTAATTTGTTGGAAAATATCCAGAGCAAAGAACAAAAAGCAGCAATGAAGTGAAAATATGTTTTTTTTAATCAAACAATTTTTAATTTTTCGTTTTAAAATTTTATGTCTGCAGTTATCATATTTCAAAATTTTTTGTTTTCTTATTTTTTTTATTTTAAATTTGATAAATTTAAGAATAGTGAGCTTAAAAGTATTAAGAATTTTAAAATTGGTAATTTTTTCACAATATTCCACAGCAAAGTACAAAAAAAAAACAGTGAAGTGAAAGTAGTTTTTTTTTTGGCTTTTTCTTAAAATCTTCTTTTCTTGGCAATTTTGAGTTTTCAGTTATTAAAAGATTCCAAATTTTTTTTTTATTTATTTGCAAATAATACAATTTTGAAAAATAAATAAAAATTAATAACCCTAAAAAATTTTAATATATGTTTTTTTTTTAAATACGTACGCTCAAATCTATAGTAACTTAAAAATTAACTCTTATACGCTACCATATTCTAATATTTTTTTAAATGTAGCATCACCTTGCTTTTTTCCCCGCCCTTTGAATATCATTTCCAAGCGACAGACAGGTTTTCGTTATACGGTAAGAGAATAAAGGGTCACTTTTCCTTTCCACAAAATCAAAAGAAATTTTGCACGAAATTGTCACAATTCGGCAGCTGTTCACTTGTTAAGAAGTCTATAATCTTCTGCTATTTGAAAACTTCTAATGAACTTTGTTTAGCCTTGCGCTGCCAGCAACAAGCAGCAAAAGGGTCAATGTATGTCCGACAATGCAAAGATAATACAGCAAAAGAGGATTACTTATCGCATATTTTGACATAAGTTAGGCTGGCTGAAAGAAAACAGAAACAGTGGAAAGAGTCTTAGGGCCGTAAGGTGGAGGCCAATTGCTAGTTCTTAGTATACTAAAACAAATAAGAAGTACACACAAAGAGCAAATGAACTCATTCCGAGCAAATATTGTTTGGGGTGGAGAAGACCCGGTGGTTCAGCAAATTCGCACTTTTTGAAAGTTTTTACGGCGAAGGAAATCATTTTTGCTTGAGAATGTTTCAAATTGAGTGCGACCACTCACTGAATTCATGTCGCTTAGTGTAAATCTACAGATTTTTAATGACCATTTGTCCGTCGCCTATTTGCCTTTCCACCCCAGTTCAGAGGCTCAGTGGCATTGAGTAAAAATCTAAAAGGCCGATGGGTCAGCTGTGATAAGTCAATGCATTTGGATTTGTTTATCTACTGTGCAATGCCGAGTCAAGTCTGCACGCATTATTTTGCCTTTTTTATTTATTTTTATGTTCATAATTGTTGTTGCGTTCAATGTATGACTTTCCATTTTTGTTGTCAAATTCAGTCAACTTATTTACTCAACCGGTCGGCTTGAAGGCTTTTGACTATTGTTACTGCTTACATATACACACATATATTTACACACACACATATATACATACCTAAGTATATCCAATGCCATGCCTCACTTGTCGGCTCAATCGCTTCATTTTAGTTGCTGCCCTGTTGTCCTTTTCACCAATATGTCTACCTTCTACTCAGCTACCCTTCACTCTTGCTTTCAGTGTCCATTTTAAATATCGCATATCTTCTTCCCCCATTGCCGCTTTAGCGAAAACAATTGACGGTCCTGTGCTGCAATTGGACGTATGTATGGCCAATTCTACTATTTGTTTCATTGTGTTTTCAGAATATTGGTTGTTTTGCCTGACTTGGAAAGGGGTAATCGAAAAAAATGGTGATCGAAAAAATTATGCCATTCTCTGTTTGCTTACTTAACTCACACTGCCCCATATTCTGCCCTTTACTATCCCTTCGTCATTTTCGCTAAAGCTTAGCTTTTGCTTTTATTTGCATTCCATTCAAGGATATTCGATCAATCCTTTATGAACAAATAATGCAAAATTATTTGCGCCTTTGCTGACCCTTTTTCCCACAAATTTTTACTTCCTGCTTATTTACTTGATTAACACTTGTCGGTATTGTCAGACAAAGATTTTTTCGGCTCAATAAATGTTAGTTGGAAACTTGATCGTTAAACACTAAATTTTATTTAATCCTTTTCCATCCTTTGGTTCACAGAAAATATATTTTAGTTTTTTGTTGCCTTAGTTAAGTTAAAATTACGTTGTTCAAAAAAAAGAACGCTTTCTTCGGCAGCCTGGGGCTTCTCACTAAATACCATTAACCTTATCCGTTACGTCAGCAGCTCTGGTTGGCTATAGATATATGCCTGTTGGAGGTCCTATAATGGTATCAAAACGGCGATTTAGTGCCGGTCTGGTACAACCATCATTTCACCTACTTACCTGCCTTTGTTAAACTGGAATAAAAATGTTCAGCCACATCAATAAGTCGGCTTTGCATAAATTTCGAAACCAAATTCTCCATTTTGAAGTTCAGATAAACGAGCTCCTAAATCTGGAATTCCGATATGTACTTATACATTAGTTACCTGTGAGTGACTACAAAACTCTACTGAACTATTCGACAACCCATTATTAGGTGAGATCGCGGGGAATTCTTTAGCAGAAAGGCGTAACAAAAGAGCTGTCGGTCTCGCCAAAAAGCTACCAAACGATGCCTGCATGGTCGAGAGCTTTTCAGCAGAGCTTCTAAGGAATATCCTCAAAGACTATTAAGAACAGAACAAGGATCTCATCTCAGTTTGCGGCCCATTGGGTCAGGTCAAAGTGATAAGTGCAGTCAAAGGACTAATTTCCCCCTTCTCGGATGATACAATGTCAACAATTGAACTCGAATCATAAGAATATGGCTACTGAGACAGATAATAATATTTTTTATTTGGTATGAATTACCAATACCTTCATATTCGACGCCTTTTTATGGCGGATCCAGTGACAAGCCTAATTGTTAGCACTCTGAACGTTGTCTTTGGGTTATGAAAGTGAATACAACATAAGCATTTTTGACATTTACGAAAATTTCCGCAAATGCTTCTATCAACTCAATTTGGTTAACAGCTTGGATGGTCTTAGGGCAGCTTAGAGGTTTTCTACTGCATCCTTGCGTCAAATAGAAATTTCGATCGTAAGACGACATTAACATATATTATTAGAAATTTAAGGAGGTTATGAAGAGAGGTGAGGAGCAACTCACATTGACAAAAGTTAACACACTTTCAGACTGCTACAGTGTTTTATTGGCCGAGATTTTTCCAACTGGTATTCGCTTTTTTAAAGCAAGCCCCCGTTTATACAGACAGACTGCGGGTATAGACTCTGAGATAATGACTAATTCCAAATGTTTTCAAAAATGTTGAAAGGCCCCACAATCTTTTCAAGGTCTCTACCATCTCTTCAATAGCAAAGCACGATTGTGTACAGGGTCGAGGACGTGCTGAGAAATGAATCTGTAAAGTGAAACTGGCTAGGAGTGGAACTGGTCGCAGACAATGGGGATATTCAGCATGAAAAGGATAGCATCCATTCAGCTTCCTCTGTGCAAATACGCCACAATTCGCAAGAATTCGTCTTAGATTTCTAAGGGATCACTTTTTCAAAGTCTCGTGTATTTGGTACGGATCTGCTCGAAGAGATGATTCTATAGCAAAACACCGATATTGCTTCGGAATATATATAAGTATAAGTAGAGATGTGACTGAGTAGTTATTTCCAGAGAAAAACTACTGATATGCTCACGTAAAACAACCTTTTAAGCCTCTTTAAACTAAGTGTTTGAAATTTAATGTCCATGTTACACGGACATCCTCAGAAATGAGACTACATCTCGAATAGAGATCGATCACGAAATTACCTAAAATGCGTTAGAAGTAAAGAAAAAATGCAGATTTATTGAAGCAGAAGATCTCGTTTAGGTGCCGTACTGCTAGGAGAGATGCTTGGATTCGCTTGCTTAAGTAAAGGAATGGAAAGAGAAGACGGGAAATTCATTCAGTTGAAACCACTGAAAAGACAACAGGAAGGGGAAAAAATTTGTTTACTATAAAAAAAAAAAATCCAAAAACAAATAAATAATTTGTGCGTACACTTCTGTTAGGTGCTTGGCTAAGCTCCTCCTCTTATTTTTGGTGTGCCTCTTGATGTTGTTCTACAATTGGAAGCCGAACTTGAATGCAAATGGTAGGTATATGCCTGACAAGAAGTGACTGCCATTAGAAAAAAAAAACGTTTTCTACTATTTGATGACCAAGCACGCAGATTCGAACTTACGCTCTCCCGAATGGTAGTCACTTATCAACTCTTTCAGCTACGACGGCCACTGTAAATTTATGAAAAAAAATTATGAAAAAATGTATCTGATTATAAAATTCCCGGATTAAGAAACCGTTACTCGTGACCTCGTGTCTTATTAAAGCAATTGTAGCGCCCTCGTAAAGGTCAATATTTTTAGTTCATTGTTTAATACGAGTGTATGTAAAAATGTATTTCATTGTTTTTTCTAATCCACAATTTACATAAAATCTGAAATTAAAGTAACATAAGTGAAAGTGATGAATTCCTATGAAATGGCAAAAATTGGCTGAAAATTGGTCGTGACAGAATAGTGCGGTGCTGGGGTAAAGCGCCACTGCCACATGGTCAGTCAGAAATTTGCAACAACAAAAAAGTTTAAATTGCCTTGTATCTGTAGTTACCAGAAAATGAGATTTGACCCAGTTAGTAAAAGCAACAGCAGTGAAATGGTTAGAGAAATGTATGACAAAAACTTAACTGCTTTGCAACAGCAGATAAACCGAGCGACCAGCCAACAGAGGATCTGACAGCCGGGCAGCCTGAAATGAGCGTCATGGGAGTCACTTGTTTGCCGGACAACAAAAACCTGACCAAAAAGAGGCAAAGATGTAAAGTAAGTGAAACCAGTAAGAGTGAATGAAATGAGGCTGAGTCGGGGTCGGAGTAAGTAAGTTGGAAAGTGTTGTTGTTGGGCGACGAAGCAAGACGAGCAAGAGAATTGGCGAGTGGTTGGGAAAAGTTGCAGACAATGCCAAATTAAATTTAGCACTACATATAAATAATACAAGAGCAATAATATGCGGAGCTGGTGGCCAATGTTGTGTGTATGCGCCTTAAGATATGCAACGCCACTTTACCCATACACACACACACGCATGTATGCAAATCTCTGGTTTGGCTTTTTGCAATTGTTTTGCTGTTGGGTTTTATCACTGCATTGCAATATTTTCGCAATAATTCATAATTTATTGCACAAAACGACATGCAGCAGGCGCTGAGGATGCACAAGCACACACACACACACACAAATTGCACATACACACGCACATGCCAGCTCACATATTATATTTCTGCTTTGACCGAGTTAAAAGCGAGTGTTGGCCAGTTTATCGCATTGTTGCATGCAAATGGTCAGCCGTTTTGATTTTGTTGCCTTCGTTATTCATTTCTGCCTGCTTGTTGTTGCTAGGCAGTGCTCATGCAAGCATATTGTACATGTGTATGTGCTGCGCAATCAAGCGCTTGTCTGCCACTTGAAGATTGTTGTATACAACAAGTTTTGGCACTTTAACAGCAACAAGCAACATAGTGTGTTGCTGTTATGTATGTATGCGAGAGCATGTGTTTGTATGTATATAAGTGAATTCTTTTGTCGCCTGCGTTGTAAACCAGAAATTTGAAATATTTTACATTTACCCACGAGTGTAACAACAGCCTTGAACGGAAAGGCGTCCAAATGTAGATTTGTGTGTGCGAAAATACGATTTTTGGCCTATTTGCGTCGCACCATTGTCCGTCTGTTTGATCATTGTGTGGCTCACATGAGCTGACCGCATTTACTTATACATAGATAAGTCGTAAATGTATGCCCTACACAGTAAATATATTGGGCCAGCCTTGCCAAGGAAAATTTGAGGTAAATTAAGACATCTGCTAGTGAGCTTTTCTTACTTCAATGAAGTTGAAAAAAATTAAAACAGTTATTTCTTTCAATGGCCTTAGCAATTCCTGAGGTTGCATAGTAGGTAATCCAAAACGTCCCAAATCTATTTGAAACTGTCTGTTTAGTTTATTATATTTTTTTTTCTTGAAACATTTTTTTGTTAATTTTATTTTGTCTCTTTATTTGAACTTTTTTACTGTACTTCATTTTGTTTTATTTTAAATTTTTATTTTATTTCATTTTATTTTATTATATGCCTCTTATATAGGGTTTTGCAAACAGAGGTGTTATTTTGATATTCAAAGAAAAATGCTGTTTTTTAATATAAATGATCGGATGTTTATTTCATTATAAAGAGGAAGGTATGCCGGTAATAACATCAGGCAAATGACCACCAGGGCAATATCCTTTTCACGAAATTTTTCATAACCGAAGTGCAAGGTGGCTGCCCTCTGTCCTCCATAGCCTCACGAATTCCATCTTTGAGGTCTTGAATCGACCCCGCGCTGTTGGCGTAGACTTTCTCTTTCACGTGGCCCTAAAGAAAAAAGTCAAAAGCTGTTAAATCACAAGATCACGGTGGCCAATTGTGATCACCTCTTTGAGAGATAACACGGTCCGGAAACTTTTTACGTAAAAGGTCAATGGTTTCGTTGCTTGTGTGGCACGTAACGCCGTCTTGTTGAAAATAAACGTTGTCCGGATCAATCCATGCAATTGCGGCCATAAAAAAACGTTAATCATCTCTCTTGTTTAACACCTAACACCTGTTAGTAGAAAACCCTTTATTTTGTATTTTTTACAATTTTTGTCAATGTCATATTTTTTGATTTATTTATATAAATTTTGTTTTACTATACATTCTTTAATTTGTTTTATTTAAAATTTTAGCTCACTTTATTTCTATTTCATCTTGATTAATTTAATTTGAATTCATCGTTTTCTTGTTCATTATTTGGTTTTTATATTTAGTTATATATTTATTTTTTAATTAGTTTTTCTTTATTTTGTTATATTATTAGTTATATTTTAACATATTTCACTTGAGATTTTATATTGCTTCACTATTTGCATTTCTTTATATTTTATTCAATTTTTTTTGAAGTGAAAACTTCTTTAGAATCGTTGGGAGTGATTTGAGACTCGATGAAACGAAAAAGCGACACCAAAAAGAAGAAGAAAAAAGATATACGTATATATATGTGTGTATAGAAAATGCTTCATTACCAGGCACACAGAAGGATGGCATAAGCAAATTTAAATTTGTGAATTTATATATGTATGTATATATGCGGATATATGTATATATGTTGTGTGTATGTACATATGTGCCTCGCCGCAGCAAAACATTCGGTAAAATTTCTTAAGAAATCCAGCGCGCATTCATAGGCACAGCATTGCATGTACAGTAGGGCGGGTCGATTTAAAAATCGCTCATTGCTCTATGAAAATCGTATTCTAGGGATCAAAATAAGAAACTTTGCCGAAGGAACCATACCTCTAAAACGAATTCTGATGTCCCCCAATTTATATATATTATTATAATATTATCTATTTTTTCTCTTAAGAAATTTATTTAGTCAGAACATATGTAAATGAAAAAATTAATTTAAGTGAGTTATAGAAACGAAACTAAAATGTTCGACCCATATTGGGGGGCATCAGAAATCGTTTTAGTGGTATGGTTCCTTCGGCAAAATTTCTTATTCTGATCCCTAGAATATGATTTTCACAGAGCAATGGGCGATTTTTTTGCCTTCCCACAAATCGACCCGGCCTAATGTACAGTAACCTTGAACAGGCAGCTGCGGTTGTCGAGCATTTAGAAACATATATTTACATACATATATGGGTGCAAACATATTTACGGAGCCGCGGGCACTCGACTTGACAAAAATTGAATATTGGCAAATAATTCTACGCAAAATATTCCAATATTGACTATTTTCGAATTGTCGAGAAAATTAGCATATGGGCGGCTCGTTTTATGAATGAAAGTACTTGCTCTTAGAACTATGAGCTCGAATTTATAAATCAATTTTTTGATGATGAGTTTTTGTTGCACAGTACAATAGTTGAAACTGTTCGGCGCCGCCGCGACTGTTCAGCGCTATGGCAACTAGGATGATGGCCGCTACGCCTGCGCCTATTAATGCATTTTGTTCTTGTAGTCGCTAGGCATAGAATTTTAGCTTTGGACGACATACGCATTTACAGGAATAAAGTGAGTGGCCTCTGTGTGCGGTTGTATGCAGATGCATATGTGTATATTAATAAGCATTGCGACGCTCATAATAGCAACCGCGTGTGCTGTATTGCGTCCGTATTTTTATATTCGTAAATATTTTCATTTTTAAATATTTACCGCAATTATGCCGAAAAATAATGCAGAAAAGTGTCGTGAATTTCGACTGAAAAAATATTATAATGAACCTATAATTATCCCGCTCCTAATGCTGCTTTCGTCTCATTCTCTCTCAGTTTGTTTTACGGAAGGTTTCACTTCTATCGCGTCTAACCGTTAGACTGGTATTTTTTTATTTCAGTTTTGGTTTACCTTTTTTAATTTTCGTGGTGATTTATTCTATTTAAATCAGAATTCTACATTCAGAGCTAATTGCTGAAATTCACGCACGCGGATCCGAAGACCAAGGCTTGACTAATGCATTTCAAGGGGTAAGGGATAGTCAGAATTTTCAGAAAATTAGATTTTTTTGCATTTTCTTAAAGCATAATATCTTAAAAATATTGTGTGAAAACTTGAAGTGAATCCGACAAATACTTTCCGAGTTATTCAACAATTAACAAACGGCGCTCGGGCGCTCCGGTAACCGATAGCAAAACTTTAAATGCGTTTTTCTCAAAACTATATTTTTTGAAATGGTGATCGCTGTAACTTAAAACCCGCTTGGTAGATAGAAAAAACTCGGCATCGAAGGATTTGTTTTTTCCGAAAATTTAGATTTTTTTTAACATTTAATTGTAGGTTTTATTTTGCGAAAATCTGAATTATATATCCTGAGGCCGCCATAGTGTTAATTAAAAAAAAAGCTTCGACCAGGCGCAAGATTATATATTAATGAAAGTAATTTCTCTTTTCCGATTGATTTGAAATCAATCTCCAAGGACTTGTGATGATCACTGCAAGGGACTTCCGGATAAATGGGCTCCACACAAACAGCGATAACTTTTACAATTCTTATTTTTTTTTTCATTTGAAATTTTGCTAAAGTTAAGTCAAAACATGATTTACTAATGCTATGTTTTTATTTTTGCAAAATTTTTTTTTTTTAATTTTATTACTATTTGCAATCTAGTTAGCAAAACTAATAAGCAATTCATTTTATATATATATAATTAAATTAAAACATCTCAAGTAAAGACAAAATTTTATGAAAAGAGATCATGCGCTTTCGTCCTTTTTAATCTTCTCGTGAGGTCTTCAGTTACAAGTAGTTTGGCTGGTTCATCATTGATGTGCTGCTGAAGTCTCTCTTTATGTTTATTTGCGAATTTTTTTATGATATCCGTAATGGTGTCTATATTAAGATCCTTATGTAGATTGCAATTACGAATGTACCTCGGCGTTCTAACGATGTCGCGTAATACTTTATTTTGGAATCGTGGAATGATGCTTTTGTGGCTTTCACTGGTGTAGCCCCAGAGCTGTGTGCCATATGACCACACTGGTTTCAGTATTTGGTTGTATAAAAGTATTTTGTTATAAATAGATAGTTTAGAATGTCGGCCTAACAGCCAATACATTTTCTTGTATTTAAGAATTAACTCCTCGGGTTTTTTCTTGACATGTGCTTTCCATCTCAGCTTAGCATCTAAGGTCATTCCTAGATAATTGGCCGTATTTGCATGCGGTATTGCCGTATTATTGATAAATATTGGTTTATAATTTATATTTCTATTAGTGAAGTCAACATGCACAGACTTGGTTTCGTTTAACTTGACACGCCATTTTTTGGTCCAATTTTGAATTGCATTTACTGATGCTTGTAACTTCTGAATTGCTTCTAAGTGTTTTTCATCAGTTGCTAATACTGCAGTATCATCGGCAAATGTTGCAGGTGTTGTATTGCTGCATGTCGGTATATCGTTAGTATACAAGGGATACAAAACTGGCCCGAGTACACTGACTTGCGGCACACCTGCATTAATATCTTTCAGTTCTGAATAGACATCTGCTTCCTTTATTCTAAAGTATTTGCTCGTTAAGTAGGATTTCAAAATGTTTGAGTACTGGATTGGTAGAACTGCTTGAAGTTTATGGATTAGTCCTTTTGCAAAATGAAAATCATGATTTTTTCGTGCCATTTACTACACTTAGTTAATATATACATATTTGATACACTTCATTTTGTTGTATTCGGTTTTATTAAAACAAAAATTGTTCTTGTTTATTGGACTTCTCTCTTCTTAATTTTTTCTGATATTTCTTTTATCTCAATTTATTTATTTTTGTTTTAGTTCAAGTTAATTTTCATTTATTCACTTAATCTCATTTCATACCGCTTCGTTAAATTTGCATTCCATTTCATTCCGTTTCATTGAATTTTTTAAATTTCATTTTGCGTTTTGACCTTCCTTCATTGTTTTCCTATTTATTCCAATCAATTTGGTGTCCACATCGTCCCATTTCTTGTATTGTAATTTCATTCGGCCTCATTTTTGTTCACTTCATTCCATTTTGTGCCGGTCAATTCCATTCTATTCCTTGTCATTTTATAAGATTTTATTTCATCAGCTGCATCTAAGTAATTCCATTTCGCCTTTTTAATTTCTTTCTCAATCTTTGCATCACTCAATTTATAAAAAAAGAAGACTGTTTACATTTTTTCTTCATTCATTAGGAAATATAATAAATACTTAACTCAATCAAAAGACGAGACAGGTGAACCGGGCAAATGACCTGTGGAATATTTAATTTTGACTCAAGGACTCACTTTTGGCAAATTGAGAGTGCTCAGCGGTTCTTTGTTGAATTATAAAATGACTTTTTGATAGAAAATAATTCGCAAAACGTAAAAGGCTATTGGAAGAAGAAAAACCGTAAAAAATAGGCACAGAAGCAAACTGAATAAATGTGTAAAAAGTAAAGCTCTCAAGCAGCGCATATAAACGACTGAAGGAAAAAATTTTGTTAGTTAAAACTATATTTTTATTGCTTGGTAAGTCAAAGTTTCCCCACCCGTTTCCTTGCAAAAAATTACTTTTTCCTACGATTGCTTCAAAACAACTTGCAACCTCTTCCGCTCCGCCTAATGTGCATTCACTTCCTGTCGCTTTAGAAAGCCAATGCTGCCTTCTCTTCACCTCTTTCTCTTCACTTCGTTTGCAATTCACTCAGAATCAAAATTTATTGCGTTTTTATTGAGACACCATTTATTGGCAATTTGGAATTGTTGCCAGAAATTGCGCTCGCGAAACTTGCTTGCCTGTTTGAAATAAGCCAATAGACTCGCTGTCGTCATCGTAGCTGTTCATTTTAACGTTGCGGCTACAAGAAGTGACTTAAGGCAATCAAAAAATTGGAAAAAACAAAGCCATTTGTGGTTCCAAAGCGTATTTTTATCGTAGTTTCAATTCGTTGGCAAAAATCGGTTGCGCCTAAAAGGCGGCCAGGCACTTCGTGTTCACAAAATGCCGTTTTCATAAGTGCAGTTAAAACTTAAAAAGTTTGTATAAGTAAAAAAATTCATAAGATTTTTATTTTCGCAATAGTACGTGTTTTTTATGCTTTTTTAATAGAAAATAGTCAAAGAATGCCTTTGATTTTCAGGCTCAAAATGATTTGAAAGAAAAACTAAAAAAAATATTCAGGCAGTTTAAAGGGGTTCTGTATCTGGTGAATGACTATTAAAAGTGTAATGGAGTCCATAAGCATCCACCAGCTGCTTGTATGTTATTGTTGTTGTTGTAACAAGCTTGTCTGTTGTTAATGATTATGCTGCTAGTGCTTCTTCCTTTATTGACCGCCACGCAGGCTGCTATTTAGAGAATGGGGTTCAACTTGACTTAAACGATCTACTCTCAATACATAAAAAATAAATAAATAAATATTTTTATTAAAAGCACATTCTCATAAAAGGCCGTTTAAATTCTAAAATCCGGAAAGAATGCGCAATATCCAATTCGGTATTCAAATTAGATGCCTTCACTAAAGAAAATAGTGCGGTATTATTTTGTGGAAGATATGCAACCCTCGATTTCGTTTAGTTTAAGCTTTATTGCCACTCTGGGCAATATAAAATAATAAAACTAATTTTTCCTAATAGCGCTTCGAAATCGACAGGCAAAGGCAAGCTTCTGAGTATATTTCAGCCAAGAAGAAGCTTCTCATAAATACCACTAGTGATTTTGTTCAGTATAAATGGTATTAAGCAGATGATGGTCTCAGGGATAAATTTCGTTTAAGTGAAATCTCAGACTACAGTGTCCAGTTAGAAGTCTTAAGTCTACTCTGCTGAGTGAAAGTAGCTTATCAGAAATTATCGGGGTTAGAAATTGTTTTGCTATCGCTAGCTAATAGAATCGGCTGTGTTCAACGAACTTCTTCTCCTCCCACCTCCTCAGAAGTTCGTTGATGAGGCCCTTTGCAAGTCCACCGAAAGGCTTAGGACCACTATTTCATTTCCCTTATGCCATTTGTGTCCAGGAACCCAGCTTAATAATAATCTGCTGCAGTTCCTTAACATATTGAGAGGATTCGAGGTAGTCATATACCATTTTTGAGGTGATTGCAGTTAATAGAAGGACTTTGAAAATCGCCTGACTATCTGAAAATATATAAATGTGGATTCCTCTTCTTTTTCTGCAGATACATTCCCTCACACATATCTCAATGGCATGAATTTCTGTCTGGAAGATTGTTGTACGAGACACATTTCACAATTTTATGAGTATATCACAGGATAGTTTATATTTTTTTTGTACATTAATTTTTTGGGTTTGTTTTAGTTCTGTCAGAAAAAAGGAAAAAGCTTACAAAACTGTGTATGAAGCCTTAAAAACGGTGCACAAGTTTTTACAAAAAATATTTTCCATAGTTTTTTATATATTATATTTTTTATATTCCCATGAAATACAAAATATTTTACATACAATATTTTGTCGGTGAAATATTTTATTTTGAAGAAAAATTTAGTTTGTTATGCAGTGTAGTTTGGAATACAAAAAACTGTACCTCACAATATTCATACAAATCTCGGTATATAGTAGATATTACAGGAATAAATTTTAAAGCTTAGGGTGTATAATGCGATGTCTTAACCTCCTAACGGTACCCTCTTTTCCGAACCTTACTATTTTTTCATGTTGAAATGAGTTACTTTTACCCAAAAATATATAATAAACTATAAGATGTACACTTAGAGAAATAAATAAATAGTTGGCGCGTAAACATCTGTCCTTCTCCTCTTATTTCTGGCATGCGTCTACAGTTTTAAGCCGACTCGGAACGGCAAATTGATTTTTATGAAGAGCTTTTTCATAGCAGAAATACACTCGGATGTTTGCGATTTTCTACCGAGGGGCGCTCGCTATTAAAAACAACTGTTTCTATAATTTTGGTGTTTCATGCGTGGAGATTTGAGCGGCAGTCACGCGCCAACCCATTTGGTTACGGCGCCTGAAGATGTACACTTATCTCACATTTAAATGACATCCGGAGATTCATCGTAAGATTTTCAACAAATGCTGAAAGACAAACTGACAAGATGACTATGACCTTTATAAAAGAAAGAATTCTTGGTTACACGTAGTTTATTTTTTTCGCTTATTCTTTGCTCTATTCAGCAGATCTTTGTAACAGATCATTTTTGCCAAGCAAATGTTTCATTACTTAAGCGGCTATCTACGTAGCCACATACAGAAAAGCGCCTTTGTGACAAATACTTTTACTTTCTAAATCTCGTTAGAGTGAAGAGTAAAAGCAAATAGCAGCAAAACCAACATTTGTGTGCATATGTACATATTTTCTATCTCTCATGCGAGTACGCAGCTCTGCACATGTGCATGTGTATGTGTCTCCCACCTGTGAATATTCCAAGGCGAGCAGATGCTACTGATGGTTAGTTCAAAAATTTATACTCGTAGCAGCTACTTAACGCCTCACCAATTTATGTTGTCGCACTCACGGGGTGTGATCAAGAAGGAAGGAGTTAACAAGCGCATAGTAAATAATTGTCAAATGGGCGTAGAAAAAAGCTGAGGAATGTAAAGAATGGGTCACATGAGCCAACAGGCGACAGCAGCGCGGACGGCAACAAATGGGCAGCAATTTAATGGGGTGTCATTTATAAGAAGAGGAAATCGCAAGGAAAGGAGTAGTGGGTTTTGTTATTGTTGGAGCAGTTAAAAGTCAAAGCAAAGATATCTATAAAACGTACGAATGTATGCAAAGAAAGCTATGTATTCGCTGCTAAGTATGCGAGTGTGTTAGTGCATGTGTGGCTGTTAGCTGACAGAGGTTAGCATAACTGAAGGCGCACGCTGGAATAAGACGAGAGCGCATGTGTGCATATATGATGCTGTATGTGCGGGTGTTTATGTATTACTCACATGCACACATGCACACGCACGCTTACTTATTTACACACACTTGCAAATGAGTTTGTGAGATTCGAGCAATAAGTGGCGTTGGCCATAAAAATGGCTTAAAATGATCATCATAAACGTTGAGTGAGCAAATATTGCAATAAAAATAAATGACTGAAGGACGTCGTAAAATATTTATACGTGATGCTGTGAGCACGGCAGTGACGGCAGCAACATTTTGCCGCATATTGTGTGTGCGAGCACCGAGAGTAAGGCAAGAGAAAGTTGAAGCTGAAGCGGTTACAACAGCGGTGGTGTGGGCTGAAAGTAGTAACAAGGCACTGGCAAGTTACCCGTTGGACGAAGTGCCGGATGACTTCTCTTTGCTTTGTGGTGCGTGCTGTAACTGTGTGAAAAGCACCTCAAGGCAACAAAGTGGCAAAAAGTCAGATGGTCAAAAATTTGTAGAGGGATGTGTGATGAGCTTCAAGGCCTGTGTATATAAAACGTTTCATGTGAATTTTTTTTCTACTTTTATACTAACAGGTTCCCATAGGACCATATATGCGTATATATATATATATAAACTATGTGCATAAATAGGCGCATATATCTTTTGCTAGCTGACACGCCGAGCATCTACTCCAAATCATATTATCCGTCCTGGTAAGGCAATACAAATTTAGGAATGCGAAACTGAAAATTTTTTTTTGCCCTCTTTTATTTTTTTTTGTCTTTCAGTTTTTTCGTTTTTTTTATTACATTTTTCTTTCGGATGTGTTTTAATGAATAAATACATTTTTCGAAGGTTCTCAATAAATTTTGTTTTATTTTATTTTTTTTTAAAAAGGTTCGAAAACAATTTGTTTTGTTTTGTTTTGCTTTTTGTGTTTTATTTTTTAATTTTTTTGTCTTTTTTTATAACTTTTTTAATTTTTTTTGAGAAGTTTTTTCATAAACAGAAAAGTTTTCTTTCGAAGATTTTTGATAAATAAATAAGTAAATCTTTCGGAAATGCGCAGTTTGGACTACTCCGGGAAAATAATTTACACAGAAACCCGGAACCAATAAACGAACTGAAGTCACGCGCATGCCCAATCAACTACGGCGATCAATAACAGGGTTAGTCACGAGACCTAAAATGCACCTCATCCACAATTTTGGTGTTGATTTCTACCTAAGAACTTCTTTCCTCCATTCCAAATTTTATTATATGTATATATAAAATTGACACCCTTTGTTGATATTTGGCCCAGCTTCTCCTTCTGTTTGTGGCAAGCGTCTTGATGTTTTTCCCATAAATACCGTGTAGCTGAAAACAAAGGGTTGGATCTTCTCAAGGATTATAAGAAACAGAACACATGAATCCTAATAAATAGATTAACTTCCCCTCTATTTTAAATCATTATTTCTAAAAGCTTAGCATTATTGGTGCAAGGCCCTGAAAACAACCTCAACCTATTTGAGCCACAATCTCTATGCATCTGACTCTACAATAAAAGCCGCCGTCGTAGTAAATTTGTTGTATATCATCAAGCCTCCAAATGTGTATTCATAATAGAGAAATTTGTCAGAAAATTTTCACATTCTTAGCCCTAATTTGATGCCCAGTTATAATTTTTTTTATGACAATAACAATAAATGGCCTACATAAATTGTAAGGCTGCGCCACTAAAAAGGGTGAAACAAAAATAATAAAAAAGTTATGTGATATAACTATAAATAGTCGTCTAATAATAGTTGCCTAATTTACCTGAGTTACACAAATACCTCCACCCTATTCCCTTCTGTCATTCATATATAGAAAGCGGAAAGTTTTATAACGACCTTTCCACTTCGTCAACGCAATTCACTTCTTTCATTGCAACTATTTTTTATTACGCATTTTTTTCTTCTTATTATTTTTTATACCCATTTTATGTGTTCATTGGCTTTTTACTCCCGTGTGACAGGCAATGATTTTTTGTGTTTGCCTTTCGCATAGCAAACATTCCGGGGGTATTGAACAAAAATTATGCCTCAATATTCCTTTGTGGGTGTGCATAAAAATATTTTTACATGTAAGTGTATTAAGTACCAACCGCACACGAGTAGCTCAAGGGTGTATGCTGTTGCTTGCAAGAAAAATGAGACTCGCCAGAGGTACCAAAGGAAATTTGGTTTCACCTGAAGTTTAGTTTGTAAGTACTTGCACCTTTCCAAAATGCGAATTATATACTTAAAAAAATTTAGTTATTATTTTTTCCAATTTTTTTTCTCATTTTATAATTCAATCAAGTCATAAAAAATTTATGTTTGAGCTGTGCTCTAATATAACATGAATTGCTATGCTGGTTAGAAGCAATTATGTTTTCGCCCAACTTTTTGACCAGCATTTTTTTCATATCGTAGCACATGGAAGCTTTTGCTATCCCTAAAAACTTCATTTGAAAAGCTCCTAAACTGTTCCCTCTGCTGTACAATTGCAGCCATTTGTGTTTGCATAAATTACAACAGATGCCGTTACATGTAACAAGCGCGCACCTCCAACATTCTTGGGGATAAATTCCCTACAGCTCTGATGTGTGCAATAAAAACAAAAAATGTTTGCATTGCTTTGCTGTAAACGACCTAAAACGGATTGGCTTGGTTTTACTCGTATGCTCCCATTTTACTGCTGCTAAATTCCAACACAATTCAAAATCATTCGCGTTCGTATGGGAGCCAACAGCGTAATAAGCCGACAGTGCGGTCGCTGCAACCCCTGTTAGGCATGCGATGCTCAACAGAAAAGGATTGGCAAGGCAGCGCAGAAAAAGGAATGAGCGAAAAAAGCGAGAGAGAGAGAGCGCTTACTTGAGAGTAAACATTAGCGCCATATTGAGAGGATGCAAAGAAGTACTGAATGTTTCGTTAACTTTATCTTCTGCTTAACAGATAACGATTAGAGTTTGAATTTTGCATTTTAGCAGCTGTTATGGAGAAGCTGTTATGTTATGATTAGCATAAATGTTATTTGCAGTGGTTATGCGGAAGTGAATGTTGAAGTAGGGGTTGGTAAAAGCTTCGTTAAATTAGCAACTGCTTATCTGAGTAATAGGGGTGAGCGTTGTAAATTTCAGCGAAATAAATTGAAATCTCGCTTAAGTGTAGGCAACACAACTGTTAGCGGTTTAGCTGCTGGAAATCTGTTGAAGTAACAGGAATGTAAATGTGGGTTCATAAGCCAGTTGGTTGGTGAAGTATTGTTAAGAAAAGAGCGCTCAATAGATTTTTAGATCGAAGTGCATATTAAATTAATTTAAAGACATATTTTACTAATAATTTAAATCATATTTTTCAGTTATTAGCGAGCAGTATTTAAAACAGCATAACATATTTTACTATGTATTTACATTAATGTTAATTTATTAGAGGCATATTTTCTAGGTAATTCCTTTTGTTAAGTTACCCCAATTTGGGGAATATTTTGCACGAACTTTATAGTTCTGAATTTATCAGATAAAAAGTTCAAAGTTTAAATTTAGTAAAGCCTTGGAAATTAGTTTATGATGAAGAGAACTAAATACGTTACTTTGAAATTTTTCATCGATACCAACCAAATACTGTTCGTTCATCAATATTCCCAAAACTGTTCTCAGAATTTTTTTATGCATCTACAACAACAAAAACTTAATATTTCTTTGCCATGGCAAAGCTTTTCATAAGAAGCAATGTCTGATAGAAGTAAACAAATTTAAAACCACAGCTTTGCATTTTCAGCTTCGACAAACATATTTTCAGGTACAGTGAGATCAATTTCGACAAATAATTAATAGCAAAAACATAATTAGTTGTTTTGTTTTTAAACCAGCTTTGAGCTCACAAAATAAAAAAAACGGAAACTGAATATTTGGAGACCTTTAAAATAGTTTGAATCAGATAAAAATAAAAATAAATACAAAATTGCGGATCACCAAACTTTAAAAGGTGCATTAAATGACCTAGATGAAGGAAATATTGAAATACTATTAAACATATTAATATTAAAATGTTATTCTTATCCACACAAAGTCGCGGCAGAATAATCTAAAATTTGTAAGCATCTTGATTTTTGCTATTAGGAAACTTGTACATTATCTTAGGCTTCAAAACAGCCCCTTTGCACAGATAGAAAGCTTCCAAGCGAGCTTTCAAGATAACAGTGGCATTAAAAGCTTCTGAACGAGCTTTTAGGAACCCGCATATGGCTTACAGAACTTATGCTAGGAAACTCGGCAACACTGTCAACATTTTGTAGGAGCTTCCGGGCGCCTATGCACCTAAAAGCATACCACTTCTAACATTCTGTTGTTAGCCTTTCCCTGTTTCGCCGCAGTTCCACATATCTTTTAAGCACTCATAAGTCGATGGTGCCTGAAGATTCTGCATTGAAGTTAGGTCAAGCAAAGGGAGATAATTCAGCTACTGTGGGCAGAATATATAGGCAACAGTGCCGCTGATTGCGCTTGCCACTGAATGTTGACTTCTACGACATCATTAAAATAGCGACAGAAAGCTTTGTGGGCCTTTTGAATTGAGTAACTAAATATATAAATATTATTATAAAGTATAGCGAATTGCAAAGCAAATAAAAATATTTGTACTGCTCCTGCTAATAATCTCTGTTATTGATGCACGACTGTTAACTTTCACAGTGCTGTTAAAGTCACAGTCGTTCAAAGCGAAATTCCGTTGAACTTTTCATACTAGACTAGATTATTTGCTGAAAGATGAATGCTAAGATGAGATATTTATTGGGTTAAATTACAGTTTAGCTAAATTTTTGAAACAATTAATATTGTAAAGGTAAATTATAGTCGGTGCACTTTTCATTTTATTACAATAAAATCATTTTTTTCTTTTTTCTAATAAATTGTTCTCAATTCGGACGCATTTAGCTTTTTTACTTCTAAAGTAGAGTTTCTTTTTTTGACTCTATACTTCCGTGCATTCTGTGCAATTTAGTTGATCTTTGTGTGAAACCAGCAACCACTCACCTTAAAGCTTTACTACTTCAAAGGTGTTTAACAAGAAGTGTTATGGTGACAAAGGGCTGCGTATCGGGGATACACTACAGTGAATGCTACAAGCTCAGTTCACTTTAAAAAGAGACAGTAATGAGGTAATCTCCATCGTCAAAACACAAATATCGTCAGGTCATCAGCAAAGCTAAGGAGCAAATGAAGATACAATATTGATTAAAATATATTTATTAAACTACTAAACTAAGTGTAATTAATTGGCTAGAACCTGCTGAAATGTGCGCAAAAGCATTATTTATTTGTTAACTACCTTATGACTGCAAGGCTTTTTCTTAGTAATTTTTAAAATTTTTCTAATTTTTTTTTATTTCTTTTAATATTTTATTTAAAAAGTTTTTTAATTGAACTATAAAAATTTTTGAAATAAAAATAAAAATAAATTTTTTATAAATTGTAAATAAAAATAAAATAAGATAAAGATTAAAAAAATTAAAAAATTTTAAACGAAAATTAAATGAAATAAAACAAAAATTTATTTTTGAAATAAAAAACAAATAATTTTTTTATAAATTGTAAATAAAAATAAAATGAGATAAAAATAAAAAAATTTAAAAATTTCAAACTTAAATAGAATAAAAAAAATGTATTTAAAAAAAATTTAAATATTTTTATATTCGAAATAAAAAAATATTAAAAAAAAAAAAAAATTATTTTATTTTTTATAAATTTTTATAAGTTTAGATTCTTTATGTAATTTTTTAAAAGTAATTTTTTTTTTATTTAACATTTTTTTAGTTTTTTTTTAAATTTATTTCTAATTTATTACTATATCTTATTTTATTTAAATTTCATAATAAATAATTTTTTTTTGTAATATTTTTATATTCAAATTTTCTATTTTCTGAATTCAATTTTGTTTGCACTGATTTTATTTGTAAATATTTTTTTTTTATTTAACTATACAAGTGAAACTTAAAATTTATTTGAAAAAAAAAATGTCGAGAATGCTGCAACGACTGTTGTTGGTGGCATTAAGCTCGCCGCTTTATGAGCAATTTCTGAAAAACCAAGCATACTTTTCAGCACACTGAGCAAAGCAACTTACAGAGCGTAGAGCATTTATACCTCTGCTGTAAGTAATGAGAGCAATAAGGCTGCCGACTCAGCTGGGCCTATTGCTGTTGAAATGAGAACACGGAAGCTTATGATAAAGATTTTCAACACATAAACACGACGGCAATGGCGATGATGATGGCGATGGGCACACAACGACCGACCATAACGAAGACGACCCGGCAACGAAGTTTTCAAAGTGCTCGAAGTGGCAAATGGCAGCAGCAACAGCTGCAATAATCGGCTGCTTAACTGCAGTTGACGGCGCTGCCTGTTGTTTGCTGCTTTCTGCTCACTGTGCCACAGTGCGCTGCCACATTTCAATTGCCATTAAGGCTGCTTTTACAGCCGCTGCTCTGAATGCTGCGCAGTTGCTGCTGCCGCTTGCATTGCCCATTTGCAAAAGGCTTTATATGTTTGCAAAAAACGATGCACGAAGCGCAACAATGAGCTGAATCGCTGTCGGTGCCACCATCACTGCTCCTGCCATTGCCGCCATTCTGTTGCTGTTGGTGTAGTTGCTGAGTTTACTTTTTGCCTGCAAATTTTCTCATTCGTTGTTTTCCCTCACGCATCGTATTGTTGTTTTTGCTGTTGCTGTTGCTCCAAACGTTTTATGCTGTCGTTGGTTTTTCACTCTGTTCGCATTTTATTTGAAATGTTCGCCGCCGCCGTCGCATCGTGTGCGCATCCTTTACACCGATAAACCAATCCAAAGGTAATGGCAATCGTGTTTGTATATATAAACGTGTGCGCGCGAGTGTGTGTGAGTGAATATGTGCTTGTTTGTGAAGAAAAGTTTATTCAACATTTGTTTGTTGCTTGCTTACATTTGTCTGCTCATGCTGTTGCTGCTACCGGCCGTTATTACTTTGCGTCCACTTTTGTTTCTGCTTCGGCGTCTGCTGTCTCTGCCTCAGTCTCAGCTTCAGCGTCCGTTTCGGCCGCTGTTGCTTGTTCTTATTCTTCTTCATTTGGCGATTTTTGCGTTTCTACGCTCTACCCTACCATAAGCAATCAAGTTAAAAGCCAAAGAACAAGCCAGCTAGTGAGCCGAGTCGGTCGCTTGCATACTTTTAGGCGCAAATGCAGTACAATGTCGTGTGTGTATGCGTGAGCAAGCGTGTTGAACGTAACGTCGCGCTGTGCAATAAGCCGTGAAGTAACGTGAGCAGTTTGCAAAAAAAAATTAAACAACGAAACTCAGCTACGAAAAATTTAAAAAAAATTTTTATAAAAAATTTGCAATAATAAATATTTTTTTTTTTACAAATTTGACAATTATCGTTTATGTGTGGGCATGCTAAACAGGTAGTGGTGCGCGTGTCTATGTTTGTGTGTGTGCGACATGCAGCTGGCGGCAACCGATCAGCTGTGCACACATACGCTGGCCCACAGGCGTTAACTGACCTTAAGTTAATATTTTTTTTGTTTTGCCATGTGCCGGCTTTAATTATTGGTGTTGATAGAAAATAAGTGCTACTGATTTTGTAAAATAAAGAAAGGAAGTCGAAATAAATGAAGACAGATGAGTGTTGAAAAGAAAAAAATGTATTCAGAAACTGTATATAAAATTTTGAAAAACAGTTGGCCACTTAATCCGAAATGGTGAAAAATAATATTATGAAAAATTATTGAATACAAATAAAATAAGTATAATAAAATATCACTATGTGAATACAAAGTCGAAAATAACCAGCCCACAGCTACAGGTTAGACGTTACTCATACGACTTGGTGTACCATCGAGTGAAGTACGCATTATATTTATCTAACTGTTGGAAACTCATCAAAAGTGTGGGCAAAAAAACATTATTTCAATAAATTGTTACTACGTTTCAATAAATTTTTAATTAACTGTATAATTACGAAAAAATGTTTTAGTTCTTAACTCTTATTTGGAAAGAATTGTGGGACAAATGCGCTACCGAGCTAAAAACAAGTGCATTCCTTTAAAACAAAAATGCCTATAATAATGAAATTCTATGACGGCCTTTGGCAAAATTTTTGAGTATATTGCAAATGCTCACAAAACCATCGCGTCGAAAAGCCTGAGTGCGCGTAGTTTTTATGACACCAAATATTTTCATAAATCTCGTATGGGATTTTTTTGCATTTTATCAAACAATATTTATTCAACAATAAAATACAAAAACAAACTGAATAACTTTAAAATAATGCTCATATCGTTTGGCTTTTATCCTCTTACGAATTCCTTTTTGCTGCTTACCCTTTGCGCGAATGGACGAATTTAATTACCCCTAACCTCTTTTATGTTTGGCGGCAAACGTATATCCCAGGAGGAGGAGGAACTCATCCAAACACCCAAGAAAGAGTTTAAATGCCAATTATATACATACATACTCTACCCTTTAGTTTTTTCCACTTTATTTCTCAAAAAAGTATTTTTAATTCAAAAAAGAATTTTTAATTCAGAAATGTGTTTTTAATTCAAAAAATTTTTTTTTAACTCTCTTTATTTTTAGAAAAAATGATTTTAAATTTTTTTTTAGTTTAAAAAGTTTTTTTATATTTGTTTTTTAGTTTTTTTTTTAATTCAAACATTTTTTTAGTTCAAAAAGTATTTATTAAAAATTTTTTTTCTATTTTGTTTTTGTAGCTTAACTATAAAAAGTAATAGTATTTTTTGTAATAATTAATAAAAATTTTGTTTTCCACAGTTTTTATTACTTCAAATAAAAGAGAAGTCAATGCTGAAGAGAACAAGCCATAGTCCATCCCAAAAGCCTCATAAGTTTTTATTTTTCCATTTTTCATAAAAAAAAGTCGGGAAAATGAGTCTCAAATTTGTAGTCTAGCCATTCAGACTCTCGTAACTACCCAATCCTATATTTGTGGCTGTTATTTTTGCGCAAGCTTTCTGAAAATTATACTGTGTAACTTTGTAAGAAAAAAATTGATTTTTCTGAATTTCAAAACTGAAGCTGGAATATCTTGATAAGCTGAATGTATTAGGCTAGAGTATTCTAGTAGGTTTCAGCGGGCACAGGAGGTACTTGAAATGAAATGGCAGATAAATTAGGCAGGAAAAGGACGTCTTTCCCGTTTACTCCTCTTCCCTTACTCAGGAAGCAGAGTAAAAACAGAAAGATCATACTGAGACAATCTACCGGTTTATCGCCATCAAAATCAGTGAAAAATAGCTTTAACATAAACCATAAAATAAGAATATTTTTATAATCATCACATAAATTCTAACAGCGCACTGATGCATAAGTGGAACACTTTAAAAAGGACAACCATTAAAATTTATAAAGAAAGCTAGGCTCAGAGAAGTGTTTAGTCCGCCCTTAGTAATAGAAATAAAGTATATACTTATAATATATACAATTAGGTATTGAGCTTTTCTTCCAATTTGTGGTATGCTCCATGCTATTGTCTTACTAAAGAAAAGACTTAAAGTTTTATCTCTTCCTAGAATCGCAGCTCGTTTTTATGAAAAGTTTTCTTATCATTTGATGTTTCATGTCAAAAATTTGCGTTGAACTCAAATGAATGTTACAAAGACTACCAAGGCAATCAAACTTTTTTGAAAGGTGGTTTGCTTCTGAAAAAATGTATACTTTTCGATAGTTTAGATTAGATTATGGTCGTAGTTCGTCTGTACGACCAACTCAATTAAACCTCGCAGATTCATCGTGATACCACTGTGCGACACGGGACCCTTATTTATTTTTCTTTGCGGAATCATTTCGTGGCTCTTGTGAAGCGCAGGATTGGTCACATCCCGCGCCAGACAGTTTAGTAAGACCATCGGAAAAATATTTTGCTCTTTGTATAAAAAAATACTAGATTTTCTAAAGCAGATCATACCGCTTGAGTCTTCGAGAGAATTTCGTCAAAAATGCACTGCAGAAAATTCGACTACTACCGCATTATCTAGGACTAGTCACCGTTTGTAATCCATAAACACTCACCACTCCCCCACCCCTTCCCTTCCTCCCCCTTTTATGTCCTTCAATGGTATCACAAAGGACGAACCAAACTATTTCGTCCAAGTGGGCCCTACTCTCTGGGCAACCATCATAACCTAACCTCATCTAACCGCATTATCCGGGATTGGCTCAAGATATTGTTTTGAGAATATCTTTTCAAGACAATTAAGGAGTTCGAAACAGAACCACTGCACGCTTGGAAGGATATTCTCGAGATCGATTTCTATTAGTGCTACGTCGCTTGGAAACCCAATGTCAAATATTTATTGCGCTTAGCGGTGGGAAAGGAGTCACTGAAGTAGAATTGTGTGTGTGTGTTTTCTTGCCACAGATTTAGTTGACACAGATTTAGAGTAACAAATAAAAATTTAAAAAATAAAAGCTTCAAAACTAAAAAAGTACGCAAATGCCCCAAATATTTTGATCGCAATCCCTAAATGTATTAACAAATATTTAACAGTGAAGGAGTGAAAAAATATATGAAATTTAACAGAAAAATGGATTTCGATTTAATGCAAGCAACAGAGAAATAATTTGGCAGCCTGAAGCGTCTCAAATAACAGTGAAATCACTAAAAGGTCAATAGTTTAAATTAAGGCAACAAGCGCGTGCACAACAACAACAACGAAACATACAATAAATATATAAATAACTAGCAACTGAATTAGCAAAACAAAAACATGTTGCAACAACACGTGCCGTAAAAGCAAGTAAATTGCCACAGACGCAAAAACAGGAAAAAAGTGCAAAAACAACAGAGATAAAATTTGAGGCAGTCAGCAAAATTTAAACCACTAACAAGTAGCAACATGCCATAAAAAAAAAACGAAAACAAAAAAACAAACAACGAAATAAGCAGCAAAAACAAAAAGTGAAAGAGCGAACAGTTTTAGCAATAATAAAAATAACAACAACAACACCACAAAGTTATTGCCTCACTGCGTCAGCTGCCACACCCACTAATTCCAGCCATCGCCGGCAGCAAATGCATGTCAGCAACACGAAAACAATTCCAACATACAAGTTGCAACAACAACAACTATAGCAGAAAGCCACAATAGTTCGAATAAGTGCGCTGATGCAGTGGCAATTTAAGTTGCAACGGTATTCGGGCAACAAATTTACGTAGAGCAACACTTAACAACAATAATAATAATAACAAAAATAACAACTATATTTATAATAGCAACAAAACACTGCACTACAAAGAAAATTTGCTGCCAACTAGACGAGTTAGCCACTTTCTTGCCCCGCTGCTCGTTTGTCATGCTTGTATTTATTCTTGAGTGGGCGTGTATATACGCATGCAACAAGCGTATGTATATGTGAGTATGGAGTAGTGATTAGATAGTTCTGCAGGCCAACAAAAGCATCGATAAAGTTTTAAGCTGTACGATTTGTTTGATTGTTGCTCCTACTGCCGCCACTGCCATTGTGCTGCTCCTACTCCTAGCGGCATACGAAGCCGTCCACCAACGTCAAGTCAACAAAACACCTGAGTGTATTGTTGTTTTTGGTATTGTAGTTTATTTGCAGCTTGTTGACGTGCATTGTCGCCCGCGGCTGCTGCCTGACTGCCGACTCTTTACCCTCGAACAAATTGCACAGCCAGCACAACTTTAGCTGTCAACTGCCAGCAAACAACAACAACACCAGCAATTGCATGCATCATCTAAATCAACAGCAGCAGAGGTGAAGGCAAAAACAAAAGTAGTGCAACAACAAAAGCGGAAACTGCCTTCGACATTTCTCTCAACTGCGTTTAGCTGTACGCGCGTGTGTGCGTGCGCGTATGGTAATTAAATGCCTTCATGCGAGATAAATGTACCATGAAATTGATTGTCCAAAAGGTGAGTACGTTTGTATGTATGTTTGCCAGTAGCTATCGCAAGCGCCTGGAGAAATCTCTAGAGTTGCAAAAGTGACAGGTGGCTGACTAGGCCGGGCAATGAACTGGAATGGACGTGCGGCATCCATTGAGTATTTGACCTATAAAAAATTCTGCGCCTAATCTCTGAAAGTAGTATTCCGAGATTACTCTTCATTGGCTACAATGGGGTATTCATTCGATAATTTCAAATCACTTCTTCGGAAATATTAAAACTTATAAAGCCTTGATTAGCTCAAAGAGGCTCAGAAGGAGTATCTTCTTTGTGCCACCAAAACACATATGAAAGAAGAAAAAAAGAGAGAGAAATTGGTAAATGAGAAAGAAAAAGTAATGACTTATTATTGTTGTAGCAGCATAAACATTCCCCATACATATACGGGGAGTGGTGCTGAAGTGACAGTCCTTGGCCGGATATAAATCCGGGCCGTTCCGGTTACGTAGGACCGACTGACGTGGGAACGATAAAATATTAATTATGCAAACTCTTAAATAGCATTTAATATCGCTTTTTGATACCAAAGAAGGCTCATTTAAGTTAAACGAGCCAATAAGTCTGAATCTCAGTATAGGAATTCTACCTCAAGCTTCTCTATGCAGCTATCGTAGAAAGGAACTGAGGTTATGCTGACAGTTTTCGTACCGTTTTCCGTTTAAGATTCCCACCAGAAGCCAACCACAAGATGCTTCCTTTAGGTAAGAGGCTCTCGATTTCCGCAATGTGCCTCCTGCTAAAATACAAATTGCCTGATGCCCTTTAATTCTTTTGCAACTACGAATCTCTCTGCAGACAGAGAACCCTTTTCTGCCTTCCCACATTCAGTGTATTATTTGCCTGCACTTGTCACTTGTCGGCTGCCGTAGCCGAATAGGTAGGTACATGACTACCATTCGGACTACCATAGGCCCGAATTTCCCTGCGTGAAACACCAAAATGAAGAAAATCATTTTTGGAATAGCGTTCGCCTCTCGGTAGGCAATGGGAAATCTTCGAGTGTATTTTTGCCCTGAAAGAGCTCTTCATAAAATATAATCTTTGCCAAACATCACACCAGATTACAGGTTTGTATGTTTCCTCAGCCTTAAGTGCAACGGTGGGCTTGACAATCATCTCAACCACTTCTTTCCATCATTCTGCCATCAGCTGTACCTATGGAGAGTAGCAGTCGCTCTCGTCCACTATTATGTGCCTACTTGCCTACTTTTCAGGCTTTCACCACCTTTTTAAAATACCGCATTCTTTGTGTATGAGAACTTAAAGCAACAACTTATTGCATACTCTTGATCGCTTTATTTTTACCTTATTTCGAGTAGGAGGACGATTCCCCACACATATTTTTGCGTATCAGTATCTTTTAACTCTGATAAGCTCTTTGCAATGACAACCTGATAATGAACCACCACAGATTTACCAAGCTTTGACTATTTATTTACCATATGTTTGGGTTTAAGTAATTATTTCATAAAAATATAGTTCATTTTATAACAAAGTCGTTATTAATCCATGTTTCAAACTAAAAATTCCTCAAATTTTCATGAAAGTTTCGAACGTTTTACTAAGAATTTTTGAAAAGTTCTGGATATGCAGTTTAGTAGTCTATTTAATTTAGTATAATAAAAGCTTGAAGTAGCTCAAAACTCACTTTGATTTAACAAATGCACGACACATTTTTATATGGGGAAAATGCGCAACATCGTCAGGGTATATTATTTATTTATTTATTGTCTTTGAATGGATACATTCTTACAGACTATATTAAGCTAATGTTCAATAGTTTAGTAGTATACTAAGAAAAGATGCCATACGGCCATGTAAAATCAGCACCAGAAGAATTGAAAAACATATTTAAATCTGCACATGCCCTAGGAATCGGAGCATTCACCCCATAGTTGGTTCTCGAGAAGCCAATTTTAAATGTTTCGTACTGTCGGAGCCTCATATTGGGTATATTAAATTGAATTTTACTTAAAAGGGAAGGACAATCAATAGATCCACAAATGATACGAATAATAAATGAGCACGACAGAATAGATCGTCTGCTATCAAGTGGTTTTAAGTCAATCAATAAACATCGAGAGCGGCACGATGGTACAGGTTCAGAAAAGTTTAAAGATCGGAGCGCAAAACGAAGAAAGACTTTCTGAACTCCAAATAATAGCGGCATACTCTAATCTTGATCTAACAAAAGCACAATACAATGTTCTGAGAGTGTGTGGGTTGGTAAATGCAGAACAATTTCGGCGAACGAATGCAAGCATCGCATATGATCGTCTTATGACGTGGTTAACATGGCTGGTGAAATTCAGCTTAGAGTCGAAAATAACGCCTAAGTCTTTCCTCAACGGATTGCAAAGGAAAGCCAGCAATAGTATACGAAGTATACAAAGTATTGTTTGATTTAGCATATTTTACGTGAAAGCATTTGCTAATGTTTAGTGACAAACGGTTTAAATAGCACCTGTTCCGGACATTGTGCAAGTCGGTTTGCAACTTTTCAGAGTCCCTAACACTGTTAATCACCGCAAATATTTTAAGATCATCAGCATACAACAAGTGGTCTGCAAACGAAAAGCAAGAACCAAAATCGTTAATAAAGAGTATAAAGAGGAGGGGTCCTAGAATACTTCCCGGTGGGATGATGCAAGCTTCGACAAGAGTATTCGGGCGATACTTTGTCAAACGCTTTAGAGAAGTCTGTATAAATTGCATCAACTTGAGATCAGTTCTGGAAGGCTGAAATGCAGTAATCATTGAAAATAGACAAGTTAGTGACAGTGGAGCGACTTGCAACGAAACCATGCTGGTTGGTAGATATTAGGCCTTTGACAGCAAAATATAACTTTTCATTCACTGTTATCTCAAAAAGTTTTGAGACAGACGAAAGTTTCGAAATCGGTCTGTAGTTACTAACATCGTTTTTATTTCCACTCTTAAATATAGGCGTAACGGAAGTAAATTTCCAGTCGACAACAAAGATACCAGAGCACAACGATTTATTGAATATAATTGTAAGAGGCTCAGCGAGACACAAGCAATTCTTCAGTAAAATGCCCGAAAGGCCATCCGAGTCAGTTTTCGTTGTAGACTTAAGCTTCATAATACCCTTGACGACATCAGTAATGGATATGCACAAAGTCCCAAAATTGAGAGGTGAAAAACTATTGGAGGGTAAACTAGAATCGGAGTCTAAGTCGGGAAGTGCCGAAAAAGTCAGCAAATAAATTGGCAGATTCTATGGGAGAATTTGCATATTTACCATTATAAAAAGAACATTGTTTGGCACCATTGAGCAAGACTTTTTTGATTTGATGAATTGCCAAAAGGCCTTCGAATCCGAAATAATATTGTTTTCGAAATTCAAGATGTAATTTCTATATAAGAACTTGTTCAAACAGTTAAACTCTTTTAAATGGCATAGAAATTTTGAGAAGTGCATTGGGTCTCCAGACCTTTTATACAGTTTAGAAAATTTGTTTTTTAGATTCTTTAGATGCCTAAGCCGTTTGGTATGCCAAGGTGTCTTATATACTTTCTTATGATAAACAGGAATGTGCTTCAAACACAGTCCGAAACCTTAGTCTTAAAAAAATGAAAACAAGAGGTAACATCATTGTCGTGGAAGGCATTATCCCAGTCAATACTTAATAAAATTTCGTTAAAAATTGAGAAGTCGCATAAGTTGTAGTTAAATTTGATGTTAGGCTCATCGGATACCTCAGAAAACTCATAAAATTCCAACTCAAGAGAGAGAGGAACATGATGTTTATCAGTTAAAGATGTGTTTATCATTATTGATAGTGGGTGATGATAATTTGGAGCCACTTGAAACTTACACTTTACCAAAATTCAATGAGCTACAAAACTATTTTTTACGTCACAATGTTGCAATGGCGTATACTGTTCCTAAAGTGCAAGCACACACATTTATTTTACACAGAAATATTCCAGGTTGCAGCTTTCCATATCAGCGCCTGAATAATATCAAAAAAATATTTGCTAAACTAGGATTCATTCACAATTTCCCTTTCCCCGCCGGTTCTTTGTATTAAAATATATTTCAGAGTGAGTGCTGATGAGAGCCGAGTGCAATTTATAAAGCAGTTTTATTCCAAGGTAGCAATATTTTAGAAGCTTTTTGTAAGCAATAATCTGCTTTTTATTCAAAATTTTCATTTGCGCCACTTCAATGAATTTCATTTCGGCTTAAGTAAATTCGAAAAGCTTAAGAGTAATATTCCGTTATCACTTGCATGCTCACCCCGTACAATGTTTAGGGAATTATATTATAGAAATGTGAATTAAATTAAATTTCTCACATAGAATGCAAAACCTTTACGCAGCAACGATGCGCGCACACCTTCACAGCGTCAAAGTACTGCCAGCAATTTAGATATGTTTTGGATTATTGAGTAGGAGAATTAGAAAGCTGTTGCGCCTTTATGATAATAATTCAGCTTCAACTTCACCTCGACTTACGTAGAATCTTTTCACAAAAACACGCAGTCAACACACACACACACATATATATACAAACATGCTCTTTCTACGTATGCGAGAAAATCGAGCGTTTTGTATATCCTTTTCTTTTAGATATTTCCACGCATAACCCTATGCCACATGCCACACATTTCACCACTAAAGACACACATGAGTGCAGCTACAAAGACGCGCATATGTGTGTGCGTATATACGGCCGCATGCCATTCAACTTTGCGCAATTCAACTTTTCCAGCAACAAAACGAGCGTTTATATGTAGAAATGCGTAAAGCAACGGTAACAATAAAACAAATAGTTCTCCATGGAATTATAGGCAGAAGGCAAATTCTCCTTTACATTTTCCATTTCCCATTTTGTATTTCACTTCAATTCCTTCAGAAATCCTTTTTATAGTACCGAGAATTTTTCAAAGGTCTTTCCCATTGCTGACGTAGCTTCTGACGGGCGTAAAGATGATTATTATGTGTAAGCGGCAGTAGCAGTTTGGTCTTGTGTGGTTGCAACTTGTGTACGTGTATGTGTGGGTCTCTTCATACTTTCAAAGTTTATGGGGCCAGTGGACGTACCTTTGTGGTTGCAAGTTGTAAGTACGGAAATCTTTCCACTTTTTCGTGCGATTCCACAACAGCTCGTCGCTACTCTAAGCGCAGCGCTCACTGCCAACATCGTGAAATGAACTCCAGAGTTCAGTGGAATAGTGCAGATATACAGGGTTATCGGGAAAATCGTCCTAGATACTTAAGCCCATTATTATTTAAGTAATTTTTGAAGGGCAAGACGGCATTAGCTGGCTAAAGAAAAAAATTGATAAAAAACAGTGAGGCATGCATACATAGAAGATTTGCCGACTCAATAAAATTGTACACCCGATCTTTTCGATTGCTTAAATTATGCCAGGTACTAAGAAAGTTGTGCTTGGAATCGATGTTTTGTTTTGTCGGACTACCTGAGTCTACTCAATTACGTTGTTTTTAGAATACTAACGGGTGGCTAAGTTTCAAGGGTCGGTGTTGGTTTTAAATAAAATACAATTTTTTTAGGCAATTATTGTCATTTCTCTATATTACGATAATATTCGTACGGCTCAATTACGTATGGAACAAAATATTGGCCAAATAGCTGCCGTGGCCTCGGCGGCACACCTCCATCCGATGGTCCAAATTTTCGATGACGCTGAGACATAATTGAGGTTCTATGTCGTTAATGTGACTAATTATCTCATCCTTTAGCTCTTGAATTGTTGCTGGCTTATTGACGTACATTTTTTCTTTCAAATAACTCCAAAGAAAGAAGTCCAACGGTGTGAAATCACATGATCTTGGCGGCCAATTGACATTGCTGCGACGTAAGATTATTCGGCCATCAAATTTTTCGCGCAATAGAGCCATTGTTTCGTTGGCTGTGTGACAAGTGGCACCGTCCTGTTGAAACCACGTATCGTTGACATCCATATCTTCCAATTCGGGCCATAAAAAGTTCGTTCCCATCTCACGATAGCGAACACTATTCACAGTAACTGGCTGACCGGCCTCATTTTGGAAAAAATACGGCCCAATGATGCCGCCGGCCCATAAACTGCACCAAACAGTCATGTGTGGATTAGTTTTTCGGCAATCACTCTTGGATTATCAATCGCCTAAAAGCGGCAATTCTGCTTATTGACGAATCTACTGAGGTGAAAATGTGCCTCATCACTGAAGATGATTTTCTTCGAATATTGGCCATTCACTGTTGCCATTTCCTGCCACCATTCTGACCATTCTCTCTGCAGTACGAGCTGTACGAGCATGCACTGGTGTTTTCACATCTCTTACAGACCCGGTTGCTCAAACTTTTGCACAATTTTTCCGAATGTACGCACATTTGGACGATTAAATTGACCGAAAAAATCACGAAGTGAGCGATGTGCATTTTGATTTGAACGCCCGTTTTCATAATAAGCCTAAATAACTTTAATGCGTTGCTCGATTATGTATATTTCCGTGATTCAAGTTGAATGAGTCTAAAATTGAAGAGTATCAAATGAAATGCAGAAACAAACTTGACGTTTAGGTGTGGCTCACATTCAACATCGGTCCTTGAAATTTAACCACACTTTATTACTTTTGGGATAGCTAAAAAGACATAACTAAAAAGACATCATCAGGAAATAGGAAATACTAAAAAAAAAAAACAGAATTTCGTCAAGCAACAGCTTTTATTTGTTTATGATTTTACTTAATTGACAAACCCTTAAACTAAAAGTAGAAAAAAAAAATTGGACACTTGAAATAGCATTTAACAAAAAGCATCCATTCAAGCAAAAAAGAAATGAAAACAAAAGTGTTGATGAAGTTTAATTTTTTTAATTTTATTTATATAATTTTTTTTAAATAAAAATATTTTGTTTTTAATTTAAAAAAAAAATTTTAATAAAATTGATTTAAAAAAAAATATGTATAAATATAAATTTAATATATATTATTTTAAATATAAATATATACATATATATTTTAATCGAATATCTCGAAAACAGTCAAGTTTCAGACATCATTTCCTGCAACCAAATGAATCAGACCTAAAGAATAATGCCCTCACGTTTCTTGGACGAATTTCCCGGTAGCGCTCATTCGAAATTAGTGAGCTTCGCCACAAACTGGACTAATACTGTGTCTGATAAAAACTAGTTCTTAACTGGCATGAAAATGGGACATGGATAATGGCAAATAAGTTTTCGAGATGTCAAACATACGAAGATCGTTTGAAAAGTCCGTGCAAACATAAAAACTACTTAATTGTTTGCGGTTAGCTTACACACTGCGTCCAACGCTTTTTTAGTTAGTTGATCCCTTCCGAATAATAGCATTTGAGCAATAAGTAAATAGTCCGAGGGATCCGAGGTAACCACGTCTGGTAAATAGGAAGGATGTGAAACGAGTTGTACCCCTATTTCTATTTATTTTGCGCCCACAACTCGAAGGTGCAGAGTCACCATAATGTAATCAAGTTTCTTTTTAGTCTGCTGAAGCGTTTTGCCCTTCATAAAGTAATAGTTAATCACCACTCGAAATTCTCTTCCGGTCAATTTTTGAAAATCCCTCGACTTCCTCAATTCAAGCGAATGCCAAACATACAAAAAATAGCCTCATCTGGCTGAAACTAGTTGGGTGGTCTTTCAAGAATTGCTACTAACTAACCACAACTTTGATATGCGCCAGCTGTGCCATCTTTGTGATCTTGTACGGACTTTCCAAACGACCCTTGTATCATTTGAAGCACTAAAACGAATGCAAAACAAACTATTTCAGCTGCGAAGCAAACTGGTTGTAAAGTAGTTCAGAACTGGTAGGCTCGACTACAGCTGGAGTACAATCCTTCATATGTGTAAGTAAGTGTACATTTCCCTGATATTTTCACTACGACTTTGAAATGATAATATTTTCAATTACTTTTCCTTTTCTTGCATTTTCTTCCGTTTCCTGCAACAAACCACAGCAGCCTCTTCCTAAGCACCCAGCGCATTGCTATACAGAGCACGAGAGTATGTAGAGCGCTTGCTGCATGCTACATCTTCATGCAAACTAATCTTACATATGTATGTGGCCATAGCTTAACGCAGCTAAAGATACACAAACAATTGCGCATAAATACATACATAAATGTAAATGTTTGTTAATGTGCGTCTAGTTGAAAATTTGTTATGCAAAATAAATAAAATAGAATTGAAAAATTTCTTTCACAGTCTTAAGGCATTTGCCTGGCTGCGTCACACTTTCCACACAACACAGCTGAGGGTTTTTGAATTTCAAGCATTCATCGGAGTACTTTTACAACGGTAATGGTAACGATAACGATGATGATGATGAGACTGGCTTAGCTCGCTTTCATTTGCATTCGTATTGTCTTATTGATGTGCGAAGCTGGAAAATGCGTATTAAACTTGGAGCTGTGCGGCCGTATGAGTTATACGAGTATGTGCAGGTTACGTTGAAGGTTTGCATTAAAACAATCAAAGAGTTGTAAATTGTATTGTCAAAGATACACACAAACACAATCACACACTCGAGTACACATAGGATCACATATTTTCTGCATTTGTACGCATTTTCATTACGAAACTTCACTCCTTGCAACTCAATTCATATCAATTTATGTGCTCGTCGAGTATTCGTCTCATCTGCTGGAAAATAAAATTCTATATCTCGCTTTTATTTATTTATGATAACTTGCTGCATATCGTACGAGTAAAACCCACTTTGTTGGTAGTATTTTATTTTTGTGTTTATTGTGATTCGCAGTGCCATTTCTATGCTCGTGTGCTCTGTAGTACTCGTAAAACTCGTCAAGGCGTAAAGTTGATTAAATCAGTTGTATTGCAAGATTTTCATTTATTGAAAACTATTGAATTTTTACTTGGCTCTGCATGGGTTAGGGGATTTCGAAGTCATTGCTGTACCAGAGGTATTACCTACCTACGTACATATAATTATAGGTTGTATAAAGGATTTAACTGAAGCAGTCAAGTCAGTTATAGGAACTAAATTTTTGAATGAGGGATTAGGGATGTTGTAGATTAGAAACTACAAATAAAAACAACATAGGAAGTAATGGAAATACAAAAAAGTATAAGAAGAAATAAAAACGAAAATATAAAAAACCAGATTCAAATTAGAAATAGGAACAAAACCAAAACAAAACACAGAAAAAAAAGGAAAGGTAAAAAAAATAAAACAAAATACACGAAAAATATAAAAAAAAAACTAAGAAACAAAAACTACAAAAAAAAAAAAAAAAATACTAACAAAACAAAAAATAATAAAAAAATACAAAAACAAGTAAAAAATTAAAAACAAAATTATATAAAAATAAAACGAAAAATGCAAAAAAAGAAAAAAAATAAAAAGATAAAAAGAAATAGACAAAAAAAGAAAAAAAAGCACAAAAAAAATTCAAAATAAAGGCAAAAAGTAAAAACAAAATTACTGAAAGATATAAAAACAAAAAGAAAAATAAAAATAACAAACCAAAACCCAAAAAAATAATCAAAATAAAACAAAAATACAAACGAAAGAAAAATAAAAGCAAAATATATATATACAAAAAAAGTGTCCTTTGAAATTATCAGAATGCGCAAAAAAAGTAGTCATATTTAAACGTAATCAACCTGATGATGAAGTTTATTTGACAATTTACTTGGCAATTTCTCAATTTCATAGGCAATTTAACAAAAAAATTATTTTTTTTTGAAAAGGCATTCAATTAAGACCGTCGTACATTTATGTTGAAAATACTAAAAAAAAAGTGTGGTGAATACAGCAAATAAAATACAGAACCATACAGCAAAATGAACTTTTTTTCTGGGTATTGGACCTAACCATTTTTTATTAAACGCTGAGTCATAACTAAAAATGTGGTTTCTCCGATTTTCGAAGATAGCTCTCAATTTCGAGATATGAACCCTTGAAGTTCAAAATAGGCACTTCGGTAAAAAATTATTTAAAATTATTGTGTACAAGCAAATAAAAAAGGAAATATCGGCTGATTTTTTAAGAGCTATAGCAAAGCTTTTCAAAAAAACACACGTAAAATTCAGAAAAATTCATAAAATTTTTATTTAAATCGATAGTACAGTCCATATAATTTAATGTTTGAAGATTATTTCATGCAAATATTGACCGCGACTGCGCTTCAAATGGTCCCTCCGCTTAGTCCAATTTTGGCATATTCTCTCCAATGTCTCGGCCGGTATCTCACATATAAATGCTTTAATGTTGTCTTCCAATGCGTTAATTGAAGCAGGCTTGCCTGAATAGACATGAGCTTTAACATAGCCCCACAAAAAATAATCTAAAGGCGTTATATCGCACGATCTGGGTGGCCAATTGACAGGTCCCGAACGTGAAATAAAGTGTTCACCAAACTCGTCCATTGTTCTGCGTGCTGTGTGGCATGTGGCACCGTCTTGCTGAAACCACATGTCATGCAAGTCAAAAAGTTGAATATCATTTCACGGTAGCGCTCACCATTCACAGTTACGTTACGATTCACAGCATCTTTGAAGAAGTACGGTCCAATGATACCTCCGCCCATAAACCGCCCCAAACTGTGACCTTTTCTGGATACATTGGTAGCTCTTGCAATTCTTCTGGCCGATATTCGCTCCAAAATCGACAATTCTGCTTATTTACGTACCCATTGATCCAAAAATGAGCTTCGTCGCTGAACACAATTTTTCGATAAAAAAGTGGATCTTAAACTTTCTTAACAGAACACTCATTTTTATAATAAAATTCAATGATTTGCAGGCGTTGTTCGTTTGTAAGACGACTCATGGTTAAATTATAGACCAAACTGAAGATGTTTGACAGTGAAACAAAACACGTAACCAACTGTTTAAAAAGATAATAGCTAAAAAATCACCCTTTATATGGGCGTGATTCACTTATTCCTTGTATTGAAATAGCGTATCAATTTTTCCGAACAAAATTTTATTACAGTTACCTTTAGGGGTCAAAGGTGAGATCCTCGAAAAATTAAAAATCTCATATTTTAGAAAATTTTCGACCGATTTTTAAAAAATTGATGAATTGTTTTAAAGGTGATATGCTCTTTTCTTTCAAGTGTAAAAATAAAAACCTTGTGTACAAAAGTTAAAAAAAAAAATCGTTTGAAACGAAATTAAAAAAAAAAATTAATAAACAGAAAATAAATATAATAAATGTACGAAGTATTCATATGAAACAAAATAAACCTTTACTTCTTCACTCTTCGCACAACGCCCGAATTTGATTTCTCATAAGAGTAGGTCCTCTCAGGGGCAATCATAAACTAATCTAATCGAACCTCAATTAAATGAGCTAATCTTAAAAAGAGGTCACACTGTATTCAGTGAATGGGATATATCCCTTCAGATCTGTTCTGGTATGTCCTCAAATCATTCTGACAGTCCGATGAAAGACTGTCTAGCTGCTCGAAAAGATAGATGCACCGAAATATGAACCATATTACTTGAAGCTCGAAAATGAATTCTACATCTTCATCATATCCAGTCCAGCTCCAGTGGAGATGAAATGAGGTCCCTTCTACTTACTAGTATTACATTTAAGCTAATTCCAATATCTCGACCTCAAAAAAATACTAAAAATATTATTTTATAAATTTTTTTCTCTAACTCTAGCATTCACCGTTGCTGTGGTTCTCAACTTGACATCGTGAGCTCACACGACGGGATCTACTTTTTTGTTGATGTGAATTATAATTAGAATCTTAGGCGGATAGTCTAATGTGACCTCATATTACATCTGATCACGAGTCAGATGTTTAAGTATTCTTCTGCGCATCCCCTATATAATCCCCACTTCAGGCTGAGGAGCCACATCATTATTTTAATTTAACAAATACTTATTTGATTTGCGAATTCACTTATCCACTTAAGTAGGAAGTAATATTTTAAAGACTTAAACGCATTACGGTATGTACATTAGGATTGCACAACAATCGAAATAAGATATGCGCTTCCTCATTACCTTTTTTTATCGAAAATTGTGTAATGAAATCCCTAAAGTGAAATCTATACATAAACCATTACAAATTTCGTATACAAAAAGTCAACCAAAATAAGCTACAATGCAGCTATGCGCAAAAGCTAGACATACATATGCACGTTAATACATATACACCTGTGTGCACAAAAATAGCAGCGCGATATAAGGGATAGTTTTTACTATTTTTTTTCTCCTATTTTTTTTATAGAAATATAGTTTATACTACAATAAAAACCATGTAATCTAAATTGAAATTGAATATTCAATTTTTAAATATTAAAAAAAAAGTTTTAAAGATTAAATTTTGTATTCAAATTCTATAAAATTGCAAGTTTTATGTAGCCAAAATATGTTGTTGATTTGTTTTTTGTTTTTTGGTGGCAGTCTTATGCGTTTTTGCCATATATAAAAAATTTGAACATTCGTTTTTTACATACAAAATTTTTATTTAATTTTTCTCAATTTTTATACAAATTGTTTGTACTACAGTTAAAGTTTAAAGCTTTATAAAAAATTTATATAAATTTAACCTTTTTTCCAAATTTCAAACTTTTTGGTTAAAATCGCTAAAAGTGCAAGTTTCTAATAATTTATAAATCACGCTGATTTTTGAAAATTGTTTTTTTTTTTTGCGGTAGCTTTGGGCATTTACGCCATAGCACCATCAACACAAAACAAAAAAAATATCAAAAATCAACGCAAATTTCGAACGACTTAAAACTTGCGCTTTATTACAACAAATTTTAATGGGCTATACAACTACGTACTCGAAATTTTTCTAGAAATTGTGATTACAAAGTTAAAATTTTTTATGAAAATTGGTAAATTTTTTTGTTTTAAATATTGCACAAATTTGATACTATGTGTCGAATGGTTTTTGTTGTATCATGAATTATTTTGTTATAAAAAATTAAAAAAAGGTTAAAAAATTGAATATAAACAAAATAAATATTTAAAACTTTGTAACTCTTTACGCTGCTATTATTGTGAACACAGCTGTGAATAATGTTCCTTATAGACATGCAACATATTCACCGCACACACAACCGTATGAAAATGTTTCTGATAGCAAGCGCTCCACACACTCTCACACCCACATGCACGAAAACATTTGTAATTTAATACCAACAAAATTGCTCGCGGCCACATTCTTCGCACTATCGCTAGGCATACAAAAGAAAGCTCACTCTCATTCATTTGGAGCTCAATTGCCGACTCTTGTCTGCCACAAGCACTTTTCGTCTGATTTTATGGCTAACTGTTTAACTTCCATTACTCAAAATTGCTCAGCATATTTCCTTATATCTCTTTTTTCGTACGCAGCACAAGTATCCGCTTTCGTTATGACTCTCGCCCTCCCTCTTCGTCTCCGGCACTTCCTTACTTCCTCTTTTTTATCTTTTTGCTATCGTCGATTCATTTACATTCTTTCACTCATTTATTGTCCAGTATCGTCTGGTCCGTTGCTTTGGCTGGCATATGGTCATGCATATTAACAACCTATTTTCATAACTTTTCGAAACTATTTGTCTGACCAATCGTTTGTACTCCCTTCCTCTTTTCTGTGCCGCATCCTTCTACCTCTGCTTCATCTTCAATTCAAGCGAGGACGAACAAGCATTACGCAGTTACGCTATCACCCTCTTCGAAGGAGGCAAGAGCTGGTCAAATATCTTCACTCAAAATTCATATCAAAGGCAATAAAATGTACCGTCAAAGTGTTTTCGTATATCGTAAAATGCAAAACTGGCAATAATTGTTGGCAAGAAGTTGAACTTTGCTTATCTGGTGTATGAGTGGTGTGCCCTCTGTACGTGTATTCGTCTGCAAGGAGTTATAAAGGCAGTTATTGAAAGGCATAGCTGGATCTGCATACATTTTACGACACGTTAGAAATCTGCCTAGTATCTTTGAGCAATTTAGGAAGGCTGCTAAGTTTTTCTTACACATATCTTCAATACTCGTTTACGAGTAAGTAGTGGTTCATGCCCTACTACTTGCATATGTGTGGGAAATTATAGCAGTGACGTATGAATGAAATTTAGAATGAGTATTTCTACCAGTTGCGCGTGGCTTCGGTAACGCTACTTGGAATTTTCTGATAAATATTTTGGTATACTGTTTTGGTCTATGGTGCGTGACTACCATTTGGAATTCACAGAGAGAACGTAGGTTCGAATCTCGCTGAAACAACAAAATTAAGAAAAACATTATTTTAATAGCGGTCGCCCCTCGGAAGGCAATGGCAAACCTCCGAGTGTACTGGGAAAAGGTGTTTGGTGTCGAGCGGGGAGCTTCACATGCTGGATACCTACTTAGTATGCCGGAGGCAGTTCTGATAGGTAGAAGTTTAGCCTGCTACAGTATCCAGAACGTAATTGTGTCAAGGTTATGCGGGTCTCTCGGGGTAGCTGGAGCTCTTCGTCTGCTGTGGGTGATGGTTGAACTCCGATTACGGCACCCGGCGGTCAGGAGCTTAAGAAGGTGGTAAGTGTCTCCCGATGAATGTCGTTAATTGTCCGTCAAAGATCCTGCTTAAAAGAAATTTTTGGAATTTTCTTAAAAGAGGGTCAATTTGACCCAGAAGAAAGAAAGCTAGAGGATTAAATTATTCCACCAAAATGTTTCTTGTGCAATTCTACTATAGAATATAGGAAAAATATTTTTAAGAGAAATCGGTGTATAGCACTTCCTACATGTTATAAAGAGTGATCAATTTAGAGGTATCGGATATAAATTGAAATAAAACAACGAAAATTTAAATTGAATGGGCAATCTTTATTATTTTTGTGTGGAACCATTCATGGCATTTATTTTTTAAAGATAATCCATTTCAAATGTTGGCCGCAACTGCGCTGAAAGCCGCAATTCGGTCAGCCGTAAGCACCAATTTTACAGTACTCGATGGAGGACTTCAATCGGTATCTTGTGACTAGCTTTAGTAATGTTGGCTTTCAATACCTCAATCGAAGCTGGTTTATACACAAATTATTTAGAGTCATAAATAAAAGTACGAAAGTGTGCTATCACACGATCTTGTGGGCCAATCCACTGGTCCGAGACGAGAGACAAATTGCTGAGCGAAACGACGACGCAGTAAATCCATTGCTTCACGGGCTGTATAAAAAGTAGCGCCATCTTGTTGGTGCAAAATGTTGTGGAGATAACGGGCTTCAATTTTCGGCATCAAAAGTTGACATTCGACATTCCCCGTTACATTCGTCTTTGAAGAAATATGACCCGATGATTCCTCCAGCTCATAGGTCGCACCAAATGGTTGTTTTTAATGGATGTAATGGCTGTTTTTGAATGGCTTCGGGCTGATCTGTAGCCCCAATATGGCAATTTCACTTATTGACGTAACCATTAAGCCAAAAGTAGGTCTCCTCGCTGGACATCATAAGCCCATGGAATCAATCCAATTGTAAGCAATTTAAATTGTTACCAACTTTGCTTTGGGTTGTTCTTTTGTTGGCTTATCCATTTTAGCGTCATCTTCCATTCAGCGGGCGAAATATATAGTAACATTATCTTCAAATTATTCAATCAAAGAGAATATCCGTCATAAACTCCAATACCCGGAAGTGTATCCAGAATTTAGGAAAATGCTTTAGATCAGGGCAGCATTGTCAACAATTTTATCTGGCCGGCGCCAGCTTGGCTGATACCACTTTTTCGTCTTAATGAAGAAAAGAGCTAAAGCTTCTAATAAACATAATCCAGGGGCAGAACTAAAATCTTGCATTTATCAAAAAATTACAGCCTCAAAACATTGGGTGATTGGATGTGTGCCACCTAGTAACTACTAGCATTTCTATTGGGCATACCAAAACTTTTTGGGCATTGTTTTATGTTCTTCTTTTAAAGTGCTGGGCATCCCCAGCCATCCAATTTACGAATTCAGAGCGGTGGTCACCGGTCACTGGGTGATCGAAATTTCCGTTCCCCTTGCAGAAGCTTGGGGATCCTGCAGAGAAAGAGACTGTTGAAACCTTTCTTTGCAAATGCCCAAGTCTGGCGGCTAGGCCCTTGAGGTTGCTTAGTGTTCCTTTTGGCAATAGCCTGAGGAAGCTCGCCAGCCTAGATCCCGTTTCTCTTCTTCACTACATTAACAGAACTGGATGGCCGTAAATGGTTTTTCTTCCTTTCAGTTTTGAATTTTGCAAATTTAGTGGCCTTCATCACGATATCAAAACGGCACTCTGGTGTAGCGTACCCGTGTACCTTTGTGTTTGCAAATACCAGTGCAATTTAAGGAATATTGCTTTTTTCTCTTTCGCACTTTTTGCTACAAGGTGGAATATCCTTTAACTTTCTTTTCATAGCACCTACAATAGTCAGCTATTTGCTTTAATAAAATAATTTTTTCGCGCCCATTAGTGCGCCTTCATTACTTTCACAGCTCTCACAACTAGTCACAGAGCCTACTCTCCCATTTACTTGGCTGTGTCCTTTAGCGCTAGTGCCATATAATTTTCATGCGCATCATTTTTGGCCACAAAACCTTGGCTAACTCACCTTTCGCTCTCCCTCATTTCGCTTGTCAAAAGGCATATTATTTTCAGCGGATCACTGCCGCTTGCCGTGAATCAACGCACAACATAATTACCTGGCTGCATGTGGCAAGCTACGCGCACATATATCGTTTAACGGCATATATGTTTGTATGTGTGTAATGCATGTCTACCACAATCGTTAATGTTGCATTAAATTTCGCATTCATTCGTGGTTGCCTGTGCGCATTTGTAATATTTTTAATTTCCATTTTTACATTTTTCCTTTTTCCATTTGCCTTCTCGCTTTCAATACTTCATTTCATTTATATTTTATTTTATGCATTTATTTCTTTCGTTTGCGGTGCCAGCTTTGACAGCGGCCTTGAGTGATTACGGATTCATAATTAACAACAACAACAATAAGCATCAAAATAATTATCATTACATAATATGAGCAAGCAAAGTATGCGCCATAGTAGTCCTTCAACTCAGTGGCATCCCTTGGCGCACACTTTGGCTCCGCTTGAGCTTGAGCTGTGCGCCAGCGTAGAGCACAAAAAAAAGAAAAAAAAAGTGCAGCGCACAATGGGAAAATTAATGAAAAACGCTTCAATAATTTGTTGAGACAGCTTTTCTCGACGCTTTTCATTTCCGTTGCACCGTCACATTCACTCCATTGAATTGGCATGCAACTGTTTAAGCCAACGTTTGAAGTATTGCATGTTCTTGTAGCGCTGCTGAAGCCACTTTCGTGTTGTTTTTCATTGCCTGCTTCTGTTGCTGCTCTCTGCTTTTGCTTTGCTTTTGCAAATGACCCAATATCGCACGCCGCATGCACACGGCTCTTGAACATCACTTGCCACTTGCCACTTGCCGCACTTTGCTGCTTTGCTTGTGCTCCATCATTGCGAAGCTACCTCACTGTTGCCTGTCAAGTTCGGTCGTGGTTATGTTGGCTTCGCTGCCACTGAAGTAGTAGTTGCAAAGACTGCCAGGATTGCATTTAATGTGATTGCAAATAAATCGATTGCTTTTTATCGTCAACCCCGTTCACCCGTCGTTCACTCGTTTGACCCCTCCCATGCATTCATCTCAATTCATTTACGCCAATCGAATGCCACTGCAATTGCCTTTGCCGCCTGTGAAATTCTGACTATTGTTTCTCGCATCCTTCGTCGTCCTTTCGATTTTGCTGCGCTTGCTTTCGTTATGGTTTGCGTTTAATTGCCGTAGTTGTTTTACGCTCGGTTTAAGTAGCATATTAAAAAGTGCTGTGTAACATAAATACTTAGCTGCAGATGTGCGGCATTCACACACACACACACCAGCAATTGTACTACACAAATTCATATTAATTTTGATGCACACGAACGATGTATGCTGATATTTGTTGCTCATATGAAACACTTTTTTAAAGAGTACGCATTCGACCCTTGAGCGAAAAACTCGGAAACTGTAGAGAAATAACCGCAACTACTTCGGAAAATAGAGTTGAAGAGCTTCCGAGTGCAAGAGCGCGATAAGATTTCAACTCGTGAGAAAAATAGCCCTGCCATAGTTAAAACAATTTCAGCCCGCGAAATGAAAGTAAGAACCAAAGTGAATGGAATATATAATTCAATAATTTCAGAGTGCAAAGGCTTGATTATAGTCTCGACTTGTGAGCAAAAAAGTTTAAGTAGTTTATTATAAACTATTTCTAACTCATAAGCTCTTAAGAATAAATGAAAAATGAAGCTCAAGAGCTCCGGAGTCCAGTTACTTTATTTTATTTTCGACTCGTGAGTGAAAAATGCTTGTTGTAGTTAAAGTAATTTAAATTCACGAGCTAATGAAAATAATTAAATTAAGAAGAATATGGAGCACAAGCGCTCTAGAGTTCAAGGCAGCATGAGTTTGGCTTTTAAAAGCCTTAATAGTTTAAACTCACAAGTCGGAGGAAGAAATCTAGTAAATGAAATGAGTGCAGGAATCCTTATTTTCGACTCGTGAACGAAAAATGCTTATGGTAGTTAAATTTTTAAGCCCGCAAGTTAATAAAAAGAATAAATAAATGTAAAACCAAAAGTTCCATAGCGCAATAATGCAAGAGAATGCTTCAATTTTTGATTTGTGGGCAAAAAAAATTTTGCACGAAGTTTAAGAAATGGAAGAATATGTAGAACATATCTCTAAATCATAAAAAATAGAAAAGTGGGCTTATATTTTCGACGCATGGACCAAAAATGAGTTAAAATAATATAAATTCTGGACCTTAGAGATAGAGGTTATAGAGAGAGAGATATAGAGAGCTTATAGAGAGCGGAGCTCAAGGGCAAAGAGCAGACAGTGTTGAACAGTCCAGCGCTTAGAGTAGCCCTTGTGACTTGTCACAATTGCCTGCATAGCTGTGATGGGCATTTAAAATCTCGGGTAGGCCAATGAATTCTTGGTGTATGTCACCGCTAGTGAACTACAATTTATTCAGAAATGTTCAGCTTTTCTGCTCGGGGACTCCACCGAAAGTATTTCACTTTTCTTTGATAATTTCGTAAAATTCCCATGTTTGCATTTCCTGTAAACAATTTTAAGGCTTCCACAAAAAAAAACTCCATAAGTAACAAAAAACAAACCTTATTCAGAACAAAGGCAAATGTATTCTGAGCAATAATTTAAGGAAGCAATTAGTACTCCACAGTGAATAGCAACAGTAGCTAATATATGAAAACCGGTAGTTGAAATAAGAAAAATAAAATTCAACAAACTTGTTTCAAAAAGCATTAAAAAGCTAATGCAAAAGTATCGTATAACGCAACAGAGTGAGGGAAAAATGACAGAGAGTTGAAAAGAATCGAGTAACATTGGATTGAGATACGCGCACAGGTGTATGTATATATAGTAGGAACATGTTAATCAAATATGCACACATCTTGCATACATACATACAGAAATACCTGTACACATGGCTACAGCAATACCGCACAGGAAATGCTGCAGAGCTGCGCTTTAAATAGTAGTTGAATAGAAGTCATCGCTAGTCAGTTAAACTTTGTTTCAATTTCTGCAATCCACCCTGCTAATTTTGTTAAACCACTGACCACGAAATAGTCACTAAAGCCAAAATTTGAACTAACCAATTGCTTTAAGCTGCTTCACTATCTCTAACCGCCGACCATTCTTATAATATTTACTTAAATTGAGCTTAGGTCTGGGCTGATTGATGGCCACTTCGAAACCGGGGTCTTTCTGTATCATAACAGCTACTTTCCATTACGATTAATGTGAATTGGTGCGTTATCCTGCCAAAGATCCAGGCACCTCCGTAGAGGCTCCCAACAAATTCGATCAGTATATAATCCAGAAGATAGAGGTCAATATTCCCCTTTCCCTTGGTTAATATAAAGCAAATAATTTTTTATACGGCGTGTATTCCATATATCGCGCCAGTGCTCATGACAGCTTTCAAGATTGTGCACATAAATGCATTTTTTTCGCACGCAATGTTTTGGCACGCAATTGCGATAGTACGCAGGGTGTTGTCGAAGCTACTGAAAATACGGTAATCTGTTGTCAATAAGTTCGGTGGATACAGCAAAATTTCGTATCCAAAGTCTTTCGAATTTTCCAAACAAAATAGTAGATATTAACTTCAGTATTCAGCCTTCAGCTTTCAGTTGCCTTGAAACTAACAAATTCATCTGCGTCAGGCAGTTGAGAAAAAGAAGCATTGAACGGCATTCTAAAATGTATACAATCTTTTTCGCTCGATTAGCAAATCCCACTTCTTCGGGTAAAAGAGAAAAATACACTTAAAGACTTAAAATCAGACACGACATATTGAACGCCTGACTCCATAATAATTTATTCCTACAGAGTAAGCATGAAATCTAAATTTAGCAAGGATATGCGTGTGTGTGTGTGCATGTGGGAGTATCCACAGCAACAGTTGTTCACATGCGGCATAAAATCCGGTCTGTCTTTGGTGATACGTCACGACGGCCAAAAAAGAAGTAAACAAAAAGGAGCTGGCAAACTGTGTATATTACTTTGCTGCTCTTGTTGTTCTTGTTGCTGTTGTTTATTTTTGTTTTTATTTTTTGCCACTGCATACTTGGCTAAATACCGCGTGTCATATTACTTTTTGATGTTAACAACATTATGTCATGCCATCAGGCGGTGGCGTCGTCTACGTCTACGGCTGCTGCTGTTGCTGGTGCTTCTGCTGCACACCGCACACCGCTGCAGGCGATGCCTAAAAAGCAGACACTCAACAAAAGATATGCGGGCGCTGATGAGACTACACGCATACATATGTACATACATACACATGATGGAATGTTTGTTTTTATGTAATCATTTGTGTGTTGGTAGTGAAGTTCTACGCTACTCTGTGTTTGAGCTGTTATTTGTCTGTTGTCTGGCTGTCCAGCTGCTGTCTGCCGCTACTGTATTTGCAAATCCAAGAAAAAACAAAACTTTGCTACTGACACCACTGTTCTTTTTTCAGCAACCAGATGCCAAGCGTTGCGGTGACAAAAAGTTGCAACAAGAAATTTTAAAACAAAAAAGAGAAACTTGTAAAGTAAAAAAGGACGCTTTAAAGTCAAGCGAATAGAGTTTTCACATACCTACGAAGGCTACTACTGAGTTTCTGGAACAAAGTAAAAGAGCGCGCGGCGTAGGAATGAAAAATCATAAAAAAATTTAGAGTTGCACGAAAAAATTACTTAGTACAGCTAACTGCGCTAACCGCTGTCTGCGTTTGTGTATAAGCGTGTGCTCGAGTGCCAAGACTTAGTCATGCCCACCTACGCCGCATGTCTGTAGCATGCCACATATCGCATGCCAAATGCCGTACTGTGGCATAAACAAGCCAGATTGCAAGCGCAACTCCGCCAGCGGCCTCAATTCATGGCTCGTTTAGCTGATGGACACCGGAATAGTCACATTTGTTATGGTGGCAAAGAGTTTGCAGCGGCAAAGAGTTTATGGTGGCCAGCAACACCATTTCAAGCTGGTTGGTTGCCAGAGCAGCGAGGCATCCTTACATGCTGAGGCTGTGCATATGACAAAGGAGTTGTTGGTATGCATTGCTTGGCATTGTATTCTCTTTTCCGTTATTTATGTTGTTTGTGGTTGCGTGTAAATTATTGAAGAATACGCAAGGATAACAAAGAGTTCAGTGCATATTTCACACAAAAAAAGTGAGCTATGTTGTTGTTGGAAGCACTGTGAGCCAGCAAACCGCAAAGGTGCAGGTGTGAGTGGCCTGTCAAGCGCGAAGGAGTGTTCTCGCCTCAAGCTGTTGCTTTTCGATGCTCACTGCCTGGACCCATACATTCTCTATGCATACTCATCTACTTTTTTATTGGAATTTTATTTTATTTTTTACTCTACAATGCATTGTTTTAATTCGTTGCACAACATAAGCTAAGCTCCAAGTGTCTACCAGCCACTGTCATTATTAATTTCTGTGTTATGCATTCAATGTAATGCTGAATCCTGTGGCATAACTTCCACTACCCGCCACATATTTCACTTTCATTTGTTCCTTGTTGCAATGCCACATAAACTCATTGCCCTTGGCATCCTTTAATTATCAACTCAACGCTGCGCATCACAAGTTATCGTTTGTACTTTGAACAATGCATAGCATAGCAGAGTAACCATATGCACATAGTTAATTATGCACAAATGGCAAGTTGTTTTGCGTCACATTAAATAAATTTTTTACTTTTTTCATTTGAAAGCGCGTGTTTTTGCGTCTATTGTGTCTGACTCATTTATTTATATTTTTTTAACTTCCTGACAAGCTCTTATGCATGACCCTCAATCTGTTGCTAGCTGTCTGACATACCTGTTTCCGGATGTTAAGCGCACATAATGGAGAATAATTGAATATCCTTATTAGTGGCGCAATTTAAACCCAATTCTGTTTCTGTAGTCTGTTTTGCATTGTTACTCACTTTCGCCATCAGAAATTTTCGCATAATGTCGAAAATGAGTGAACAAAACCAGTTGGTGCGGATGTGTCTGGTATTGACAAAAAAGTTTCAAAATCGTGTGAAAGGCTGTGAGTTGGAGGAGAAAGCCTTAAATTAGTAAGTGAATGAAAAAGTGCAAACGTTTTTGGAAAAGATAGCAAAAATCCTTGATGTACTAATTAGGCAGACTAGAGTAAGATGGTTGCCCAAGAAAGTGTAGGGGGGTTATCAAGAAAAACTACCGAACGGTGACCATTCACGGTTGCATTAACCGCTTTATACTACTCTGGCACTACTACTATTAAATTTTGTATTTTTATATAATATGTTACTCTACTACTACTACTGTTATTACATTTTATATTAATAATACTTTTTCTACTACTATTTCTGTTACTACTTTTTCTGCTACGACTTTGTCTACTAGTGGACTACTTATTTTTCCTTACTTCATTTACTTTTCTATTTCTACTACTATTACCACTACTACTACTACTTTGTCTGCTGCTACTTTTTCTGCTGCTACTATTTCTACTACTACTTTGTTAACAGCGTTACTAATGCTTTTTCTGCTATTATTTGTACTACTACTGCTACTACTACTTTTATGCCACTATTACTACGACCCTCTTCTGGTATTTCTACAACTATTACTTCAACCTTTATGATAATTGCCCCCACTGTTGCTTCTGCATCTTCCGCTACTAGCACTTTTTCCACTACCAATACTACCATTACTATTCCCACTACTATCCCCACTACTACTACTAGTACTATTACTACTTTGTTTTGGCGGTGAGGTTGGGTTGGAAATGCCTTCGCACCATCTAGTAACCGTCCCTACTACGTGTGTTGTAATTCCACTAAAATCATCCCTCTTCTTTCCTTGGATTTTTCGCTCAACCCCGGGACTGCTTCCGCATTGCTTCGATGTAGAGGTCCAAGACGGCGTCCTAAGAAGGACACATTCACTTACTCACCCTGCGTCCAGGTTGTCTGTTTTCAAAAGCATATGCTTAATGTTTGCATTTCACGCCTCTTTTTTTCGGATAACATCCTCTATGAAATTTTCGACGGCATTCCAGTTTTCTTCGCCTATCATCATTTTTTTCGATTGTTTCTTCAGGTGTATATACCTACACCAATAGTTTGTTGTATAGCTGTTCTCTCTGTGTTCCACTTCATGCATATTATGAAAGTGTGCTCGGCATCATCGTGCTCCATAAATGCAATTTGGCAGGTTTACTTTTCCCATTCGCCACAAATATTTGCGAAAGGACCCGTCTCCGGACGAAAACTGTGTGAGGTAATAATTAACTTCATTGTGTTTTCTGTCTACTCACCGTTTCAAATCGCCGTCCATCTACTGTTCTTTTCAGAGTTCTATCTTGTTTGCCAAAGTGTGAGCGTTTGAATTCTAATATGGGAGAAGCATGTTCCTGAAATTCCTGAGTTTTTGGACTCTTATCTCCGTTTGCGCTCTTGTGCTAGAAGATTTATATGGATGCTTCCACTGATCACTAAAACCGCTGCTTCTGATACGGTTCTGTATGAAGAAACCACTCTGGGAGCGCAGGTGCGTTGCATAGATTGTAAAGATTTTCGCCAGCACTTCACCCTTAGCGAATCTGGCATATTTTGCATCCGTATAGAAGAATAGAGTTCGTCGTATCCATTAAAAGTTTGGCTAGAAAATAGCCAGACTCTATTTCATATCAAATGTGAATTTTCAACCTACGCTCTGATTAGTTGCACGTACTGCGGCTGGATGATACCCATAGTCGGCTATTATAGTTAAGCTTCAAAACCTTTGGATACTTGAGGAGGAGCGCTTAGTCCGAAGTGCCAATCAGGGGTTAATGTTGTTTGCTTTCTTCATAAGAAATTAAACTTGGCGCGAATAGTCTAAGTTGCTGCAATTGCGAGTTGCTTACAATTTCCAAAAAACCAGAAAAAAGAGACAGTTGCTGACTGCTTCTAAAGTTGCGCATTTTGGTAGAGTAAAAAAGGTTTAAAAAAGACTACTTTCGTGATCTTATACAAAGAATTCTCCGCCATTGTTCAATGTTCGCCTTCGAGTACAAAAGTGATGACTTGTGTTTAAAAAATAAGAGTAGCTCCACTATATTTCCATATACTAAAGCAATTCTGCACCGCAAGATATGCATTCTTATGCACAAAAGCATTTTTAACTACATTAACTCAGCACGAATGTATGTATGTAGTTTTCACTACTTACTCTCATATAGTAACATTTACTTACACATACACATACATATCCGCTTTACACATTCAGTTTTGCAAACACTTTTATCACATATTTGAACTCATCCACCGAACAAAAATGGCTCGAATGAAATTTTAATTTAATTTAAGAAATACTTAAAACTGCTTTCAGTGCTAGGCAACAACACGCAACTGAATGCAGAAGTACTCACAAAAGTGCACACATACTAGTGCAAACTCTGGAATGCGCACATGTGAGAAAAAACGCACAGCGCGCTTGTGTTTCGTGTAGGGGAGAACTTTAGTACACAACTGGTTCGCTTCTAGTGAATTTAGAGCTATGACTAGTTCGTGTTTCGCCTTCATCTCATAAAATAAGAATAGAGTTGGGTGAATTTTGCATGGCGATGTCAATGCCATGGAGTGCCAATTGTGCGCACTTTTCGAAAGTAGTAACAAAATTTGACAGAAGGAAACTAAAGGGTGATTTTCTAAGAGCTATAGGAAAGTTTTTCAAAAAAAACACAAGTAGCATTCAAAAAAATTCATGAACTTTTTATTTAAATCGATAGTACAGTCCATATAATTTAAGGTAGCAGTCTGGTAACTTACACGTTTTTTGAGGCCATGTTTCGGACATTTTTTGGAAGGGAAGATAAACTTCAATCGGTTTGATTTTCTGATATGTTATTAAAAGTATCAGAAGGAGTACAAAAAAAATTTTTTTTTTTTTTTTAATGTTTCATTACTATTTTTGTACACTGCAGCAAGCGGCAAAAAAAAGAGGTACAGCGGCTGGCCGGCGTGATTTCGTCACTTGTGGTCATCTGAAACAGAAAAAACAAATTGCTTATTAATCAGTGTGCTTGTCGTTCTGGCGGGTAGTAAAATCAAAAGATTTTGACAAAAACTAACAAAATGGCGGACTTCGTAAGAAAATTGCCTTTTTTTAAAGTGGAAATCGGACTAAAAAATGCAAAGTTAGGGACGAAATAAATTCAAGTATATTACCAATATATCGCACTTTCAAAATATGTAAAAAACCGAAATTCGAAATTTTCAAAATATGTACCTTAATATTTGAAGATTATTTCATGCAAATGTTGACCGCGACTGCGCTTCAAATGGTCCATCCGCTTAGTCCAATTTTGGCATACTCTTTCCAATGTTTCGGCCGGTATCTCACATATAAATGCTTTAATGTTGCCTTCCAATGCGTTAATTGAAACAGGCTTGTCTGAATAGACATGAGCTTTAACATAGCCCCACAAAAAATAATCTAAAGTCGTCCCGATAATCGACAGGTCCCGAACGTGAAATAAAATGTTCACCAAACTCGCCTCTCAACAAGTCCATTGTTACGCGTGCTGTGTGGCATGTGGCACCGTCTTGCTGAAACCACATGTCATGCAAGTCAAGCTCTTGCATTTTGGGCAAAAAAAAGTTCTCACCATTCACAGTTACGTTACGATTCGCAGCATCTTTGAAGAAGTACGGTCCAATGATACTTCCGGCCCATAAACCGCACAAAACTGTGACCTTTTCTGGATACATTGGTAGCTCTTGCAATTCTTCTGGCTGATCTTCACTCCAAAATCGGCAATTCTGCTTATTTACGTACCCATTGATCCAAAAATGAGCTACGTCGCTGAACACAATTTTTCGATAAAAAAGTGGATCTTAAACTTTCTTAACAGAACACGCATTTTTATAATAAAATTCAATGATTTGCAAGCGTTGTTCGTTTGTAAGACGATTCATGGTTAAATTATAGACCAAACTGAAGATGTTTGCCAGTGAAATAAAACTCGAAAAGTGCGTCAGCTGTTTAAGCCAACTGTTTAAAAAGATAATAGCTAAAAAATCACCCGTTATTAGTACGCTCAGCTTCTTCCATTCTTCAATAGTTCAGAATTAGTTTTGAATTTGACACTTTATATTAGAGCAAACAGAGCGGCAACCTTCTTTGCACTACTGCGGTCTACAAGCGACCAATTTCAGCACCCTAAGATCAAATTCAGAGACAGTAAAAAAAATTATATTTAACATTTTATTTTTATATATTTTATCTATGCTGAATTACGTGATTGTATTCCAATTCAGAAATTTAATAATTTTTTTTTACTAAAATTGATATACTATGAAAGACCTTCCATTATTACATCCCAAACAAACGCAACGAATCCACCTACCCGACTCGAACCGGCTCCTTACTGCGTCAGAATCCGCCACGCGAGAAGGACAATAGCTTTTCAGCTCTGTTCCGGTTAAATTTCTTACCAAGATGGCGCTACTAGCAACATGAGCAGCAAAGTGGTTCGCAATTGGTGAAACCTGAAACAGGTAATTTTTGTACCTACTCAGAATTTCCCTGCAGGGGTATAATAAAAAAAATCCAGGGAGTAAATAAACACTTTAAGCACTCGTGCATACACAAAAGCCACTCAATTGCGCAACATTTTTTTGGTGGTGTACAGGAAAAGATAATAAACACTGAAAGATTATACAGGGCAAAAAAAGAAAATTTATAAGGTCGAAGAAGAAAGTATACTAACTCTTTGGATGAAAAATGTGTCACACTACTTGCAATTATCTTCAGAAATGTCGGTGAAGATCGTAATTTTGGCCGTACGCTTATTTACCATAGTTCCTAAGTTACATTACGGTATGGCAGGTTTATCTAAGAGATGCATGGCGAGATGTAAGCGTACTTTGAGTTTCGTATCCTTTTTACTCTCTGTGAAAATTACTGAATTTTCTGAATGAAAAGTTATAAATATCAAATGTCCGATGATGGGAGATGAGAGATAATGGTCGACACTTGTCACCACCGCTTCGTATGAGCAGTTGTGACTAAAGTCATTTGGAAAAGGCTCATTCACTTCATGTGATAATGAGATTTCGAAATAAGGGAGATGCAGTTAAGATTTGCATCCTTTTCAGTTGACTCCTGACTAGAACTGCCCTGTCATACAAACTCCGTGGCCATTATCACTTACTAGAATTCCATCGCATCTGAAGTCTATTTGATAATATACGTAGAAGCGTCCTCGTTGTGCAGAGTTTATTTATTACAAATATTTCCCCTTTCCTTGTCAACTCATCTACGATGATGTTTCTGAGTTCTGTACTCCATACTCACCTCGTAATCAGCTCACTCAAGAACTTCTTACATTCATCTACTACCTCTGAAGAAGTTCTACTGGACTATAGAAATTAGTAGTACTTCTCTTTTCTCTTATTGCTGTGAATTTAGTCTGACGATACCAGTAGAAACTGGTTATATATAGTACAGGCCCTTAAACTGCTCCTTTTTGCTCTTCTCTTTCGCCCTTACAGAAATCTCCTATTCGCACCAAAAGGTCGTGCAGAGTTTTAATTTGCCAAAATCTGAGGCCCAAAAGGTCTAAACTGCGTTTTTACTGGCTACTTTGCAGATGACCTGAAGAATCAGAATCTAGCGGTAGCTGATGATAGTAGAATTCTAGCGCCTTTTAATGGTGAATGTTACCAGGGACATTCTCCCTTCTAGACGTATATAATGGCGATGGTTTTAGTCGCGGTTTTAGGACTATCTCCAATGCTCTAGTTCAAGGCGACGTTCCTGGATTGCCGACGGTATAGAGAGCGAGCTCTACTCAGCTTAATCGGCAGACTGATATTTACTCATGAAAAAGATTGGTGTCAGGTCCACTTTGCTTAGGCCTCGTCTTCACAAGGTGTAGGGTATTCCGTAATATGTAACTCGCGTAATGTACACGAACTGAACACACCACAAATATTTCGCTGCTACTATCTACACACACAAACAGATGTATACGCATTCCACAAGCAAGTAAACTTTCGTAATCAACAAAGCAAGGAGTTGCGAGATGCCACAGAAGTAAAATAGAATAAAAACATGAACACAAAGTAGTTGGCAACATTCTTTCATTCTATGCAATATTTGTGGCACAAACGAATGACGGGACGAGAATGCGCGCAAGTGTGTGCACCACACTGATATGACAACGCTAATGGGCGATGCTATTTGTGTGGCATATAACCAACTAAAAATAAAATAAAAAATGCCGTAAATAATATAAATAAAAGCTAGTGGCTTTTGTAAAAGTTAACACTTAAACTATTCTATAGTTGTTTATTTTATTTCTCCTTTCTCTCTTTCCCTTCGCTATTTTTAGCGATTGCATTGTATGGTGCACCTTTTGCTGCACTGTTGGTAAAATGCAATTTCAGTGCCAAGCACGGTTTTTGTTTGCTTGTTTGACGAATAAAGGACGAGTATTTAAGAAAGTTTTGTGAATTAAAAAAATTTTTTTTTTTTTTTAACTATTGACAGCTATAAAAGTAGCTTTGCCTTTGCTGTGCAAGAGAGATTGCGTTGACAATGATTTTCTTTAGCTGGCAGCAATTTTTTTTTACTCATTTATAGATATATACGGGTGCACAGGGTCTCTCAAGTTCGGGTTTTATTTTTTGCAATGTTTTACCTTTACAGCTAACACAGTTCAAAGGCGTCTCTTTCGATAGACATTACGTAAGAGTCCTTCAATTTACTGAAATTAGTTCGAATTCACTTGAGAAACCGCGAATTACCAATAATCATTCGCAGTTTACCACTAGGGAGGTCTAGGAGATGCTTACATCTCTTTTGATTATACCTTCCAGTGAGGACTTCTACTGCCGTAGCTCCACAGTTTGTTGCGAGGTTGCGTTTCTTAATTTTACCTTTTTACTTCAGGGATCTTCCTTATACCATTTATTTTTTCATGGTCAGTCATGGCTCAGGCCCAATGTGTTTCAAGACCTCTGGCTCTCTTGTCAATTGCTGATAGATCTACTTATGTTACATCTGAAAGCCACATTTGGAAGCAAGATACTTTTATCTCCGGATATCAGCATGAAAAAAAGGTAAGTGAAATGGCCGAAAGCGCCGTTTTGACATGAAAAATAGGCTACTTTATCTTGGGAGCAGCATTTGTTGCAGTATTTTTGCAAAACTCTGTTAAGAAAGTGATGACTTCTGTAGGTACTTTGAGTACATATTTATTTACAAACTATTTGGGTTCCTTTTATATAGTCTCGGGCAGGTCATTATGCCAATTCCGGTTTAAGTCATGATGACCTGCTGATCGGAGATTATGCATTCGAGAGTGTACAAGAACTTACCTATTTGGGTATCAAAATATCAGCCAATAAGAATACATCATTGCCAATAAATGATAAACTTTAAGTAGGAAATAAGACTCACGTTTCTAATTTAAAGCTGCTTAAGTTTAAATTATATCTCCCGACCAAAAGTAAAGGATATACAAAACCTTGATCCGCCCCGTGGTTACTTATGGTTGCGAACCATGGACGCTAAATACTACTGACATTAATCAGCTAATCGTATTTGAAAGAAAATATTGCGAAAAATATATGGACTTGTAAGACTACAAGACGATACCTATCGAATTCGATATAATCGAGAAAGTTCCAGCTCAGCAAGAAACGAAACTGTGATAGAATTTATAAAATCTCATAGGATAAGATGGCTTGGAAATGTGGTTAGAATGCCCAAGGCGAGAACGTGGAATTTGATCTTGAAAAGCTAAACGTGCGACGGTGAAAGAAGGTAGGTAACCTTAGATAGAGACAGATGCCGTAGGGTTGTGAATAAAAGAATGGTTCACCAATGACTCACCATTTTTTTAAAACTAGGCGCTACTTACATAGTGAAATCAGTCTCGCTTCCAGCGCCTTCCATGGCAAGCCTGGTTTCTTCATTCACTTTTTCATTAGCCTTAATATTTTGAATATCTGCAGAGTCTGCAGCAGATATATAACCAAAAGCTGCGTACCATAACTCATTCCCCGTCATCAATGTGCCAACAACACTTTTATAGAATTTCTCAGTGCAACAACACTTAAAGAAGTCAGCAAGTAAGAGATGAGAATTGATGATTTTCAGCGCAATTCATTTTGTTTCTGTTATTTTTGTTTTTTGTAAAAATATTTGTTTTCTGATAATATTTTCTCTTTTCTTTGCAATTTAATTTCTTTCTGACACTACAACACTGTTGCATGTTCATACCACGTCTGATATGCCGCGTATTTTGCGTGAATTTGGCTTAACATGCAAAAAACGACACAATTGTTGCATGCAACATTGCATTCACATGAATGACGCTTAACAAATTGGCAGCTGTCGATGAGTAGTGAAAAAATGTTGCATTTCTGGGGCATTCCACATACACCACCTGTCCGCTTGCTTCTGCCACTTGTACAAAACGTAGTTTATTTTCAGTGAGTAATTGTTGTTGTTAACTTTTGTGTTAATGCACCATTGTTTCGATTGTCCATCTAATTGGTATGCAACAATATATTGCATGTTTGCCGCATTAAGTCTTCACTTAGCCATTTATATCCCATTAGGATATATTGAACTGCGATTCCATTGAACTGCAGCCATTGTAAGTTTTATTTTTTCATTTTATTTTTTTTTTTTTTGTACATGCGACGTCTTCTGTATATTGAGTATAACGTGTTGGTTTGCTTTCATTTCAATTTGTGTTCATGGCGCAATTGCTATTTTGAATTACACCTATTTCAAATTTTTGATAGCATTTTTTTTTTAATTCTTGTACCCTGCGATTTTTTAGTTTTTTTCTTAAAAATTTTTAAGCTTTTGCCAATACACATTTTCTTTGCTTTGCTACTTTGCAGTTTGCCCCTACTTGACCTCTAAAGGCCACCTGTGAACTTGACTCCTTCTCTGTCCACTTAACACAGAACCAATATTTGTTTCCATTTCCATTTGTAATTTGATTTAATGCATGGATTTCTGAGCAATTTTCCTCGGCAAACATGCTCAACCTGCCACTTTCATCTAAAGCTGCATTTACACTACAGCTGGTGTTCAATGAAATGGACATTCCTTAATTTTTTTGTAAGTTTTGCATTTGAGGTTTTTATTTCAAAAAATATCATTACCAAATTTTAAAATAGTTTTACTTTGAACAACTGATGATTTTCTCTAAAAACTAGCAACATTTTTGAATAAATTATTTAATATCAAGCCTCCCTTTGCCTTTAAGTCGCTTTTGTGGCTCATTGCTTCTTCGCGGAACCATACGAAACCATATATATATATAAGACCCTTTTCGGCTTCGTTTCCATGGTAAGGTGGAAGTAATTGTCTTTCTTAATTTTTTGCTATTTCTTCACGTAACATATTTTCTTTAGAAATATTCAGCACTAGACAGTTTGACTGTTTGAACTGACTTTATTGACTTTTCTCTGCATTTACCTTTATTTTATTACGCTGTAAGATTCAAGTGGATTCACCGAACACAAGCCTGTCAATAACATTTTTTCAAGCCTAATCAAGCATAAATATGGCTCACTAAGAATGCTCTTTACTTCACCAATATTATAAATCCTCCTCGCCGTTTTCCACCGCTAAGACTCCCGGGAGGAACAAAGGACCACTGCAAATTCATTCCATTTCCATTTCGCGCCAGGTTAAATTCATGGCGCGCGTTTCCAAATCCAACAATTCGTCTATAGGTTTGTAATATCTCCTTTTGCTTGCAGGTTTATTACACTGCTCTGGGGCCGGGTCATAGAGACATAGAAGGCAACTGCAAAGCAGAGGAATTAGCGAGATTGGGAACCACATTACCGATCCAACCAGACAAAGTGAACATATCAATACCCTTAGCAACTTGTTAAATGTTTATAGACAAACACACTATCAGTGCTGCCAACAGGCTATGGTCTCAGTCCCTGACCTGTGCAACAAGTAGAACGACGTGGCCGGAATGGAACATGGGTCGCACAAACCGACTGTTGAAACTAAACAGAAAAAACAGGAGAAATCTTCTCGGGGTCCTAACAGGGCATTGACTGATTGGCAGGCATGCCAGTAGACTGCGAGCACCCTAAAGCGAATATTGCAGAAGCTGTAACGACATTGAAGAAGAAGAGACTATAGAACAATTTCTATTTCTATATTTTAGGAAAAAGATCCCTGAATAACTTGGCAGAAGTAGCCAATATAAGAATAAAAAGCTTTGTTAGATATACTAAAGCCACGGTTTGGTTCAATGCGGACAATGTAGAGTGAGGAGAGGGGACAGCCCTGGTGGTATCACAATGGGCCTACAGCAGGCTTAGGTGTGTCCACCGACAAGCACTATACCTACCTACCTACCTACTTGTTTACACTTTTTCCACTTATCATTGTTGTTCTTTATTTTGGTTTTCTTTTCGTTTCTTTACTTGCCATTTTAAGCCCATTTTCATTTACCGGCAACATTCGTTTCATTTACAACTTTTCTACAACATTTCATTTAATCTTTCGCCACTTTCTACTACTCTTTGAAACTTTGAAAATGTACTTTGCACTATATTTGTTAGTTTTAAACAACCAAATTCGCTTGAGCAACACAAATGAGGCAGCTTGGCTGTCACCTTTTGTTACTTCTTTTACCTCAATTGGTAGGTACAGGCACACCTACCTCTCTTTGGCGTGCGAACGCTGCTTCGGTGCATTGAAATTGCGTGGAAAATGCGTTAAAATGTTTGGTCCTGCTGCTGCTGACATTTCACTTATTTATTTACAGCAATAAGTAATTTGGAAGTTATACTGTGGAAGGTGTAAAATAAATAAATAAATAATTGGCGCTTACACTTCTGTTAGGTGTTTGGCCGAGCTCCTCCTCCTATTTGTGGTGTGCGCCTTGATGTTGTTCCACAAATGGAAGGACCTACACTTTCAAGCCGACTCCGAACGGCGGATATATTTTTTTTTATGAGGAGCTTTTTCATGGCAGAAATACACTCGGAGGTTTGCCATTGCCTATCGAGGGGCGACCGCTATTAGAAAAATGTTTTTATTAATTTTGCTTTCACCGAGATTCGAACCAACGATCTCTCTGTGAATTCCGAATGGTAATCACGCACCAACCCATTCGGCTACGGCGGCCGCCTGTGGAAGGTGTAAGTGGAGTTTTTAATATGAAAATCAAAGGACGCCGGAAGCCGGTTTATATGCGTTTGAAAAGCTTAGTAACTCGAATTGTAAATGGAGCACCCCGAACAATAAATTCCAGGCAAAATTTAAAATAATATTTAGAACTAATATGCTTTTAAAAGGGCGTTCAGCGCATAATTTTACCAATATTATTGTCAGAGATGACTATAAGGCGCCCTTTCCAATTCGGCCACTGATCTACCAGGTGACGATGAGTTATTTTATTACCCAAGAAAACTTCAATATCACAAACGAGTTCCCACGACATTATCACAAAAAATAACAGCATTTTATCGGATACTTTGAAAAGCAATTTGACTTGATTTTGTGGCCAACTCCGCCTACCAAAGATGAGTGATTCAATGAATAAAGTTGCGTTAGTACCAAAGATTCCGTTTGTTAAGATTCAGTAATGTGCTCGGAAGCGATTTAAAAGAGAAGGGCATGAGCCATGGAGCTAGCGAGGAAGATCAGCTGATAGAAGTTCTAAGTCATGTTCTTAATCTCTCTAGATGAGCTTACTATTTATTTTATTTGGACGGCTCAGAAAACTTCTTCTTTTTATGGCAATCCTAGGACCCAATGTCAAATATATTAATGGAAATGAAATACATTTTATGAAGCCACATTTTGTGAATACTTTCTTAATACACTTGAAAATTTACCGACCCAGAAAAACCCTAACTAATTTCCGATGATTTATTTTATTATTGATTTTCTATTGAATAAAATTCGGCCCAAGCTAAGATACTGATTGAAAGCTTTATGATGTTCAAGACTAACGAACTTAAGTACCAACTTTTCAAAACGAGCTTTCCTTCAGAATCAAATATAAACTTGACGCTGATCTTTGCAAGTAGAATTCAGAATTCATTTCACTTTAAAGACTAAAACATATTTATAGTTTTTCCAGACCTTTTAAAACTAATATGAGCTTAAATTACTACAGATAGTTAAATAAATGAATTAAAATTTATAAAATTCACTTTTTGACAACCAAAAATCAAGTGGAATAGAAATCGAGAAAAAAAGAAGAGGAACTGCATGGGAAATGAATTTTTAGGGAAAGTTACGACCACGCATACTTCCCTTGTAGTGGAAAACACCAGAGTTTCATAAACCACTTCCAACTTGATGCTTAAAGGATTTTCACCTACATACCTATGTATGCAAGGGTGGGCAAAATGGAAGCAAAGCACTGCTGTATGCGCTTTTGGGGAATATTACGAGTTATTTTCTGTCCGAAAACCCTCTACTGTCGGCGGAACTCTCACAAGGCATTTGAGGACAGGCGTGGCTTACTAGACGTGCTGCAGAAGCGGATATAACGATGAAGAGGAAAAAGATTTATCAAATCCTCTCTCACTGTCATCCCTCACCTCTTTCTTGCGCTGTGTAAAAACAGACTTCGATATCTGAAATTATCCTTTCTAGCTAAATTAAAAACCTTAGTTAACATTGATTTAAAAGATTTAATGAAATTCGAAGGAGATCCTGAAGTAGATGGCAGGGAGCTTGGAAAATCTAAGCGCTTATATCGCAATAGTTCCATTTGTTGGCCTTAGTTTGCTGCTGTTTATTGCGATAGCCACTACTTATTGTCACCTACGTATAGAGTGAAACCAACAGGAAATATCCATTTTATTGATCAAAGAAGCGAAAAATAATTTAGATTAAAGCACTTTTACTCAGTTTCTAATCAATCTTTAAAAATAATTCCAATTTCAAAACAAACTTTAATTTATCCATTTACTTTTTCTCACAATAAAGATATTATTAAATAATCCAAAAGCTTGCTGAAAACTGATTAGAAAATTTTCATGAATGCAATTAATATCAATAAAATTACAATTTATTACTCAATAAACACTTTTCACATAATCCTTTGTTTACTTTATAAAGGACGATTGCCCAACAAAAGCAAACAAGCCAGCTCCTCTGTACACTCATACATACATACATACATACGCACACATGTAGGTAAGCTAAGAGCAGTAAACTTCAATGGAAAAGTTAAAATCAACATAAATACAGAAAGTAATAGCAATAAATACAAAAACCAAATCTACAGGAATTGGGAAAGAAAAAGCAACAACAACACAATTTGCAAATACTAAGAAATATGAAAGCGTCATAGAAAATTTTAGATAAACCACGTAAGCGAAATGCAAAGGGAGCGGAGGAGAAAAGTTAGGTTGCTATGGGTAGGGGCAATGGCAGTGGAGATGCGATGTAGTAACAGCGAGTGTAGGTGCTTGTGCAGTTAGCAGTCGAAGGAGTAGCCATTAATGAGTTTTGAAGATTTTGTGTGAACGGAAAGCTGGTGCGGATAACTTAAGGAGCGGCTGCTGAGGAGTATTCAATGAAATAGAAGCTCTAAAATATTTGAATTTAATTTAATAAATTTAAATTATTATTAATTATAAAAACTGCAATAATAAAAAAATCTTAAAATTGTGTAACAAAATTTGAATTTATTTAAAAATTTATTTAAATTTTATAAAAAATTGCAAAAATAAAGTTTAAAAGAAATTAAAAAGAAATATTATGCTCTAATGTGGTGGCACAAAATTAATCATCCTTTTTTTTGTGTTTTAATAACTTTTTTACAAAAAAAAAATTATTTTGAGTGATGGGAGTCTTTATTTTGACCTTTGGCGCTCCATTTCTTATCTGTTTGCATGGTGCGGCTGTGTAGTTTACAAGTGTTAAATATGAATGACGTATGTCGCGATTTGGAGAAATAATAAACCTTCAGATAGGATGATTAATTTTGCGCCACCTTATACAATAGGCGCTTACACCCTTTCTTTGGTGGTTGGCCGAGCTCCTCCTCCCCTCCATTTATGTTAGTTTGAGTTTCATTGAGATATCTGAATTTTTACTTGATTGCATTTTCTATTGAAATATTTAAAAATTATGAGGCAAGTTTAGTAAATTAAAATTGCTTCAAATTGTATTACATTTCTTAAGCGCTTAGAGTAAAAGAAAAAAATTACATAAGAAAAACATAATAAATATAAGAAAACATAAGAAAAAATATAAAAACAAATACATGAGAAAAACATAGCTGATCGTAAAAAAACTTAAAAAGGCATTTATCAAATATTAACCAAAATACGTAAGAAAAGCATAAAGGTACATAAGGAATCATAAGAAAAAATATAAAAAAATACATAAGAAAACATAAGAAAAACATAGAAAACATCAGGAAACATAAGAGAAAATAAAAAAAGACAAGGATAAGCACAATATATAACAATACACAAGAAAAACATAAGAAAACATAAGAGAGCATAAGGAAACACAGCAAAACGTAAGGAAACGTAAGAAAACATTAGATGAAATATTAACAAAAATACGTAAGAAAAGCATAAGGGCACATAAGGAATCATAAGAAAAAATATAAAAAAATACATAAGAAAAAATAAGTAAAACATAAAAAGCATAAGAAAACATAAGAGAAAATAAAAAAAGACTAGGAATCATAAGAAAAATATAAAAAAAAATTCTTAAGAAAAACATAAGAAATTATAAGAAAGCATAAGGAAACATCAGAAAGAAATATATATTATTTACCGTTTTTATTTATTTTATTAAATCTTGCAAAAGCCTCTCTTTAATTTCGAAATCCTATCCCACTCATTCTCTCTGCTTCTCCCACACGCACCATTCCACTGCCACCGCCACTTATCTGTCGCAGGTCTGCATCCGGAGCAGTACCATAAAACAAACCTCTTCGAGTTGTCTGTCATTTCTGACAACACAAATAAATGACATGCAAGCGATGAAATTGAGCTGCTGCCTCCTGAGAGCGGAAAGAATGATGTCAACACACTCACATATGTATATTAGCCATTCGTTTGGCCTTCGAGTCAAACACAAGTAGGTACATATTTCCATAGATACTCGTGGTGACTGCCTGACAGCTTGGAAAATTCCACCGCTTGACGTATGTGAAGCGCTAATTTATGAAGCTGTACGAAATGAGAGCATCAGCTTAGGGATGATCCATTTCATAGCCACACCTCACTAGTTGCCCAGCTTGGCGCCAAAAAAAAGAAACAAAAACTGAGATCTAAACCAACTTCACTTTCGATTCATTTTTGCTTCAAGCTTTGGCGTAAACAGTTTTCATAAAGGTTTCGAAAAAAAATTAAAATTGGGACAAGCCTGTTAGACTACGTTGCGAATTCCCGACGCAAAGAGAAACAACAACAAAAGCAGAAAACATTTCACTGGCCTTTAAGCGTCTGCATTTAGAACCATTTGAAATATGAAGAAATAGTCTTGCCCATCTGCCGGTAGAGAAAAGTGAGTGAATGAAGGAAAGGGGAAAGCGATTCAGTGAGCGTGTAAAAAAGTTTGATTAATGTTTGCTTCCGATTTGCATAAATCTTGCTTTAGCAATGCGCGCGTTGAAGGAGGGCATACAAAGAAGGGACGAGCAAAAGAGAGAGAGGCAAGAGAAAAAATGTGAATATTATTTGTGGATTTGTGTGTGTGTAGATAGATGGGGCTCTGCGGGTCAGCGAAGATGCCACTGGCGACGGTGATTTTTTTTTTTTGAAAAGCTTTTGCTCTTCCTCATTTCCTCGGTATTCGAATAGATGTTTGCCTCTACTGTTTGGTTTCTGATATTTTTCTTTGCTCATTTATCGCATTACTTGTCGTTCTGTTGGAAAAAAATATGGCCATGTTGCTTTTATAAATTGTTTGCTTAACATATTTTCTTCTTAAAGCCTAAAAAAATTGCTGTGTTAACATTAAAGCCAAAAAAAAGGCCCAGTAGGCGCTTAAAATGTTGCTCAAATTACATAAAATATTGCTATTTTTTTTGGGCACTTTGAATATTTTCTTTTACTATTCTCATACCTGCTGTTTACATTGAGCAATCGATAGTTGATAGCTGAGCTTTAATTAAAATGTTCAACACAATTTGTGATTTGTAGGCTTTAAGAAAAATTAGGTCAAAATGGCAGAGGACTATTCCAATCTACGAATTAGGCGATTTTGTTGGAAAATTGGAGCTCCCAAATAGACTACTGAATAACAAATATGGATTTTTAAGACTTTTTTTATAAATAAACAGCATTTAAAAATTAATTAGCATATAATTGTATCAATTAATTTGTTTTTTATATAAAACAGCAGTGAGTGCTTCAACTAACTTGAGTTCTTATAAGACTGAGTAGACCCTTTTCTTTGACTCCTTTCCACTGGTACTGAGAATATTCTACTTCCTTTATTTTTTAGACAAAAGTCTTTAAAATAAAATATCCTTTTCAAACTGAAGAATGCGGAGCTTCAGTATTTTATTCGGTGCTCGAGCTTCTCTAACCATATGAGCTCGCTGATCACTGCAGCATTTTCCGTGCCGAGATTTATCCTGCAGTCAAATCAGCAAGAGTCGACAGCCGAACTGAACAAGTATAGCTTTCTTGCACGCATATGCCTGACAACCAATTAATCACTAAGTCGATAGCAGCAATGAACTTTTAGATGGTGATTGCTAGACAATACATTTTTTTCAAGTATTTTTTTACAATTTTTCCCCAAAATTTAACTTAAGATAAAATTTAGTTGTGTTAAATATCGACGTTACTTTTTTTATTTGGTGCGCAACTAAATTCCCACTGTTTGTCAATAGATGCCGCCAGCAGCTTGTGCTAGTTGATTCTAACATAACCTATACATCATAAACCAAGCTTAGACATATAGTAAACAAACTGCTTCGACACTTTTTGGTTTTCCAAAATATCTGATTTTGTGCCGAATAATCGTCATTCGAAAAAGACGGCGGCTGAAGCGCATCGAGAGCTACAAAAAGTTTATGGAGATGCCACTTTAAGTGAAAAAATGTACCGAGTTTGGTTCCGTCGCTTCAAAGACGGTGATTTTAATGTTGACGACTGTCCGCGTGAAGGAAGGCCAAAAACCTTCGAAGACGCTGAATTGGTTGCATTGTTCAATGTAAATCCGTGTGAAACGCAAGAAGAGTTTGATTCAGTATTAGGAGTTACCCGCCAATCCATTTTCAAGCGATTGTATGCTATGGGAATGATTCAGAGACAGGAGACTTGGATTCCTTATGAGTTAAAACCAAGGGATGTTGAAGGTCGTTTTTTCGCCTATGAACAACTGCTGCAGCGGCAAAAAAATAAAGGTTTTCTTCATCGCATCGTGAGGGGTGATTAAAAATGGATTCATTACAGCAATCCAAAGAAAAGAAAGTCATGGTGACTGCCCGTCATGCTTCTACGCCGTCGCCCCGGCCGAATATTCACGCTGCGAAGGTTATGCAAAGTATTTGGTGGGACCAAGCTTATGTTATTTATTATGAACTGTTGAAACCGACCGAAACCATCACTGGGGATCGGTATCAGCTTCAATTGATGCGATTGAGCCGAGCAATGCGCGAGCACTGCCGCAATACGCGAAGAGGCATGAAAAAATCATTCTACAGCATGACAACGCTCGGCCTCACGCTGCCAAACCCGTTAAAATCTACCTGGAAACACTGAAATGGGAAATCCTACCCCACCCGCCATATTCTCCAGATATTGCGCCGTCCGATCGATGGCACATGGTCTAGCTGACCAGCAGTTCCATTCATATGAAGACATCAAAAAATGGATGGAGCCGTGGATAGCCTCAAAAGATGAACAGTTTTACCGCGACGGTATACGAGATCTACCAGAAAGATGGGAAAAAGTAGTAGCTAGCGATGGGCAATACCTTCAATGATTCACTTGTAACCATTTTTCCAGAATAAAGTTGTATTTCAGCAAAAAAACAGCGATAACTTGGTTGCGCACAATATTTTCTTGTTTTTGTGATTATACGAGTACTCAAAGTAAAACTATAATTTTTGCTTTAGAATAGGTTTTAGTTTAGAACTTCAACACTCTCACAGTTTTTCAGCACTTTGCGATAAAAACCTATGAAAAATATTCTAATATGGTTTTTGATAATTTTTTTCCAAACTTTCTTTCAGATTTTTTTTAAATTTCAACATTTCTTGAAGTTTTTTTTCTAACCTTCACTCAAAGTAAAACCTATAACTTTTGCTTTAAAATCCTACCTAAGTTTTTATGAAGAGAAAAGCTGCATTATGCAAATTTGATTAATGGATTAACTTAATTTTGAACCACTTGAAACTTAGCTGGCACTCATTATTTATAATCTATACATATTTTATATAATTTGTACTACTACAATAGCAGAACATCTTGGCCGAATTTCATCAAATTACAAATTCCACATGCTTTGCCCAATTTATTAGATTTTAGATTTAGATTTATTGGAGGTCTGCACTTCGACCTCAGGGTCTTTTGTGCCCTCTACTCAGCACAGTACCTCATCTGTATTTACACTTAATATAAAGCTGGGTGGGACACCTGCGTATGTGCCTTCCTTCTGGTTGCAAATGTCCAATACGTCTCAAACTTCTTCGCTCTATAGCGCTGCATTCAAGGAGAAGACAAATTAGAGTCTCCTTGGATGGGTCGCAGAAACAACAAGAATCGCTGGACCATATCCCGATCATATGCGTATGACTGCGCAGTCTATAATGGCTTTTGATAATACCTAGGAGCATTCTGAGTTTATCCTTAGGGACAGCTATGAGTTTTTTAAAACTCAATTATGCAGCGAGTGAACAAAGTTGCTATGCTATTCAGGTGCCTAACAAAGGGTATACTTGCACTTGGGCTCCCTAACATAATTAAGCTACTCCATCTTTTTATAAAACTTCCCAATTTTTTTGTGCTGTATTTAGTTTCTTAGGGTTTTATAACAATATTTGTAAACTATTAAAAAGAAATACATAAAATATTTTTTTATACCAAGCTTGGTATAAACTTCACATATACCAAACTTGGTATAAATTTAAAAAATTGTCGCAAGAATTTTAAGCTGTTTGATAAGAATTTTTAATAAACTTCTAAAGTTTTCCAGCTCATTTAAGTAAAAGCTCTTTGAAAAGTGACGCCCTCATGTCTGTAGTGAATAATTCGGAGACGGAACTTTTTTTATTCCATCTTCAATGTTTTTGTTTTCAGTTTTTTCATCTTAACAATTTTTTGAAATACAATTGTTAAGAGTCATATTTTGAAGAAAAATCGTGGTTCCCTAAGATTTCAACTAACTTTTCTATAGGCATCTAGGCGTCTTTTGAAAGACCTTTTATGATAAAATGCAATTTGAAGTGGTACAAAAATCAAGTTGATTTTTGAGTTTTTTTTCGAAACAAAGTTGTGCATTTCCTTTCATATAAACGAGGTGCTGGTTCTTTCATTGTACGTAGACTTTCACTTGGTTTGTTCACAAATTTTGTCTGACAAGACCTTAAATGAAATTTCCGGCAAATAATTCTATACAGCATTTTAACTCCCTAGCAACCTCCAAATTAAATTTTTCGCAGATGTTTGAAAGATACACTTAAATTTACCCTCTAACGAGAGAGTTCTTGAGTTTGTCAAAAAATCTTCCGTTAATTCCTGCTATATGTCCTCAAACTAGATATTTTGTTCAGAATCATTCCATCCAACTTTATTCCTTACCCCAAAATCTAACTACTGTCCATGCCACTCATACAACCTTGAGTGTCGTACTATTTCCTAAAGGTCACCTTCAAGCAATAATTTAGAAAAACAGCTAGCAGCGACACTTGCACGCTCATTAGTGCAGTGGCCTTTCTTCAGCACCATTTCATGACATTTTTTATCTCAACATTAGTGGGCTCATGTGCTTGTGGCAATATTAATCAATTTCAAGCATTCCTAGTTAGGGCCGTTTGTTTGCGTTAGCCTGCCAGTTGTAGCTTCATTCAATACCAATCCCATAGCGCCATTTTCAACGCACATTTAACTTCATTACCGTCAAAACGCGCTGACTGGCTGAGTGCCGTTCGCCTGTCCAACTGCCTCTTATTTGAGTTTGGCACTTTTGACCTACTGCTAGACGCCTAAAATACACAGAAGTTTACTTTTTCCCCCTTTGCTGACCATAAACCATATCCTGGCATTTATGTTGGCCATTACGGTTGCATTGGTTGGAAATAAATTTTATGTATGCCCTTCATGGCTCAGTTCGCAAATTTAAGCATAATTTGTGTGCGAAAATGTTATAAGCGTAAGAAAACTATGTGTATGAGATATTTTACGTATGTATGCGTGCAAGTGTTTATGTATAGCTATGCATCCTATACCCGTTATAATATATACGTAGTTGTCAGTGCGAAAACAAATATCCACTCAGCAGTGCGTATACGTAACCAACTCAGTCGAATGGAAATCTCAATGCTGCCTTTTTTAATTTTTTGTTTTTGTTTGCAACTCCTTCACGCCAACCAAGCGTTTATTTTCTAGGTAATTGATGCTATACCAAAGCGATCTAACAACAAATAAACGTAGCCACCACTAACATACAGCATTTGAATAGTAGTATGTGTTGCTGTTGTGACGTTGAGCCACATTCAATTGCAAAATGATTTATGTGGGTCAGTTGGGAGAGTTTTTTTGCCAATATACCCATACATACATACATATCAATGGAGCGTTGGTGAGTTTGCACTCCTGTATATTTGTGTTAGTCAACTAACCTCAGCCATTTCGCCCACCACCCGCTTTTTACATTCTTCCCAGCCACTTTGCTTTCGCTCTCCTTCCTTCGCTTCTCTTCCACAACTTCTTAGAGCAATCTATGCGTTCACACTCGTCTCTGATTTTACATTGGTTTGCCTATAGCTGGTGGTGTACTACACTGGCCTAGACTGCTTTAAAGTACCCAGATATACCCTTCAGTTGCTTAGCCATGCCTTGGCTGTGACTCTTCACTCTGCATTCCTCACTCTCCACTCTCCACTTTTCTCTCATTCTTACTCCTCGTAGTCTTTAACTTTATCCAGTTAACCAATTCGGTATACAGCCTCTACAGTGCTTTGTTGGTTGGGCACTTTGTTGTTGCCCATTTGATGCTTACGCAAATTGTTCGTACAATACATACACATAGATGACACAAAAATCATGCAGACATACATACACGCACACAAATGGCAAAATGGTGAGATGTCAGTTTCAATGATTTATGTTCCACTATGGACCATTTGGATTTTTTTGTGCCGACATTCCCGAATCCAAGCCGAGCCCAAACACATTCAAGTCGCAGCACTAAGTAGATGGCTAAAATGATCCGAGCCCCCTTTTACCTCGCACACAGGGTTTGAGTAGCCTAGTGTTGCCAACCGAGTATGAATTTTGAGCATTTTTTGTAGCAGGGAATTGACGACTTATTGCTGGCTGCATTTGGATGGAGATCCACTTCTGAGGCGACGTTAGTGCACTAAGGTTTTACTATACAATTTGGGAAAATTATTTATTTATTATTTAATTTTAGCAAGTGTTATAAAAAATATAGTTAATTCTCTTACAAAAGCCAGGTAAATCCAAGTCTCACACTTTTATAAAATTTTCATAATATTAATAAATAAAATCTTTTAATCAGATTTCTTAGAATAGCTTCTGGTATGCAATTTTATAGCACAATAAGTTCGAGTTTTTTTTTCTAGTAATAATTTTTAGATTAGTTTTCTTCAGCATCTGGCCTTTCTTGCATCTTTCTCTGCAACGCAATACGAACTGAACCTTCAATATTTTCGCTCATTTTTATTTAAAGTAATTTTCGTTTGCTTTTGTTTTGTATTAGAAAGGCAGCGTCAGTTTCTTTTATGGCGTCATCAGCATCTTAAGATCCTTTAAATAGAGTTGATGTAGCTTTCTTTGCAAATATGTATACAGAAAAAGAAAACAAGAAAAATCACTCCACTTTATCGATTGAAACGAATGCCAAACACGAAAAAATAGACTGCTCTGGCTGAAACTTGGTGTGCGTTCTTCCAAGATATGCGCATACCTAACCTTGACATGCGCTAGTAGTGTCATCTCTCTGACTTTGCACGAACTTTTCACACAACCCTTGTATACTGTGCAAAAGAGCCGAGGGAATCACTGCAAAAGCTTCTCGAACCACAACAGCCAATGTTGGGCTTTGTTGTATTTCCCAAAAAAATAAAAACCCAAAGTACAATTCTTTGTAATGCTTTTCTTAAACACAAATTTTTTCGCTACAACGTATTTATTTAAGAAACCTCAATTGGCTGAAGTCAATAAATACATATATACGACCTTGCTTAGGGACGTAACTCAATGCCTTTCCCCTTGTTCTTACAATTAAAACACTCTCAGCTGCTTGCTGATATAAATGGAGTATACTTACGTAAAGCCCTAAAAACAACAAGCGTGCGTATGGACGCGTCCAAGAAAAGATCTGCAAAGTCTACGCGAACTACAGAAAATCTACTATTCAATGCCAACCAGAAAGTACTAAGATGTCTTGGGGCTCGCTTGGGTTTATTTGATGAGTTCTTCTTACTTAGAAGTATAAACTTAGTGCGCAGGACTCTGAAAGTATGAGATACCACACCACCTGTAAAAATTGCAGTAAAAATATTTTTTTACTGACTACTGGAAAAAATTGCAGTATAGCCTGTGGTGCACCAGCAGTTAACGAAGCGAAATTTCCGTCCTATTTCATGTCGGCTGTGGGTAAAAAACGCTCGATAGTTACACAAAGTCCGACTGTTTCTTTCAATAAATATTTTGTAAAAAACCTCCACCTCACGTCATCCATAAAGGTAACTACGGTTTGAAGCTTTACTAAACAGCTTTAAGCTCCAACAAAGATTTTGCTCCACTGCACTATTGCAACTAATTTCTTTAAAAAATACATTGGTTTAAGAAAAAAAAAAAAATACACAGGTTTGGAAAATTTTTGTCAATTGCACAAAATACATCTTTGGGACTTTCTTTAGTTACCAGAGTTTGGCGCTGCTAAAAATTAACTGAGATAAAGCCTTTTAATATTAATCAAAAAAATCTATTACAAAACATTTTGCCAACCTTTATTTGTGGCAAATGCAGCAAACTAACTTAAAAGTGACATTTTTGCACCGCTCGCCCTTTTCCACCTGCCCCGCTCTAGTTACCACTAAACAAGTACTTTGGTACTCCAAAAACTGTTACCTTCTATCTCCGAAATTTCCAAACTACGCACTTACTTATGCACATTCATGTCACATTATACGAATGTAAATTAATTGAAAAACTTTTTTGTGGCAAAGTTTCGAAAGCAAAAACACTAACACATTTCATTATTGGATAGGTGGATGGGTGCATGTTTCGATGGATGGTTAAGTGGTGGGTTGATGGTAAAGCATGCATGTGTGCCCTAAAATGCATGTTACTGTGGAAGCCACACACATACACAAGCACATACATGCATACATTCATTGGTACGCAGTGTTTTGGGGGCATAAAAACACATTTGAATTTGAATTTGAGTTTAGATTCTCAACCGAATTTGAATGCGAAAAACAGTTTGCCACATAGGAAAGGGGCCAATGTCCTGTCGTTTAGTTTTTGAATAATGAGCGGGGGTTGCAAAAACAAAAAATTAGTATGCAACTGAAGTGCTTTTAACATTTAATGTGCAAACTTTAAAGGTACAAGCCTGAATTAATTTGCAACATCCACACATATAATTTAATTTTTTTTTTCTAATTTTTTTTCCAATTTCGTTGGCCACCAAACAAACTGAAATTGATGTGAGTTGGAGCTGAAGTTTGGTGCTGCTTTTTCTCCTTCTTCTGCTTCATCTTTTGTTACAATAAAAAAAGCAATAAAAGTTAAAACGAGCTTACGAAAAAGGCGACGTATTCGAAGTAAAGCTGAAAATGAAACGTAAATGCTGGGCGAAAGAGAGTTTTAAGTAAATGCGAAAAGTTTCGCTGGAAAACTTTCAGGTAACAAAACGCTAAATGAGTTTAAAGCAATAACTGTCGTTTAGAAAATTGCGTGCCGTTATAATGTAATAATAGAGTGGCGCATAAATGTTTGCAAGGTGCCTTTGGGCCAACGTTCGCCTTTCAATTTGCGTGGCAAGGCTTGCTATTTTCCTACAAATGGCGGGAGCTCCTGTCTGATTTTGATGACTTTTTTTTATATATAATATTTTGGGAAACCTTTATTTGGAAATTTTTTGTTGTAAAAGGCTTTTAGTAGGAATAGAACACAGCCGCTAGCTCTGGTATTGGCAAGTTTTGACAACTTATGTGCCTCTTTTTTAATTTTTAAACAAAAAAAAATCGCCAACAAAAACCAAATAAATCTAAGTTTCAAACTACGTGCCGAACAACTCAAGAAATTTTCGCTTTTTAATGAGAATCTTAAGAAAATTTTTGAGTATGCAGTTTAAAAGCCCATTAAATTTTGGTGCAATAGTGTAAGTAAGTAGTAAGTCTTGACAAAACGCTTACGTGGAACTCCCATATTGAGAGAGTTACTTCAAAAGCCACAAGGGCATTCTTTGCCTGTACAAGGCTTTTTGGTAAGACATGGGGACTAAGCCCTAGAATGACCTTCTGGACATTCACCACAGTTGTAAAACCCATAGTCACTTATGCATCCTTAGCATGGTGGCCCAAGGTCAAGCAAAGAAAGGCGGCAAACGAATTAAGCAAACTGCATCGCCTGGTATGTGTTGGGATTACAGGGGCTATGAAAACGTGCCCCACGGATGCATTAGGTGTGCTCCTAAACATACCACCGCTTCCAATTCTAATTGAAAGGGAAGCTCGATCGAGTGCCTTAAGACTAAAAGGTATATCTGAACTTAAAAGTGGGGATATGAAAGGACATTTAAAGATCTTGGAAGACTTCCTACATAGTCCCATTCTTCATAGGGATGATATACTATCACCCTAACCAATACTCTTCAGGAACTTCCAAGTTATAATCAATGAACGAACAGACTGGAGAACTAACTCTATCACCTTCAAACCTGGCTCCCAGCTATGGTTTACTGATGGGTCCAAATTGGAAAATGGTAGAACAGGGGCAGGAATCAATGGGCCCAAATTCAAAAAATCGATTCCGATGGGATCCTTCCCAACAATATTCCAGGCAGAAATACATGCCATTGAAATATGTGTGAGAGAATGCCTTAGAAGGAAAATGAGAGGTACTCACATCTACATACTTTCGGATAGCCAAGCGGCTTTAAAAGCTCTTCTATCTACAACCATCACCTCTAAATTGGTAAACGATTGCCTAAACCTCTTAAACACGTTAGGAAACCTCAACACAGTAACACTATGTTGGATTCCGGGACATGAAGGACATGAGGGAAATGAAATGGCTGACGACCTTGCAAAACAAGGAGCAAATATGCAACTTACTGGTCCTGAGCCTTTCTGTGGACTGACAAAAGGCCACATTAATGAATTCCTTAGGAAATGGGAGGAAAGAAAACTTGCCGCACACTGGCTAAACTGTGCCGATCAGCGTCAAGCCAAACTATTCCTAAGTCCCAACAAAGGAATATCTGACAAACTTCTCTCACTAAACAGAGTAGATCTGCGTCTTTTAACTGGATACCTTACAGGTCACTGCAGCCTGAGGTACCATCTAAACAATATTGGTCTATCCGAGACCAATGTCTGCCGCTTTTGCGAAATGGACATAGAAAGCTCAGAACATGTGCTTTGTGAGTGTCCTGCGTTGGGCAGACAAAGACTTCACCACCTTGGTGGTATCGTAGTATCTCCATGCAATCTTTGGAACAACAAACCCAAAACTGTGCTAAAATTTCTAAAAAGCCTAAAACTCTAGGGTTACAAAATAGGCCCTTCACAATAGATCAGCTCTGGTCGCAGTGCGTAATGGCCTTCTAATAATAATAATAATAATAAGTAGTAAGTTTTAAGTAGCTAAAACATGGCGTCAATTTTTAATGATTTTTTTTTTTTTGCAGGCCGGCGTGTGCATTTTGTTATATATAATGAATGATGAAAATTTTTTTATATGAAAAAAAAATCAGCCAACACCGCCAGTGAAAAACTACCCAAAATCAGCGCGATTTTTGAGCCACTTGCAATTTGCACTTTTTTATACCAAAACTCAATGGTCTATAAAATAGCATACTCGAAAATTTTCTAAAGATTGTCATTGAAAAATTTGAAATTTTTATGAAGATTTTGTGAATCCTTTTTTTTTTAATTCTCACAATATTTGGAACATGGGTTTATATGGTTTTGGTTCAAGTATGAACTATATTTTCATAAAAAACTTATTATAATTAAATAAAAAGCAAAAAAATTCCCAAAATCTTTCTGAAAGTACTGGTTAAGAAGAATGAAAATTGTATGCAATTTTTTATATTTTGTTTTTTCGATTAAATGGTCAAAATGTTTCGGAAAGCTCTTGTTATATAGCGTGAAATTAAATTTTGTTTTTAATAAATTGTTAAAATCGTTCTGAAAGTTAGGGTTAAAAAGTATGAAAATTATATGAACTTCTTTTTATTTTTAATTAAAAAGTGTGAAAATTATATGATTTTTTTTCAAATAAATTGTCAAAATCTTTCTGTAAGTTCTGGTTAAAAGGTATAAAAATTATATAAATTTTTTTTTTTTTAAGTTAAAAGGTGTGAAAATTATATGCATTTTTTTTAAGTAAAATGTCAAAATATTTCTGTAAGCTCTGTTTAAAAAGTGGGAAAATTATATGAAATTTTTTTAATTTATACAAAGTTTACAACTTGTTTTTATATGGCTTTTATGGGAGAATTTTTGTAAAACAAAAAATAGAAGAAATAAATTGTCGCAACTCCTCAATAAGTCCATGTATTTCAGCTATTTAACGCACTGGAGTACAATTTGCGCGTACATTCTTTATTTTGGGCTTAGCCTACTCTGCTACTCCAACCCGCTAGCACTTCTCGATGTTGACCTAAAAATTGAGGAGCCTCCAAAAATGGCTACTTGCACTGGGAGAGCTCCATAGTTTCATATCACCTCTGAATGGCAACTGATTTTGACGATAAACTTTTTCATGGCAGAAATGAGGCTTGTCAGTGCCTACCAAGGGGCAGAAAGCGCATTTTTTACAATTTTATGTTTCACATCCCCACAGGGTTGTTCGCACTCAGCCCCTATTTCTTGTACATCGCATACAAATACACTGGACGCCACCAGCCACGATACCCACCTGTACATTAGCGCAAGTCCAGGCATTCAGGTTCGTCTAAATGAAGCGGACAGCCAAACAATCACCGCTGCTGTGGTGGCATGTAATGGCAAGTAGACTTCTTGTCTGCCTCTGGCCAACTTCGTAGGCATTTGCTGTGGTCCTTTCTTGCAATTACTTGTCTTTCAACATTTTTTTTCTTTTTATTACTTTTTATTTGTTGCATATTATTACCTGTGTCTGCTGTGCACGCCGTCAATTTTATTGCCAGCCGCTAGTACAACGCTACTGCTGTTATTTTTGTTGTAATAAAAAACTCCAAAGCAGCAAAAGTTTCATCAATAACCATTAGAATTACTTGGTATAATCGCAAACTTTGCAGCCTAACATATTTTCTTACCTCATCGCTAGTCCGCCATTTTCGCCAGTTCAGCCATTCATTGCTGGTTTAGCCGCCTTTTATGACTAATTTTTATGCGTACAACGGCATCTCAATTGCGGCCTATTCGGCCAACAGGTAAACAAGTTTTCAGCACCGCACAAATAAAAAGTCACAAAATGGAAAGAAAAAAAAAGGGAAAAAAGAAATATATTAATGATAAAAATATAAAAAAGTAGCTGCTTATTGTACGCGAAAGTTGGCAAAATGTCATTCTTCATTGGCGTTTTGTTGGCAATTGCTGTCCAAGATTATCCCTTCTCCAAAGCTAACGAAGTTTCCACAAGAATTTCAATTATTGCAGCTGCTGCTGGAATACTTTTGCTGCGCTTTCTCATCTCATTGTGTTGTGCATTCACGAAATGACATTTTTTTCTTTGCCTCTCTGTGTGTGAGCGTATCTTCTCTTTATCCTTTTGTATTACTACAAACTTACTATTCGATTGAATTGATTTCATTTTTCATATACAAAGCACAACTTTTTTACTTTTGTCCATCAGCAGTCATCTGTTTCCAACTGCAACTCTTTGCCATGTCTCTTGTAGCTATTACCTGCTTATCCTTTTAGTTGTAGGTATTGGAATGGTATTTCATTTTTAGTTAAACTTTTAAACTTTTTCACTTTTCACTCACCTGCAAATCTCGGTTACAACACGCTTAAGCTGAGATAGCGAAACTTTTTCAAATTCGCTCACTCATTCAGTTGTTTCATTTCGATTTTTCAACTCGCCCCTCTTCCGTTTCGCCTTGTATTGTACGCTTGTATGTTGTACACGACCTCCAGCTGCCACAAAATTTCAATTATTGTTATTAGTAAATAAAAGTCAAAAGTTTTTGTCAGATGCACTGCTTGCCGCATTCCCCTGCCATCATAATTCAACTTTTCTTACCTTTGTCCTTGTTCTAACTTTTCATTTTTGGTTTTGTTTTCAGTTTTGTAAGCTTTCATCCTTTGATGCTTTGATGGCACGTAATGATGCTCGAAAATTTCGCATTCGATAATTTTTAATCTCGAAGCAGTTTACTATTCGTTTTCGTACTTTCAAAACGATTTCAATGCTGCTCAACTTACAGCAAAAGAGGTGGTCATTTTGTGACATGAGTGGACTTTGTTGTACGATCCATTGATCGTGAAAATTTGTACTTTTTATAACTCGGCGGAGCCCGAAAAAATGCCACCACAGACGGCTTTTTATTGATTTTTCAAAATATTCTTCTTAACAGTTAATACACCTCCGAATTTGCTTGAACTAAATTTTAAAACAATACCACTACGAAGTGAATGCTTCCAAAACGAGCTATTTAAAGGCTTAAACAGCTTGGTCAGGTATTGAAAAAAGTTATCCTCATCTAACCTAAAGGAATCATTAGATGTCATTAATTCCAATTTTTTCAGTGCTCAAAAACTCTTTTGTGGGAGCCGATATGTGAGAGCCCGCTTTGGTGTGGTGGGGGTCGATTCACCTTCGACTATTAGCTTTCCTTAGTTCTTCTTAATAATTGTGTAGCACTCAGATTTAACTATTTTAAGTTTCTGTAGTCGTACAGTTGAGTCATGGCCAGATTTTCCGAAGAAACTGGCGCCATTTGCTATGAGCTGCTTCTTCGGCGAACAACTTTTGTAGAATTAAGCTCGTCTTGGAACACGGCTCATTTAAGTAGGCCCAAGATTTATTATCTATTGTCATAGACGTGCCTTGAACAACGCCGGCTGAATTTCTACAATACATATTTCCTCACACAAACAAATGACCAAAGATACCTGTCTCGATAATTGACGGCAAAAATCATAATAATCCGCACCAAACTTTTTCGGGCTCATATCTTATTTTTTTGTAAAAATTTAGTTCAATCCAGAACAAAAACAATGTAATGCAAAGTTACAAACTTCGTAAAAAAGTTTCTAAATTCAATCAAAACTTTTAATTGAATTTTAGTATTTAGAAATAACTTCAGATAACTGCAAAATACCATTCGTTTTTGAGAATTTTTGCTGAAGTGCAAAGCCTTTTATTCTGTATAAATTTTTGTAAAATACTTTAAAACTTCATAAGAAAATTAATTGAAAATATCTGTGAAGAGAAAACTATGCAAATTTTAGATTAATCTCAAAATGTATTGAAAGAGAGAGGATCACATGCGTATATAGGTACATGTATTTATATTATAAAACCTTATTTGCGCATTGACTGGGTATTAGCCGGTTAGCTCGGTTGAATTATCTGTAAAAATCCCAGTGTAACAATACACACTTGCTCTAAGGTGCACACATAGGATCCCTGTAGGGTAATTTAAATAGCAATGAACAAGTAGGCATTTAACAGGGTTCGAATAATAGCTATTCTTATCAATAACTTTAAACTGGTACTAATTGAGACAGTTGGGAAGTAATACGATCTGCATACCTTTTGCGCTAGTTCAAAACTAGTACTTAATTCGACAGTTGGGAACTAGTATACTCTGCTTACCACTTTGTGATAGTTCAAAACTAGTACTAAAGTCGACTGTTTTTATATTCTTCCATGCAGGAAAACATGAGAAGGCACATCTTAATTGAGAGCACCAAGCACTTGACAAAATATGTAATGGCCTATCGTTTACATCCCTCCATACATACATATGTACTTACGGTATCTGAAGCAACTCTTAGAATTGCCCAGTTTGCATCTAATATGAAAATTTTGTTCATTTTGTGGACTACTTCATAATTTCATGATTGAAGAAATCCTTGTTTCCAGCTCATTTTATTAAGTCTGTGGAGGTCAGTTTTCGAATATTCTATTCTAGCTTTTGAGCCTCTTAGTGACATGCATTTGCCACTAAAATGGTGTGAGATCTGGCTGAAAGAATGTCATAACAAATCAAAAACCAGAGAGAAACGACTTCATACCCGTAGTTATCAATTTACTATACCTCCTTAACTAGAAGTAAATTCACCTTTTTTTTAATCAGTTACAGTTGCAGATATCACAATAAAATTTTTGGATAGCATAACGGAAGAGTTTTCATACTTTTTATCTAAAAAAAATTAGTTTGGACTGTGACATTCTTCCAATCAGGTTTCATACAATTTTAGTGATAGACTAAGGAGTCTGAAGGCTTGAATGAAATATTCTATCGCATCCGCGGTATAGTTCAAATTCACTTAAGGTAGTAGTCTGGTAACTTACACGTTTTTTGAGGCCATGCTTGGGACATTTTTTGGAAGGGAAAATAAAATTCAATCGGTTTGATTTTCTGATATGTTATTAAAGGTATCAGAAGGTGTACAAAAAAATTTTTTTTTTTTTTTAATGTTTTGATACTATTTTTGTACACTGCAGCAAGCGGCAAAAAAAAGAGGTACAGTGGCTCGCCGGCGTGATTTCGTCACTGGTGGTCATCTGAAACAGAAAAAACAAATTGCTTATTAATCAGTGTGCTTGTCGTTCTGGCGGGTAGTAAGATCAAATGATTTTGACAAAAAATAACAAAATGGCGGACTTCGTAAGAAAATTGCCTTTTTTTTTAAAGTGGAAATCGGACTAAAAAATGGAAAGTTAGGGACGAAATAAATTAAATCTACTACCCGCCAGAATTATTGATGTGTAGAAAAACATATCTAAATTGCTGAAATCCGTTAGATAGAAAATTTGTTTTCACGACGGCCATCCGGAAAAACGTTGTTTTGAGAAAAACGCGTTTAAAGTTTTAGCAATTGAGCCGCTCTCATGTATGTGCTATAATTTCATCAATATTTCGAATTTCGGTCTAAAATTTGTACAGTATATTACCAATATATCGCGCTTTCAAAATATGTAAAAAACCGAAATTCGAAATTTTCAAAATAAGTTACCAGAAGAATGTGAATGACGCCACCAGAAAATATTGTACTTCATTGATATACAAGTAGTACAAGTTCAATACAGTTTTCACCTTTTAGACCCCTTTTTAAAATATAAATAAAATTTTTATCATGTTAAATTGTTTAATTAATTTCTCACACATTTTTGTTATTTGCTTTCAAATTGTATCAATCGAAATAGGTGCAAGAAAAGCAAAGAGATCTAAAGCAAAAACAAAAAAAAACCGAAAAATATAAAACCTCAAAATATTTGTTTCACAAAGTCAAAGTATTGAGTTTCGGCAACCAAAGGCGAGTAAAAATGAAAACAACAAAGCAAATATTGAACTTCATGGAAAAATGTATATATGTATGTGTGATCTGCAAATACATACATTTAAATTATTTGCAAATATTGAAACAAGCAACAACAAAAAACAAATATGTGTAAAATAATGGTATATCAAAAAGGTTGCCAAAATCCGAAGAAAATTTACGAATGCGTCCACTACTAAGACAATATATTTACCTACATGCCGTACGTATGTATACAGCTACTAAATATTTATGGACACAAGTGATTTTCTGCATTCATTTTATTATTTGTAAGCCAAATATTGGAAATGTTTTTTTATTAAATTTCAGAGCAAAACTAAGTATATTTCACGCATAGACATTTAAAAAAATGAGTGAACTGACAAACTGTTAATATTTATTAGCAACTACTACGCTCGTGCTAAAATATTTTGTGACCGTAATAGTAGCGTCACAAATTATATTTTTATAAAAAAAAAATAAAAAAATTAAAAAAAGCAGTTTAAAAAATTTTTAAAAGTAAAAAAAGAAGTTTAAAAAATTTTTAAAATTAAAAAACAGAATATTAGTCAATAGTGCAGTCAATACTTTGCAATACTCGTACGTGTCACTCCTAAGCTTTTGTATGCGTATACTCGTCTGTATGTATTTACACAATCTTACATGGGGCTCCTCTACAACGCCTACGGGCCATACTCACACTTCCTTAAGATAAGTTCGTTTGAACCATTAAAATAAATTAACCAAATACGCATCTTTTAACATAACATACACACACGCGCATATGTATGTGTGTAGGTATATATAAGTACATTACTTGTACCTATGCAAACTCAAGACAAATCTTCATAAGAAAATTAAGTGAAAATACCTGTAAAGTGAAAACTATGCAAATTTTGCCGTAATCTCAACATATTCTGAAGAGAGGGCGTGATGTATGTACATATCTTTTATGTACATATATATATTATACAACCTTATGTGCGTGTTGATGCGTATTTTGCTGTATTTTGATTGCCGATATTGATTGTGTGTAAGTGTGTAGATACCCACAAGAACCTTACAATTTTAATAGCAGTAAAGTAGTATCAAGGTTTGAATAACAGCTTATATTTTAAAACTTGAAACTGGTACTAAATGAAACGGTTGGGGTATGTTAGGCATACTTTTTTTGATAGTTCAAAACTAAATAGCACTAGTATATTTTGTATACCGTTTTGAATAGTTCCGAACTTGTACAAAAATCGATAGTTGGAAAGTAGTTTTTGTTTTTTTTTTTTTTGCCACTTCGATTCCGTATATAGCCGATCATATACTTTATACAATATATATTACAATTAAATATCGAATTAAAAAAATATTTTACGTTTAATATAAATTTGTTATAATTTCATGATAAAGGTCTCGATCCCTCGCTGTCTCCAATAAAATTACTACATTGCCGACTCCAGTCCAATGTCTTATATTTCTCAGCCAGGATAGTTGTTTTCTGCCTATATACAGAGTGCGTAGAGCGCTCAAAATTCGCTCCTACTCTTTCAAGCTATCACCAAAAGTAATACAACTCATACAAAATATTCTCTGAGTAAATCATTGAGAGGATCTATTTTGCGTAAACTCCTCAAACACTTTTATTACTCATTTGTTTGTATACAAAGAGTGCTCGTCGTTCTGTGAGCATTCGCTTTGTTTTCATCCCCCGAGTTTTGTAAATGATGCGCTCTTTATTTGAGCTCAAGTTTATATGAATTTATCAATGATAAGTAATTTGATATTCAATATTGTCCCTTTTTGCATTGCTCAATTATAAATATGCATTTCGAGCATACCCTAACCAATTTCTGCTGTATTTAATGAAAGTAATACTTTGCGAGAATAGTGAAGTTTATTTCATTTATTTTTTTTAAATATAAATAATAAATTAAACTTATATGAAAATAAATATTTCAAAGAAAGAAAGTAAAAGAAAATTCATAAAAGTTGAGGTTCATTGAATTTAACGAAAGTCGATTAAATATATTATTTAAGACTGATCCACGTTCGGTTCGTCAAAATCTGTACTTTTGAATAAACTTTCATTCAATTTGATTAACAGCTAGAAAATCTGCCCATTTTTTATACTTTTTACACACGCGAAGCACGTGCAAACGCAAACTAGCCACAAAAATGCGTTAATAAAAACTAACGGCGATAGAAATTCAAGTAGGAAAATGTGTCAATATAAAAGAGTGATAAAAAATGATGCTTTCAAAGAAAACTCACTGAGCATACAAAATGATTGCTATTGTTGAAGAGAGTTTATCATTTTTAAATAATCTGAGAGGAGAGAATAAGCTAGCGAACACTCAATTCGGTTGATGCTTTCAAAGAGCGCATGTTAAAAGAATGTCGAAAGAGGAATGTTAATAAATGATTTTTTCGTTCTTTCAAAAAATAACTGATGCTCTCTTGTTTGGTTTTAAGCAGAAATGAAAAACTCAAAACAAAATGCTCTGAATTGAGTTTTTATCAGCTGAATGAGGGATACTTTACTCCTCAATGATAAGTATTTACGAACTCTGCCTATGTATCGTTTGCCTTCTATTTTTCCTTGCAGGATTAGTTGAAGTACATGATATTTGTCGTTTCTCATAATATGACCCAAATACGCAGCTTTCTTTCTTTTTATGGTGGTTAGTAATTGTTGATCATGCTGAATTCTACTCAATACTTCAGCATTTGTTACTCTATCTGTCCAGGATATTCTTAGAATTCTTCACTATATCCACATTTCAAATGCTTCTATTTTATTAATTTCAGTGGTTTTAATGGTCCATATCTCCATAGCATACAGAAAGTAGTATGTTATGTGCATCCTTTTGGTAACTTCAACCCTAGTACTAAATTCGACAGTTGGAAACTATTACAAAAAACGACAATTGGAAACTAATACATTCTGCATACCCTTTTCGATGGTTCGAAACTAGTGCTAAATCCGAAAGTTCACAATCAGTGTGTTCTGCATACCTTTGTAGATAGTTCGGAACTAGTACTACATTCGACAGTAAGGAACTGGTACTAAATGAGACAGTTGGGGAGTAGTATGGTGGGCATACCTTTTACGTAACTTCGAAACTAGTACTAAAACCCTCAATTGGGAACCAGTACCTTTTCGATACTATAAAACTAGTACTGAATTCGACTACTGGGAAGTAGTGCGTTTTGCATATCTGTTTTGGTGATTTTGAACCAGTGTTAAATTTGATAAACTCTTTTCATTATAAGTAAACTGTTGCTCTGTCGGAATAGTCGAAGCATCTTGGTGAAGCAGAACATTGGTATGCCATTCAGGTGGCTCAATTCTTAGAGTAAGCGAGAAAGGTGGCTCAATTCTTAGAGTGAGCGAGAAAGCTTTGAGTTCTTGTTTTATTTTATTTTTCCTTTATAATTATGGTTAATATTTATTTTCCTCGTCATTTAAGTTTAATTCATAATTTTACATCGAACGTATGCAAATTAGTTAATTTTTTAGGAATTTAGAATAGCCCTTTATTGTTCGGCCCGATCGCAAAACAATAACTTATTGTGTCAAGAGTCTTGTTCATCCCATAATGCCATCTGAATATTGGCTCTGCATCAGACGTTAATAGGTCACCAACACTAAGAGGCACCATCATCGATTTGACTTTTTCAAGACACATTACACTCGAAACACCCCCTACTTTTCCTATCATCGTCCTATTCTCAACAGAGAAATCGTTCATTACCATGCACACAGGAAGATGGCATATGCAAATGCAAATATGTGAATTTATATACATATGTATGCACATATCTGTACTAATATTTTAAAGAGGAAAACTTTGTTTGTTTGTTTGGTTGTAATGAATAGGCTCAAAAACTACTGGACCGATTTTAAAAATTCTTTCACCATTCGAAAGCTACATCATCCACGAGTAACATGGATTATATTTTATTTTGGAAATAGGGCTCGAGATATAGGTCAAAACGTGGACCCGGGTAACCTTCGGATGTGTATGTACAATATGGGTATGAAATGGAAGCTGTTGCTGAATGCTTTAGTCCAGAGTATTTTTCATGCTGCTCCGTGACTAGGGTCTCGAGATAGAGACCAAAACGTGGACCCTAGAATGTGTTTGTACAATATGGATACCAAATTGAAGCTGTTGGTGAATACTTTAGTACAGAGTATTTTTCATGCCGCTCCGTGACTGGGGTCTCGAGATATAGAACAAAACGTGGACCCTAGAATGTGTATGTACAATATGGGTATCAAATGAAAGCTGTTGATAAGTGCGTTAATACGGGGTAATTTTCATACCTATTGATGACTAGGGTCTCGAAATATATGCCAACACGTGGACCCGCCGTGTCTTTGCACCGAATTAAACCAAACTTACGCACATTGTTAAGTAAGTATTGAAAATGGGTTTCGTAAAGTTTGGTTGTAATTCGGAACACTGGCAACGCGTACAGCGTTCTTTTGAACCAGCCATAATGTCGCTTACTTTTTTAACGCTTGGGGCGGAACTGAACTGTCAAATTGACAGTGTGAGTTACAATGTGTCAATATTTCTTTCTGATTTGGATGCCATAAGGAAAACACGTAAGTGCAACATGTAAAAATTGTTTGTGAATTTTGGAACAGTGAATAATTTCTTACGAAATTTGAGAATTTAATGTGAAATCCGAATGAAATTATGTGTTCGTGGAAAAAAAATTTTTTCGTTTTTTTTTTTTGAAAAATATAAATGGATAATGGTTAAAAAATCTCCAATGCTTAATAAAACATATAAATTGAAACGAAAAATTAATGGATGATCAGGAAAAAAGACGATTGTTTCTTAGTTATTCATATGCGTTGATTTGAAATTTAAAAACAATCTTCTTTTTTCCTGATTTTCAATTTATATTTTATATTTACTCAAAAACAAATAGAAAAACAAAAAATATTGTTTATGCCAAAGCGCTTGAATAAAGAATAAAGAAATAAATAATATGAAAATCATATATTTTCTGTTCTAAACCATATCTATTCTATTTTAGTGTGCCCAGCGAAGGGGGCCGGGTTTGCTAGTACATACATATATATGCTCACTCAAGTAGGACAGAGCCAGATGTCGAACGTTGCCGAACGCGGGGGCCGATTGTGCCTTTTTGACGTTCGTTCCGCGCTCTCGCTTGCAGTTCAAGCAAGGTAACGACGCATGAGCAAGATAATGACGCATTTTTTGGTGCGTGCAGCCGGCTACATCGAATTATAAGACGTTATCACGTCAAAAGAAAATATTTGTAATTTTTAGCTCTTAATAAATGTCACTTAAAATTAATAGTTAATGCTCGTGAGTGTAACTTTTTCGATTTTCACTTCATATTTGTTCGGTTTTTCAGCAGACATAAAAAACGTCGCCAATGGCGGGTCCATCCCCTTTTTAAAGTTGCGCCAACATTCGTACGAGATGTTGGAAGGACCCTCTGAACTTGGTTCTTTCATCGTGAACGCAGCTACTTCGAGTTTGCTTTTCACTCAAGGTCGGTGATTCGAAGAATCTTTTCAGCGAAGCAGCACTGGTTCCTTAAAAGGGTAGAACGAAGACATGATAATAGAAAGCATCGGCATCTTTCAAAAAGTGAACAAACTAATCTTTTTTTAACTCTAATCTTAATCACTAGGTTCCTCTCTACTTCAGTGACTACCCCTGTCTTAATCCACCTCCCTCTCTTTCTTGCCTTCTTCTTCTCTCGGTACTTTAGAGCCATATTTCCAATAACGCAAATTAAATATTTACTTTCATCCAGCAGGTTTCCGTACGCAAAAGGAAACTTGTTGAATTTTAGCATTGAGTAATGGTAGATAAAATAAGTCATTGTGTAAGCAGAGCATAAGTACAAACATATGCACATTCGTGTTTATACATGCAAACTTATGTAGTTGTGAAGTAGATGACTTTCGATTGCAACCAACCAAAGAGTCACACATATACACATTTACACAAAAATATTCATACCTAAATACATATTATACACAAAAATCAAAATTACTGAGAGTGTTTTATCACACCACCAGCAGTGAATACTTCCTGTCATGTGTGTATGTAATAGCGCCTGTATTCATCGACATATCCATATTCCATATTTACTTATTTGCTAGTTCATTTGTTTGTTTGCTAAGTTTGTGTCCAGTTTTGCGTTATATTTACTTGCCTGCCCATATATAAATGCATACGAATCTAAATACTTGCATGGCTGTGGGTACAAGCGACCTACCCAGTAGGAAAAATTTCGAACTAGTGAAAGGGAAGTATAGTGCTTCAGTGAAGTTTACTACAGAGCTCCAGGTACATGAATAACGCTTCAGAAATCGTTATTAGAACGAAAATGGTAAATTAGAAATGCTTCAGAATCCGTAAGATATAAATATTTCATAGAGTGTTTTTATATATTTTTTATTTGAATCGAACCCTTGAGTATTTATAACGAAGCTCATTTGTCTACCATGATATGCAGTTGAATCTTCTGAGGTGAATTTGGGATTTCTCTGAAAAAAAATTCACTTTCGAAGTAAATTTAGGATTTTCCAAAATATATTTGACTACTTCGATGTAAATTTGAGATTTTCGGTGGTACAATCGACTAATTTCAAGTAAATTTAAAATTTTCTGAAATAAAGGGTGGTTAAGTTTCAAGAGCCGGTGTTGATTTTGAATAAAATACAATTTTTTTAAGAAATTATTGTAATTTCTCTTTATTGTGATAATATTGGTATGGCTCAATTACGCTTGGAACAAAATATCGGCCAAATGGCCGCCGAGGCTGCCATCCGATGGTACAAATTTTCGATGACGCTGAGGCATAATTGAGCTTCTATGACGTTAATGTGCCGAATTATCTCATCTCTTAGCTCTTGAATTGTTGCTGGCTTATTGACCTACACTTTTTCTTTCAAATAACCCCAAAGAAAGAAGTCCAACGGTGTCAAATCACATGATCTTGGCGGCCAATGACATTGCTGCGACGTGAGATTATTCGGTCATCAAATTTTTCGCGCAAAAGAGCCATTGTTTCGTTGGCTGTGTGACAAGTGGCACCGTCCTGTTGAAACCACATATCGTTCACATCCATATTTTCCAGTTCGGGCCATAAAAAGTTCCTTATAATCTCACGATAGCGAACACTATTCACAGTAACTGCCTGACAGGCCTCATTTTGGAAAAAATACGGCCCAATGATGCCGCCGGCCCATAAACCGCACCAAACAGTCACTCTTTGTGGGTTCATTGGTTTTTCGGCAATCACTCTTGATTATCATTCGCCTAAAAGCGGCAATTCTGTTTATTGACGAATCCAGTGAGGTGAAAATGGACATTCACTGTTGCCATTTCCTGCCACCATTCCGACCATTGATGGATAGTGTATCTTTCCATGGTTCAAATTGGGTTAGTCTGGTATTGAAAACTGAGAAATGAAATGCAGAAAAAAGCTTGATGTTTAGGTGTGATTCACATTCAACATTGGCCCTTGAAATTTAACCACCCTGTAATATGGCAGTACACCGAGTGGTTATATATTTGAAATAAAAAAAAGAATATTTAATAAACATGAATATGGAGTTGAATAATGAATATCGTGACGCAGCTCTCGTACACCGTCCGTACACGTCCGTACGCTTACGCAGTCTCTTTTCAACTAACTCCTCTGTGTCGTTGACAACCCTTTATAATTGAATTTTGATGTAAATTTATGGAATATTCTGAGGCAAATATAAAATTTTCTGAAATACAATTGACTATTTTGAAGTAAGTTTATGGAATATGCTGAGGCACGTTTAAACTTTTCTGAATTACAATTGACTAGTTCGAAGTAAATTAAAAAAAAAATTCTGAAGTATCATACAATTATCTTTTTTCGAAGTAATTTAAACATTTTCTGAAATATTGCTGACTATGCTGAATTAAATTTTAAATTTTCTGAAACACAATTGACTATCAAGAAGAACAATTTGTGCCTTCGAAAATAGAAATGAGTATTCGAAAATACGCTTACGATTTATGTCTCACGATTTCCATTGCAAAAGGTGCAAAGAGTTTTCGAGCTAGTAAATTCATTTTCTCTAGCTGTGTAGTGACTTATATGTATGTCTGTTACTGCTGTACTTCCCTACCAGGTGCCAATACACATTCAGGCATGCAGACATTTTCATATTAGTAAATAAATTTATTGAGAGCTACTCGCCAGATAAACAAAATTTTGTATGCATTTACACTGTTTAGGTTAATTAAACAAATGGCTTTTGTTGTCCCCATGTCAATTGTGCATGTGTGGCTGCAACGATTGCCTAGCCCTGAGCTGTGGCTTACTTAGTTCTATGTAAACATTGTAAAATTTCAACTAATATTCAAAGAGATTGCGTGCGGCTGATTCGAACTGATGATAATGCACGATACGATTTTTCGGTTAAAATCCAATACGCCATAATTTATGTAATTTATAATTTAATATATGTACAGTGAGTCAATAAAGTTTAAGTACACACATCAGTCAGATAAAAAAATGCATATGTTTCTTTCAATTTACATAAAAATTTATTAGAGCTTGTATATTTCACATTGTAAATAAAGTAAGGAACATAAAATCATTCTTTTTAAATCATTACATACTAGCTTTAAAAAATAATAAACAAAAAACTTTGCACTATCGTGATTTCACATAAAAAAAGTTTAAGTACACTTTATAAATAATATTAAAAAAAGAACAAAAACAAAAAACGTGGAATAAATGAATATTTTGTTGGTCCTCCACCTGCATCGATAACAGCTTGTAAGCGTCTACGCATGCTTCTCACTAACCTTTTAGTGTCATTTTCTGCGATTTTGCCCCACTCCTCTGATAACGCTTTTTTAAGCGATCCCTTTGAGGTTATATTATGTTTCCGAATTCTTTTTTCTAACAAATCCCAGAAATGTTCAATGGGATTTAGGTCCGGTGATTGTGGGGGAGTATGCACTTGTTTGCAGTTGTAAAGGAGCCATTCTTTAACTAAATATGACGTGTGCTTGGGGTCGTTATCCTGCTGAAAAAGAAATGTATTTTCATCGAGCCCCAATTGCGTTGCACTTTGGTTAAGGTTGCTGCGTAAAATGCTTAGATATGAATGCTTATCCATAGTAGTTTCAATAAAGACCATTTTACCCACACCAGCTGCCGCCATACACCCCCAAATCATTATGTTACCGCCACCGTGTTTGACAGTCGGTATTAAATTTTTTATCTGCATCTCCTCATTAGGCTTTCTCCATATTTTTGTCGCTCCAACCGGTCCATAAATATTATATTTAGATTCATCGCTAAATAATACGTTATCCCAAAAGGAATCTGGCTTTTCTAAGTGCTCCTTTGCAAAATCAAATCGTTTTTTTTTATTAATAGGTGATATTAGAGGTTTTCTACGTGGAACTCTTCCATTGTAACCAGCTTTATGAAGTACATTTCTAATGGTCTGAGGATTGACGCTTGTTGCAGTTCCTTGTAGCAATTCATCACGTGTTATTGGAGCAGATTTTTTGGGATAAGCTTTGATGGCATTCAAAATATATCTCTCTTCCCGTTCGGAAATTTTTTTTGGACGACCAGAACATGGTTTCTTTTGCACATTTCTATTGCTGTTGTGAAAGTTAATAATATTTTGTACGCTAGAATGTGTTTTTCCTACAATTCTTCCAATTTCACGCAATGATTTTTTTCCAAATACAATTTGATGATCAGTTTTCTTATTTCCATCGATATTTCCTTACCTTTTCCCATTTCGTCCACTTTGAACTAGGGCCTGTATACAAATGTACAAATTATCAATAATAAAATGGTTCAAACGCATTTCTACACTTGTTTGCTAAAACCCAAACAAATTTAAATCCGTTATTTTTACAAAAACAACAACTCAGCAATACATATTTGCGTGTTGTACTTAAACTTTTTTTGCGTAATTTTAGCGCTCATTGAGGGTTATTTTACGTATGCATCTAAAATGTATAACGGGAACAACAAAAAACCCGGTTTTCCTGGCAACAATGTACTCTTTTAATGATACAAAGATATTGCATGAAGTTTTTTTTAACATAACTATGATAATTCTTAGTGTTTGTAAGAAATAACAAGGTGTACTTAAACTTTATTGACTCACTGTATGCTTAGATGCAGTTATTTGTGTATCGGGAGATACGATTGTTTTGTGGAAAATGCAATTTATAAAATATTAAGTAAGGTAATATTCCGAGCTCATAAGCTTTAGTTTGTTTGTCTGTTTGTTGGCTATTGTCAATGGCTTTTGTGTCTAGGAAAAGAAGGCTTTTAGATAAATTTGCTTAATGCTGTCAAATGTGTTGATTTTAAGGATAAAAATAAATTATTAAGGTCACTAAACAAACATTTTTGTCATCAACAGCAAGTAATAGCTAAAGGAATTATAAAAGCGCTATCGCAATAATTTTAATTAAATTAGTGTAGAGCTCTTCAGAGTCGAAATGAAGCGTATTGCCAACCAATACAGTAATTTTCTTTTAGAGTTTTAAATAAACAGAAAAAGATGTTATCAATGTCAACATATTCCAAATATTTGGGGAAGGTATTGGCTTGCTTTCAATTTTCAAAGCTTTGTGAAATGTTTTAAGTAGGAGGCTCCTTTAAAAATTTCTTATTAAAATGAAATAGGTTGAACAATAATTCTGCTAAACTTAGGGACAATGGGCGAATGGAGGATATCGAGAGTGTTAATTGAGTTTCTGCGCTCGTTTATAGCTTTCTTTAATAGCGCTTGATCGCTCGAAAGGTTTGTTAGCGCCCGCCAATTTTGATAAATATATTGAGCCTTGTGCCTCGGGGACTCTAGAAGAGTCACTCTTATTGGGAAAAATTTCTTGAAATGATGCCTATTTGCATGCCTGTAGTATGCAAACAGGGTAAACTTTCTATTTACCAATACATAAGCTCTTTGAGAGACTCAGCTGTTTGTTCTGCAAATAAAGTGATAAGCAAAAGCGCAGCTATGCACCAGGTGGGAAGAAAATTGAGAAAAAGTCGTTTAAATGTCTTTTCTTCGGTGGATGCCGTATCCGAATGGACTTGTATGCTACTATAAATAAGAAACATTTAGCTATAGAAAAATTGTTTTTCTAATATCAGTGGCTCCTCTACAGTCAATGACAAACCTTCAAGCATATTTCTGCCTTGAAAAAACCTCACATAAAAACCAACTGAAGCTCAGAGGCTGCAAGTAATTGTACGCCTTTAGCCTGTCCGGACTCGAAAATGTCAGCACTAGTGCTCGAGTGACCTAAAGACTTTAAAGTGTACGTTTAATCATTTATCCGGTTCCTTTGGAATGTGACTAACGAAAACATCAAAAAGTGTTAAGAAAATTTTATTTTTCTCCCAGATTGGCGTGTGAATAGCACGAGTATCTCAGTTGATGTTCTTTTCCTGCTCAGTATTTTGAAGGCAGTTTCCAATATGAGGCGAGATAAAGTTCAGCTTATGCCGAGAGAGTTGGAGTTTAAGTAAAACCGGCGCAACATTACCTACTTAAAATGCTGCACTGCTTCAAAAGTATAAGCTCACACAGGAAAATTTTGCAGTTATGATATTATGACATGAATTTTGAGTTTATGATTGTGACAGCGTGAGGAATCAGAAATTATGCAACTGCGCTTTTCATGCAACCCAAGCTCCAAAAGTGAATCCAACGAGAAATCAAATTTATTTTTTTTTTTTTTAATTTTTTATTGCAACTAGTTCATAAATATTTACAAATGACTAACAAGCAACTTAATTATGATAACATTACACAATTTACACTGTACATGACATAAAGCATATCTATGGAGGTATGAGATCGCTAGGTTTAGTGCGTCTGAGCCTTCGTATTAATCCGTTGGTTTCAATTAAATTAAGTGCTTCCTCATTGATGTGGTTTATTAGTCTTTCTTTATGGGCAACTGCAATCTTTGCGATTTCAGTGTTGACGGAGTTTATTTTAAGGACGCGCTCAATGTCGGAACTTCTGCAGTACCATGGTGCTTTGACAATACACCTAAGGACCTTATTTTGGAAGTGCTGGATTTGGGTTTTCGTACTTTGGCTTAGTATCTGCTTGTAAATTAACAGCTTGTTTTCTATCGTGAGAGCTGATCTGCTACCCATGAGCCATTGCATGTTTTTGAGTTTGATGTCCAATTCTTGCCTCTTTTTCTTGACGTGCTCTTTCCATCGAAGTTTGCAGTCAAGTGTCATACCTAGGTACTTCGCATAGTTTGAGTATGGGACCTGTTGATCATCTATGTATAGTGGTATATGTTGTATTTTAGTGTTTGTGAAAACTACGTGTACAGATTTTGTTTGGTTAAGTTTAATTTTCCATGTATTAGTCCACTGGCAGATCTTATTTAACGCGGTTTGTAATGTGGCTGTCGATTCGTTTTCAGTTTCACCAACTGCAATCGAGGTGGTGTCATCTGCAAACGTTGCTGTGACGTAATTAAGATCAGACGGTAGGTCATGTGTAAAGATAAGGTACAACAGAGGCCCAAAAACGCTGCCTTGAGGTACTCCTGCATTTATTTGTCGAAGACTTGAATAAGCATCATCTTGATTGACTCGAAAATAGCGATCTGATAAGTACGACTCCAAGATGTCGTAGTATTGCTTAGGAAGTATTAATTTTAGTTTAAAAAGCAAACCTGTGTGACAAACTTTATCGAATGCCTTTGCCCCATCGAGGAATACGCCAGAACATACTTTTTTGATTTCGAGTGCTTTTTCTATTTCCTGCGTGATCCTGTGTACCATGTCGATTGTAGAATGTTTACTTCGAAAACCAAACTGATGTGTTGGAATTTTTTTTTTTTCGTTCTATTATTTTATTGACTCTTTTAATCAACAGCTTTGAGATCACTGGTAGGAGTGATATAGGTCTATACAACGAAACTTCGTGTCCAGGTTTGCCTGGTTTTTGGAGCATAATAACCTCCGCAGTTTTCCAGAGAATAGGAACGTAATGAAACTTAAAAGATGTATTCATTATGCTAGTGAGAATTTGGATGTTTTTAGGTGGAAGCTGCTTGAGTATTTCTGAAGTTATTATATCGAAACCAGGGGATTTTTTATTTTTTAGCATTTTAATTTCTCTTTTTAGTTTTTTTAGTTCGGCGCTCGTGACTCGTGGAATTTCTTCAAACTCTTGGAGCACGGATGTAGACAGGTTTTCGGATGTTGCCTCATGAGGTATAAAAATATCAGCTAGATAATCTGCTTATAGTTCTGCTTTCTGGGAATTGTTATTAGCCCATTTTCCTTCTTTTATCTTGAGAGGAGGAAAGTGCATTTGTGTCCTTTTTAAGTACTTTGTGCATTTCCATAAAGAGTAATCCACACGACGATCGTTGGACAATGAATGCAAGTAACGAGAAAACCCATCATTTTTAAATTTCTTTATTTTCCGACTAAGGTCTTTGGTCATTTTGTTTAGCCTACTTTTATCTATTGGTGTTCGTGTTTGATGCCACTTACTGCGAAGTTTTCTCTTTAGTGAAATAAGATCTCTGATGTCCTTTGAGTATTGAGTAATGACTGCGGTTTTTTTAATAGTTGGAGTACTTTTCCATGCGGCAAGTTGCACGTTGGACGTAAAATTTTGAACTTCACTATCTAATTGTTCCTCATTAACTATTTGTGCTGCATTATTTTTGCAATTTTGTAGAATTTTCTTGAAGTAATGCCAATCTGTGAATCGGTTACTCAATTTGTCCATATGTTCAGGTCAGGCATTTTTTTGGAATCAGTTGGCCAGTACGCTCGTTTGCATGTTGTGACCGCATCACATCCAGCAAGTTGCATTGCCTTATGTAATTCTCTTCCTTTCGTTGTAGATAGTCTTGAACCCCAGTATACGTTTTTAGCGTTAAAGTCTCTACCCATGATGAATCTATTTTTATATATTTTTAATAGTTTATAATATTGTTCACATTTGATTTGGTATCTTGGGGGGCTGTATAGTGCGATAAGCGAAAGGGGGTTTGATCTTCATTAATGGTTACTGCTGTAACTTGGAAGTCATCATCAGAAACTTTTTCTTCTTCGAAGTGCTTGATGCAGCTCTTTATTATTATTGCACTACCGCCTCGGGCACAATTGCTTAAATGAATCACATGATAGGTTTCATAGTTTTTAATTTTTATGTATGATTGCGTTGTGAAATGCGTTTCAGATATCATACAGACATCAACATTTTCCGAATTGAGTACAATCTCCAACTCATTTTTGTGCTTTAGTAGTCCATTCGAGTTCCATAGTAGTATTTTTAGGGTTTTAGACATGGTTAGATTCGGATAAGAATATCTCAAGTTTAGATAAGCGTATTTCCAGTGCTTTATTGAAATCGATTTGCTCATTTAGTTTCTGTTGTATCTGTGCTAGTGCATCTTCAGAGCAAGCAGTATTAGTAGTGTTTTGTTTTAGAACATGTGCGTAAGTAAGTTGTTGTGGGGTTTGTTTGAGAAAACAAATGCAATTATTTTCGTTAGTACCCCCTCACTTAATGTTCTCAGAATATTTTTTTCAAACCAAATAGTATAGTACAGTAGCATTTCTGAGAAGCATTTGAGCGGTAGTACTCATCTCAAATGGCCGCAATTATATGGAAATAAGTCTAGGTTCATTCACCATACCAATGCACCAGTTCAGAAATTTCGTTTTGTATGCAATTATTTGACCAAAATTACGTTAATTTTGCATGCTCCGTATTCAGCCGATAATGACAAGTAACTTTTTTTGTACCCAGCACTCAAGGTATCACTTCGAAAGCATTTTGTGGCAGGAGGCAGAATTTGCGTTATTAAAAATAAAAAATAAGTAACTGGCTCATACGCTTCTGATAGGTTTTTGGTGGAGCTCCTCCTCCTATTTGTGGCGTGCGTCTTGATGTTGTTCCACAAACGGAGGGAGGGAGCTACAGTTTTAAGCCAACTCCGAACGGCAAATGGTGTTTTTTTGAGGAGCTTTTTCATAGTAGAAATACACTTGGACGTTTGCCGTTGTCATTTGCGTTATTGGGAGACTCAAAAATCGGTAAGCGAAAAGGGTTTTGAGGATTGAAAGGGCTTTGGTAAATTTATTTTGGTTACCAGGAGTACCAAACACTAATTGAAATCGATATCAACGTCAATATTTTATAGAAATGTTTCTTTTGTATTGATAAATTCCGAGTGTATTCTTAGCACAAGTTTCACAATGCATGAATTCACTGAACTTCAGTAGCCAAATTGAGGTGATCCGATGAAGTGATCAGTATTGAACTGAATATTATTTGAATTTCTCTTTGCAAGTACTGGCATTCAATGTGTGGAGGCGTAATTTTGCTACTCTTCAAGCCTAGGCTTGGCTTAGTTTAACTGAAAGGTTCAATTCACGATTCAAGTGAGCAGTTCATATTGAAGTCAACAGCACTGAGGTAAACAGCGCTGAATGTCGGAATACTGATACCTAAGGAAATACTTGCAAATGGGGTTTTCCAAAAAGCACAACGATTATAATCAAACATCTACTACTGAATTCGAATTTTAAAAATAGAAAACTTTTCATACCCAATGTGAAAAAATAGGCAACAAATTACGTACAATTTTTCTAGGCCATCGCAAGTATGAGAAAAAATATTCGTCAGCTAGTCAATCAAACCTTCTCTGGATATTGTGGAAGGTCTGAGGAAAAAAGCTATTTGCAATTAATATTCAATTATATTGGGCCAAAATCAATCCATCAATATTATTGACAGCAATATAAAAGAGAGTGTAAAGGGTAGGAAGATTTAAAGAACAGAATATTAAAACATCTATAAAGAGACAACAGTAACAAAGAAATTCTATGAAGAATTTTACAAAAACCCAAGTAAAGCAAAGCAAAGCAAAAAGAAGAATTTTCCAAGTTTTTGGTGTTAATTAAATTCGCGCCTAATTAGGTTGAATCCGTTGACGACCGCTGGCTATGAAGTGTTGGTTAATAAACGAAGGTTTTAGGATGGCACTGACGAGTGAAGGGTAAAATAAGTATCGTTAGAGCTGATGAAAATGTATGCAAAGAAACTGAGACAAATATCTAAAAGCTGCATTTTGATGGTTAGGAGGTGAACGAAGAAGTTTGTATGTGTTTTGCGACTGAGTGAAGAAAAGGAAGAAGTTGCCAGACAAGCAGCAACAGGCCAGGCGTCTGCCAGCTAAGCAACTGGATAACATATTTACGAAATGTATGTACAGGAATATATGTACATATATATTACTGAGTGGTGCTACACTTGGTTTCGCTAGTAGTGCCTTTTGGTTGCATTTTTGTTTTTTTGTTTTTTGTTTTTTGCTCTCTTAACACAACTTTGACGGACGTTTGCCATAATTAGGATAATGAGTAAAATGAATTAATTGTAGTGAAAGTTTTAAATTAGCCAACAGTCAATGAAAAATTATGATGGAGTTATATTTTGCAAAAGCGAAAATTATATGAAAAGTAGTAGAAAAGTAGAAGAAAGGAAAAAGAGAAAATATTAAATAAGCTAATGAAAAAGTAAATAAAGCCAGTAAGCAGTTAGTAAAATAAGTCAAAGTTAGAAAGGGAGAGTAGTCGTCCTGGTTGAGGCGATAGACATCGCTGGCAACTGTGAAGCTAAAGCAGAGAGATAGGGCGTTTAGAAACTGAAAAAGTTAATTGTTAGCATAAAATTAGCTTTGAAAAATATTAATTGCGTAAATACCATCTCATAAAAGTTCGAAAAAAAAATATAATAAACTCACAAATTCAATGCTTCAGCAAAACAAAAAATGTTTGAAATTCAAAGAATAAGAAAAGCCTTCTGTTCGTTTTTGTAGAATTATCAGATGGGTTGACCTATTCAAACTCTTTTAAATATTAATATCCTTTAATATCCATTTTTAATTATTATTTATTCTGCGGTAAAGTATATAATTTTTACATTTAAAACTCCTTTTTTTATAAAATTTTAAAAATCTTTTGGCTAACCTTGAGTTGATTTTAATCCAGCAAAACTTTAAGAAATTCAAAGATTTTAAATATCCGTTTTTAAGTTTTAGAAATCCTTCCGAAAAATGTTGGAAATTTTTTTAATCCAGCAAAATTTTAAGAATGGAAAAATATTTGAATTTTATTAATTTTATGAAACCCCTTTTTTTAAATTCTAATTAAAATTAAAATTTTAAGAATTTCAAAGTTTCTAAAGTTCATAAATTTTACAAAACTCATTATGTATGTTCTAAAAATCTCCTGAAAAACTAGAGGTTTTCTAATACCTATAATAACAGTTAAAGAATTTCAAAGCTTCTGAACTTTATATTGTAGATTTTACAAAACCCATATCCAAGTTCGAAAGAAGTAAGATCGAAATTTTTTATCTAGCAAATTTTAAGAATTTGAAAGTTTCTGAAGTTTATTAATTTTATAAATCCCATTTTTTAAAGTTTCAAAAATCTTCTGAAAACTACTTAAATCCAGCGAAGATTCAAGATATGGAAAGTTTTTGAATGTCATAAATTTTGCAAAACCCATCTTTTTAAGTTTAAAAAATCTTCCGAAAAATGTTCGAAATTTTTTTAGTCTAGAAAATATTTAAGAATCTCTAATCTTATCTAATTTTTTAAAGCTTCAAGCAGCTTCTGAAAACCATGAAATTGATAATTTTAATATAGAAAAATTTTAAGAATTTGAAAGTTTCTGAGCTTAATTTTTTTAAGATTCAAAAATCTTCTGATAAGAGTTCGAAAGTTTTTTAATCCACCAAATGTTTAGAAATTTTAAAATTTTAAGGATTTTTAAACCTCACAAAACTCATTTTTAAAATTTGAAAAATTTTCTAAAAAAGGTTTGAGACTTTATAATAGAGCAACATTTTCAGAATTTTCAAGTTTCTGAATGAAATTTTTTTTTAAGTTTAAAAATCTGCTGAAAAAACTCAAACACTTTTTATTCAAGTCAATTTTAAGAATATGAAAATTTCTGAATTTCATAAATTTTACAAACGCCATTTTTTTTTATTTAAAAAATATTGTGAGAAAACCTCGAATTTTTTTTATTTTAACAAAATTGTAAGAATTTAAAATTTTTTGCAAATTATAAATTTTACAAAACCCCTTTTTTTAAGTTTCAAAAATCTTTTGAAAAAAACTAGGAATTTTTTTTGTCCAACAAATTTTTAAGAATTTTATAGTTTTTGGATTGAATTTTTTTAGTGTCAAAAATCTGTTGAAATAGCACAAATATTTAAGAACTTTTAAATTTTTGGCTTTCATTAATTTAATGAACCCAGTTTTTAAAGTTTCGTAAATCGTATGAAAAAGCTTGAGATTTTTTATTACAGCAAAATTTTAAGACTTTGAAAATTTTCAAATTCAGAAAATTACTTATTACGGACTTTTCAAATCCTTTTCTAAGTTTTGAGTTTCTAATACTTTAAAATGCACCAAAAGTTTTTTTGGCAGCTTTGCAAATCATTTACAGTTAAATCTTTTTAAAGAAAATTTTAAGCCGATTTGATCGTGCCTAGGCATCCTTAGAGTTTATGAAAGACCAAAATTGTCTTACTTTCCGTAACATTTCTTTTTTCCCCCTTTTCTTTTACGCGCTCCAAACCTTTCCTTTTTTCTTTTTCTGAAATATTTCTCTGTTGTTCGCTTTCTTTCTTTCTACAACTTACCTGCGCCCTTGTGCTGACCGTGACCATTATTTGGCTATTCACATTTAGCGCACCTACAATATTTTTATAAAGAACAGTTTGCTATTCTTCTGTTAGGCGCTTGTCTAGTCTAATTTTGCAATTTGTGCTCTTTGGCTGCTTTATCATAACCAACAAAGTTCAACTGAATTGTACGCTTGCCGCCTGCGACCATCTTCGGCATGGCGGACAATAAATGCAGCAGACTGTGAACCAGTTGAATTGCCTTGGTCGGTCAATAAAAATCCTCTTGAGTTCACGTAATTGTTATATTATAATGATGTCTGTATTTTGTTGCACAAAATTAGCTTTACAACAAAATATCCATAAAAAATGAAATTAAATTGCCGAACTTTATCTTTGGCGGTGTTTAACTTAAAATGAATAAACATCTGTTAAGGTTTCAATTCAGTTGTATTTTGTGTATAACAAAAGGCTAAAGAGAAAGAGACAAACGAATCAGCAGTATCTGGTTTCACTTACGTTCGCTCATTTCATTCATTATTTTCAAGAATAAAGGTAAAAATAAGAAATATAGAAAGAAGAGTTTACAAATTTTGTTTGTTTGTGTCTTCAGTTTAAATATAAGTAAAGGATCATTCAAATGACGCGGCTAGATTTTATTTTAAAATTGAACATTTAAAAATTAGGAATATTTTAGGTTTCCATGGCTGTTGGCTTCAGTTGTGCAACGTACATTGGCAGGTTTCATACTTTTCGTGCAGATCCGCTAGTACCCTCTAGTATTTAAAAAACTAAAAAAATTTTCAAATGTTTTCATTATTCAAATGTTTTTAAATTTAACAATAATTTTTTATATATATTTTGATTTATTTATATTTTATTTTTATACTTACAGTGTAATTTTTAGAGAAGTAATCTTTTTCAGTTTCACTTTTTTTCCAGTAAAATGTTAAGAATTTGATAGTTTTTGAATTACAAAACCCATTTGTGTCAAGTTTCAAAAATCTTTAAAAAAAGCAGGGGATTATTTAAATTCAACAATATTTTAAGAATTTGAAAGTTCTTGAATTCGACCTTTTTTAGTTTCAAAACATTTTGAAATAACACAAAATTTTAAAAAGTTGAAAATTTGTTACCCTCAAAAATGTTAAAAATCCTATATTTTGAAGTTTAAAAATCTTCTGAAAAAACTCGAAATTTTTTAATCCAGCAAAATTTTAAGAATTTCAGAATTTTTTTTAGTTTTAAAAACCTTTTTTGAGAACTTGGAAATTTTTGACTTTCACAACCTTCACAAAAAACATTTTTTAAAGTTTTAAAAATCTTTGGGATCTTGAGATTATTTATAATTTTACAAAACCCATTTTTTTTTAAGTTTGAAAAATTTTGTGAAAAAACCACGAAATTATTTAAATCTAACAAAATTTTAAGAATTTGAAAGCTTTTGAATTAATTTTTTGTTTGCATTAAAAACTTTTTTAAAAACTTGAAAATATTTTACTTTTTGCACAAAATTCCTTTTTTTAATTTTCAAAAATCTTTTAAAAAACCTTGAGATAAGCAAAATGTTATGAGTGGGATACTTTCTTCGCTTATCAATTCAAATACTCGTAGAACTAAAAACTAGCGTCTCCTCCTTCTACATAAAACTTTCCTCAGCAAGCGAAGGACACTCGAATTGCCATAAACCGCCTAATTTGAGCCTCACCTACATTATCTTCCAAATGTTGCCCACACAAACCATCAACGCCTACTTTGTCAAGCTTTTATGCAAAATTTTGTAGCAGCGAAGCAAACTAAACTGAAATATTGAAATTATTTTCACTGCCATCAATTTGTAACAGAGCAATTAATTACAGTAACAACCAACCGAATTAACTGCAAACCAATGAGTGGCGGAGAGAGAGAAAGCAATGCCGAGGGTGAACGGGCGTTTGAAGCCAATTACGGTTGTGTCATTAAATGCAAAAATTATTGACAAATACTTCACATTTTCATTGTCATTAACACCTCCTTTGGTGAATTTTGTTGCTGTTGTGATTGGTTTGCATTTTAGTATTATTTAATTGTGCAACTCGCCATTCCACTTTTGGTTAATGTACTTTGAGCAGGCACTCATATTTATTCACTCATTTTCACACTCGTAAAGTAACAACTCGCTCCGGGTGCTTAATTATGCCAGCACGCCTATGCAGTTGTGTTGGTCATTTGTTGCATGTGACGGCACTTGGTAATTGACATTGGGAGAGTTGAGTCAGTTTTTGTTGGCATTGATTCAATAAATAGTGGTATGTCAGTAATAGATTTGCTCTCTAAGTAATTGGAGATCAATTTAGGAAACCTCTAAAAAGCAACAGATATAAATGCAGTTTCTTACGGGTTTTCAAATTTTATTGGACGTTGATGTAATACACACAAATGCTTGTGGCGAAAATATGGTGTAGAAAGAGATCAAATTAATAGAGTGCAGAGGAGAAAGTAGTGGGGTTAATTGCTTGTTATCTAAACATTCTCTAGGGAGAAAGGAAGCAATGGATACATGCGATCTGCGAAAAATCTGTACCTACACAACACTTTGACTAGTTTTTAATACTTTTTTGTTATTTTCTTTTTAGTTCCCATTAATTTTTCTCAAAAATATAGTTCATTCTACAACAAAGGCCATATTAATCAAAGTTTTTAATATATATACTTCTGCTCAAATATGAACGTTATCAATAAAACGGTCCGCGAATGACATATGGCAAAAATAAATTTTTTGTTGGATGGTGGGATTTTTATAAGCTTACATGGCAAATTTCAGCGTGATATGTCACATAGTTTGTTTTCTGTGCTACTGTAAACAAGTCAAGCTCGAGTGTGTTCTTCGAATTTAACGATAGAAATTCAAGTTGAACAAAGAATTGGTTTGAAATTTCGTTATTCCAACAAAATTTCGGCTTCAGACGCCTTAAAAATGTTTCAAACAACCTATGGGGACTCTGCTCTATCGCGTGCACGTGTTTTCCAGTGGTACAAATCGTTCAAAGAGGGCCGTACATCAACCCAAAAAACCACGCCAAAGTCGCTCAAAAATTAAGGTTATGCTGACTGTTTTTTTCGATTACGAAGGTGTGGTGCACTCGGAGTTCCTTCCGCAAGGCCGATCGGTTAACGCTGAATATTATTTAGACATTTTAAAGCGTTTGCGCGAGAACATTCGTCTTAAAAGGAAGAAATTGTGGGACAACAAGTCATGGTTGTTGCATCACGATAATGCACCAGCTCACACATCACGTCTTGTTCGCGATTATTTGAACAAAAATAATGTTAATATCGTTCCGCAAGCACCGTATTCGCCTGATATGGCTCCATGTGACTTTTTCCTGTTTCCCAAGCTCAAGTTGCCGCTCCGTGGAAAACAATTTGAGACAATTGAAGTCATAAAAGAGAATTCGAAGAAGGAACTGAAATCCATACCGAAATCGGCCTTCCAGAAATGCTATGATGTTTGAGAAAAACGTTGGCATATGCGTATCGCCTCCAATGGTAATTACTTTGAAGGAGATAAAATAAAAATTGAACAATAATTAACCGTTTGTGTGTTTTATTAAATCAGTCTCGTTCATATTTGAGCAGAAGGTATATATATATGTATATATAGTATATAATTGGCGCGTACACCCTTTTTGGGTGTTTGGCCGAGCTCCTCCTCCTATTTGTGGTGTGCGTCTTGATGTTGTTCCATAAATGGAGGGACCTACAGATTCAAGCCGACTCCGAACGGCTGATATTTTTATGAGGAGCTTTTTCATGGCAGAAATACACTCGGAGGTTTGCCATTGCCTGCCGAGGAGCGATCGCTATAAGAAAAATGTTTTTCTTTAATTTTGGTGTTTCACCGAGATTTGAACCTACGTTCTCTATGTCAATGCCGAATGGTAGTCACGCACCAACCCATTCGGCTACGGCGGCCATAAATAAAAATATATAAAACTTTGACCTTTAAATCGGAATTTAAGATATATATTAACGTACGCAGTTTTATAGCCTATAAAATATAAAACATAATAAAAAATTTTAATAGAAAATATCACAGAACTTATTTTCATAGTATTTTGCTTGATCGAACGCATAGCCTCTCCTTTAGTAAGCTAATTAGAAGCAATCAGAGAAAATTAGGCAATCATTCCCTAGATAATAACTTCTACACTCTCCTATGTAGGATGCAGATGCTATGTAACCTATTTACTCTAAAATTAACGTTGCTATGTCTTCCGCGCACATACACCTATTCTTCCGTATATATTAATTACGCGCCTCGAGTGAAATTTTACTCACTCGCATTGTAATGGCAGTCGCCGCGAAATTCCTGGCATATCGCATTACCATTTAATTACATAGACAAATGTGCATATGAGTTGTAAATGGGCATATACTCGTGAACATGTGTATGTGTACCCATATTTCAATTATACTGGCATGCATACATATGCACACTGAATTTATGTTACAACGCGTTCGAAATTAGTGGAATGCAATTAAATTGGTAATGAGTGAAGAAATGCCAGCCTATTCAACTTTATATTTAGAATATGAGCAGATACTTTTCGAATATTACAAATAAATTTAAGACCGAACAACTTGGTAAAAAAAGTCATGCATTAGAAACTAGTGGCAGGTATGGAAAATTAATGTGGGCGGAAGATTAATAATTAATATTAGTTTGGGGAAAAGGAAATTCATTATTTTTCTTTTTTCTTTTACGAAAATGGCTTAAAAGTTGTCGATCTTTATCTTCAACTAACATCCCGGTCATCTTTGATTATTTCTATGATTTTATCGACATTTTCTTGAACATCAAAAATACCCGCACCGAATCAACGAAACCAAAATTACACGTAATTAGCACCATAAACACCATTTGCAATTTCAGCGGCCTGGCTTGCTCTTTCGCCAAGGAAAAACTGTAAAATGTATTGAATTTTCTCTTTGCTGACTTCCATTTTTGACACCCTTTAACTCACCACTGAAAGGAACAACAAAACAGTATACGATTTTTTTAGTGTGAAATGCCACTTTGACAACGAGCATAAACTTTAAATTTTTTGATCGATACTTTACAAAGCATCGACCACTACAACCATCTACTAAACTAATATTTTTCCAAGCACATTATTATACGACATTTGACGGGGCAAAAAGTAAAAAAAAAATTTAATAGCTAAATATATTCTCTTTCACCTCATATCCATGTTAATATCATATATTTATTTAAAATATTTAAAATATTTTTTTGAAAATTTAGAGCTTTAGGGTCCTGTTAAAATTTCAATTAGTGTGAAAATTCAAATTTGGTTAAAAAATTGCGTTGATTTTTGACAATTTTTCCTGCTGACTGTGTTGGGTCTTTTCTTCCGTACAAGGAAAAAATGGGGTGTGGGCGCTAAATGGTGAAAAGGCACAAGAACATGACCAGAAAAAATTACAAAAAATCAGTGGGGTTTTTGAAATACTTAAAGGGTTATATACAGTTAGAAGGCCGAAAATAAACGAATTTTCCAGAATTTTCTCGGAGAAGGATTTTAAATCTATGGATCTAAATTTTCTAATTTGTATACATATTATGTTATCTTTTAACTGTATTTTAAGACTTAGTATTAGTAAAAATATTTATTTTGAAAAGGAGCTACAGCTGATCTCCGGGAGCTACTCTCATAAAAAAAACTAGGGTCTGTCAGACTCACGCACGGTAGAAGTGAGACTTCTAAGTTGGTTGTTCCATGCATGGGAGCCCCGGTTTAGATCTCTCCCCCTCTCTCGTGTTAAATTCAGGTTTTCATTTTTTTTTCTATATCACTCCACATAAATTTGTACTATTTATTTTTGTCCTTATTAGCTTCAAATTTGACACTTGGGTGCAGTGTTGCACTTGACGCTGACATTTCTTTGCACTTCCAATGGTATTTTTTGCCTACTTTTGGCGCGTTAATCAATTTGCTTTGGTCACCGAAACGGTTGAAAAGTCATTTTACAACCTTCTACTTCAACTATCGTCACTCGTTTGGCAAACGCACTCATTGTATCGCTTCGTCTCCTCCATACCTACCATCTATTTACTTCACAGCAGTTTCTTATTGCTTTCCCGCTTACACACATTCAATCGGCGCTTTATCTGATACTCACACACAGCACTCATTTGCACGGGCTATGGCTATCTATAATACCCGTTGTTGGTTGTCGATTGTCGGTTGCCTGCATGTCGCCAGTCTACTTCAATGTTTACTTGTGTTCTATATACATTTCAGTTCATATTATTTCGAAATTATTCGCTACAGGGTGTGCTAGAGACGTTTGCATTTTTGCACAGGCGAGAGTGGGAAGGAGCAGCTGCTCCTTGGCCCCGCCCATTTGACGGATTTCGGTAACGCTCCGAACTTACCGTTTCACTCGCATATTTTCAATCTGCCTTGGGGCCCCCGACGCGCCTAAAGAAGTTTCACTTCAAAAAACATTTTCCGGTTACCGCTATATCTCTGAACTAGATCCTCCGAAATTAAAAACCAAACAGATTTCGTTAAAGTAATGTTAAATCTAGTAATTAATCGAAGGAATAAGCAAACTAAATTTTTTTGACAAAATGGCGGTCTCTCAAAAAAGAAAAAACAAATAGGCAGATGATTAAAGGGACAGCGTTTCAGGTAAGCGCTGCCGTTCCGGCGTTGTACTTTCAAGCACTTTCAAATTTGCGGGCAACTCCGAAAATATTCACCGGAATACATTAAGAAAATAAAATAAAAAAATAACGATTTTATGAAAATTCTAGCTGTATATAACCCCTTAAGACTTGCAAAATTTAATAACCTAAAGAAATTCATACTCTAATTTTTCTAAAATTCCGCGCAAAAAGTTTGAAATCTTGATACAAATTTTACGCATTTTTACAAATTTTATACAAAATTTGAAACTTGTGGTTGGTTTTTGGCTATTACCAGTCAGTCAGCTAAGTTTTTGTTTTCTGGGGATGTTTGCAGCAATTTTATCTTCTTAAGGGTATCACAGCACATTAAAATTGTTAGAAAATATTTTTAATAAAATTGCTGCTGATATGAAACAGTTCCATTTTCTTCACCTCGTCGCATGTGTGTGCGTGTATTCCAACACACATGAATAAGCAAAACGCCTCCACACTTTGAATTCATAATCCGAAACTACTTATGCTGCTACACCGTAATATTAATGAATTTAATTAATTAAACACCTGTGCTTCCGCCTTACCAGTTCCTATACCAAAGGCTTACTACAGATTTCAAATCACGTCTGCCTTACCTTCCACATTTCTTCACGCAGATTGCGGTCTACTTTTGCCCTTTTATTATACTTATACGTAAATATAGCTTCTACCTCAAATTCTCGATACCTAAACTACCCTTCCATCTGCACAACCCAATTAGCCTGGCTGAGAGGAGGGACGTTATTCTCATTTAGTTATCTGCAACCTCAAAGTTATTCGGCATATCTGAAACCACAATCAAATCTTGTAGTAGCTTTATATGCGTTCCTCTTTCTCTCTACCAGCTCTTCCTATGCACCTTCACATCACCTGCTGCCCTCTAGTCTTTCCCCGCCTCTCTCACGAAACACTTTCATCTAATTTATCAGATTTGTTGTTGTGCTTGGCGTATGCTGCCTGTTTATTTGCATTGATTGGGTTAACTCAGGTTAAATGTTTGGTGTATCCTTTAATTTTCCCTTTCACGATGCAGGTTATGAGTTACATTTGTTTTGCTTTTACTTTTGCTACTTTTATTTCATGTTGAATTTTTTTAGTTTCTCTTTTAGTTTTGTTTCACCTGGCACTTTCTTCATGTAATTGATTGCGGCTAATTAATGCCTATTTAGAGTATTTTGTGCCCTCATTTAGCGAACACGAAATGACAGTTAAAGTGGATATATTTATTTGTCTTATAATCGCATATATAGGAAATCCGGAGTTTTGGCATATTTCTAGCTTCTGCAGTTCAAAATTTGTATTATGTATTTATTGTTGGGGCTGATTTTTGATATTTCAATTTAATTTTATGATTGATTTTATAGTGGAAAGCTTACCACAGAGTTTCTAATGCAACCATTTTCTGTGGAGTTGGTCCCTGTCGCACTGAAAGGTGAAAATATGAACGAAACTTTAAACATACGAAACCTAAAACTAAAGCATATTTTTATTTTCTCTAAATCCTTAATGCTGTGCCAAAATTTCAGAACATAAAACGCAAGGATTGATTAATTCTGTGGCATTTTCTCTAATTGAAAATCATCTTCCAAGTCGAACCGTAATAAAACATAGCCGCGGAAGTTGCGGTTTCTCATTCAGCGTTTTAATAATTTTTTTTAATTACTGAAACGATTTTTTGCAAAAGTAGTCTACTTGAATCTCCAAAAGCAAAAAGTATATGTAACTAAACATTTAAGGTAATTTCAGTTGCGCGCACGTGCGTCCATGGGGACCAAGCAAACAAAAAAAAAACAAAGCTAAAAAAACACCCATAAACAGATGCGATAATCCAAGTAACTGTTCGTGAAAGCTTAATTTGTAGCTGATTACTGATGTATGATTTAATATGTGTATGTGCATGTGCATGTGTATGTGTGTACGTATACACATATTCATCTAAAACCCATGTCTCTCATACGCAGCGTATCACCTGTTAAAAGTCAACTGTCATTACACACATACACACGGATATACATACGAGTATGTACATCTACATTCAAAACATTTGCTTCATCTGACATCTTCCAGCCAACTTCAATTTGGCCCACAGAAATCACCTTTTGACAACAAACAATTAAAATAATTACGCAATACTCTCAAAGGATTTGTCAAAGCGCATTTAGATTTAATTACAATTTTAATTGGAATGCTATTTGCTATACGATTTACCATTTTCGATTTGATCCCAAATGAGAACTTATGCTTTGGGTGAAAACTGAAAGCAGGTGTGGCCAGTTTGTTTGACAGTCACTCCCCTAACGAATTGTGGTCACAAGCTGATGGTGTGCCAACCCATCTTGAAGTGATGCCCGAGCGACAGTTGAACTGTTGGAGTACAAAATTGGCTACTCTCCACTAAGCCCAAGTACAACGGGTGATTTGTATGTGTTGTATATATGTATGCACATACCCATAGTGCTGATAAATTATGCATAATAGCAGGTTATTAAAACTTTAAGCTTTAAGGACAATTTGGAAGCTTTTAATTTTATAATTGATGTTGTGTGATTTGTAATGGGGAATCGCAATTTGAAGGTTCGATAACAACAGCATAAGTGCCGGAGGAATTACTAACGCAAGTGAAAGCATGAAATTTCTCTTTTGTGGTGATCAACAAATGACAAGGTGTGATTTGTGTACATTTGATTATGGGTAATGCTGTGCCATCATGTAATATGATGCTTACTCATGCCATGGTTTATAATATGATAATAGATTTCACCGCTGCAAGTCTTTACTTGTGACTAGAGATTGCTTACGCAATACCGCCATTAATACACCTTAAATTATTTTTTTAAGAGATAGTCTGATAGGAATGCTATTCCACATCGTATTTAGCAGAACATGCATTTTAGCTTTCCTCGAGTCAAGGCTCTAATTTTTCTAAACGTCAAATTCGAAAAAACGCACTTCGCTGCAAATTTACAAAAGCGCCCAATATTGAAGGAGTTGACCGCACTTTTTTAATTTAAGCTATTTTTTGATAACAAACCCCCAATGTGATATATTTGTTATATGCAGAAAATTGACATTTTTCGAAAAATTTTTAAAATGAGAAAATATTTTTCTAAACATTTTTTGGATAAATTTTCTGGGTACCCAGTTTTATAGGCCATTAGATAAAGATATAACAAAACGTAAGTTTCAAGTACAATAATCGGAATGAATTCTACAGAAGTCATGAATTGGATCAGCAATTATGTATGCAATTTACATAAAGTTTGATGGTTCAGTCTAGATCGCTGCAGAACTGCAAAGTGTTTTATGGCAAACCCGAATAGAAAACTGTCGAGCTCTCTTCTAAAACTTGGTAGAACAGACGTACCGATGGTTGATTTTATTACAGAACACAAACCATCGGGTCAACATAGGTATGACCACTATTGGAATGATTGATTACCCGATTTGCCTATTTCCCTTCGAGGAGGCGGATAGCACTGAGCTTTTTCTATGCGAGTGTCCTGCCTTTATTAGGGCAAGGGTACAAATTTTGGGTTCCGGTGTCGTGAGAATGAGTAAAATTCGTTCTCTCAAATTGGAGGATATATTCAGATTTGCCGAAGAATCTGGAAAATTCTCACAGGACTAGCTATCTCTGTGTCTGTCTCTATTCTAACCTATCTCTTTCTCGCTGTGGCTTCTCCCCTCACCTCCTCGACCATCTACCCTTTTACTTTCCAGAACTTTGAATACAATGGGAATTTTCGACTGAGTGCTCTAGGAGTTTCCATTCTATTGATGCTTCCTGGCTTGCCTTTTTTCAGATTTCAATTTCTGGTTTGTAGTGGTTACAAAATAACATTAATATGAGATAATTTTTTTTTGTTGACTAGGCTTTTTAATTCAAAGAAAAAAGTTCGAACATGCGCTTTGTATGGAAGAAAAGGTGTGGTAAATCAACAACGACAAAAAATCGTCAAAAAATAAGTGTATTTTCTAGCCACCTAACACTTGCATTTTGTTTACTGAAATTCAATTCAGCTATAAAACTGTTGGCGGCCGCAAGGATTTGATTAATTTTGTGGCATTTCTCTAAATGAAACTCATCTTGCAAGTCGAAGTGCAATTAACCCACAGCCGATGATGTTGCGGTTCCTCATTCAGCGTTTTAATCATTTAGAAGCATTTTTGTTTTCAATTACTGAAGCGGTTTTTTGCTAAAGTATTCTACCTCAACTACTACTACGGCGGCCGGCGTAGCCGAATGGGTTGGTGCGTGACTACCATTCGGCATTGACATAGAGAACGTAGGTTCAAATCTCGGTGAGACACCAAAATTAAGAAAAACATTTTTCTAATAGCGGTCGCCCCTCGGCAGGCAATGGCAAACTTCCGAGTGTATTTCCGCCATGAAAAAGCTCCTCATAAAAAAAAAAAAATTTGCCGCTCGGAGTCGGCTTGAAACTGTAGGTCCCTCCAATTGTGGAACAACATCAAGACGCATACCACAAATAGGAGGAGAAGCTCGGCTAAACTCCCAAAAAGGGTATACGCGCCAATTATATATATCTAAAACTGTTTAGCCTGAAAAATTCCCTAAATTCTAAAAACTCTGGTAAAAAGGCTTTAAAATGTTGAACAAACGTTGGAAATTTTTGTTACATTGTTTTTTGTAGAATAAAGAATATTTATACAAAAATGTTGGTATATTTTATTATCTACATCAGATTTTTGAAGAACAAGACGAATTTTTTTTCACTAAAATATAACCAGTAGTTTTTAAGCCACTTATTAAGAACGAATACTCTTCTTCTTCATTAACCTAGCCTGATCCTATTTTGGGTCAGCTCTCCTTGTGCGAAGTTTCTAGTTCACGCGGTCTTTAATCGTCTCTTAACTTACGCTTTCTCTTGTCCAGCAGTGTTACGTCCCTGACCCACCTCAGCATCTGCATTTCTGCCGCGTGCAGTTTCAGCTATATTTTACGTGGTACAGCCCAGCACCCGGATGCATAAGTCATTGCCGGCCTGATCACGCTTTTGTACACTTTTCCTTTTGATTTTTGTGGAAGGCTGCTCTCCAGCTTTGCCATCCACGTTGTATTCGGCGAGCAATTTCTCGTTCGAAGGTGCCATATCCCACGGGAATAGGTCCGCTCACTTACTATTTTCAATAACTCGCAGCATTTCCACCTACATCAGCCCTTCGTAAATTGTGAAATGTTGCAACAAACCACCTGATTAATAAATTTACCGACTGTCCTTTTGAATAAAACACGAGTCGAGTTTTTTCAATTGCCGATTTTCAATTATGACTTTCAATTAATTGTGCGCATAATTTACATGCAGCAAAAGCAACAACTATTTTAAGGAAATTCTTTATTATATTAAGCAAACATGCGCGAGTACTTCACTTTATGCACGGGCATATGTATGTGTATATGTACTGTTATTTGCTGTTCAAATGCGCATAAAGCATATCGGGCCGGTTATTAAGGAATTATAAATGAATTAAAAGCAATTTGCACTCGCCAACTCATTCGCCCAGTCACGGGACTACAAAAAATGCGCAGTCATCGGAGTAGTTGCTGCATGCGAACTATTTTACTATGCATACAAAGTGCATGCACGGCAAGGGGGCGGATGGTGAGCGCTTGTTAATATAAAATGCAAATAACTTTATTAACTTGGCTTTAATACCAGCCACCGGACGGTGAAGCAGCGCGCAAACGCCACGCTTTTAAAGTTATGCAGCGGGCAATCTGCCACCTGCAAGCAGCGGTGCCCACAGTGCGGCCAGCGTGAACCACATTGCGTATGCCGCAATGTGAGCACTTAACATAACATAACATAAGCTATGCAGCGCAGTCATGCAATTGCCGCTACCTGCTCGCTGGCTCCTCTCCTCTTCGCACAGATGCCAATACCCATTGGCCTTTGGTGGTGCTTGAAGTGGCGAAATGTACATAGCACGAGCATTCTGCGTAAGCTAGGGCTTATCACTTAGCAAAATTAATGCTAATTACTTGTAAAATATATGGACGTGGTGGAAAAAATAGTTGGCTGCTTCTCCACCACTGCAGTAGTGGCATGAATAGTGGCGGATAAGCGACAGATGGCGAAGCAAAGCGGGCGTCGGCCGACACCTTCTGCTGTTCTGCTTCCCACGAATCAATTTTTGCCACGCATTTAAATGGGCATTTGTGGAGACAACAGTAACTGGGCAGGCGTTAACCCACAGTGCAACAGGCGCCAACTACAAAAACGTATATTTAGAATGCGCATAAAGAAGTGGAGATAAAACAAGCGTCCAATAGGAAGGCACAGCAGTTGCAAGCGGACTGCTGTATCTGCATCTGAGTCTATGTAGTAGAAGATTTATGGAAATGACTAAAGTGCATAATAAATATTAATATTAAGATATTAATAAATTATTAAAACTCTGGAGTGCTGGCAGACTGTCTATTTTGAGTTGGACGGCATTTTCTTGTCGGCCGCACAGCGCTGCTGTTTTGAAGCTGTAGTATTTGCGCATGGAATCAGTCAGCGGAGGCAGACGCGCAGTGTAAATCCTTGTCTGCGAATTTTTAAAATCTACGATCTACATTTGCGTAAGAGTTGGAAGTTTTGAGCACAAAAGACCACGAGGTCGAAGTGCAAACCTCGTAAAGAATCTAATCTAAGAGTTGGGAAGAAACTGTCCGTAAACGGCGTTAGCTCGCGTGGCGGCCATGTGATTTGACGTCATTGGATATTTTTTCCTTTCTACCGTTTTCTTAAAAAAGGTAATGCCAACAACCCAAGGACAACTTCTAAATTGAAATTCGAAACGCCATTGATGGAATTCAGCTAATTGTATCCCAGAATATCAAACTTAATTTCTTTTTCAGTAGATATGCTTTAGTAGATATAATAAAAATATAAGGAGTTTTCAAAAAACATTGGGTATCTACAAATTTTAATGCAGCGGGCGTACAGCATTTTTTCAGGAAGATAGAGAATTATTCGAGCTGTAAGTTAGAATTTGAAAGGATTTCATCAAGATGGAGCCGTGTTTGTGCCTTTTAGACGCACCAGATACCGACGTCCAGGCTTCTCTCCTAATTGAGTATGGGAGTTACATGCTACCACTTGCCTCCATTACTTTGTGACCAATGCGGCATCGAAAAGTTGCATTGTCGATATCGATTTATTGTCTGTTTGGGTTCATCTTGAGGCTTACCTCAGGTGTTCGTGCTTGCCGTCTGTTCGTAAATACAGTCGCCCCTACAGGAGATCTTGCTTCCGCTTTGTGCTCCCATTCAATGTTTCGGAGTTTTATTACAATTCTTGCTGCAAACTTTTTTACTACTTTCCACTTCTTTTTCGAGTTCAGGATATGCATTACCAGGTTATCTGGTGTAGGGCCGACGATAGAGGGCACTTATGAGCTCGAAGCGCTCTTCGTAAAATCTGGTGCAGTGAAAAGTTACGTGTTTTGCAGCCTCGTCTTTGGCATTTCTATCTTTATGTCCTTCTCTATCTCTATCTCTATCTCTATCTCTATCTCTATCTTTATCTCTATCTTTATCTCTATCTTTATCTTTATCTCTATCTTTTTCAGTAGGAAGAAAGCGTCGAAAGCCTATAGCCACTGTGACCGTCAGTGTGGGACTTTAACCCGAACTACCATAAAACCTTTTCATGTCCGAACGGTTGCTCCTCCCGGATTTCTGCCGTTAAGTAATACGTTGTGAGGCCATTATGGAGTATGTTAACTCAAATCAGTCAGCCTCTGTCAGTACGGTGTTCGACCTGCAACGACTCTTCAGCATTTCCATCAGCCTGGAGATCAAGCTGTTGATGGCGTAGGTTTGCCTTTTAAACCCATTCTTCATCAACCAGCGTTTTTATAATATTCGCTGCTACAAACTTAATGCTCGCGATTTTCCAGGCTTATCTCACATTTGCGTCGTGAGGTTTGCCTGTGGGAGATGCTTGCCAAAAGCCTTGTAAAGGTATTTTCTTTCGGTGTCGAAACGCGAGCACAGGTATAGCATATGTCTAACACTCTCTGGTTCGTCAAGGAAAGGCCGGGCAAAAGCGATCGTTTTCCCCAGCTAAAGCGGTGTAGATACTCTTTAAAACATTCTTGACCACTCAGCAGTTGCGTCACGTAGAAATCAATTTCTCCGTGCTTCCTTCGATACCATTTCGCTATATCTGGTATCAGTGTTTGCCTCCAACGACCAATTTTTGAAAAGTCCCAACGTTGCTGCCACTCGCTGATGGTTCGCTGTCTCTGTTCTTCTGTAATAACACCGAGCGGTATTTTGTGCGCTAGATTACACAGTCTCTGCGGCTCTTTGTCCAAGAGCTGTCTATAGGAATTTTCCTCGATATGACTGCTATGCCATCGTCGGAAACCGTGCGATAAGCGCTCGCCCCTCTAAGCGTGCTTAGTCTATGTCTGGTTCTTATTTTTTTCATACGCAATTTACATATTTCTATCTCTATCTTTATCTGCACCGCCAGCATTGTAAAAGTTCTGAGAATACATTTTAATTTTCGCATCTGCAATGGATGTTATTGAAAGCGTATTGCTAAAGAAATTCAGTCCAATAAATGCGAAAATATGAAGGAAAAGTGGCTATGAAAAAGGCAAGATTTTCGCAATAACAAATTCGCAAAATTCTTCATAGAAAATCAATTGAATGCAGTGCAGCTGGAATTTTAATTTCTTTGAAAGGGATGAAGCAGAGCTGCTGCTATTAGTATCGAAAATTATGGGTTTGATTGGAAACTGCACGTGAACAAGGATTATGTAGCAGCGTTTGTTGTAAGTAATAACGCTTTATGCTAGTAGTCAATGCTTTCTGATTCATGGTAATAATTACGGCTTCAATTAAAAAAATTAGAAGCTTTTTTTCAAGGCTCTTTGAAATTCGCTCGTACATATCTGCATTGCAAAAAAAATATCTTTTGCCGCTCAGTTGTGGAATTCAATTAATTAAGTTTGGAGCTTATTTACTTTTATCGTTACACTTTAATCAGCGTTCATTATTAAAAGCTCCGTCTCATGATTATCCTAATCGGCACATAAACACACTTTGCAAGCTGATACTTCATTCTGCGAGAGTCATAAAAGTTGAAAACTTTTTATATCATTCACTCTTGGGACGTACAGATAAAACACTTTCTTTAAATCTTTTTAAGTTTTTGCTCATAAAGGAATTGTTAACTGTAATTTTTTGCAGAATGTGCATGGTTTAATGGAAGATATTATTTACTAAGTTTAAAGAGCTTTTATCTGATTTCCTTAGCAAATGACTTCAACTTCGCGGCTTAACCACCAATGCCTTGCTGTATGTCTTTGAAGGTTTTTAGCTAACGAAGTCTTAGCTTGGAATCAATTTTGAAAAAAATATGTTAGATTTTTGAGACTAGGATATCCAAGTATTGCCCTAAATTAATAATCGAAAATGCCGAGATTCTAAGAATAGCTTCATCGTCTCAATTGTGGCTCACTCTTTGCTCAAGGCCCTTCTAGCTCCAAAAATCTTCATTTGTTTTTAGATGATTACAACTTTAGATGATACAACAACCTGTAAGGACAGCCGCGAAGTCTTAGAGCTGAGATTTTGTCATCCGCAGAAGAATGCCTAGAACGCCTTTGATCCACGCGTGGACAGAAGGATTTCGCGACCTTACAAGTTTATGTACTTGCCACCACTCGTTGAGTTGATGCGAAGGCCATCTTTCCAGGAGTAGAAAGCAGGTTGTTAATGGGATCGCAATCCTCTCATTTCGCGAGAAAACTAACTCACATGTCGCTTGTCTGGCCAGCTTATCCGCTTCGTAGTTTGAGCCTTATGTCAAAGAATTCGAAGTGCATTCCTTGACCAGTTTCGAATGCATCGTAGTTAAGCTCAGGACCCAAAATGCCGCCTGGTTATTTGGAGTAATTATTTACTTTCTTAACAGTTATTATTATGCAAGTGAGTGGCCAATCAGCTGCTTCTTTGATTGTAACTACTTCTGCTTGGAACACACTGCAGTGGTCCGGTAGCCTGTATTTGAATTTGATGGGAAGCTTTCCCAAAACACTCTTCTGTCCAACTTCGATCCATCCATGAACGAGTTCACTAAATCCTGCCTCCAAGTGTTGCTCCCAATCTACTCTTACCTCGATAAAATGTGGGTGAACAATGCTCCGCTTGGACTAAGCGAGCGTAGTATACACTGATCCGTTGTCAGGGGGATGAGCTCGAAAGTTTCTAAGGTTGCCTTTGTGTCTTAGCAAAGAGTGACATAAAAAGGGATAAAATTGTGTTTTTAATATTCAATAAATCTGATAAATGTATATTTGTTTACACAAAACAAGACTAAATATCACAACAGACGTAAACAAAAGTATATTAAAACTGCCGAAGATATTTCTTTATTTTCTCAAATTTATAAAAAAGACCCTTAAAATGTAAGTTTAAATCAGCATTAATTGATTCATTAATTCTTTATAATTTATTTATTCTAACTGTAGTACAGGTTTTTCTGTATTAGGCAAGAATGCACTAAAAATTTTATAAGCAAAGATACTTTGTTCGTCCTTCAAAGGTTACAGAATACAGAGTCATCCGTTCGATGAACCTTAAAACACTGTTTTGACAAGAAATTCTCCAACTACAGTGGTTTAAAAATAGCCTATTTTAAATTGAATTCATGAAGAGAAAAAATTATAATCCACCTACTATATCTTGAACTTTTGAAGGATGCAAAGCTAATCGCTCATCAATGCCAAGATACAGTTGGATATCAATTAGCCGAATTTGAATTCGCAGCGGTGCGATTTATTTGCTTCCTACATATCTTCAATTATTCTCTTTAATCTACTAAAACTCTTATTACTGTAAAATATAATTTTGAAATTTATTTGCTACTTTATAAAATCTTAAAAAAAACTGCCTAAAATATGCGTTGGCTATTTTCGTTCGTTAAATATTTTAAGACATACCTAAGAAATATCTTTCCATATATTTTTCAAATATTTGTCAAGCCTCCGTATAGCTCTTAAATTATTTGCGTAATGTCTAATTAACATACAATTTAAAAATGCCAGTGATAGGATAACAATAACTCAATCTTAATTCCTATATCCTAAATATCATATCATACAAGCCCAACTTCCACTCCACGGGCAAGCCTTAATTTTGGACACTCTATCAAACTTTTTCGTTAGCCTCTTTTGGATATAGGCTGTTGTTGCATCTTATCAACACATCTTCATACAAACGTACATGTGAAATGTACTTAAAGAGCTCAAATTCCTTTATAACCTTAGTTTTGTCTTTCAATTGACTCAGCTACTGCCAAACACTTGAAAATTCTTCAAATGAATAAATAAGAAATTTCCATGACATGCAAATATACTCAATAAAGGCCGAAAAGGCAAATTTACCCGTTGGTGTGACTAAATAAGCCAATCAAATACTTAAGATTACCTGCGCATATTTGTATACATAAACATTAGGGTGCATCACTCTCCATAAAAAAATTGGTGAAATATTTCCGAAAAATATTAAAATTTTCGTAAGCTGGGCCGATTGGAATGTACCTCCAACAATCGAGCTTTTTATAAATAAAATAAATTTTGAAATTTTGTTTGTTTTACCTATGCGAGCCGATTGGTAAATACCTGCAAAAATCAAATTAAATACATTTTGGAAAAATTCTTTTTTCTTTTTAAAGAAAACCCCTTCAGATGATGGACTATAAAGTCAAAAGGTCTGCATTAAATTGTGGAATATTTTGAGGGGTAAATGGTTAAGATTTGACTGAGTTATTTAAGTTTTGTTTAAACTTGTTTTCAAAAAAAAAAAATCAATGGACCCATAATAGGATCCGAAATCTCATTTATTCCGTTGATACAATTGTTGAGTGATTTTATCGGACCTTTTAAGCCTGTAGTATTTTGTCATCAACTAAAGAGATTTTTTACAAAATACTTTGAAAACCTAATTTTACTTTAAACAACTAGCTTTTTTTAGTTACTTTCAAGTCGCTCCAACTAACGTTAGCCTCAATATCTTTCCGAAACATTTTTACATAAGTCTTAAAATACATATAATAAATTTTTGGGGAAGCACCCTAATACACATACATGCGTATATGTTTATACGATAGAGTATATCTGTGATTTCAGAATTAGGATGTCTAAAATTGCACCATTTTTCAATTTCATTAAAAGGGTTGCTCCGGTCAATTGACCTTCACAAGCATTCAAATAAAATTTATACAAAAATAAGGAAGTGATAAGAAACCTGATTAAAGTATGATAAGATTTCGTTTGTACAAACTAAGAAGGTAATTCCCAAACTTGAATAAAAAATGGAAGCAAGAACAAGGAAATTCTTCAAGTCATCGCAGAAAGTGTCAATTTCTCATAACCGTCTAAAAATGAGTCAGAGTTGCCTCTTACCTGTCTTGGGTATTTTTATTCATTTTTGCTGGGATGGCGCCCGTGAAGAGGAAACTCTCATGATTGCTATACCTGCATAGCAGTACTAAGGACTTGTAGCCTCACCTATGACTTGTAGCCTCACCCATGTACTAAACACCTTTCCACAATCTTCCACTCTCCTCTCGAAACTCTCCAGAAGCCACAATATTTTCTCCGTTTAAGATTTTAGATGTTGCGGGAGCATAGTTTGGGCATTGGAACACGTCGTGTTCAACATCTTCTTCCCTCTCCATGCAAATTGGGCAGTTGGTGAACTGTCATGCCCAAATCTATGGAGGTATTTTCTAAACACCCTGTGACCTGAAGGAACTGAGTTAGGTGGGGGTTTGTCTCCTCACAGTTCTTTTCTAACCACGTCGTAGGGATGGGTATTAATTCATGTGTTCATCTAGCCATATGTCCATTTGTTCTACCGTCGAATTCGGATATCCTTATATACCCTCTCTGCATTTCTTTTGCCAAAATGTCTACCGGGATTAGTACTGCAATGACGAAGGAAGATGGATGACTGAAAATATTATAGAAAGCTCCCTGCACTTATTAATGCCTTTGGATGCAATTGGATTTGAATTGATTTTTGTTGGAATCAAGAAAACGCTCCAGTGATTTTTTCTCGCTCTGCTAATTGCCGCCAATTTGAAACAATAAGTGGAGTCTATAACTTGCTGAAGAAAAACTAGTCACCGTTCAGAGAGGCCGCCCTTAAGCTCAGAAACTCAATTCGCTTAAATTTAAAATGCACAAACTACTGCTGTCCCATAGTCTTCATGCATGATCAGAAGAGTAAGGCCGAAAGTCAGATACGGAAAAGTTTCTCTGGGATAATTTCATCGTTTATCGATAAATCGCATAGGTGAAATAAAGAAAAAGCTTCATCCAAACACGACACACAAAACCTTGATCCTTTGGCACTTAAACTACTTTTGTGACAATTGCAGGAGCGATAATGGATATAATGGTTAACTCGCGCACTGTCAAGTTTGGGCCAAAGCTATGATGCTCTTCTTCTTCGTGGGTTTTTAGTCGTCGTAAAAAAGTTCCTCGAAATAAATACCAATCCCCCGGTCCATCTTGGGGCAATCAGTATGGAGGCAGACGACTTTCTTATCATCGAATTGACCTCAAATAATCAAATCGGCAAAACATTTTTCATTTCATTCATTTTTTTCTTGTGAATATCTCTGGCGATCTGCCTGTGTACGAGTATTATCACTCCAAGCTGGATTCATTCAATTCTGCAAAGAAACGAAAGTTATGTGAATACAAATATGCCTACATACATTCATACTCAAATACATAAACACACACCAACATCCAAGTTTACACAAATTTCCAGATTTGTCTTTGCCTGCAGTTGTGTGAAAGGAAGTACGACTGATTGCCGATTGCAATGCATTGTGCTGCACATTACGCAGTTGCAACATATAATTGACAGTTGAGCGTGACCGGCAAACGAGCGTTTCGTTGAATTTTGTTCGCTCTCTTTTTAAGTTTTTGCACACATCTTAAGCTTGTGTGTCTGCCGGGGGCTGCTAGTGGGAGTGGGAATGAGAGTGTGCGGGATTCGACTTCCACATTGCGCTACGTTGTGACAGACAGCATTGGCAATGGAGCATTTAAAATGCCATGCATGCGTCATAACTGGCGTTCATTATGGGAATACTTACGATTACGAACAAGGAAGCATATGCGAATGCATTGAGGGGCACTAAGAGTGTGTGCGTGTATGCCTGTATGACTGCTACTTGCGAACTCAATTAAGTGATGAATTGTGTCGACATCAACGTCACGGGCTTCGCATGTTGCATGTCTTTTGTTTTTCTTTTATCATAAAAAGCGATAAAAGAAATAAAGTGGCAGTAACCGAAACAAGTGGGGAATAAGCGAAGGCAAAAAAGGAAACTCAGAAAACAAACAAAACCAATGTAGACTCCTTCAATGATGCTTTAAAAGGTCTCTATTAAGTATATTTTTTGTGATTGTTGCTACTGTTCCCATATATTTTTTTCTTACTTTTTTTATAGGTCAGAATAAATATACTTTTTTTTTGCCTTTTCGATTGGTGGCATTCAGCCATTTCGCTTTAATTACCCTTTCTTCGAATTTGAATGCCTTGGCATTGTGAGGCCTATGAAACGTGAATATCTAATATTTTTAGGCAGGCACTTGCCACTCATTTCGACGACTATATCAGCCAAGTGCTTTTAATAAAAATGTTTGAAATTTTTTTAAATTATATTATCTTAATATTGTAAGGCTAACAGATCCTGCCCTACTGCAATATACCTATACAAATATAGTCTTCTACCAAACTCCTCGTTTGTCTAGACTTCTCTACTGAAATATTCGTGAGTGATTTATAAATTAGCCTCTATTAGAGCTCGCCTTTATTGCTGGATTTATGAATATTACATATAGTCGCTAAGTTTATGCATTATGGTCCACATTCATTGATTTACTTTCTCTTTTTTCTTTCCAGGTAAGCTCCACCTTCAATTGCATATATGAGTCTTATTATGGTGAGTGAAAATAGTTAATATTAATAAAAGTTTCATTCATAAAATACAATTCATACATAAGAGGCATTTTGAAAATTAGGTGGAGTTTGGATTTTTCCATTGTTTTTATGATAAGCCGTTGCGAGGAAAAAGAAATATCATTCATTACGTTGATAGTAAAATATCGAAGATCATCATCAGAAAAACACCGCTTTGAATAATATGTACTAAATATGTGTACTTAAATGTGTACTAATAATTGTGCTAAAAAATGTATTCTAACAACTTGTACTAAATATGTATACTAAAAACGTCTACTAAAAATGTGTACTAAATTTTTTACTAAAAATGTGTACTAAAATAGTCTACTAAAAAAGTGTACTAAAATGTGTGCTAAAAACTTATATTAAATTTTTACTAAAAATGCGTACTAAAATAGTCTACTAAAAATGTGTACTAAAAAATGTGTTCTCAAAAATGTGTACCAAAAAATTGTATAAAAAGAACTTGTATTAAATATGTGTACTAAAATATATGCACTAAACATTTTTACTGATAATGTGTACTTAAAGAGGTTTACCAAAAAAGTTGCACTAAAAAATTTTGGGCTAAAAGTTCGTAAAAAGAATTGTGTACTAAAAAGTGAGTACTATAAAATATGTACTAAAAAATTGTTCTAAGAATTATCATTGAAAAAATATGTTGAAAATCGCAGTCGTTTGGCTAATATCCACTTTTTTCCTTTATCTTTAATCAAGTACTTACATATATCGATATCTGCTTATGTACTAAAAAATTGATTTCACAGTTAGTACTATTTTTTGAGTTCAATGATAGAAGTATGGATTAAAATGCCTTACTGAAAATACTCTGAAAATTGGAATTTAAAAGCTGCTGGCAATTAAACATTTAGCACAGGTTGGTTTTAAGAAATATTTTCTGTTTCAAAACTTACATATAGTAAGTAAATTCTTAATTATATAAAATAGTAAATTCTTCAACATTTCCACGAAACCATATTACTATTCAAGAAAAAAGTTTAAAGTCAATAAGTAATACACTCTTAATTTTCAGATGAAAAATGTTCTTACTGGCAATAGGAAATACTATATTGATTAGTATAAAAAAAATTTAAATTGTATTATTCTCTTCAATTTAAGTTCTTCAGGTGTGAAATATATTTCATTATTCGGTATAGCCTCCCTGAACATCAACGAAATTTCTTCTAACGAGACTCCAATTTATTCATTCCTCCCCTGAAGTGAGAATCTGGAAGGACTGCAAAATACGCTTGCACATCTGTTATGACCTCATCATTTGATGAAACGCTTGTTTCACGCTTTGTTCCTTCGCATCCCAAACAACTGATGCTAATACCTTCTTAGGATTTTCTGGACACAAATTTGTTTCGGAGCCGGAGAACCAAGTTTATACCACTCTTTAGTCTCTTGTTTTGATTTAGGATCATGATGATAGACTCAAGTCTCATCCATAGTAATGATCGACGTACAAAATCTGCTCTATCCTTTCGAAAGCGCTCTAAATGTTGCTGAGAATGTCGCATTCGAATGTTTTTTTTTGATCCATTGTTAGCGAATGCGGCATCCATTGTGCAAACAGCTTTCTGAAACCCGAGCTAGTGGTTTAACATGTCAAAAAATTAATTTTGTAGTGATGAAACTATGTGGGTGTTGGAAAGTGAATGGAAACTTAGAACACTTTTGGAAGTGTAACATTTTAGTACACTCTCGAATTAGTCTGTCTGGATGATTTGTTATCTCATGTATTATGCAAAAAAGCCATGTACACTTTAGTACATCTCTCAAACTGAGTAGGTTCTAGCAAACACATTTTTAATACAGCATATCGTAAGTTTGGAAAATTCTTAAATTTCAATTTAAACAATATAAATATAATTTTTAGTTTGTGTTATTTTTTAAGTAGTTAAATGCTAGTAGTATCCACTTGTGCACATGAATTTTCTTAAAAAATAAGGAAAAATTAAGAAAATAAATATGGTGGATTTTTTAGAATTCAACATAATTTTAAATTTCTCTTTTCGCGTTGCATTTCGAGCGCATAAAAAAATTGTTGTGAAGAAGATGTAAAAAAGAGCGGTAAATCGAAACGAAATGCAATTATTATTTATAAAAAGCAATGCAACCGCAACCTAAAAGTGTTGCACTTGAAGAGCTGACAGAGTTGGAGGAACAGAAAAGCAGACGACACAAGAGACTCTAACACCGGCTAAAAATCAATTCCGTGATCCGCTGCAATTACATACATACATACTCTCTACTACATGCATACCCAGTGCGGGCGTCTGAAGGGAAGTGAGTTGAATGAAATTGAATTGCAGTTGCAAGAACGCGTCGAATGAGATGCACTACCGTGCGGCAGGAAGTGTGCGGTAGAAGAAGTGAAAAAGTGTGCAAGCGATGGAAAAAAATAGAAGCAAAAGAAAAGGCAAAGACCTTTTGAAAATGTGAAAAAAGTGTAAAGCATAGTGAGCACAGAAGAAATTGCAGTCAGGAAAAGCTGAAAATGCGCTTTCAGTTGATTAAATTAAGGCAAAAAATGATGAGGGTGGGACGTGTGGCAAAGCACCAGAAGTAAATGTCTCAAATGCAGCTGCAAATACAAATGCAAGAGAAAGGGAGGCTGCCACATAAGCAACGCCAAGCGCTTGCCCGGGACAGAAGGCCGGATGTTGGGGAGGGTTTGAAATTGGAAAAGAAAATTGAAATCCTTGAGGTGCACTAAGCAGTGAAATCGAAGCAGTGGCAAAAACAACCGCAGCATGGCTACAGTGTGGCTTGAAGAAAATATAAAGCAATAACAACAAAAATAGGAGACACAAAACAGTTGCAATGACAGCTTACCAATCCGAACACTAAAACTGTCGCTTGCTTTACTGCGTCTTCGCTGCTCAGCAGCGGCGCTAACCGCCAATGCGGCAATGATAATAGAAATATTTGTGGCATGTTGTTGCTCTTGCTTCTTTCACTCATGCTGCTACGTTTTTTGTATTTGTTGTTATCACGTTGGCAATGACAGTGGCAACTTCCGCATGCACTCAGCTTAATAAGGCAAAACCAGGAACTTTTGAGCAATAACAGAAAGAAAATGACGATTAGCAGAGTGAGGTGACAAGCAGCAAACACTGAAGAAAATTTGTAGGTTCATCTAACAACAACAAATTTTTCTAGGGATTTTCCCCAGATTTTAAGTTAAAATCTCATTAAATTTATGATAAAAAAAAATTATATGAATTAGTCGTTAATGAATCAAAAGTCGTTAAAAATTTATTAGTTCAGTTATTACTTGTTAGTGGAAATTTATAAAATCCACTGAAACGTAAAAAAAAGAAAAAATATGGTTGAAAAAAAGTATTAAACTTGTTTGTGCTAAAAGATTTTAGAATATCTTAAGTACCAAAAAACACGCTAAGTGTTAAAAAGTGCATTAAGTACTAACAAGTGAATTAAGTATTAAAAATACCTTTAAAAGGTAAGAAGTGGAGCAAAAAGAAGGTGGGTAAGAATTTTTTACTTATAAAATTGAAGAAGTTCAATACTTAATTATAAAATATTTCAAACAAAATATTTTTTGACTAACTATGACTATCAAACAAAATATTTTTTGACACACTATGTAACCTTTTTTCGTATTTAAAAGTATAAGGCCACATTACATTCTTCCTATTTTATCGTTATAAAAAAAACATTATTACAATAACCAAACGAACTAAACTAATCGGTTATTTTTGGTGCGGAATTTTATTTAAAGATTAAATTATTTAAAAAAAAAAATTTTGAACTTACACAGAAATGTTTAGATGTATTATCTCATGCATTTGTTGATACTAAACACTTAGTACTAAAATTTTTTTTACTAAAATATATAAAGTTTGCTTTAAGTATTTAGTACTAAGAATTTGGTATTAAAAATTTAACATTCAAAATTAAGTTCTAAAAATTTTGGACTAAAAGTTACTACTAAAAATTGTGTACTAAAAATTTAGTATTCAAGAATGTTGTACTAAAAATTTAGCATTCAAGAATTTTGTACTAAAAACTTAGTACTAAAACATTTGCACTCGAGATGGTGTACTAAAAATGTTGTACTAAAAGTTTAGTACTAAAAATTGTGTACCAAAAATTTAATATTAAAAATGTGGTACTAAAAGTTTCATACTAAAAATTTAGTACTGAAAATTAAGTACTAAGAATTTACTAGTATTAAGTACTTAAAATGTAATACTAAAAAATCAGTACCAATTTTATTCCCAATATAATACATATATTAAATCAAATATCCATATTAAATTTTTGTATTCCTTCGAATCGTTTTATAAAACGGTTCATAGAGCAAACCTTATTTGAATTTTTATATAATTAAAAAAATCGATTTTGAGCCGAAAAACAAAATTGCCGTTAAATCTTGAAAAACTAATTTTTCGGGCGAACAAAAAAATACGTGTCTCATTATTTTGACCAGAGAGCAGCATATTTGAGTTACATCGAAATCGAAGAACATGCCCCGAAACGCCCGGTTGAATTGAAATGGAAAGCATCAGTACGAAATATCTACTGAGAACAAAAATAAAAGCATGCGCTTGAGCTCGGAATGTACTACGAAGTTTATATTAATTTCGGCCAGTTTCTTCTCACTGTATAATCGCATTATTCTCTAAATTTTCAGCTGCCCGGAGTTCGCTTTCTATAATTTCATTTTTGCACGTGCCTTTGTTGCCATTTTCAGGTGCTTCTGCATGGCTTACTCCTCCCTATTGTCTTTAGACGAGCAGTAACTAAAATTCGGTGTCAATAATAAAGCCATCATTTGGTTAAATAAAATAAAAAAAAATTCTAGCGTCGAAGCTCAAAAACCAACATTGAGATTATGTTCATAGTTGTAGTGTCACAAAAGCGAAAATCGCAATGGCGTAAGGCACCCGCACACAGCGGGCACTCACACTGCCATTCCTGCAACACAAAGGTGTATAACTATATGGCAGTTGCTATAGCTTTGTTGTTGTTGCCTGCTGTCTTGCCACCTTCTGGTGTTATTACGCTCATTTCTTGGCGTGTTGTCTTTTGCGCTATTCCTTTTGCTTTGCTGTCAATCGGCGGGGATTTCGCAATGCTGTTGCTGATGCTACTGGCTTCCATATCCGGTTTCATTCACCGTAAGCTATACCACACACACACACAAACACAAGCGTATTGTGAATGCTACGCTGGCTCTAACCAACACCAAAAAATCACTTAGCATCGACAGGTGTAGCAGCTTTGCTTTCTGAACAGCTAAGCAGCGGCGCACGTGAGCTCTCTCTCCCCTTACTTACTTCCTTGCAGCCTGCAACTTAACTTGAGATCTTTTCTTGCTGCTATTGCTGCTCATGCATGGCTTGGGATTAGAGATTTTTGTCAATGAAGGTAATTTGCGGAAGATTTTGTCTAGAATTTCAATTAGATTGACGTTTTTACTGGCAGCTGAAGGCCTTCAGCTTTGGAATTGTCGCGGGTAAGGCTCAACAAGGCGAAGTGAAGTGAATTGTTGTAAGTATAGCAAGACGACGAACGTTCGATTGCCGTTAGTATAATGGTATTGTTGCACGAATATTTGGGGTTTCTTTGACTAGTTAGTATTCTTTACTTACTGTTGCTTAAGAAAATAGAGAAAGACTAGAACAAGGATGTATTCTTCTTCCTTTAACACCACCAGCAAACTCTAGTTGGTTGTTCTAAATCATAGCCTTGCGGCAAACTCTTAATGCTACTTTATTATCCGTGTCGGTGCAGGCTTTCCGTAATCCCTTCTCAATTTATCTGCCTGCTTCTCAACTTAATAAAAATTGCGCTGCATTCATTGTTTACAAAAGTACTTACAAATACATACAGATGTGGGAATAAATTTGCAAGAACCGCAATTATTTCAATTTTAAAGTGAACAATTTTGAGAGATCAATGCTTTGATGGCGTCGTACGCCAATCAAATTTGATACTTGTAAACCAGACAGCTGCTGTATATGTACAAACGGATCAGCAAGGGCTCGCGTAGAACAAAATAAAGACTTTCATCATAAATATAAGAAATACATTAGCACTCATATAAAAACCAATGTTTCTTTAAAGAATGATATTGATATCTATAGGCAGATATATACATTGACTGAACTAGTGCATGGAGCTATTAGGGCAGCAGTGGCCACAAATAATAAAAGTCGTGTTAACTCTCAGCGAAACATTGATGAGACTATAGAAGATTTAGTTAAAAAGAAACAAGAGCTGAGAAGGTCTTGGCAACAATATCGTTCTCCAAAATACAAGAAAATATTGTATGAATACACAGTTAAGTTGCGTTGTGCCCTTAAAAAAGAAAATGAGAGGCATCTTCATGATTTCCTTTCTAATCTTACTCCGACGGACCAAACAGATTACGCATTGTGGAAATCCACAAAAAATATAAATCGGCCCATACAGTACGAATCACCAATTCGACTAGGAAATGGTAATTGGGCACGTACGGATTCCTAAAAAGGGTGTGTATTTGCTGAACATCTGTAATCTGTTTTCACTCCCAATCAGTCTTCTGCAACTACTTGTTTACCACTAGACATATTGCAACCACCAAAAAAGCCAATAAAGCTTAAAAAAATAACATAGTCTCAGTTATTAATCAACTTAAACCTAAAAAAGCACCAGGTTACGACAAAATCACCCCAAAAATGCTAAAAGAGCTTCCCAATATTGCCGTTCTTCATATCAGCCACATATTTAACGCCATCTCTCGTACTGCCTACTACCCAAAAGCTTGGAAATTATCTCAAATCACTATGATTGGTAAACCTGGGAAATACTTAAGCCAAGCATCCGCATATCGGCCAATTAGTCTATTGTCCATACTTTCAAAGCTATTTGAAAAGTTGCTCTTGCAGAAAATAATGCCCTTTATTCAAGATAACAATATTATTCCTCAACACCAATTTGGATTTAGAGCAAAACATAATACAACTGAGCAAGTTCATCGCATTGTGTCATTTATACGAAAGTCCTTTGAGAAAAAACAGTACTGCACTGCACTGTTCTTAGACGTAGCACCAGCATTCGATAAGGTATGGCACCGCGGCCTAATTCACAAAATTACTAGTTTACTGCCTACGAATGTACGCCTCTTGCTGCAAAACTATATCACTAATAGAGAATTTGTTGTAAAGCAAAAAGATTTTTGCTCTCGGCATTGTAGAATAGACGCTGGAGTTCCACAAGGCAGCGTTCTAGGCCCTATTTTATATGTATTATACACATCTGAAATGCCAACGACGAGCCAAACAATGACATCAACATTTGCCGATGATACTGCAATACTTTGCACTCACACAGACCCAAAAGTAGCAACGTCTATATTACAAAGGCATATACTTGAAACAGAAGTATGGCTTAAAAACTGGAGAATAAAGGTTAATGAAACCAAATGCGTGCATATTACTTTTACTCTAAGAAAAGAAACTTGCCCTGCAGTTACAATAAATCGTCAGAATATACCACAGCAAAACGAAATAAAATATCTTGGAATTCACTTAGATAAAAGACTCACTTGGCGGAATCATATTGAAAAGAAAGTGTCGAATATCAAGCATAAAATGAAAAGCCTATATTGGATGCTTAATTCGAAATCAGCATTACCTCTAGAGTACAAAGTGCTACTATATAAAGCCATGCTAAAACCAATATGGACATATGGTATAGAAATGTGGGGAACGGCTACGCCCTCAAATATCGAAAAACTTCAGAGAGTGCAATCGAAAGCCTTGCGGATAATCACGGGAGCTCCATGGTATATAAAGAACGCTAACATTCACAGAGATATTTGCATACCTCGTGTAGCCGATGAAATAGTACGGTTGAGCAAAAAATACCTACAAAAGCTAGAAGACCATCCCAATAAACTAGCGCGAAATCTACTTTTAGATGAAGGTCACACACGATTGAAAAAAAGAGACATCTTCAAATCTGCACTATCTTAATTATCTCATCTCACACGAGAGTCCGTCCATAACTTCCTCCAAGCACATCTATCACATTCGAAAAAAAACAAAAAACAACAACATTTTCACAATCGACATGAGGGACAACGGAAGCTTTAAGGGAGACTGGAAACTAGGCCTTTCTGGCTCCCAGCTACGAAGAATCGGAGACTGAAAACCCGTCCTTTCCAGCTCCCAACTATGAAGAATTGAAGATTTACAACCGACTTAATCATATATGTAAATATATATTCATTTGAGCAAATAATTCGTTTCTTAGCACTGGCAAGGAAACATATTACTCTAGTATACAAGATTTGTAAACTTATTATTAGTTTCTTATACAAGCAAGATTCAATAAATAAAGAAAAATGGAAAAAAAAATCACTCAAAGGCATTTTTTGTATTTAGCACCAAAGTTTGGTATTTTTTATGGGTTAGTCAAAAACTAGTTTAAGGTTTTTTTTTCATTCTTTTTTTTTAGTTTTGTTGCAGTGTTAGAAGTATTATTTATGCACGGTCAAAGTTCGAGAACTTATTTTAATATACGGGGAATAAAAGCAATGAATGGGTTGGTGCGTGAATACCATTCGGAATTCAGAGAGAACGTAGGTTCGAATTTCGGTGAGACACCAAAATGAAGAAAAAGTTTATTCTATTAGCGGTCGTCCCGCGCCAGGCAATGGCAAACCTCCGAGTGTATTTCTGCCATGAAAAAGCTCCTCATAAAAATATCTGCCGTTCGGAGTCGGCTTAAAATTGTAGGTCCCTCTATTTGTGGATCAACATCAACACTCACGCCACAAATAGGAGGAGGAGCTCGGCCAAATACCCAAAAAGGGTGTACACGCCAATTATATAGGTATATATATATATATATAAATGCAATGAATTTTTTTATAAAATATCAACATTTTTATGTTAAGAGTAACGGCTTACTTCTGTAATATTCTTAGTCTACTTAAGCGTTTTAGTTCACTGTAATTGAGTGCTTCTCATAAAAACAAACATTTTGATAAATTTACTCATTTAAATTTTGTTGACGGATCCGCGGAAGCTGTCAGATTACGGTACTTTTCTTTCCTTCTCTTTTTCTTGCTCAAATAGTCGACGGCTGCACGCAGCACCAAATTCTTTAAGTTGAGATATATTACATATTTTTAATTCCATTTTATTTAAAGATGACATAAAAACTTGAATTAAGCAAAATTTTCGGATGTTTAGAAAACCCAACCATTTAAAAATATTCTATATTTAAAAACTAATCCCTCGAGGGCACTCAAAATGAAGTAACTGGGAAGTGAAAATATTGCATTTCCTCACATTAACTTATTTCACGTAACTATGATTTGAGCTAGGCAAATTTTAATATTTTTTTTTTTGTTCTGAAAAACATCCCCTTAAAGTTGTCTTGGGAGTAGCGCAATAGCTTCAAGCCAATGATTAAGCTGGAAACTAGCCGCGTGTGGAATGTGCAAAATGCGTGAAAATTTGGTATGAAACCCAAATTTCGCGCTTGCATTATTATACCAAAAAACAAAGTAATAATAATAAAAAAAAAATAATAAAAAAAAATAAAAATTCAAAACAGAACATACAGAAAAGAAAAATTTTAAATGCAGACAAAGTAAAAATAACTGTTTAAACGGTAAAAGTAAAAAAAGGCGCTGAAAAAGTGGGTGAAGAAGATACAAGTGTGCATAATGTTTATATGCCTATTAGGGTGGTGTAAAAACAGCTTTTATCGCAGCCTTACCGAATTTTTCATAACCGTATTTTGATTTCTTTTTTATTTGATTTCAGATTCATTATCAGCGACTCAGAAACCCTCCAAGTAATGAGCGGCGTCTTGTGGATATTTCTTTATAGTTTTTAGTAAAATTTTTTTTATTTATTTAATTCAATTTGCGAGCAAAATTATAAAAAACAAATTTATGTTTTGGCTACTCGTACTTTGCGGCGCACACTGGGGATTGAGCGGAAGAAAGTCAAATTTGCAACATACCACCTACGCAATGTTTAATGGTATTTCTAAATTCCAGAATAGAACCAACAATAAAATCAAAAAGAATTACTAAACTCCGACTTACAGTTTTTTTTTTATAGATATGTGGAAAGTATAATTTTTTTTATAGTATTGAACTGACTAAGAAAAAACTTCAAAGCCCAAGGTGGTTTTTTTTCCTTTTGCTTGAGCCGACTTCCAATTTTTTATTTTTCATTTAGGGTACGATATTTTTATATATTTTATCCGGAAGAACAAAGGCTGTGAAGCATTTGATTATCTATTTATAATTAATTTTACGAAAAAAAAAAAAATCATATTCCTTCATATTCTTGGATCTGCAAGTTGAGCTACATTTACCTACGGTCAGAAACTAGTATCAACGTGTTCCTTAATAGCGTCTCTTTCAGTTTTAATCAATTGCAGGTGCCACCAGGCGCCACTGATTATTTTTTGGCAATGATAATAACTAAACGCTTTCTAGTGTGTGCATAATGATAATAATGAACTTACATGATGAATAATGAACTTACATGTATCCTGTGCGTAAATATTTGCTGGCTTATATTGATAAAAAAAAAAAAAAAAAAAAAAAAAAAATTTATGAATTTTAAAAAACATTGTTTTTTAAAATTTTTTTAAAAATAGTTTTTAAACATGTTCTTTTCATACACAAATATATACAACTTCGTTAGTAGTAAAAATGTGTAAATATTTTTTGGGATGTATACTTTTTTCCGCATCTCTGTACAAAAATCCCCAGTGTGCGGCGGTGTGCAAATATTGTCGTTAACATTTTTTTTTTAAATAATGATTGGGATTTCAAACGTTAGTGTCTACGGGAGAGAAAACAAAATTTTTTTTTGCAAAATATAAAATTTCATATCTCAGTTACTACGGAAGAGAAAACTAATTTTTTTTTTTTGGAAAATATAAATTTTGGGCGATTTTTTTAATAAATATTTATTGGAATTCCATACCTTAATTACTATGGAAGAGAAAAAGTCAGAGATGTAAACATTTATCAATTTTATATGGAATTCGCAAAAATTAATATTTTCTCATATAATATAGATGAAAAAATTGATGGGCTTTGAGCACTATGAAGTATTAATCTTTTACAACCAAAAACACAATACATGTATTTTCCTTTTCTGAGCCCTTATTTTTTGCAGAAAACCTTTATTTTCTCCATATCACGAATACTCGACATTTTCACATATAGCAGAAGACACCGTAGGCAAAAAAAAAAAAAAATCAAAGCGTTTTTTGAACTACTTCAAACTTGAACTTTGTTTTACAAAAATTTAATGTATTGTAAAGTTGCATCCTCAATATTTTTTTAGTTTAAGCTATCTTCATTTAAGTTACGCTTTTTTTTTAATTTTAGTTAAAAAGTTTGAAATTTTGATGGTAATTTTCTAAATTTTTTTTGATTTGCCCAAAGCAGCCAACACTGATTCCAAGTTTGGCTTGAGTAGGATATTGAACTAAATATATTTTCATACAAAAAATTTTATAATAAAATAAAAAATAAATAAATTGCCACAACTTACCACTAAGTCCCAGTGAAATAGTTATTTAACGTGCTATAGAAAAATGCTATGGTATTACATTTCTATATAACTCGACTTTTTACGGACTCCCCTAATGTACATATGACCAACCTAATACTACTAAATATGTGTACAAATAACTATGTACATATTTTATACAGTATAACAAATGATGCCCCACGGCCAGCTGGTGCGCATAAGGCAACTCGTCTCATCAAAAGCGCCACTGCGTGAACGATACGCATGTGTGAGTGAGCTTAACCGCCCTTGCGTAGTTTTTCCCGCCATAAATACGATATGTAAAAGAAAGAGATATTATACTTTTTTTTTTAAAGGTGAATAAAAAATCAGAAACTTTTTCCATACATTTTTTATTTTTTATTCCTTGTATGAAACAAGCGACAATGATTGTGCATCGCGGTGGCGTGAGATCGCGCGGTGGCGCCACTGGCAACTGTGTTGCTTCTGTTGTGCGCTGCTTGCATAAAATTTACACGCGTGTCGGATAATTTGACATTAATTTCATCCCTGGCGGGCATTTGTGAAACAACAGTAGCTGAACAGCCGTAACTGTAGCTGAAGCAGTAGCAGCAGCAGCACCAACCAAAGTGGCATCATAATCAGCAATAGCTGTCACAGTGGTGTGATGCTTTTGTACACAAATTTGCAAACTGGAGTGTGTGGATATTTGGATTTCTATCCGCTAAGGATTATGCGATTTGTATTTTAAAATATGTAGAAATATGAGTAACAGTATAGGCAAAAAGTTGGTGTATACTGCATGCCTGAGTCCCACAACTACAACAAAAACACGAAGTAACTAATTTCAAGCACGGCTGGTACAACAGCCGGATCTGCTGTTAATTAGGAAATCTATTTTCATACGAAATTTCAGTATATTTGTGGTGTTATAAGATAGCCATTTAGTAGCGCTTTTATTGAGCTAAACTAAAATAAAATAATAATAAGCTCAAGATTTCTGCAGTTAATGTTATTTTTGTTGTTTGAGAGACCGCGTTTCCCGAACTGTGGAAGCTTCTAGCGGCGTTTTAGTCGAGTTCCAGGAGTGATATTTATTAAAGCCTCTTCGTTGTGTCTAGAAAGAGAAAGGGAGACCTAAATTCCAAAACTGAAATTTCGACAACGTTGTTGAGAAATGGTTCCCAAAAGCTCGTAATCTTGCTAAGTTTCCTTCTTCCGACTTCTCTAGAATTGCGGCATATATTCTTGTTTGACATATCTCCCCGCATCGCGTGTTCCCTATCTTTCAATGTCATGTGAAAACCGAGGTTACTCCTCAGTTGTTGGGTTTTTCCTACTCTATTGTCAGACTGCGTCTTCCTGGACATGACAGAGGTTGGTAGTCTCTTGCAACATCCACTTGCTATGCTATAATACTGAGACTCTAGTTCGGCTTTAATCCGGATGCAGGGAACTTCTACGGGTTCCGCTTCGGTCGAACTTGAGACGGATCCTAGCATATCAGTCTCACCTGCTCCTCGTTACCCTTGATGTTCCTGTAGCCAGGAACCCATACTAAATGATATCTATCCATTGACTGGGCGACTTGAGTGCCTCTGTAAATTGCATTAGGAGGCTGGAGGTTATATTATTTGAGTTTATTGCCGTTATAGCAGTCTGGCTATCCCTAAGAATAGTTATTTTGGCTAGCTTGCATGCTCTTCTGTAAATACTCAGGCATTAGAAAAGTAGATTAGCTTCGAGCGCATCCCCTTCCGTTTGACCAGTGTACACTTACGTTGGATCGAGCGAATGCTAGCTTTCCCAAAAAAGCTTTAATAGGGATTGTGTTATAAAATTTCGAAAAAAATTTGGGGTGGTGGAATAAAATTGAATGCAAAGGATGGTGCAAAAGTCTGCTATGGTGAAATCCGACTTTAGTAAAAATTTTAGACCTCCAATCACTCTATTGTCTTTCAAGCGAAAGTAGTAGCTTTAAAACTCGCAGTTTTTTTAGCCTAACCCAATCTAAGGAATTTGGTTTTAAGTTCTCATTTTTTAAGTCACACAAACAGAGAAGTCGTTTAATGTGAAAGAAGGTAGGTAGGAAAAATGGTTTCAGTACCACTCTGGCACTCCCCACGTAGCACTAAAGTGTCGTTTTGATACCATTATGAGACTTTGAGACCTCCAACAGGCCGATATCTACAGCCAGCTAGAGCTGTTGATGTAGTGTAGAAGATCGATGGGATTTAGGTTGGATCACTGCCCCAGGTTGCCGAAGAAAGGAGCACCCAGTGGCTATAATCGCTTAGCTACTAAACGCGGATATTTACATAGAAAGTGCTCAACAGTCTCCTCTTCTGAAAGGTACCCACAGCTTCTGTAATGGGGGTTAAATTGTAAACCTAGCTTTTTCGCTTGTGTGTCGATCGTCAAATGATCGGTAAACACAACTACGAGTTTCGAAATTTAATGACGTGAGGTTCGCAAGATTTTCAGATTCCTCCGACTATTGTACTGAAGCTAAAGCGTTTTCGAAGAAGCGCTTGTAGAAATGCAGCTCCATACGCTTTCCTGAGAAATAGTTTGTGCAATTCTCCTTTAGCAACAGTCAGTGGGATGCCGATTACCAGGTAGGAGGTCTCTGAGACCAATTTAGTTCCCTTCCTGGCGAGCTCATCAGCAGTTTCAATTCCTTCTTTGATCCTATGTCCTGGAACCCAGATCAGGGAAATGTTACTTGCACACCAAAGAGATTTGATCTCCTCCTTATAGAAGTTCACCAATTTGGATCTGCTCCATCGCGTCGTCACAGTCTTGATTGTGGCTTGTCTATCGGAAAAAATGTTAATATCTCCCTCGCTCCCATGCATAAGACTTTTGCATGCCTGCAGGATGGCAAAGATTTGTGCCTGGAAAATACTAGGAGTATTCGCCATTTTTAAAGAGACAGATATGGTGGAACAATTTGTATCAGAAAAAAAGAAAAATGTTTTAAATGTATGCTTTTTCAGCGCTTTACAACACATTTTTCCATATTTCAGAAGATTTGGCGCCGAATTCAAGTCGTTTGTTGGGTAGAGTGCTTGCATTGTTGACAGAGTTATACCTCCTGTTAGTTTTTATAATTAGGTGAATATTTTGAAGGTGTAACTGTATAATTTTAGTGCCAGCTTTCAGAGTGTACTGCTCCGTGGTATAAATCTGCTTCAACTGAGTCTTCCAGAGCGATCTAATAGTACTCGTTTCGACAATGCTATCAAAAGTAATAGGGCCGCCCGATGATTTCACTTCATGTAATCGACCTTATTAAAGCTCCTGCACGATGCTTGATTCTCTTTAGAAAATTTAAAAATGTTTATCATGTTTACAGTTAATAATATTTGAACGAGTGCTCATTTACATGCAGTTCATATTTTGTAGTTTAACCTGATTGACTTTACCACTACCTCGCCAACGAAATTATCTTCCACCTACTGCATATTATCAGAAAATCATAAATACATTTGCACTGTAAGGATCCCAGCATTTATTTATTTGAGCGCATGTGTTGCACAATTTATGATATCAGCATTTAACTCGCATTTCCATTGTATTCTCACCTGTCCAGATAGATTTCAGGCTGCCACATTTTAACTTTACTGACAGCAAACAGCAGCATGCCGCTTACGAGTTCTGTAATGTATTTTTGTAATACACAAAGTAAGTATTGGATATTCGCATATATCGGACATAGCATAGCATAACATACATGAGTTACATAACAAATACTGATATTCCCAAACATGGATTTACCAGCACGTGATTAACATATGTCTACATGCATTTTGCCCAGTTGCACATATATGTATGTGAAGGGTTTTCCAATAACAGGTGCTATTTTGACTAGCCCGCTATTTCGGTAGATGTCACTTTTGTAGTTGTCATTTTCTGATATTTGACAAGTAAAAACTCCGCCATTTATAAGAATGGAACGACGCACGCTTAAACAACGCATTGAAATTATTAAAATTCACTATAAAAATGGTGAAAATTTGGCTGAGACGGTTCGTAAAACTCGAACATTTTTGGGTCATCGTGAAGCATCTTGTTGGACCGCAATACAGAAATTGGTGAACAAATTCGAGCTACTGGGACAAGTTAATGATGTGAAGAGTAAAACCTGTGCTCGTCGCTTAAGAACAGCCGAAAATATTGCTGTTGTAGCCGAAAGTGATGAAGAAAACCCAGGTTTGTCCATTCCTCTTCGTTCTTTGGAATTCCACACATTCCACAAACGTCATTACACCGTATTTCGCATAAAGATTAGGGTCTTAAGGCTTATAAAGTCCAGTTAACACAAGCACTCAAGCCGGCCGATCATCAACAACGTCGTATCTTTGCTGATTGGATAATTGAAATGCATGAAAATGATCCGGAATTCCATCGAAAAATCATCTTGAGTGATGAGACCCATTTACACCTCGGTGGCTACGTCAGCAAGCAAAATTGTCGGATCTGGGGCTTAGAAAATCCAAGAGTTATTGTTGAAAAGCTTTCCTATCCTCAACGTGTGACTGTTTGGTGCGGTTTATGATCCGGCGGAGCCATTGGACCTTACTTTTTCGAAAATGAAGCTGGAGCAGCAGTTACGGTGAATGGATTGCACTATCAAGAGATGATTATCGATTTTTTAAGGCCGAAATTGGATGGTATTGATTTGGACAACGTTTATTTTCAACAAGACGGCGTCACACAAGCATCGAAACCATTGATATTTTACAGGAATAACACCTCTTATTGAAAACCCCTTTATGTACATATAAGTATGAGTATTGTTTGGTGCAAGTATTTTCCGTGCAGGAAATTAACTGCTGCAAAATCAGTATATTGATGATCATTCCAGTGTACCGAGACCTTTGTAATTTCCATGTACGCCTTGTGCTTTGTTATGATTACCTTTTGCTGTTGCTGGTCAAGTAACTGAAATATTATATAATAATGAGCTCCTCTCAGTGGGCCTTCCTATCTGCTATAAAGTGCGTACTCGCAGTACCAACAGCTTTAGAAGTGTGATTCGGTTGTCTCACGGCATTTAGGAGGCACAGGATAATCGCTGTCAAGCAAGATTCATACGAGCGAAATAAATATAATAATTGCGCAGAGAAAAAAAACAATAAAAAACACCACTGAGGACCCAACACGTCACTCTAATATTCGCTCTATTTTCCAATTGTTCTGGAGGTTGCAATACTAAGCTGACTTTAAGCCGCTATTTAAGCTCCTTCTGGCCCAGCCATTCTTGGTTTTATTGATATGAGAAACCCCGTTAGTTCGCCAACAATTCCAAAGTATAAAATTTCTAATTCGGAAAATTTTCATAAACATTTCAATATTTTTATTAAAATTTTTTAGAAAATTATTGGGAAAGCGCAGTTTCAAGTGTCTCAGAAATTGAAAAACCGCGTTGATTTTTACAACTTTTTCTTCTGGCGGTGTTGGGTATTTTCCTCCGTAGAAGTAGGCATTAAATGAAGAACTTGCACAAGACCGCGACCGAAAAAAGTCTGTATAATATACAAATATGTTTATGTAAAATAGTATTGTATAAGATTTAAAACATATATAAATTTTCCGTATTTGTATTGGTTTCAAGCGGATGTAATAGATTTGATGGAATAAATAATTATTTTAAAAATTGTGAAGAAGGTCACTTTTCTATTTGATCATAGTGGCATGTACTTATCATTAATTTACGAGTATGAATCTGTATATGTGTATCTGTATGAGTATCTTTGACGCTCGATTTTTATTTGCCTCTCATTGAAAGTAATTACAAATTCTTCATCAAATGCCCACAAGGACTTAAAAACCCTTTCATATGTCAGCATACATACCTACATATATTATAAACACATACACACCTACATCGCACACACGAAACAAAAATTAATAAGAACCACTTAACCCTTGTAAATTAACTAAATAAATTCGAATAGTCGCAAATTGTATTTCCACTGATTGAATAGGTAAATAAGCCAGCAGCAAAATAGCCGCAAAGCAATAAGTAAACAACAACCGACTAAATAACATTTTGTGACATGCAACATTTCAAAACAAGCAAGACAAAGTGGCGTAAAAGGAATAAATTTGTGGCCGACTGACTGAAGGTGGTTGAAATTGTAGATAAATGGAAAATGCATGCTGCTGTAATGCATGCACGAGTGGCGCTCTAACCAATGCCCGCACACCCACACATGCACATGCACATGGCCGTAAGGCTATTTGCTAAACACAAATATTGAAATAATAATTTTTCAATTAAAATGTGTACTAAGCACATTTGAAGGGCGCCAGCTGTAATGCGCTTACCAAACGCTCAAATATCTAATGTGCGGTACTCTCGTTTATTACTTCATCTCAAATAGGTTTACGCGAAAAGCAAGGTCACTGTGGTGCTTAATAAGGAAAGACTAAACAACAACAAAAAATCCAATATCTATGAATACTTGAAGTGAAAATAGAAAGAAATAGAAAGGGTTTCCACTCATACAGTATGGCCCGCCAGGCATAGAGTCATCATCACCATCTAATTCAATAAAAAAGTGGGTGAATCAGGTTTTTTCTTATATAAAAAATATATAAAAAATAAATAAGAGAAAAATAGAGAATTCTTGGCAAATTGCACAGCGAAAATATTTGCTCTGGCTCATCCCATTTTCTGTGACTTCTCGCTGACCTGCTTACTGCTTCTTCGCAACTGATATAACTGGAGAGAAAGTAAGAAGTGGACTGCATAGAGTCTCATCTCCTGGATTTTGATTAAAAAAGGTTAAGTTAGCCTGTGGTAGCTGGAGCCCTACACAGTGTTTGGTAGCTATATTTTTACAGTTTTATTTTTGTATTTATTTGCTTATTTTTTTATTTATTATTATGATTATTATTACTATTATGGCACCTTCAGGAATTCAGAGTACTTCTCTGAGCTCAACTCCTTCAATAATTTTTAGTATTTGCTCTCTTTTATTACATTTCATTTCCTCCTTTCATCAAATATGTTTACCCAGCTGTTTGTTCCGCTTGCGCATCAGTTCTGGTCAAGATGCCAGCACATTTTTGGTGGTTTCATCATCTTCCCTACAGTTCCACTGGAGTATATTCACAGGATAGTAAGATGATTCAATCTACAATGAGTTGTTAGAATTCCTGGAGTTATTCTAAAATTATTCTGGTTTAACTCTATAGAATCCTTAAATACATTTTTTTTAAATCCTCCTGGGCCCATAAACAGGAAAGCCGTCCCTTTTCTTTCAAATGCCACATTGTACCTAGTAACTATTATATGCCCCCAAATCCCTTAGGATACCTACCCGATAGTTCTAGCTCAATATATGCCATCTCATCAAGATATTCCAGTAGCAGTTTTAATAAAATACGCACATAATTGTAAGTGTTATCTGGCACTGTCTATTACCTAGGCGATTCTACTATTGACAACTGCGCATGTCACAGAGAATGTGAAGATCCCGATACCCCAATCGTCGACGACGGAATTGTCGTTCCGCTAACCGACCATGACGAGTTGAGAATAGCGATAACGCGGCTAAAGATCAATAAAGCCGCGGGCGCCGATGGACTGCCGGCTGAGCTATACAAACATGGCGGCGAAGAGCTGGTAAATTCCAAAATATGGTCGGATGAAAGCATGACTGCACATTGGAATTTAAGTGAGCCCTGCCCAATCCACAAAAAGGGCGATCCTACAATCTGTGCCTATTATTGCGGGATTAGTCTTCTACATATCCCCTATAAGGTTCTAGCGAGCGTATTGAGCGAAAGGCTGAAGCCCGCCATTGGAACTTATCAGTGTGGCATTAGCCCTGGATAATCCACCATCGACCAGATATTCACAATACGCCAAGTCTTGGAAAAGACCCATAAAGGGAGACTCGACACGCACCATCTTTCCGTCGACTTCAAAGCTGCTTTCGACAGTACTAAAAGGAGTTACCTGTCTGCATTTGGTATCCCCACAAAACTAATACGGCTATGCTAAGTAACGTTGCTCAATACCAGCAGCGCCATCAGAATTGGAAAGGACATCTCCGAGCCGAGGTTTCAGACAGGGTGACTCGCTGTCGTGTGACTTGTTTAACCTGACGCTAGAAAAAATATTGCGAGCCGCATAACTTAATCGCTCAGGCACAATTTTTTATAAGAGCGTACAATTGTTGGCGTATCGAAACGAAGTGCCTCCTGTCATCAAACAAACAGTCGGGCACACTCGCGTATCGGCACCCACGTCACTGTTGACAGTTATGATTGCAAGATTGTAAAATACTTCCTTTTTTTAGGAACCAGCATTAAGTGGGAGCCTGGTTTATGAGGTCTAAAACTTGCATCTCTTTGCGATTTTTTTTTAAGGAAAAAATTAATTTAGCACTGCAAAGTTTTTTCTATCTTTTAATGAACATTTGAAAAGTATAAAAAATTTTTGTACTGGTTAAAATAAGTTGAAAAAAAAATGTTTAACACAGAAATTAGTAGAGCGCTGCAACGCTGGAGTTTCCAACTGGCGTACAAGATACAGCTCGTAATTATTATCTAAAGCAAAAAATTCAAATGGATTTCTAATTATCATGATTTTTTATTCTAGATGAACTAAGAAAACTGAGAGAAATTCCGAAGTTTCAACTTTTTGGAGGTTTTAAAGAAAAAAATGCCTTTCTATAAAAAACAAATTCACTTCAACTTGGTAAAAAATGTTAAAATTTTTTTTTTTATATATATTGTTAGTTCAAATAGAAAAGAATTTAATACTGAAGGGAACAAGCTATGACTCATTTTAAAAGGTTCATTAGTTGTTTTTCATTCATGTACGCCAATTCAAAGAAATCATAAAAATTAAAAGTCGAGAAAAGAAGATAAAGTTTGTACTACGAGTGTAGCTGTCCGGTCACAGCGTAACTACCTAACGCTCGCCTACCTTTGGGTTGGATCTACGGAAATATTGAGAGTTAGGCTCTGTAACTTTGTGTGAATATTCTGAAATACATATATTAGGAATCGCTTAAAATGAAAAAAAAAATTGATTTTTTTAACCTTATAAACTAGGCTCCCCCCTTAACACCGATAACAATGTCAGCCTTGAAATTCAATGTAGAATCTCTTTTGACAACAAATGCTGCTTTGGACTTGAACTTAAGTTCAATTAGTATTTTAGCATTTTTAGTTTCACTTAGTTTTAAACTAGGCTTTTTAAAAGCCAGCTAAAGTTTTGACCCAAAATAGGTCACTAAAGTGCTCGGCGCTTCCAATTAAATAAATTCCAAGCAGAGCTCTAAAGAGCTCATTCTCCAGTAGCTATAATAGATTATGCCTGTCACTTCCTCGTACGAACATTCTAACATTATTTTGCACTAAACACGTGTTTTACTCTACTCGAATTTCTAATTTAATATTTTTATTGCGCCTTTCAAATTATTAAGGGGTTAGGGGTAGTCAGAGGCCCGAAAAAATGATGATTTTCACGAATTTTTTTTTGCTACTTAATTAATTTATTTAACAAAAATAAAAACATAGCATAAAAACATCATGTTTTAACTTGACTTCACCAAAATTTAAAAAAAAAAATTAATAATTGCAAAAGTTATCACTGTTTGTGTGAAGCCCGTTTCTCCAGAAGTCCCTTGCGGTGAACATCACAAGTCCTTGCAGATTCATCTAAAACCAATCGGACAAGAAAAATTAGTTTTATTAATAGATAATCTTGTGCCTGATCGAAGCTTTTTTTTTTTTTTCAAAATGAACAAAATGGCGGCCTCAGAAAATTTTTTCCAGATTTTAGAAAGAAAAACCAACAGTTAATTGTTAAAAAAAAATCGAAATTTTTGAAAAAAAACAAAATCCTTCGATCAGGCACAAGTTTTTTATGTTTTTCAAAAGCTGTATAAATTTTATTGAAATCTACGTAGCGGTTTTTAAGTTACAGTGTTCACCAGTTTGAAAAACATAGTTTTGAGAAAAACGCATTTAAAGTTTTGCTATCGGCTCCGGAGCGGCCGAGCGCCCTTTGTTAATTGTTGAATAACTTGAAAAGTATTTGACGGATTCACTTCAAATTTTTACACAATATTTTTAAAACATTATACTTTAAGAAAATGCAAAAAAAACAAAACGGATTTTTTGAAAATTCTGACTACCCCTAACCCCTTAAAGCTCTACACAGCGAGCTTTCATTCGTGACATTACCAACCGAACGACATCTGCTGCAGGTGACAAAACTCTAATACCAATTGTAAACTCATCGGCGCGTGCAACAAACTAGTTTACAATGTCTGCAACAACAAGAACAAACAATGTGTGCATATGTAATATTTTGTTGTAATAAATTCACTGCTGTTTATTGTCAAACTCGCGCTATTAAGTTGGTGTACTTGGAAAATATTTATATGTGCAATATATCTGCACACCGCCACACATACATGCGTACATATGTATGCGATTATATGTGTGTGTGCGTGTCAATGCAATTTGCCGTGTTTAGAATATGCATGACAATATGTCATAAATGCTGACACGAACATATATAACAGCACCAATAACAACTACAACAACCACCAGCCACCTAGTCAACACAATGCAAAAGACATTACTACACCAACAACAACTACGTGTATGCAACCCATACTCGCATAACGACAGCCAATGAATGCAATGACAACTGAAGTGTAGGTGATAAATTACGAGAAAAGGTAATGGGTAAATGCTGAAAGGATTGCGGATGATGTGAAAATGTATATACAAATCAGCTACACCTGTGCGTGTGTGTGGGAAGCTAGCAAATAGAATGGCACTGCAGTAGGGGCATGGCGCGACTGACGGGTAGGAGAAAAACCTTGCTTTATGTAAATTTTGTATTATGACAAGCAAAATACAATCGCTGATATGCAATAATGCAATATGTAATAACAACAACAAAAGCAAAAGCAACAGCAATGTGAACAATAACAACAACTACAGCATTGAATTATTGAGCAGCTTTGCTTGCCAGTTGCCTACTGCCTGAGTGGTTGCATGGTTGTTGCAGCTCCCCCACCGCTTAGTCATTTAGATCGTGTGACATGATTGACAGCCAAGGGCCGCATATGCTCCAGCTGCCAACCAACCAGTCAGCTAGATAGCCAGCCAACAATAACGGTAAATGATAATCAGTTGAGAATAAATGCGATGTTTGTTGTTGTTGTTGTTGTTGGTACATGTGTACATATAAATTTGAATGGCATAATACTCGCATAATTTGGGGCTAAAGTGCGTCTGATTACTTACATATTTACATGCGTGTATGTGTATGTATGAGTACAAATAGACGTAAGTACGCACGTATTTATTACGCAATTCATGGGGCGACATTTACGATGTAATAAACAGTTGAAATTCGCAATTGCAATGTGGCACCAAGTGTATTGCGTTATGGTTAATTAATGGCCGTTTATGCGAAATGACAATTAAATTGGAGCACGATGATGATGGAGGGAACTGAGTTGTAGAGGGAGGGGTAATTTTTTCTTAATGCTCACCATTCACAAAAAAATTCGGAAAAACAAAATTTTCCGTAAGACAAATTTCAGATTCTTCTTCTTCTTCTTGATTGGCGCACGATCCGCTTCCGCGATTTTGACCAAGTTTAACAAAGCACGTCAGTCGTTTCTATCTCGAATTAACCGGCGCCAATTGAACACACGAAGCGAAGCCAAGCCCTTCTTCGCCTGATTTTTCCAACTCAGAAGAGGCCTTCCTCTTCCTCTGCTACCACCAGCTGGTACCGCATCGAATACTTTCAAAGCCGGAGCGTTTGCATCCATTCGGACGACATAACCCAACCAACGAAGCTGCTGGATCTTTATTCGCTGCGTTATGTCTATGGCGTCCTAAAGCTTATGCAGCTCATCGTTCTATCGCCTGCGAGACTTGGTATCGCTAACGTGAATAAGTCCAAAAACCGTGCGCAAAATCTTTCTCTCAAACACTCCACGTGACGACTCATCGGATGTTGTCATCGTGCAAGCTTCTGCGCCATACATTAGGACAGGAGAGCCATATAAAATGTTAGTTTTAATCATTGATAGAGGACTTTACTACTCAATTGTCTACTTCGCCGAAAGCAGCACTTGTTGGCAAGAGAGATTCTCTGTTGGATTTCAAGGCTGATATGGTTATCGGTGTTAATGCTGGTTCCTATATAGACGACAACCTCGAAATCATAACTCTTTACAGTGACGTGGGTGCCGATACAGGAGTGCACCGACTGTTTTTTTGATGGCAAGAGGTACTTCGTTTTGTCCTCCTTCGCCACCAGGCCCGTTCGGTTTGCTTCTTTATCAAATTTGGAGAAGGCAGAACTAACAGCGCGGTTGTTAAGGCCGATCATGTCAATATCGTCGGCATGCGATAAGTCTGATTAAACAAATCAGCTTATGTCATGTACTCGTAGAAAGCGTCCCACCACCAACCAACCAACAGCTTCCTTTCATCTTATTCTACGCTTTGCGGTTAAAGACTAGTGCGAGGCCTGATTTGGAGCTGAAATTGAAAAGTGGTCCCAGTGGATTCTAGACTAAAGCAGCTTCCCCTTAATTGTTGATGAGTTATGTGTCTACTACCATGCTGGAGTGCGCAGGCTTGAATCTCCGTTGGTGAACATCAAATAGTAGGAAATGGCAGCAATGGCAGTGGTCCCAGTGTATTTCTGCCATGAAAAAAGTTCTCATGAAAAACAATTTTCCGTTCGGAGTCGGCTTAAGACTGTAGGCCCTCTATTTGTGGAACAACAACAAGAAGCATACTACATATGCGAGGAGGAGCTTGGCCAAACTCCTAACAGAACTCTATGCGCAAATTATTTATTTAGTTTTTTAATAGAAGCTGAAGATCTCTTGATAGTCAAGTATTAAATACCTATTGCTACAAAGCCAATGGCTTTCAGATGAGTGAGTGAAACACTTCAGTCTTCAAGGTTATTTTGGTATTGCTTAGAGAGACTGAAAATCTCTTAGGTATTTAAGATTATTATTGAGATGCAAAATGCAATTTCGATCGGACCCTTCCTTGTGCTGCACCCAATATCCTATCTCATATAGACTTTTTGAATTCCCATTGCAAAAGCTGTAACCTCTCAGAGAAGAAGACTGTTGATCACTTTCTCTGTAAAGGCCCTTCTTTGGCGGCTAGACGATTAAGGTCACTCGGTGCTTATTTCTTCAGCAGCCTGGGACTGTTCACGAAGCGAAATCCCATCTATCTTCTCCATTACATAAACACCTCTGGCTGGCTATAGATATCTGGCTGAGGGAGGTCTCATAATAGTGTCAAAACGGCGCTTTGGTGCTACTTGGGGAGTGCCAGACTGGTACTTCAACCATTTCACCTACCTACCTGGACTGTTCGACTGACTAAATATCTGCTAAGCCAATGTTGATCTCGTCTTCATTTACTGTATGAAGTGAACTTTTAAAGAGTACGGCGGATTAGTCAGTATTCGGTGTTTATTTTGTTCTAATATCGATAATGAAGATCTTGTAAACTACCGTAACTGTATGTAAATGAATACGCCAACAACAATGCCCGCATATGTGCGCAGGTAATTCAAAACTGGAATTAGCTAATTAAATGGCGTAACTATGCTCCACTATCTATTGCCTGCAACACACTCGCTGCATAGCTGAATATAATACACGCCAGCATCTGCACTGAAATACGCGTCTGCGTCATTTGATAATATGCCAGGACCATTTGCGACTAAATTATTAACTGCAGCTAAGCACTAACACATACATAATAAGGCCGTTGGATGCGTGTACACATTTACCATTGTACGAGGGCAGCGAAGGTGCAGCACAATCATTACTACTCTACTTGAATTGCGTGGTTTCATACTAGTCACTTTTATACCACTACTGAAGGCTGGGGATCTACGTACATATAAAGGCTCTGGGAAAATTCAATGAAACTGGTGGGCTGATGTGCTGGCTATACAGTGGACCATGGAGACAGTTTCATCTGAGAGAATTGGGGTTCCCTGGAGAACCTGCCGTCTGCTCCTGGAAAGATGGGTTTGGCGTCAACTCAGCGAGCAGTGGGCTAGTGCGCTAACGTGCAAAGTTGCGAGATCCTTTTGGTCGCACATAGATCGGGGGCACTCGAGGAAACTTCTAAGACAAACACAGCTGCAGCTCTCGAATTTGGTGGGCAACCTTACCAGACATTGTCCGGTTAGTACCCATGCGATGAGACTTGGGATTACTTCAAGTCCTTTATGCAGAAGCTGTCTGGAGAACGACGAGGAATTGTCTCAGCACCTTCTTCTCAGGTTTAGACATCTCGGCTCTCTCTTTTTCGCTGCACTTGCGGATATTGCGACTTTAAATGTAAAATATCTGGTGAAATTTGTCAGTAGTTTGAAGTGGTTGATACGAACGTAAATAGCCACCGTTGGTCGTCATCCCCTAATCCAAAGAGCCTTCTTCCTTTTTCCACCTGTTCGGTCCTTTTACCTTCTCCTAAAATTTGCTCTAGAAAACTTTGGCTTCTCAATAGATAATAGCCAAAAAAGATAAGCAGGAGATCTTTTTGGAAATAAGAATCTTCTTTTAAAAACCAATTACGGCTCTGTACTGGCATTGCGCATCCCTGCTTTCGCAGAAAAATATTAAAACGCAAAACGATAATTGAAATAGAAGCTTGCTTTAAGAGGGTAAGGGTTAGTCCCAGCTTCATGTTATTTAACTATCACATTGTCCGCACATTTTGTACTGCTTTGAAGTCAGTTCGTATATGTAGAGCTGGTGCGCTCAAGAGCATGACCAAATATCTATTGCATTCGCTCGTACCACTATTTATTATGCTCCACTGAAGCACTGTAAAATGACTTGTTGTTGTTATTATAATTATGCTAACTAGCATTTTTGTTGTTACTACTGCATTCAATGTTAACTACCAACGAGTAACTGAGGCAAACAAGCCCCGCAATGCTGGATGCCTGGCTGGTTGGCCGGCTATTGTCTATTGCATATCTATAGGCTGAGAGCACACAGATATGCAGGTATTATACAAATCACACACGTATACGCATACTCATAACTATGTGCATATGTATATTGGTTGTAGACAAAAATGTGTAACCAAAATTACGAACACATTTTAAGCCGATTTACAATAAAACCCGCCAACATCCAAAGACAAACAAATATTGTAGTTAACGCCTAAAATCATAATTTCCTTAATTTGTGTATCTGTATGTGCGTCACACACACATATGCTTTGCATTGTTATGGCTGTACCTCGCTCAACAGCCAGTCATATGCGCCGTAAAAGTGGAGACAATGGAGAGACGGGCTTATTGCAGCCTATATTCCGCATTGGTAGTCGTGTCATTGTCATTTGGCATTGAATTTTGTGTTAATCCGCTGCTGCAGCGCCGTTTGCTATTTAAGCTTTTTGCAATGCTATTATTTTCTTTACGTGTATTATTTTTGGGTGCTTTTGTTGTTTTTATTGTTATTCTAATTGTTTTTATTGGTGGCTGCTGCCGCAGTAATTTTGAACTTTGCGTTGCATGTACTTAATTTTTCAAACAATTGCATCTGGTCGTGGCAAATGGGTGGGCACAGATATGAATACTTTACTGAGCTAGGGTGGCTCTTAATTTTATTTTGGAGCTTTGAATCTTTTTTAGTAATTTTTATTTGCTTATCAAGATAAGGAATGGACGGCTGATGAAGCGTAGTACATTTTTTGTTGTTTTGTGTTACAAATCGGAAAAGGTTCTGATTTTTAAATGTATTCTTATACCAGCTGCAGTAGGTCGCATAAAATCGTAAAGCTCACCGCAAACTTGAAGAGAAGCTCGGCCTAAAAACCTTCGAGAATGTATGTAACTGTAATATTTTGTCGAGTTGAAAACCCATAAATATTTCCAGCTTTGTACAGGTCACATAAGTAAAAGAGGATTATTAAATTATGTCACTTTAAAAATTCCCAAGCCAAACAATGGTGGAAACAATCTTTTTTCTAGTTAAAGAATAAGAAAATTTAAGAACTTTTTTAAAATAATTTTAAGTATGTACTTGTTTAAATTGTTTTTATAAAGAACTTTTTTTAATAAACTTTTTTTTATTTTAAGAACTTTTCTATTCAACTTTTTTTTTTAGAAATTTTAAGTCGGTACTTTTTTGAACACAAATTTTTTTTTTTTAATTTTGAGTACTTTTTTTAACACAAATTTTTTTAAAGAAATTTTCAGGTCTTTTTTAATACACATTTTTTTTTAATTTTAAAGACTTTTTTTAATATAAATTTTTTTAGAGAAATTTTAAGTATGCACTTCTTTGAATAAATTTTTTTTTAATTTTAAGTACTAAAGAAATTTTAAGTACCTTTTTTAATAAAAATTGTTTTAAGGAAATTTTAAGTACTTCTTTGAATATAATTTTTTTTTAAATTGTAAGTGTTTTTTTTAATACAATTTTTTTTAAAGAAATTTTAAGTATTGTACTTTTTTAAAAAATTTTTTTTTACGAAATTTGAAGTACGTTTTTTAAAGAAATTTTTTTTAAGAAGTTTTAAGTACTTTTTTCAAGAAATTTTTTTAAAGAAATTTTAGGTACTTTTTTAATAGGTACAATTTTTTTAAAGAAATTTTAAGTACTCTTTTTAATACAAATTTTTTCAAAGAAATTTTAAGTACTTCTTTTAATATAAATTTTTTTTTAAATTGTAAGTGCTTTCTTTAATACAATTTTTTTTAAAGAAATTTTAAGTATTGTACTTTTTCTAATAATTTTTTTTTACGAAATTTGAAGTATGTTTTCTAAAGAAATTTTAAGGAAACTTTTTTTTAAGAAGTTTTAAGTACTTTTTTCAAGAAATTTTTTTAAAGAAATTTTAGGTACTTTTTTAATACAAATTTTTTTAAAGAAATTTTAAGTACTCTTTTTAATACAAATTTTTTTAAAGAAATTTTAAGTACTTCTTTTAATATAAATTTTTTTTTAAATTGTAAGTGCTTTCTTTAATACAATTTTTTTTAAAGAAATTTTAAGTATTGTACTTTTTCTAATAATTTTTTTTTACGAAATTTGAAGTATGTTTTTTAAAGAAATTTTAAGGAAACTTTTTTTTAAGAAGTTTTAAGTACTTTTTTCAAGAAATTTTTTTTAAAGAAATTTTAGGTACTTTTTTAAAACAAATTTTTTTAAAGAAATTTTAAGTACTCTTTAATACAAAATTTTTTTTAAGGAAATTTTAAGTACTTTTTTTAATACAAATTTTTTAAAAGAAATTTTAAGTACTTCTTTTAATATAAATTTTTTTTTAAATTGTAAGTGCTTTTTTTAATACAATTTTTTTTCTAAGAAATTTTAAGTATTGTACTTTTTCTAATAATTTCTTTTACGAAATTTGAAGTATGTTTTTTAAAGAAATTTTAAGGAAACTTGTTTGTTAGGAAGTTTTAAGTACTTTTTTCAAGAAATTTTTTTAAAGGAATTTTATGTACTTTTGTAATACAAATTTTTTTAAAGAAATTTTAAGTACTCTTTTTAATACAAATTTTTTTAAAGAAATTTTAAGTATTGTACTTTTTTTAATAATTTTTTTACGAAATTTGAAGTACGTTTTTTAAAGAAATTTTAAGTAAACTTTTTTTTAAGAAGGATTAAGTACTTTTATCAATAAATTTTTTAAAAGAAATTTTAGGTACTTTTTTAATACACATTTTTTTAAAGAAATTTTAAGTACTTTTTTTAATGGAAATTTTTTTAAAGAAATTTTAGGTACTTTTTTTAATGCAAATATTTTAGAAGAAATTTTAAGTACTTCTTTGAATATAAATTTGTTTTTAATTTTAAGTACTAAAAAAATTTTAAGTACTTTTTTGAATACAAATTGTTTTAAAGAAATTTTGAGTACTTCTTTGAATATAAATTTTGTTTTAAATTGTAAATACTTTTTTTAATACAAATTTTTTTAAATAAATTTTATGTACTGTACTTTTTTTTAATAATTTTTTTACGAAATTTGAACTACGTTTTTTAAAGAAATTTTAAGTAAACTTTTAAGTACTTTTATCAAGAAATTTTTTTAAAGAAATTTTAGGTACGTTTTTAATACAAATTTTTTTTAAGAAATTTTTGAGTACTTTTTTTAATACACATTTTTTTAAAGAAATTTTAAGTATTGTACTTTTAAAGTTTTTTTTACGAAATTTGAAGTACGTTTTTTAAAGAAATTTTAAGTAAATTTTTTTTTTAAGAAGTTTTAAGTACTTTTTTCAAGAAATTTGTTTAAAGAAATTTTAGGTACTTTTTTAATAGTCTTGGCTTTAATAAATTTCAAGTACATTTTTGATAAACTTTTTTCAAGATTTTTTTAAATAAATGAAATGGTTGTCAAAATCCATAAAAATTGCATTGTCGTGAAATATGCGTGAACGTTCGTATCTCACGGCAAAGTAGTACTCAGTTCAAGTCATGTCAGCCAGCACTTTTCTTAACAAAATTTTCCATTTGCCTCTGGGGCGATGCTTATAAATTAGATCATCTCGTTTGACAATCAATGTTCCTAGCAACTTTTCACAGGAAGCTAAAGAAGTGTAGCTTCCGAAAATTTGACGGATGTGAAGCCTTAATACTAGTGGATATTTTTCTATCAAAACAAAGAACAAAACTTGGTGCTAGGTAAAGGAACAGGGCAGCTGCAGCCAATACATTTTTTATTCTAAAATCCCTTCTAGTTCAGCTATATTAAGCGCTCGTCGCCACTAGTAACTGAAGGGTTAATAATACCGAAGTTCTTTCCATACCTGGTACAAGTAACCGACAAATTTTTGCAAAGGACATAGGCAATTGATGCAATTTTTTAATATCAGCCCAAACCGAAACGGCGTTACGTGAAATAAGAAAAATAAATATTTTCATTCCCTTACACTAACACTTTTACCCATATTCTTAGGACATTCCTAACATAGATTTTCCTTTGCACATGCGGATATTTTCGCATGAAATATTTGTCATAATAATGATCCTTCTTGGAGTGTACTGAGTAAACTGTAAAATATGTTAAATGCCAGAGCCGGGATTACTGGAAACAATTGAAATTTTATGAATGAAAATATGCGCAGTCAAAATTATTTTTACTCTCAAGTTGAAGCATAGTGCGTAAAAGGTTAATGATTTTCAGTTTGTGCTGTTTCAGAATTTCAATGCAGTTATGATGATTTCAAATACCTTTTTTGAATCCATGCCTTGCAGGTTTAGTTTTCGTTAGGGAAAGGGCTCTAACTTTCAGAAATTAAAGTGGAACCACTTGATTTTTGCTTCAATAGATGGGAATACGAAAGTTATAGTAGATCTCAAGATGGATGAATCACACTGTTATTAGCTCTTGAATCGAGATGAAAGCCATCTGTTTGTTCCGAATCGGTTCATTAAATCGCGTTCTTCCTCCACTTTTTTATTGCAAGTAAGAGGGTTTCGACCGCTGTAGAGGAGGAGGAACGCTGTAGCGCATAGCTCTCCGAAGCTCGCTTTATGTTTGATGACTTTTGTGAATTGTTTAATCTATAGCATAATTTATGGTAGTTTCAAACTTTAATGCGAGTCTTTCAACTTAGTCATTCTAAGCCTTATCATTACATACCTTAGGAAATGAGTAAGAAATAATCGAAAGTGGAGTTCATAACTATAGCACAGGGACCTATTGACAAATTTTAACATATTATGAAATGAAACAATTTCAATAATTTTCATTTTAATTTCAATCTGTTTCTATAAAAAAAAATTTAACTCCAAACCGTGTGTAAAAAAAAACTGCAATAAAATTTCAGCGAAATTTCCAACTTTTTTTTCGAAATTCCGAGTATGCGGTTTTAAAACCAATTTAATTCTAATATAATAAAATCATCAATTAAAAAAACAAAAAAAATTAAAAAATAAAATTATCAAAATTTTTTATAACATTTTAAATTGTTTAATCCAAATTTACGAGGTTTTATAGCCTATTCAACTCTGGTATAACAAAGTGCAAGTTTAAAGTATCCCGAAAATCATCTGGAATGCATGGGACATATTTTATACTGCTACAAAAAGAACAATAACAATTGAAATAGTGTTCAAGAAGAAATATTAACCTGCCTCCTTTAAGCCACACACTCTACGCGACATTGAGCTTACATTCGCAGTCCAAGTAAAATACCTTCGGGTCATTCCAGACTGGAAACTTGACTGGGATCCGAACATTGGTGACAAAAAGCGATGCTTGTTTGTAAGTTGCAGCGAGACTCTCGGAAACTAGCGGCAAATGAGCTGGCAAGGACTGTGACTGAACTCTAATAAGCTCAGCTCAAAATTCGGAACATCCTCAACTTTCTTGTCATTACTGGCCTAGGTTGCCTTTCATTTTAAAAGCAATTTGCACATGGGGCATGCGATCTATTTGTGGAGTAACTGTAGGTGTACCTACCAGTAAACAGGGATTAACAAATTTTTTGCATAAATGATAATTGAAGTGCACAAAATTGCTGGTTTCTCTAACCAAGGAAAATTATTTGAGAAAAGCTTTTATTAATATAAATAAATGTCCTGGTTTTTTAAACTGTGTGAAATAAATCCAACCACTTTCGCCTTCTTTAGCGGCTGCTTCTTCTTTCAGCAGCTTCGAATGGCGTACGGAGGAGGCCACACGTGCAACAGCTAATATCCTGTAAGCAAACAAAGTCATCTGCTAAGCAGCAATGCAGGCATACATATATCTTGATGTCGCTACTCATGCGACCGTATAGTTGTTGTTATTACTTAGCTGCAACAACGCTCATCGCTCACTCAGTATTACGCTTTCAACTTACGCCTTAACTAGACTTCTCAAGGATCTAACAGCAGCCAGCACAGCATTGAGCAAAGTGTTGGATATTACCATCACCAATACCAACGCAATCTTCAACACTTCCTGGCACAGCAGTAATAATAAAAATACTAACTGAGATTTGTTGTGCCTTCAGTGCGAGTAATTTATGCGTGCAACATGTTGCAGTGAGGCTGTAAGCAGTAAAAGGCAAGCGAACAGGAAGTGAGCAGGAAGTGCTCGTGAAAGGGTTGATATCTGCTTTTTTCTCTTCATTTTTCAACCACTGGTGTTTTCATTCCAAATCTGTTTGCTAGCGAGGATTTGAAGTGGCAGCAGAAATGTGCGTGAGTTTGAAGGGGCTGAGGTAGTTTGGTGGCCAGCCCGGTTACCACAAATGTGCTGTGTGCAACCTTCGGTGTGACCCATAAGTTTTCGTATTTTAAAAGTTTTCTTCCAGATTCTTTTGGTATTTTGCGTTAAAGAGCAAAAAGTTGTGCGTTTTGGTTGACCCTCCGTGGCAGAAAAATTGCCTGTATTCTGGGTTTATTAGCGGTTTGAATTGAATCAATTTTATCTGCAATTAGATTATATGTGAAGGCGCAGTGAAAGGGGAAGTTGGAGCGAGTAGTGAGAGCTGTTGGAAAACTTTTTCTCGCTTTTATTTTTGTAGGAGCAGAGTACCTAATTTATAAAGATATTAGAATATCGCGCGTTGTCAAGTTTTTTCATTGTATTTAGTTCTGATTTAATTTTTACACTTTTCATCTCGAAATATGGCGTATTTTACTACAGATAATACAATATATAAAATGAAGTTTCAAACTTTCTAAATATTCAAAATATTATATCGAAGTTTTAAAATTCTTATTCCAAATTTCTAGTAAAATTTTGAGTATGCAGTTTTATAGCTTATCAAATTGTAGCGCAACAAATTGCAAGTTTGAAATTGCTCTAAAATCGTGGTGATTTTTGACAATTTCTTTTATTGAAGGTATTGGTTGCTTTCTTCCACATACAAAAATATCGAACCTCGTCATGTAGAGAAAATGCAGAAGACCGCTCGCAAAAAAAATTTTAAAAATCCGGACGACTTTCGGGATACTTTAAACTTGCACTTTGTTCTACCTTCTGCTCAAATATGAACGAGACGTTATCAATAAAACGGTCCGCGCATGACATATGGCAAAAATTAATTTTTTGTTTTTTGGTAGGACTGTTATAAGCTTACATGGCAAATTTCAGCGTGATATGTCACATAGTTTGTTTTCTGTGCTACTGTAAACAAGTCAAGCTCGAGTGTGTTCTTTGAATTTAACGATGGAAATTCAAGTTGAACAAAGAATTTGTTTAAAATTTCGTTATTCCAACAAAATTTCGGCTTCAGACGCCTTAAAAATGTTTCAGACAACCTATGGGGACTCTGCTCTATCGCGTGTACGTATTTTCCAGTGGTACAAATCGTTCAAAAAGGGCCGTAAAGAGGGCCCAAAAAACCACGCCAAAGTCGCTCAAAAATTAAGGTTATGCTGACTGTTTTTTTCGATTACGAAGGTGTGGTGCACTCGGAGTTCCTTTCGCAAGGCCGATCGGTTAACGCTGAATATTATTTAGACGTTTTAAAGCGTTTGCGCGAGAACATTCGTCTTAAAAGGAAGGAATTGTGGGACAACAAGTCATGGTTCTTGCATCACGATAATGCACCAGCTCACACATCACGTCTTGTTCGCGATTATTTGAACAAAAATAATGTTAATATCGTTCCGCAAGCACCGTATTCGCCTGATATGGCTCCATGTGACTTTTTCCTGTTTCCCAAGCTCAAGTTGCCGCTCCGTGGAAAACATTTTGAGACAATTGAAGTCATAAAAGAGAATTCGAAGAAGGAACTGAAATCCATACCGAAATCGGCCTTCCAGAAATGCTATGATGATTGGAAAAAACGTTGGCAAATGTGTATCGCCTCCAATGGTGATTACTTTGAAGGAGATAAAATAAGAATTGAACAATAATTAACCGTTTGTGTTTTATTAAATCAGTATCGTTCATATTTGAGCAGAAGGTATTAGAGTTGAATAGGCTATAAAACCTCGTACTCAAAATTTGGATTAAAAAGTTTAGAATCTTATAAAAAATTTTTGATAATATTATTTTTTTATTATTTTTTATTTGATGATTTTATTATATTAGAATTAAATTGGTTTTAAAACCGCATACTCGGAATTATTTGAGGCATTCTGACAGTCTTTGGCCGGGTCACTTCGCTGGCGTAGAACCGATTGTCGTGTGATCCACTGCCAGTAAACCAGATATGATCACTTTTGGGACCCTCTGGACGCATATTTAGTTATGGAAGATGACTCCATTCTTAGCAAATTTCTAGTTCTTAACTCACATTAATCTTTATAAAAAATATGCTTGCACTATCACTTTGCTCTTAAATCTCAAAAACTGCAAAATATTTACCTCAGCAAATGTACTTTTTATCCACTTCCAGGTTATGCATTGCACCCATATCAGCAATTATTTAGGAATATTGGCAATAGAGTCAGCAATACATTTTATCGGCATTTTTTTTAAAGAATTGGCACACAGAAGCAATACGTCACCTTTGCCATGCACTGCCCGAGTAAATTCTTCCGGGGTTGGTCAGTCACTTGCCAATAGATGCCATAGATTGCAGGGTGGCAGTGCTTGGGCAGTTGTTGTGCTCTCGCTATATGCATGCTGTATATGCACACATACATAAACATGTATTTAAAGTCTGTTTTTCTGTATTTATACCCATGCAGCAATTCACTGCGCTCCACTTAGGCAACTTGACAGTTGGCAGTGCCCAATCGAAATCGCAATCTTGGGAAAAATTAAACGAAATGAAGATGCCGGACGCCAAGGCATACCGTAGCGGTAACGGAGGAAGCAGCAAAAAATAGACATAACTGCTGGGAGGTTTCACTTGTCAATTTTATGATGCTGCCTGTAAAGGTACCCTCTGCGCGAACACACACACACACACACACAAGGAAACATAGGAGAGAAAGAGCCTATTTTTCCATTGCATACGAATTGGCAGCAATTTTTTTCGCGTTTTTATAAGAAAAAACTCTTTTGCCGAATTTTTTTTTTTCATATTTTGCAGATATGTACGAGTTTTTTTAAATGGCTTGCGCGACAAAATTTTCTATCTTATGTCTCATTTCAAGTGTCAACGGCAGAAAATGTTGCAGCAATTTAGGGCACTGAGACAGCAATCAATGATTAAAAACTGGAGAATGACGTTTGTAAAAGAAACAGAGAGAATTTTAATCAGAGACAGGGAGAAAAAATGTGGCGAAAATGCCAGGAACGAGCACAAAGCAGGCTGTGGTAAGCTTTTGGTGTAACTCCTGCTTGTCATATTGTCCTTCAAAGTAAGAAGCCTGCAGTTGTATTAAACAGCCAATCGGTATATGGCGTTTATCAGCAGCTTTTATTATAGCACAAATTCATTACATGATGGTCACTATCGATCCAGAGGCGTTCGCGTCGATCCTATAACCACTACCACTCACTCCGAGTGTAGGACAGCATCTGATGGTTAAATCAATGTTAGTCTTAGTCTGAACTTGAGGTTGAACTTTCAAACTGTAGTCATGGTGTGTTCAGGAGCTCAAGTCAGACCTTAAGACGGGGGTACTCGTGGACTGCTCGCGTTTTGCACAACACTTTCCTTTGCTTTTATTAAAATCGTTAAGCATGAAGGTAGAGCCATGGTCGAGTCGATTGGTGCGAGACTAACATTCGAAAGTGCACAGGTTTGAGTGTCGGTGCTTGAAATATAAAATGATAGAAAAAATCTTTTCTAATAGCGGTTCCCCCTCGGAAGACAATGAGAAACCTACTAGTGTATTTCTATAATGAAAAGCTCCTTACCGTCATCATCTTTTGGTACTACATACAGCTCTTTGTGAGCTTTGACCTACTGCACGTGGGCACGCCATACATCTCGCTCGATTGCGAGTTTTTTCCAAGTTTATTGAGGCTTTCCTCTAGTTCGCCAGCCCATCTTATTCTTGGTCTTCCTCTGGCTCTAGTGTTGAGTGCTTTGGCTTCTACAACTTTGTTCTGCGCCCTCGTATCATCCATTATTGTTATATGACTTATTTTAACCGGTGCACTTTGAAGAAATACACCACTTGCCGTAATCTTTGATTGCTCCAAACATTTTTCTGACTATTTTTTGTTCGAAGGTTTGCAGTTTTGCTTTATTTTATTCAATTAGCGTCCACGACTCCACTCCATAGCATAACACCGGTCTAAGGATGGATGAGTAGTTTCGATCTGAAGAGTTTCGTTAGTGATGCTTAGATCTGTTAGCTGCTGAGATTCTATCATCGATGGTGAGACTTGTTGACTTGTTTCTAGTCAGTTTCAAGCCTAAGTAGATAAAAGATTCAACGAGTTCAAAAGGAAAGTCGCCAATTTTCAAGTAGTTAAGTTCTAGCATGTTACTCGAGGCAATTTTCAAGTAGCTAAGTTCTAGCATGTTACTCGAGCTTTTGTGGGTCGGTTTCCCGAGTACTGAACGACGATCGAGCATAAATCCTTTGTTCAGCCCATTCAGCAGCGTTTGAGCGCCTGGTGCAAGCTCCCTCATAAGAAACCTTTGAACGTGCGGCGCTTTTGTTTCATCGAGGTGTCATTTGCGTTGCCAATTCAAGCACCTTTCATTCCTTACTCCTGCTAGTAAATCATTTCACATTTATTTCCTACTTGTTTCTGATTCTCTCTTTTGTCTTTGCTGGCTACGTTTTCGCTTAATGTCTATGTATTTGGGTTTGCATATGGTCACGTGTGTCCACGTGCCGTTGGACCCCATAAACTGCGCTTACGTGATGACTTTAGTTTATGTCGAAAGTTACACCATCAAAAAAGTTATGCAGCGCATAGACGGAATCTAATATTTTTCATTTACAAAGAACTTCGCTGCCTTACTTACTTATCTGCTTTGCTGCTGATATTTTTGGCTCCTCTTGTGCTCCTTTTTCTCTTATATTTTTTGTAGCACTTTTTACTTTTTTCCTTCTTTCTGTAGTATTCCTTTGAAAGCTTAATGTTGATTTTCTTTTTGAATTCTACATATTTATACACCTCTAGCATATCGCCCTCCCCCTCGCACACCTTACGTTTTTATACATCTTTCACTGTCATTTTCAAGCAGCATTTTCCCAAGCATATCTGCTCATTTGCTTTTCCCTGCTTCATAGATTTTCTACTACCGAAATGTTAACAATGCCATCACACACCAACGAATCTGAGAGCTGTGATGGGTAAAGGAGTTTGGCGTCTCTGTATTTGGTTGTATAACCTAGATTTGTTGTGACATAAAATTATTACGAAAAATGCCCGTTAACCCGTTTACGTTTGAGTGAATGCATTCGTACGTGTTGACAATTTGTTTGTGCCCATAATGGTTTTACAACAATCACAAGCAAAATAACGGCACTTATGGTAAAAACAAAGCAAATCAGTAACGGCTACGGCGCACAGTGGCGCAAGTTCATACAACAAATGAGTGGCGAAGAATATAAAATGTTGTTGTAGAGAGTGCAAAGATTTGTATCACTGAAACTAAAAAAAATTGTATTTCGTACAAAATCGGACAAAGGATTTGCTGCTCGCCCATCCATCCTGCGAAGGAAAAAAAAACCTAAAACTAATTATCACGAAATTTACACAAAGGTTTGAATTAGCCATAAAAATTGAAGCATAAAAAATTTTTGAAATCGGATCAAGGATACGCTCCCCTCACATATATCCTGAAGGACAAAACTGCAATAAAACAAGAAAAAAATCATTTAGTAAGAATAAAATTTGGAAAACTTTCTTTTACTCGTAGCACAAAACATTATATACAAACATTTTTGAAACCAGATCAAAGGACACGCCCAACACACCTGTGTCCTGAAAAGCAAAATCGCTATAAAGTCAGAAAAAGTAGTTTATTAATTGTACAATAACAGGTGTTTATATCAGCTGCTAAAAATATATAAAGAAGTTTTTTTTTTAATTGGATCAAACACACGCCCACTACACTCATGCTCTGAAATGCAAAATCGTCATAAAATTAATAAAAATCATTTAATAACTACAAACTTATGTAGATATACAGGTTGGCCAAAAAGTCTTGCTGTATTTTTATTGAATTTTCAATTGTTCATAAAATTGGTTATAATAATGCGATTTAAGTCAAATATGCGCCGTTTTGTTCGATGACGAGTTCCCAACGAGATGCCAACTTCATAATGCCCCTCTTATAGAAGCTCGCTTCCCTATTGTCAAAAAACTCATGGAGCCAATTTTCACAGGACTCTCTTGTGGACAACTTCGGACTACCAAGCTCGTTCGCCATGGACAGAAATAGGTGGTAATCACTTGGTGCGAGATCCGGACTATACGGTGGATGCAAAAGAACCTCCCATCCGAGCTCCCGGAGCTTCTGGCGCGTCACCAAAGATGTGTGTGGCCTGGCGTTGTCCTGATTGTCCTGTTGATCAAAGATCGCCTCTTCTGCATGAGTGCTGCATTGAAGCGGTCCAGTTGTTGGCAGTACAGTTCCGAATTGAGCGTTTGGCCATAGGGGAGCAGCTCATAGTGGATGATTCCCTGCCAATCCCACCAAACACACAGAAGAACCTTCCTGGCCGTCAATCCAGGCTTGGCCACCGTCTGGGCAGCTTCACCGCTTTTCGACCACGACCGTTTGCGCTTCACGTTGCGCGATTCAGAAGCGATTCGCATGCATCCATACGGGCAAAAATGTTTTTTTGCGTCAAGTCGTGGGGCACCCATACATCGAGCTTCTTTTTGAATCCAAGCTTCTTCAAATGGCTTTTAACGGTTTGATGAGTCATGCCCAGCTCTTAGCCGATGCTACGGCTGCTACTATGCCGGTCTCTTTCGATCAATTCAGCGATTTTATCGCAATTTTCGACGACAGGCCTTCCGGACCGTGGCGCATCTTCGATCACCTCTGCACCAGAACGAAAACGTTGAAACCATCGTTGTGCGGTGGAAATGGAAACTGTATCGGGTCCATAAACTGCATAAATTTTATTGGCAGCATGAGATGCATTTTTGCCTTTATCGTAGCAGTACTGTAAAATATGCCGTATTTTCTCTTTATTTTGCTCCATGTTTGCGACGCTATAACTCACGAACGAATAAAAGCAAACAACAATTAATCAAACACGTGTTCACGTGTAATGTTTATATTAGCAGCAGAATTTGCTAAATTTATATGAAGTCGGGCGAAGGAGACTTAAATTTTTTTTTCAATTAATATACTTTTTTTCTTCAAAAATCCCAAGTCCTCAAGTGCATAATTTTAGGAACTTCTTAATTATTTCCTTGACTAAGAATTGTGTGGGCATTAGTATCTATTCGATTAGCAATATTGTTGTTTGAATTTACGCACTTTTTATTTAACTTTAATTTCTATTCATTATTTTTTTTTTATTTTTTTTTTTTTGTTTTTTGCTCCCGCTCATTACACTGTGCTCGACCCCTCACTGAGCCAAGTTTGCAGGTTATCGAGAAAAAACACGTTTGCCATTCTCCAGAGAATTCCAGATTCCGTATTCCCTACTTTAAGATACTGAAAAACGCACAAACATTTGATTGCCACTACTTGCAGCGCATTTTTTCTTGGCCACTTTAAAATGCTTATTTTTTTAATTTTAGAATATTTTTTTCCTATCCCACCTCTGAGAGTGAGGAAAAATGGCATGTAATATTTACATACAATATTTTTAAAGGGTTCAGAGTTCTTGATGGCAAGTAAATTTGTGTTCTTTTTCCAATTCTAAATCCTTTTTTTTTGGTTTTTTCCTTTTGGAATTCTCATTTTTTGTTTTGCTTTGCGCTCCTCAGTGTTTCATAATATTATATTATTTATTTTGTAATACTTTTTTCGCAAGCTGCCACAGATTTTGCACCCTCAATTTTATTTTATTTCTTTCTGCTGCGTGGCACCCTTCTGGTATTCGCTGTCTCTTGTGTGCATTTGGATGTTTTTCCCTCCCGTTTAAAATACGTGTACAAAATTTGAAATTCAAAGCATTCTTTTAAGTGTGTAATATCTTTTATGTTTACGCAAAATTTAAATTTTTGCCTAAGTTCAGTAGCTGAAATGACTGATTTCGGTCGTTCGTAGCTTCTACTAACTCAGCTCAGGGCATATAAGCTCGATCATTGAATATTCGGCCGGGCCGACGGCGTAGAAGCATGACCGGGCAGTCCCCATGACTTTCTTTTCTTTGGATTGCTGTAATTAACCCATTTTCTATCACTCGTCACGATCCGGTGAAGAAAACCGTATGTAGGTAATTAAGTAATTGAGACTGCCTTTAAGCTTACCCTGGAAGCGGGCATACTTAGACGCCATGCACCTATTATAAAATTATTACTGAGATCCGTTTTGTACCTCTTATTTCGTAGAAAATAACACCAGTTTATTATTTTTAAATGCCTTAAAACTTCAAGAACATCCAAAGGGTTCAGGTTCGCTAGACAAACAAACTGCATGAGCGAAATTAGTAAACAAATATTTTTGCTGCAATTTATTGAAAAATTTGCATCACTGCATTTTATTTTTAATGAAAATATTTCATTAAAAAATATTTTTATGGAATAAAAAATATATGGAATAAAAAATATTTTTGATTAAAAAATATTTTTATGGAATTGAAAAATATTTTTATGGAATTGAAAAATATGTTAGGTACGCAACTAAGTTCTCGCTGTTTTTTGATGAAAATACAATTTTATTCTAAAAAAAAAATGGTTACAAGTGAATCATTGAAAGTATTGCCCATCGCTGGCTACTATTTTTCCCCATCTTTCTGGTAGATCTCGTATACTGTCGCGGTAAAACTGTCTGTCTCTTTTGAAGCCATCCATGGGTCAAGCAATTTTTTGATGTCTTCATATAAATGCAGCTGCTGGTCAGCTGGACCATGTGCCAACTATCGGAACAGGTGATAATCGGATGGCGCAATATCTGGAGAATATGGCGGGAGTGGCAGGATTTCCCATTTCAGTGTTTCCAAGTAGATGTTAACGGGTTTGGCAACGTGAGGCCGAGCCTTGTCATGCTGTAGAATCACTTTTACATGCCTCTCCGCGTATCGCGGCCGCTTCTCGCGCAGTGCTCAGCTCAATCGCATCAATTGAAGTCGATACTGATCCCCAGTGATGGTTTCGCTTGGTTTTAACAGCTCATAATAAATAGCACCAACTTGGTCCCACCAAATACATAGCATAGCCTTCGCAGCGTGAATATTCGGCCGGGGCGACGGCGTAGAAGCAGGTCGGGCAGTCACCATGACTTTATTTTCTTTAGATTGCTGTAATGAATCCATTTTTTATCACCTGTCACGATGCGATGAAGGAAACCTCTCCGTTTTTGCCGCTGGAGCAGTTGTTCAAAGGCGAAAAAACGACGTTCAACATTCCTTGGTTTTAACTCATAAGGAACCCAAGTCCCCTGTTTCTGAATCATTCCCAAAGCATACAATCGCTTGAAAATGGATTGGCGGGCAACTCCTAATACTGAAGCAAGCTCTTCTTGCGTTTGACACGCATCCTCATTGAGCAATGCCTCCAATTCAGCGTCTTCGAAGGTTTTTGGCCTTCTTTCACGCGGACGGTCGTCAACATTAACGTCTTTGAAGCGACGGAACCAATCTCGGCACATTTTTTCACTTAAAGCAGCATCTCCATAAACTTTTTGTAGCTCTCGATACGCTTCAGCCGCCGTTTGTTTCGAATAAAAGAGGAAAATCAGCACTTCCCGCAAATGACGATTATTCGGCACAAAATCAGACATTTTCACAAAACCAAGAGTATATGAATGAAGTGATTTCTTAAATCTAAATGCATTATTATATGTTTTTGAATAATATATGATTTATTGTAAATATGTATATCAAATAAACCATTATACTACTACTACTAATGAATATTTTCCCTTTCCATTTCAGGTATGTACGCCACTTTTAAGCAATTCAAGCACCAAAGCAGCATCAGTTATCAGCAACAGTCGAAGAGCGAATCTCAGCCGGCGCGTTTCATTCAAATGTCATATAAGTACAAATGTTTGTAAATAAGCGCATATCCCTCTCATATAGAGCAGCCATTAAAGGTGCTAGGATACCGAGTTGGAACCTCCACTTACTTCAATGTAATGATGATAATGATGCCAATTTAATAGCGGCAACAGTTAGTGAGTACTAACGCGTAGTAATTAAGGCTGAGTTAAGAAAGAAAATGAAAACAAAAATGGCACACAAAGCACGATAGGATACGCGAGCGAGCCGTGTACAAATGTGTCTTAAATAGGAAATAAATGGCGGCAATGACAATGAATGTGCGGTACACCTATACCAGTGCACACACTTTGCTGTCTTATTCCTATGTGCATTTGTATGTATGTATGTATGTCACTGCGTGTTATATGAGTATATGAAAATTAATTGAAACGCTTAGACAAAAGTTAGACAAGCACTTAATGCACATTTAACAGCAGCGCAAGTGAGGAGCGGTGAATGAGCGAACGCCTGAAAGTGCGTCATACGAAATGAAACTCCAAGCAAAGAAGAAACTTGCGTAGATGTATGTATGCATGTAGGTGTGTGCGTGTGAGAGTATTATGTGATATATACGCGCTCGCATACAATTAAGGTGACATTAAACGACACAGATGGAAAAATTTCAACGTAAAAGCGAGGGAAGAGTGAGTAGTTGTAGTTGTAGTGGTAGTGAGTAGCGTACGCTTGGAAGTTGGCAAGAGAAAAATCCAATTTAAATCTTACTAATTACTTGGGAGACAAATTACATTTAGCGCACACACATACATGCGCATATACACGTACACAATCACTACCAGGGATATTAAACTATGCGAAGATGTTGCCAGTACGGAAGTGACAACAGCAGCAGCTACAGTAGGTGGAAATCTTTTGCTTTATTTTTGTCTTCTGACACACTGGCTGTACAGGTGAGCTGAGCTGAGTTGAGTTGAGCTGAACTGCGCTACCGGTGAGTTGTGTATGAGCTCACATTTGAAAAATTAAGTGCCCTTTGGGAATGCCAAGTAGAAGACAACACTTGCGCACGGAGCGGCATTTACACAACACTAGCACACACATATACACACAAACGCTGAGTCGTAGATGTAATCAGTCAAGCAGGTAGCTCTCCAACTAACCAGCCAGCGAGCCAAAAAGCTAGCCAGCCAGCCATCCAGCCAGTGAGCCAGGAGAGTCAGGTGAGCCAGGTGACGGCTGTTGTTGCAACACCTACCTATGACTACATATGTACATATAGTTCCAATGTTGCAGCCATCAGTTTCATTTTCTTTGCTAAGGTGCGCATGCAGCTCAGTTGGGTAAATGTGCAAGAATAGTTGGCAGTGCAATGCAAGTCAGTTGGGAGTAAGTGTGGCGTGCTTTACTCCATGCCAGACAGTTGCTGCTATAGGAGCTAAACAGCAAAGACTCCTTCGTGCTTCGCACAACTCTACCCACACTTAGTGCCCTTGAAGGTGTGATTTCGTAGGCGTCAATCCTAGCTAATAAGTATGTTGTCGCACCGTTGCACATTGGCCAACTCGATATATGGTCTACTATGCCACTAGTTTGCCTCGAGCGTTTACTTCCTCTTTCACTCAGCCTCACACCACGGTCTGCTCGGCGTAGATGTAGTGCAAGCATTACAACTAATGACCGTTTCATCCTTGCTACTCTACGCTTGTTTGTCGTGGCTTTTACTTCTTTGCCTTTTCTGTGCCTTGATATCTACTTTTTTCTCTAAACCCTGCTTTTGCTTTCGCATTCTTATGCCAGTTACCTGTAGTTTTGTCACGGCTGTGCGTAATTTTTAATTCATTTTCGTCTGACAATGAGATAGTTAAGGATAATTACCAAGGCGGCAAATGAATGCATTAAATATTAATTTCCACTTGCCTTTGTGCGACGATATAAATGAAAATTTTTCTCTTTATCTCATACACCCATACCTGGGTACTCAGCGTTTTTGCTTTTATTGCAGGTGCTGATCAAAAATTTTAAAAATTTAATGTCCCTTAAAATGAGACCAATGAAAGATGTTGCTCGTTGTTAATATTTAGTTGAGCTTGGAAATCGTAAAGGATAACGCTGCATTCGCCTAAGTGGCTTCAATTTTCTGCTAAAATTTTACCTCACTAAGAACGGACTAGAATAGAACCTTGATCGGCTTTATGGTATGGTACGACAGTTATCGTTTCAGGCTCACATATTTCACGCAGTTTTTTGCAACGAACAATACAAGAGCCACCTCACTCCGTATTGTCAATGGCCAAGCTTCTGTGTATACCAGTCGGATGAAGTTGATGGGAAACTTAAAAGATGTGGAGTGTGTGCACCTTAGGACCACCGAGTGTCTTGCTTAGGCAAGCAACACATATGCACAGAATGCTTTAATTTGCTCAAAATAAGTTGCAAAATTTGACTAACGGATGTGCCTGTATGCCACTAATAAGCTAAAAACTCATCAACTTAGTGTTCAAACGGCAATTAACTAAAAACGAAGCATTACTTTTTTCTATAAAGCTCTGAATTGCTTACTTCCACTCGGCATTAACATAATCAGTAATTCTTTTCTATTACTGAGACACATTTTAAAACGAAAACAGGATTTTTTTCCCAAAAATTGCTAATTGTGTGATATTCGCTGCTGACTAACTCCACTATGCGGGGAAAGCGAGAACAAATAGCTAAAGACAAGAGTAAAAATGTTGGCTTTCTGATTTTTATATCTGCTGATTTGTTACGGCGGCCGCCGTAGCCGAATGGGTTGGTGCGTGACTACTATTTGGATTTCAGAGAGAAAACGTTGATTCGAATCTTGGTGAAAGACCAAAATGCTGGAACATTTTTTTCGAATAGCGGTCGCCCCTCGGCAGGCAATGGCAAACCTCCGAGTACATTTCTAATATGAATAAGCTCCTCATAAAAATATCTGCCGTTCGGAATCGGCCTGAAACTGTAGGTCCCTCCTTTAGTGGAACAACATCAAGACGCACACCGCAAATAGAAGGAGGAGCTTCGCGCCAATTATATATATATATATATATATATTTGTTATTGCGTTGTCCACTACTCTACTATATATCCTTGCCTTAGTGGCAGAGCAGCGCATGCTGGACATTTTCTAGTCATTCACAAGCCATTTTTACCTTTGATGGCATCTCTGAATTTTTTGTGAATCATGTTTGTGGAAGCGAAAGAGTTCACTTCGGACTTATACATAAATTTCCTGCGCTACAATTAAGTTTACTCAGTTTACAGCAACTATTTTTACAAAATTTAAAACTTCAAGCCTTTCATATTCACACACACGCAATACAGATAAGCACTCACAACTTTAAATATGCATGTGTTTGTTTGTTGAGCAGCAAAAAAATAGTAATTCTTTTCCACTTCAATAATTTCTGCACATTTTACCGCCAGCTATTTAATGCGCCTATTACTATGCAATCGCCATACAAACACATCGCCGCTGGAACGAGTTAAAGCGGTCAAAGCAATCATATTTGTATGCCGGCCGTCTTCTGACTGAATGCAGTTGTATGAGTGAGTGTGTTTGTGTATATGTTGAAAATTTAATTTCAAAAATAAACAAAAGGCCCGATCAAATGGAATAGGCTGAGAGTAAAGTTTACATTATGAAAACACAAAACGCCTAAGGTTATGCTAAAAACTTCATGTCGATGAGAAGAATAAAACTAAGTAAAGGAAGGAAATAAAGAAAATAGACGGAAGAAGTAATTGAAGTGAAAGATAGGCAAGAGGGGCTGATTGAAGAAAGCAGTGGGGGGTGAAGCAAGACGTTGAGTGAGGCTGGGTGGAAAAGTTGGTGTGGGCAAGACCGGAAATAGTAGACAAACTGGCAGGACACGCCATGTCCAAACTTTTTTTATGATGTACCGAAGGCACAAAAAGAAAGAATCAAAAACAAAATATGTACAAGTTAGTGGGAAATAAAGTCGTAAAGAAAAAATTATAGTTGCCGCAGACAACTGAAGACCAACCAAAATGAACTCACCGAAAGAAATCAGCAACAACAAGAGCCAACATAAAGTTGAATCTTGATCAGCAAAGCACAAACAAAAAACGATTTATTTAGTCCAGAGCTGAAAGTTTTAGATTTTTTACAAGATTTTTCATGCCAATTTTTCCATTTTTTTATTTTATTTTATTTTTTTTTCATTTTTTATATGCATTTGCTTTGCTCACCACACACACAGAACAAAAAAAAAAAGAGAAGAAAATGTCAAACTTCGCTGCACAGTTGCCGTGTGTCGCGTGCACTGCCACGCCTGAAACTATGCTTTGGCCATTCGCACGCCTGCTTGGCGCGCTCTTAACTCACGTTGACGTTGAAAATTTTGAAAGTAGTATACGCGCACATACACATACATACATATATACGTACATACGTACGAGTAGTTGTGGCGAGAGAAGATGGAAAAACTTCATTCAAAGAACTTAACTCTGGAATAGTACCAGCTAGGAATATTAATGCCGAAACGTGATGACCATAAAGTGCAGCAGTGCGGCATAATGTCCATTTCTAGTTTGGTTACACGCACACATACACATACACATACTTTATGTTTATACCTACGTTCAAGCGTATGTGTGTGTGTATGTTTGGGTTGTTTTGCACCGGTCGCTAAACGAAACCAAACGTAGTGAAATCAACTTTCAACAAACGTCGCCAGGCGTGTCAGCGCGATAGCGCACTGAATGCGCAAATGTTGTGTCCCTGCTACTGGCAGCAAAAATTTTCTAAAGAGCATACAATGGAGTCTCGCGCTCGTTGGCGTAGTTCGGGTAGTGGCTGAAAAGCAGATCAGCACAGGCAGCGCGTGTTGCAGGCTCATCCGTTCATTTGCTCCGGTCGCTTCCGGTTTGGCTCCTTCCCAACAACACTACAAAGCTAGTTGGCGCACGTTGCAGTACAAACAACAGAGAAAAAAGGTATAAGTAACCCCACAGCAACAACTTACCATTTTTGGTGTGCCATTTGGCTTATGCGTTTTTGTCAACGCTGAAGAAGAAGAGCGAGTGGTAAGGTGAGCCATTGGATGAGATGAAGCAAAAGTTTTTCTTAATTCCGCAAGAACTTAAGAAAATAAAATTAAAATGGTTCAGCAGGTTGGCAAGCATAGTGGGGCTATAGACAAAGAAACAGGAGGAAGAAACAAAAGACGAAAAATATAAATGACAGAGGAGGAGAAGGGAAGTGAATGGCGGCAGGGCAACAAGATGGTGCCAAGAAGAATTACATTTGGCATATTTCAAATGCGGCTGTCGGATTGAGGATAATAGCGCAAAAGTATGCAAAAAATTAAAGAAAAACACAAAAATATATAAATTGAGCTTACAGACGCAGCAAACTACTGTCAAAATGGGTTGTAATGAACCCGCAAATGAACCAACTAACGGTCAGTCAAGACAACAGCAAATAAATGAGCTGGGCATGACGCGAGTCGGTTGCCAAAAATTGGATGATGTGGCATGGGTATAGACGCAGTTGCGGATACAGGCACAGATATACAGACAAATAGAGATACAAATATAAGTAAATAGGTATGCAGATATGGATACAGATACAGATCCCGATAAAGATACTGATATAGAGACAGAGATACAGAGATAGGACCAGATACATATCCAGATGCAGGTGGAGATAAAGAGATATACAGATACAGATAAAGATATGGACACAGAAACAGGAGATAAAGCAGAGATGGTTATCATCAACCCATACACAAGGAAAACGCTCACCCGATCACCCGAAAATACGCCAAGGGCTAGTAAAGATAGGTGGAAATGGAAGTGCTGAAGACTTGTTGCAAGACGAGCATCATATTCTACAGATTCTCGTACTGACATACGCAATAACGACTTCATGCAAGGTTCCGGTATGAGCAACCGTTCGGACAAGAGAAGGTTTTGATTTCCCACACGGACGGCCACAATAGCAATCTAGGCTTTCGACATTTTCCTCGTGCTGAAAAACAACTAAGAATGATATGGACACAGAAAAAAGAAGATATGGACACTGAGAGTGGTCCAAGTACAGATATATCTGCTCAAACACACAGATACAGATAAAGATCCGGATATAGATGAAGACTCCCAGATACACAGGTGCAAATAGGGATACTATTACAGTTACAGCTTCCAAGTCTGCGACCGTTTTCTACTTCGGAAGCAAAAGCACCAAAGCGCTCGATCTGTCTTCATTGTCTTGACTTCCTCGCTTTGTCCGCAAAGTTGATTATGATACGCTCTCATCAGATATACTATTAACAATTTTCTTCGTATCAAACTGAAACTCTGGGGACGTTTTATATTTCGTTCCATGACTCAACTGAATATCTTGAGTTGTTACTCCGGTAATGAGTACCTCCTGCTGCTCTACTAATCTAAAGATTCGTCTGCGGAAACTCTTTGATACACATTCTCAAAATTTTAAAATCGTCTTGTGATCCCATGTACAACAAGAAAGAGGCAAATGAGTTTACTCTGAGCTGTAATGCCATATTTTTATGATCGATCTTTGACGAGCTATTCTATTTTTGTACTTGACTTTAACACAATCGATTGGTTTTTATCTAAAAAGCTTGCGCCTCTTCAACAATTTCCCAGAGATTTATCAGAGGGTTGCATCTCTTTCGCTCTTTGGACAGCTCCTGCATATTTGTTTAAGGAAGAAGTGGTTCTGTCGCAATCTAAATTTACTGTTATCAACCAAAACCATTTAGATTGACACCTGCGGTTATACACACCTCTGCAGATGTCAGGATTATGCGTGTAACCAGGCCTGCAGAAGCCAGTGAATCATCCACTTAAGTGATTTTCTTTATGGGAAACGAACTTTTTCTAATTTCTAATCATCAGAGACAAGATATATTTCTTCAAAAGACTGATTGTTAAAAAAGGGCACTGCTTCCACAAAATATATTTAAGGTATGAACGATGCATTGAGTATGGATGCCCAAAGCGTCTGAAAGCGCAATGGCATCTCTTTTCTTCAAGACCTTTGACGACGGGGTAGAACTCTGCCTTTCGCCCATATATTTGAAAATTATGTTTTTACAGATTTATTACTTTCCATTATATTCTACTATTATTTATTTATCTTCAATTGAAATCCACTAACTTTTCACCTCTTCCACCTTATTCATTGCCAAAATCAAGTTAATGTCCCTTTACAGTTTTGTCACGAACTGTGTGAAGTAGGGCGCAGAAATTAGAGAAAAAGCTTCAAGCGCGGCGAGTCAATTGAAGCAAGCACGCACGCGTGAATTTCAAAAATGCACACACACACACTTAGAAGCAATTGCATTCACACAGCATAAACTCAAGTGCCAAAGCAAATATTTATCAACTGCTTCGAAATGAATTAAAAACACACACCGCTTACTCAACTACTACATTCAAATTGTGCAACAACAGAAACAAAAGTTTCAAGAAATTACAAGCCCAATGCAGTTTTCAACTGTCATTATTGCACTCTGCTGTTGTAATCGGCTGGCTGGTTGGCTGGCTGAATGTGGCCGGCTGCAATTTATTGCCAATGGCTGAAGGTGGGAGGCCAGTAGGAAAAATTGAGAGTAAGTGGATTGGTGTTGTGGATATGCGCTTGGAAAATACTTTTCACTTCAACACTTTAGCGAGCATAACATAAAAAATACAAGAAGAATAAAATATCGCTTTCGAGTTTAATTTTTTACCTCTACCCAAAGGTATTTTTATTTTTTCAATAAACAGACTTATTAGTAAGAAGTCGTGTGTATCTCGCGATATAAATTTCGACCCCCTAATGACTACGAATTTCATAAACATCTGCTTATTGTTTTTAAAGTTGTTGACGCAGAGTTTAAGTGCTCACGAATGTATCTTTTCAGCTCGCAACGAGTTTTTTCGCACATATATTAATTTTTATTGATCCCTGAGAGTGATTAAAAATATATTTTTATGTCACCACCTAAACGAAACCAATGGTACGACGAAGAGTGTAGCGAAGCTACTGCAGCGAAGAACGAAGCTTATAAAAGAACTCTGCAATCAGCTGCAACGCGGGCCGTGCGAGATAACTACAGGGAAAAGAGATCGGAAGAGAGGCGCCTCTTCAGACACAAGAGACGAGAACGGAGAAGCGTGAGCGTGAGCTGTTAGAGAAGTACAGCGGCAGGAATGATGCTCGAAAATTCTATCAACAAGCCTGCAGAGCTAAAAACGGAAATCTGGTTATGGATACACAGTCCACACTGGGCATATGGAGGGAACACTTCTGCAATTTACTTGCTGGCGATGACGCACACAATTCCGACCCAGTAGAAGATGACCCGATACCGCCAATCGACGATAATTTGGAAGTTCCACCACCTAGTCATGCCGAAGTCAGAGTTGTCATTCAGCGGCTCAAGAATAACAAAGCGGCTGGCGCTGACGGCTTGCCCGCTGAATTGTTCAAGACTGGCGGCGATGTGCTGATAGGGAGCATGCATCAGCTCATCTGCAAAATGTGGCAAGCAGAAAGCATGCTCGACGATTAGAATCTCAGTGTTCTTTGTCCTGTACTGAAGAAGGGGACCCGACGATCTGCACCAACTACCGGGGCATCAGTCTTCTAACCATCGCTTACAAGGTTCTGTCTAGCGTCCTATGTGGAAGACTTAAGCCGTTTGCCAACACACTGATCGGGCCTTATCAGTGCGGCTTCAGAAGTGGTAAGTCCACCATCGACCAGATTTCCACATTACGCCAAATCCTGGAAAAGACCCATGAAAAGCAAGTCGACACCAATCATCTCTTTGTCGACTATAAAGCTGCGTTCGATAGCCCGATAAGGGATTGCCTGACAAGGCGATCCACTGTCATGCAACCTCTTCAACTTCGTGATAGAAGGGGTGCTCCGAAAAGCAGGTATGCATCGTAATGGCACTATTTTCTAGAAATGTGTCCTGCTCCTTGCGTACGCCGATGACATTGACATTATCGGCCGCTGTAAGCGAGATGTCACGGCTGCGTTTTCTGCTATCGAAAAGGAATTATCACGAGTGGGTCTAGCGGTGAGCGAGGGTAAAACGAAGTATATGTTGTCCACAACGCGGAACACACGGCCTGTAGGAACGCACGTCATTGCGGACAACTATACTTTCGAAGTTGTGCCAAAATTTATTTATCTGGGCACTGCCATTAACAGCAACAACGATATCAGCCTGGAGATCAAACGGAGAATCACTCTTGCTAATAGGTGTTACTATGGGCTAAGTAAGCAATTCAGTAGTCGAGCCCTCTCTCTTGGGGTGTTCGAGAGAAAAGTTCTTCGTAAGATATTTCTTTTAACTAAGACGTCGAATTATATTGAGTTATAAGTTCGCGAGCATATTTTTCAGCGCATGAGCCACCAACAATTATAAATTCACTACCCTTAAAAATATAAATTTCTTCAACTCTTGAATTTGCTAGCACTCTTGTGTTTGATAGCACTCGCGAGCGAATTTTTCTTTCTTTTTTCTGCCTACTAATTTTTGTTGCGCTCCAGAATTCATTACATTCGTCCATATTTTCTGCGCGGCCCTGTTTTGTCACTCTACCACCAGTCGGCCCAGCCGTCATCAAATGCTCAACTAACCCTTGACACCTCTCTTGCGTCCCCTTATGGCAATGTATTGTCCAATGAACATTTGCTAAAATTTCGCTTAAGCAATAATGGCGAAGATTACGTGCTAAAATTACTTAAAAAGATTTTCAATTGTCCTTGAGTGCAGTCGCGCCACCATCCGCACCAGCGCGAGCAATAACAGCTGAACCTGCGTCTTTGCGCTCGCACCGCGCATCTGCTGTCGCGAGTGCAGCTATTGTTTTAATATACCCAGCCAAGCTTGTCAGCGTGTGCATTTGGCCAACACGTTTCGTGTTGTTTTATTTCGCTTTTCTATTTTTTTTAAATTTTTTTTTTGTTTTTTTGCTGCAACACTTTATTCATTTCGCTGTACGCTGCTTGGTGTACTTGCCTTCGAGCTGGTGTTGTTGCTATTGTTGTTGTATTTATTATCCCAAACTGTACTGATATAATGAACTTTTGTTAAGACAACAATAAATTTATTGCTGCGACAATGGTTTTCAATTTTTCGCTTCCTCCGAAAATCGCCTCGTGCACCTCCCCTCACCAAAGCCATTCGCAATGCACTACAGCAGCCGTGATGCAGAAATGCTTTTCTACTCCCATATTCTTCTTCTTGAATTTATTTTTCCTCACATTTTGTCATTCATCTGTTTATTGTTTTCTTTGCTGTTGACTTATTTGTCCGCTTTTGGTCATAAGTTGTTCACCGTGTGTGTATGTGTGTATATGTATATGTATTGCACTATTATTTATATTGTGAGCATGTGTTTGTGTGTTCGGTTGTACGCTGTCTGCAGATAATGTTTATTGTTATCCTTAATATTAAACAGCTGACCTGCTTCTTCGACTACCTCGCAATGTCCCTTGTGCTGGTGGACTCACTGCTTGCAATCAAATGCATTGGACAATTTGAAATTTATTTGCTATGAATAGACAATGCGAACGCATTCTTCTGGACCACACTCTGCCCTCTTCGCTTTTGTTGGATTTTCGAATTTATCGATTCTCTGTATTCTTTTGTTCGTTCTGTGGCATTCAATAGATTTTGATTTGGTTTTGTGGAATTTATTTGATTCGGATTTTGTGATTGGAAAAATGCAAAAAAAATGATTTTAAATTCTTTCTTTTTATTCTTTACTTAGAAAATATGAAGAAAATTAATTACAAAAATTACTTACTATCAAATCAAAGGGAGTTGGATAGCGTCAAGTGCGTAAAGTTGGATCTAACAAGTAAGCTGAAGATATTGCCATGATACCACACCACAGAGTGGCGCTTCCTAAGTTGCTCCAGACCTAACTCATAGGGAAAACTCGTTGGAAAAACAGAGTACTTCTGATCTGCACCATAAACTTAATGAATGTTGTAATGCCAAAACACAAAATACTCAGCATGCAAAGATCTCACAAGGCGGAATATATTCAGGCTGTATTGCAAATCTGTCTTTCTAGTAAATCTGTCTTTCTGGTAATTCTACATAATTAAAAGCCCTGCAATTTAAGATGAAAAAATTTTGTGAAATTTCTCTATTTATTTTTATAAAATTTTAAAATTAGACTTATATGGTTTTTCTTTGACAATGAGCTGTAATATTGCACGAAAAGAAGAATAATGAACATTCAAAGAAAACAAAGAAAAATAGTCAAAACTGGTTAAATGTTGGCAAACAAAGATAGATTTTAGATTTTTGTGATAGATATATAGAAATCAACGCATGGTATGCAGCCGCCATAGTCGAATAGTTTGGTAAGTGACTACCATTCGGTAGTGCATAGGTTCAAAAACCGGGGCACGAAATACCAAACGATAGCAACAAATTTTTCTAAATCGGTCGCCTCTCAACAGGCAATGGTAAACCGAATGTATTTCTACAATGAAAAAATTTCCTCATAAACAACCATCTGCCGTTCGGAGGCGGCATAAAACTGTAGCCCCCCGCATTTGGTGGAAAAATATCGAAGCGCACACCACAAATAAGAGAAGAAGCTCGGCCAAATACTTAAGAAAGATAAGAGGAACACAATTGTATGGATTGAAATACACTTTATTATATAGTAGAGTCTCCTTGAACCTGAACACACTTGTTTCAACGAGATTTGAATTTATGAACTCCATCCCTGAAATAAGAAGCTGTAAGGGCTGTAAAATACGCTGCCACAGGTCTGACGACCTCATCATTTGATGAAAAACGCTGTCCACGCATAAATGTTTTTAGACCTGGAAACAGATGGAAGTCGCTAGAGACTAAATCTGCTGAGTCCCGTGAATGCTCCAATTATTAAAACTTTGATTCATTGATTTTGCCACTGTCAAAATGCTCTTGTGGCACGGTGCATTGCCTTGATGATACATTTTTTTTTTCTTTTGTAAACTGGGTCTTTTTCACGAATTTTTCCTTTCAGTTGGTCTAAAAGGTTACAATAATATTCAGAATTTACTGGTTTACCAGTTTGCAAGAAATCCACAAACAAAATTCCTTTCGCTTCAAGACAAAAACTGATGCTAACATCTTCTTGGCAATTTCTGGACACGAGCTCGTTTTGGAGCAGAAGAACCAGGATCACACCCCACTTTAGCCTCTCTTCTATCCATGAACCATGGTGATAGATCCACATCTCATACATAGTGATGAATCGATGCGCAAAAGCCACTTTATCCTTTCGCAAATGCTCTAAATATTGTTAAGAAAGTCGCATTCGAATGTGTGTTTGTTCCATTGTTAGCGAATGCGGCACCCGTTATGCATACAGCTTTCTGAATTCTAATACTTCAGCCAAAATATTGCTTACGCTGCCCAATGAGATACCAAGGGCTTCTACTAAATCTGTCACTAGACGATTATTTATTATCCTACGATTCTGGTGTTGTTGCAGTTTTTGGACGTCCTTGAAGTGAATCGTCAATACGACCACGCTTAAAGTCTGCAACCTATTTTTCTATTATTCTAATTGATGGCAAAAAGTCCTTGTGTACTTTAATTTGATTTTAAACCTTTCAAAAATAAAAATTCGATCACTGCAAAATATTTGATTTTTTTCCTCTCTTATCGAAATGCAAAACTTATTGAGCAACCTAGTATATATTTATTTTTATATATAAACTTATATACGATATATGCAGAAACTACCAGCACTTCTTTTAGGTTGTGTTAAAAACAAGGCGCATTTATTCTAGTCTATTCCAATTCTCATCAGATGAAAATGTGTCCTTACTTTTACTTACGCGGGCACGGTTAATTGTTAACTACGAGCACGAAGCCGTTTTCCCCTGATATTTTGGTTTTTTGAATTATGACACTCTTGTAGCAAATTAACAATGTGTATGTACAGGGTGAACGATATGAAGTGTTACCTATTCAAAACACCATAACTCTTTTGTGTGAAATTAGTTTTTATTGATTTCAAAGGTAAAATTGTTCAAAAATGATTACAATTTGGACATATATTCACTTCAGCTCGATATGATCACCTTTTGCCTTGACTATAGCCTTCAAACGGTCAAAAATTGAGTTGCATGCTGCACGAACGTGATCTTGAGGTATTTTGGCCCATTCTCGTATAATCGCTTTTTTCAGCGCATCCATACTGGCATATTTTTCTAGTCCTCATCTTGCTCTCCAAAATGGACCAGATGGAATAGTCCATCGGATTTGCGTCTGGTAAATTCGAAAGCCATTGTGTGGACGAAATGAAGTGTGGAACATGATTTTTTAACCATTCTTGGTTCACACGAGCTTTATGAGACGGTGCCGAGTCCTGTTGGAACATCCATGGTCTACGACCGAAATGTTTGCGAGGCCATGGCTCTAAAGCAGCTTCTAAAATATTTTCCCGATAATAAGTCGCATTCACTTTGACACCAGGCTCGATTGGAGAGCGTCCATCAGCGGTCACTGCGGCCCAAACCATAGATAATAATGGGAAACTCTTTCATTTTGAGAGAGAACGCGCCCATGAGGACGTTTCAAAACTTGGTAGCATTCAAACATTATGGGATTTTGCACAGCTGATAGGCGAAAAGGCGGGCTGCCAGCGAAAACACGAATAAAATAACTAACGAAAGCAGTTCGTTTTTGCTTAATGAAGAAATTACGCGATTGAAACGTTTATAATTATTTGTCTTAAAATGAATTCAATTGAAACGTAATAATTTAAATTGAAGGGAGTTTTAGAATTTTTCAAAGCCTATTGGGCAACTGCACACTAAATACTAACCTCAATGGTGGTGTGGAAACTAAAAACTTCCAACTTTTGTTTAAAAAATACCCAATTGATGTTTCTACCGGTGTGGCAATATTGGTAAATGTTATAAAAAATGCACATTTTTCAGCGCTCTCACGAGAAAAAGAGTGTCCCATCTAGTCATCTGTGGCCCAATCCACTACTTGCGTGGGGAAATTGCTTCGAGTGGCCATAGGTCGGCTCAAATTCTCGTACGCGCGTTCGGTCAATCGTTTTGAGTGCTTATGAACTGCTCAATTGGGACATTTTTTTCATCAGAAAACACAATGTTAGGAAATTCGCCACGTTCGTGCCAGCGCAACAGCTCTTTTGCTCTTTCGCACCGAACTTTTTTTTGCTGGGGTGAAAGATCGTGTACTTTTTGGAACTTGTAAGCCTTGACTTTGAGCTCATTTTTCAATATGCGTCGAATGCTGTCTTGCGATATTTTCAGTTCTTTGGCCACTTTTCTTCCACTTTGACGTGGATTTCGTTCAGGTCGAGCCTTCACTTTCCGAACCATTTCTGGCGTAGTTGCGGTTTTTTTTTTTTGGTCCACCTCCATAGCGTTTTGCAATGCTACCAGTATCATTGTAACGTTTTATAGTGCGATACACAAACATTTTATTCACTTTGAGGTGACTGAGCTCACGAGGAATGGCTGGTTGTGATTTTCCAGCCAAATATAACGCAATCACACTACAGTACAATCGTGATAGTCCGACATTTCTTAATCCGACACGTTCGGTAATCCGACAACCTCATAACGTCTATGGATGCAATTGTCATTATTTCATTTTGATCAGTCGTAGCAGAGCAGCAGAGGGGGATTGTGTTTTGTGTCCCGGTCACAACGTATTTGTCATTAAATTTGAACGACGCCAGTTCTCTCGCGCTTTCTGACGGTGTTGATGTGATTTTTTTCTGTCTTTTCGTGTCATTATTTTCTTATTTGGTTTTACTTAGTGATGGCATCGACGTCAAACAAACGTAAACATACAACACTTACGCTGAATGATAAATGGGCCATAATGCTTGGGATCAAGTATAAACTTCCAACATTGTTAAATCGTGGAAAAACGTTTGGCCGGACAATCCTTTATTAGAACAGTTACCAGATAATCAGGATGAAACTGACGAACAGTTTTTAGATTCTCTGTCTATGGTTTGTTCCTTTCAAAATGTCAAGTTTAGTTCGAATGTGGGACTACGAAGACTTAGAAAAATGGTTGTTAGAGGCAAATCTTAATGCCGATTTCACCGATGACGAGATAATTGAAGAATTCACGGCAGCTCAAAATGACCCGGAAGATGCAGGCCGCACAAATGACTAGGTTGAGGTGTCTTCGACGCAATTCACTGTCAGCAGTGACGAGGCCTCTCTGGCTGCTACGACATTGCTACGCTGGTCACAAGAACGTGGTGTTGATATGGAAACTGTACTCCAGCTTAAGAAGGTCCAAGAAAAAGTGATTGCAGAGTCTTATAAAAGAAAAAAACAAAAAAGTATTCTCGATTATATATGTTAAGTAGATCATTTCGCTTTCGTAATTCATATTTTGTGTTTCAACGTAAGCTGGTTTTTACATATGTATTTACAAAAATGTATATACTTACGTTTATGTTTTATATTAACTGAATATGTATTAAAAAACTAAAAATTTTGCGTGTAATTATTTTCTTTAAGTTTAGAAGTTACGTTTTTGTTCCCCCACTAAAAGAGATATTAATAAAAATATTATTTTTGCATTATGCATTTTGATCATAATTTTCGAATTAACATTGATTAAATGGAACCTTCGGTAGTCCGGAATATTTGATAATCCGACAACGAGTTGGTCCCGTATGTGTCGGACTATCACGATTGTACTGTATTACGTTTGAATTCCATCACAGAAAAAAAATTCAAAAAACTGAGACGCAAATGCTTTTGATGGCTTATAAACAATATATTGAACTGTTATTAGAACAATGACGTTTGACGTTGATGTCATGAGCTGTTTTACAGATATAAGCAGTGTGAAGATGTACCGTTCACCCTGTATGTATGCTTTGAGAAGAGTGCCGATGCAGGCTTTTGCAGGCAGAGCGTTATGCAAAGACATAGGAAACAAACTTAGACTGAATTCCCATTAAAGATGAAAAGTAAAAAAAAAATTCAGATACAGATTCATGAAACAATTCCTGAGAAGTGAAAATTAAAGATCCACGCAGTCGCACCCACCTAATAAAAAAAAGAATTTTCAAAGAGCGACTGGTATGTAATTGTGCACTTCTCATGCCACATTTTTTGCTAGCACTTGCAATGCTTACTTCAATAAATTGGAATTTTCCTTTGTAATCTACTAGACAAATAAAAAAAAAATTGTATCAAACAAGAAATAATTTGCTCTTAAAAGTTAAAATCTTTGATGACCGAACCTGCAAAAACTGCAGATATTTAATTGCTACCCGCACATAACCTTCAGGCTGACTGAAAATGTGTTTAGCAGCTGAAGACCAGACTGAGGAATGGTGTCCCCAAAAATTATCGACTGCAGTAATAGGGCACCACCGTCGTATAGAATTCGAAGTGAATCAATGAAATTTCCGAAATACGTAGTACAATTTTCCAGCCCACACCCTGAATTTTTTTTTTATTTTTCTTTTATTTATTTACTATTTCGCCTCTTCTCCTTCTACCTATTTCTGCTTCATCTTCAATTAGGCATGGATTCTTTAGGAAATTCATCAATAAATCATGCCAAGTCAGCTGAGGACTCAGGAGAAGCTTATACATATGTATATGCTTTTGTGGACAAACATACATATGCACACGTACATATATGCATGTATGTATGTGTTTATAAATGAAGGCAGGAAGGAAAATAAAAATACCCGCAGCAATTTTCCGGTTTCAATGTCATTTTTCGTGAAATGTCTTTGATCGACGGACAGGCGGTAGGCTGAAAGCGATGATGCAATAAGTAGAGCAACAAAAAGAGGGGTGTAGACTGGAGTAGCAGCAAGGGAGTAAAAAGAAAGCGTTCGAATGGGGCGGGATAGCTGGTGGGTGTGACGTTTGCACTTTTCGACTGGTGCGTTGTGCGCTAAGGGCATAAGGTCAGCAAACAATAAAATATGCAACGAGGAAAAAAGAAACAATTGCACCCTAGTACATAGTTTTGTATGTGTGTAGGTGTGGAATATGGTGAGGTTTATGAGTAACGTGCCCATAAATATAAATTTATAGAATTTTTTCCATTTTTTCCTTTGAAAATAGCAAATTCATTTTTCTATACATTTGCCCCTTTTGTCAAAATGTCACTTGAGAATATAAATTCTTTGCAACGGATATGCTGAACTTTATTAACAAAGTAAAGAAGCGGGAATTTTTTTAACAAACGCACCGTAAAAAGCGTCGTGACATAATTTTTTTTAAAGTGTCCTTAAAGGCGTCGTGAAAAAATGATACGCATGCGAAGTTTTGTTTTTAGAAAAAATAGTTTTAGTAAGATTATTAATAGTTTAAAAATTTTGCCATTTCTTAGTTTGGGACTCATTTTCACTAGGTCTTTATTGTAAAATGCATACAATTACTTTTGATTATATTTCATTTATAAATAATATAAAAAAAATTTAAATTACGTTAGTTTAGAAAATTTCCGGCAATTCAAAAATTTGTAAATTTTCTTCAAAATTTAACCTGCTTGTGAAAGAATATCCCATATAGGACAATGGAAGTACAAAGGCAGTACAAAGGAATACTACTTACGATTAGCAAGGCAAGAAGAAGGCTAGACGCCAAGGGTATGGTGGGAAAAATTCAGAAGTTATAGCGAATATCAGACCATTAACCGGCACTCAGAGAATTTGAAAGCATCAGTTGATTGGCTGCCATAACCTGGGTCATGACAGCACTTTTCTTTTTAAGATCAACAGGGCCTCTTTAAAAATCAAGAGAGCCTCCACCCACGTTTCAGTCTGAACAACGACTGATTGCACGGGAGTGCGAATATATCTGCTATCTGCTGCCGAGTTCCCGATGATGTGTCAGCCGAAGTTACCCACTCAATTTTCATAGCGAGATCAAACCTGGTAATCTATCATTCTTGCTGTGAACCGACTCCACTCATTGGACATCGCATTGAGTTCAAGTAAAGCCAAGAGGCTGAGGCAGCAAAATTTACATTTACAAATTCTTGAGACGAATTTATTCATAGTTAGAGGTAAATCGAGACTTTTTCAAAAGGCGGGGGACAAAGAAAAGTCCAACATATGCCATGGACTAGAATGGGCGGTTTGAGAAATTTTATGTACTGACCGCAGCAGACAGCATTTGTGAAGATATAAAGATTGACTGACTCCACGGATTTAGAAAGCAACTTTAAAATATTAAAGCAGATAGCGAGTTCAAATAGTGATTTAGAAAAAAGTGAAAGCGGGAAGAGGCGTAAATTTCAGTACTTTGTGGCTTCTGACGTTAATGGACTGTCATGAAAGAAACTGAAGCAGAACCAATCACCTAGGTATCACATATTACATCCTAAGTCCACATGATGCGGATGACCATGATTTACTTTATGCGGCCTAAAACCATAATTCCTAAAAAATCAAGAAAGTCAGAGGAATAAAACTGAGCCCCCTCGCCTAGTAAGCCCAACCGAAGTATCACTGCAAGTCCAAAGCGGTAGAGCAAGCAAGTTCCCATCACTTGGTGAAAATTTGCTGAAATGCTCCACTTTTTATGCAACGTTGAAAAAACACACCAAAGTTTTCTAGCCGAGTCTGTGCTAAGTTGTTACTGTTCCATTAAATATATCTATAAACTGCACAAAAGATTGCTTACTTTAAGGTTTTAAGTAGTCTGGTGAAGCCTTGTGCTATTGTTGCTATTTGCTGCACGAGAAGGGAGGGCAAAAAAGCCCTACTCCTGTGACTCCCTATTTTCCCTACTACTACACAGTCGACTTTTTTAATTTGTATGCATACATACATATATACACACATAGATAGCTCCATACATACATCACGCAGTCCTGTAAAGCAATAACAATTACAAAGTGTCCTTGCCTTTGTTGTTGCCCACTGTTGTGTTTGATGTCGATGGCGATAGTGATGATGACGATGACAATGGCAATGATGATGATGATTTTTCATTGCTCAGTTTTAATTTTACACTTGAGCTGTTTTTGGTGCTCGCTTCACAGCTGATGGGAAAGTTTAATGTTAAGTACCTACCAAGCGCCCAAATGCTTTTTCCCCATTTCCACGTAACATACACATTTTTCTTCGCTAGCTGGTTTTCTTCTAAGAGTTGGAGGAAGATGAAAATTCCTTGCTGCAATGTAGCAAAGCCCGGAATGAAAACAAATATTGTTAGGGGAAAATAAAGTAGCTCAAAGATTTCAACTCTGTGACGCATCGACACACCGACGATAGTCGAAGCATTTACTCAACTGTTATACTATTTGTTGGAGTGTTAGTGGGTGTATATGTATGTACTTATATAGATAGATACTCGTACAACCATATTTTGCTAGCGAACGCATTCCTTTTGTTAGGTTTCATCAAACTTTTTCCACTCCTGCCATTTCTTTCACCGCCAGCATCATCATCAACTCCCTAAGAACTTCAGTTATATGTATTACTGCATTTTATGCTACATAATATTATTTTGCTGGTTGTTGTTCCTGTTTTTGTTTTTGTTTGTACTCCTGCATTGTGCGCTTATACATACATGCACACTATTGACAGGATTTGTTACAAAATTTTCATTGCTTCATTCGCCTTCATCTCGTCTAGGGTGCGCAACATGGCGCTGCTTCTTTCACTATCTTCACTTTTTGCCAAACAAAAAGCAAATATCTGCCAAAGTGAGTATTTGCAGAAAATTAAGTTCTGGCATTAATGTTTACTTAGCTGGCTAGGATTAGCGAGTATGGGTAAAGTAATAAAGTGAATGTAAATGGAGCATTACAGTTCATCATTGTTGTAATTAAAGAGTCATGCATACTTGCATACACATACAAATGTACGTTGATCTGAACGGCGGTAAATTTAAGAAAATTATATGAAATTTAAAGGCAAAATTCACGGGAAAAACAGAGAAGAACAGCTTAGGAATAAAGGAAAAAATATGGTTGGTTTTTAGCGAAGATTTTCTGATTTCCAAGCTGATACCATACCTATAAGGATATCTCTCCCCAAATTGCACTTCTCTGAACTTCTTTGACTGCATATGCTGTTAGTTTCCAAGTACCTTGAAGAAAAAGATGCAAGTGTGAGTACAACCTCCGGCGATACCCTTAATGCTGTGCTTGATTTGGTACCCTTAGATTTTAAGATACAACAATGTGTAGATTCCATAAAAATGGAGTCTGTTCTAATACGAAGACAGAACTTCGGGACATAGAGAAATGTTTAAGATGCTATCTGAGCAGTATCAACTGTTTTTGGCACCTAAGGACGATATTTTGCCCATAGTTTCATTTGCATGAATTATTAAGTAACCCAGAGAGCCTTCAAAGAAATTTTAAGGATGGATCTAGCGATGGGTACAAGATTGAAATAGGTTCTGCAGCAGGATGGTACTTAAACGCTAGTAATAAATATTCTTACGCTTAATTATTGCCACTCTGAAATTAGCAGAATGGATAATTGCGAGGAGATGGAGCGAAAAACAGATTGGAGTCTTTAATGACAACCAGGCCGCACTGAAGGCTCTGGAGAATGCAAAGCAAAGCTCAATTATTGTTTAAGAATGTTTTTAGAAAGCTTAATTCTGTTGCAAGACGCAGTACGCTTGTTCTTATATGGATCCCAGGGCATTGCGCTGTTCAAAAGAATAAAATTGCCGATGAATTGGCCAACTCCTGATCAGGGGTTACCCCACAGGCACCAGAATCAGTAATCGGAATCAGCTCTGCGGCAATCACGAATTGGATCAGCGCTTATTTATGCAATTTACATTTTACAGTCTAGAACGCTACAGACCTGCAAAATGTTTTGTGAAAAGCTCGAACAGAAAACTGTAGGGATTTCTTCTAAAACTTGGAAGAACAGACATTCGCTTGATGGTCGGTATTATTAGACGACTCAACTAATGGCGCTAGAAGACAACCACGATTGGAATTATCGAAGACCCGATTTGACTATCTTGCTTAGTGGAGGCGGACAGCACTTAGCTTTTTCTCTGCGAGTGTCCTGCCTTTATTAGGGCAAGGCTACAAATTTTGGGTTCCGGTGTCGTGAGAATGAGTAAAATTCGCTTTCTCAAATTGGAGGATATATTCAGATTTGCCAAAGAATCTGGAAATTTCTTATTGGGGACCAACTATCTCCGTCCCTGTCTCTATTTTTCCTTTCACTTTCTCGCTGTCATTTCTCCCCTTACCTCCTTGACTATCTACCCTTTTACTTTCTAGAGCTTTGAGTACAATGTGCTTTTTAGTCTGAGTGTTTTAGGAGTTACCATTCTCTCACTGCTTCTTGGCTCGCCTTTCTCAAATTTCAATATTTTTCGTACCCGAATGAAAGGGTGCGCCTCTACTATTCGGTAGTGTCAGGGTCCAACCTCGGTCATGTAACGTCAAATTATAGACAGAGGTTTTTCTAATAGCAGTCAGCCGTCGGTAGGTAATAGCAAATTTTTGATTGTACAAGTATATCTGCCACGAAATGTTCCTCATAAAATCTATTTGCTATTCGAAGGCGGCATAAAGCTCCAGGTGCCTTTATTTGTGGAGAAACGTCAAGACGCACACCGCAAATAGGCGGAGAATCTTAATCAGTTCCAACAAAAGATTTAAGCGCCAATTATAATTATTATTATCATGTAGTTTATATTATGAGGCAACTCCAATACTTTCTGAATTATTAATATTAATTTTATTAAAAAAATAAAATAAAAATTTGTAATAAAAGAAATTGTAAATTATTTAATGTGAGTATCACATCCAAATACTCAATTCATCTATTCTGCTTCTGACTATTTTCACCTTAAGGCATATATGTAGTAGATGGCAACACCATTTATGATTTTAATTAATGCTTTTCATTCTTTTGAGCACATTCTTTTTAAATACGAGTTTGATACCCTAACCTCTAACTAAATTATAGTTTGAACTTACATTTTTTTATAAAACTAGGTGGCAACGCCATTTGAAAATATTGTGGGGTAAAAGCTTTCTTTGCCTTTAAATTGATAAGTATGTATACACATATATATTTTTTCAATCAACAATTTTTTGCAATAAAATTCTGAACTTCCTAAAAATAGGTGGCAACACCGGCTAAGAATTTTTTTTTATTGAAGCATATTTAATATGAGTTCACTTGATACCTATAGCAATATTCAATTTAAGTTTGTTGGGAGTTGCTACTTTTAATCTAGTTCAGGTGGCAACGCTATAAAAAATATTTTTGTAACAATTTTTTTTGACATATATTTTTATTGTTTTTTTTTTTAATAAAAATAGATAGAAAAATTCCGCTAAAGGAAATTAATCACAAAACTTCTAAGATCTATACTTTTTTTGACGGTGTAAAAAATATTAAAATCGGCCCAGTAGTTTATATTTGATGATCTTTCACAGAAATGTGCCTTACTTTTATAACGGGTGATCAATCATGAGGTGCTTTTTTCAATAGTTAAAAAAAAAAAAATGTAAATTATGTTCAAAACCTTTATTTATCATTTGAAAGGACATTCTTTGACATTTACTTTTTGAATATGACTTCATTAAAATGTTGGCCGCAACTACGCTTAAGGTGGTCCATTCTGAAGGTCCAATTTTCAATCACTCGTTCGATCATTTCGACTGGTATGTCGTGAATAACACGCGTAATGTTGGCTTCCAGAGCTTCAATCGTAGCTGGTTTATCAGCATAGACCTTGGACTTCACGAATCCCCAAAGAAAAAAGTCCAAAGGTGTGATATCACAAGATCTTGGTGGCCAACTCATAGGTCTTAAACGTGAAATCAGCTGCTCTCCGAAATGACTTCTCAATAAAGTCATTGTTTCACGAGCTGTATGGCAAGTGGCTCCGTCTTGTTGAAACCAAATGTCGTAGAGATCATTAGATTCAATTTCAGGTAGCAAAAAGTCTGATATCATGGTACGGTAGCGAGCACCATTCACAGTTACGTTGCGGCCATCATCATTTTTGAAAAAATATAGACCGATGATTCCACCAGCCCATAAACCACACCAGACCGTTGTTTTCTCTGGGTGTAAAGGTAGCTCTTGAACCTGTTCTGGTTGCTCTTCATCCCAAATACGGAAGTTTTGCTCGAAAACAGCGGATCTTCTTCAATTTTTCAAGAGCCCAATCAGCAAAACGGTGACGTACAGGAAGGTCATTTGGCTTTAGTTCTTGTACGAGCTGTATTTTGTATGCTTTTAAATGAAGATCCTTCCGTAAAATTGACCAAGTTGTTCCATACGACAGTCCAACCAATGAATATTCGGATTCAAATTTGTTGATGGTATGTCGAATAGTGTTTAAGGCAGTCCGATTATGTTGACCATAATGCGGTCTAAGCGCACGAAAAACATTTGTCACAGAACGCTGATTTTCATAATACAGTTGAACAATTTGTAGACGTTGTTGCGGTGTGAGTCTTTCCATGATGAAATGCCAAACGCTGTTCAACAAATCCACGATGACAGTTTGCCACAACTCGCGCGCGATCTGTAAAAAAAACGCAAATGAAAAAAACTCCTCTTAATTAATCACCCGTTATAAGTACATATATGTATAAATATATATGTATGTATATTTGCCGCGTATACCCTTTTTGGGTGTTTGACAGAGCTCCTCCTCCTATTTGTGGTGTGCGTCTTGATGTTGTTCCACAAATGGAGGTGCTTACAATTTCAAGCCGACTCTGAACGGCAGATGTTTTTTTATGAGTAGCTTTTTTATGGCAGAAATACACTCGGAGGTTTGCCATTGCCTGCCGAGGAGCGACCGCTAATAAAAAAACTGTTTCCTAATTTTCGATGTTTGCCGAGATTCGAACCTACGTTCTCTCTGTGAATTCCGAATGGTAGTCACGCACCAACCCATTCGGCTACGGCGGCGGAGATATGTGTTTTTTTTGAAGTTTATTCAACCTTCATAGAACTCCTTTTCTACTCCTTTATCTCCACAGCTCATCAAATAAAGTTCCAAAATATTTATTTAATCTAATAACTATGCACAGAATGCTCCGATTTGCACAACGTTTTTTGTATTTTGAAGCTCATCTCTCTTAGAAGGTTTTCTTTCAACATAAATGGCATATACTTACAAAAGAGGTGTATTTACAAGTCAAAGTATGTTAAAAATAAAAAATAATAATGTTCAAACTGCAATAAGTCGAAAATGGCTCAAGCGATTGCAGTGCTGTATTCCTGTACAAAACCACCGAAAACAAAACCACCATCGTACATAGACCCAAATAGGATAGCAAATTTGCCACTCAGCAACCAGCAATTATAACGGCATAATAATGCTAAATTACTACAACAGTAACAGCAAAATGTCAATAATGGCTGGATATAATTGAAAAATTGGTCACATAATTGTTTTACAAATTCCCCCTTCCTCTCATCCTCCATCCTAATACCTCCTCCAACCCTCCTAACGCGGTTGTGAATCCCTTCATAGTCCACGAAAGGATACAAATCACTCAAGAGTCGCAATAGTCGACATCCAACGGTCACGTGCTACAACAGTCTCGTTCTCTTGTTATGCAAATAAATACTTTCTGCTGTACGCTGTAAACATTTTGTGGCACGTTGACCAAATGGCTGCATAAATATTGCAAATAGTTTAAAAAGTCATTCAATTAATTTTTATCCTTTTGCCGTTGCGGTGGTCGTCTGATTTTGTCGTCAATATTTGTACTTTTAAGCGCTTGCTGTTGTGGCGAGGAGCCAGAGTAGTTAGTCGTCGGCAGTCAGCAGTCAACAGTTGGCAAATTGAGTGTTGCGAATGTCGTTATTTTTTTCTTTTTTCGCTTTTGTTTTCCTTTTTCTGCCGCAATTTTTAACGTTTGCTTAATTGGTGCAAATTTCACAAGGAATTGCACTTAGCTGGTGGGATTGCACACCCAGAAGCAGTGGAAAGGAGTACAAGTGGGTGCAGAATTTCAACTACGTAGTATTGGTGAACAGTAATTCGCGCTTTCATCGCTTTCCTCGCATTTCACAATATCTAATTTAACACTCATATTCTTTATTGTTATTGCCACTCTTAACGGCTATTCTTCTTGTTATTATTCCAAATGTAATTCTTCTTCTGTCGCCATTTCGCATTATAACTGTTTGTCTGTTATAATTATTTGCCACCTGGGTTGGCTGACAGGTTGTTAGCATACCTAAAGGCGCTTTAATAAGACGATGCGTGCTTCGAGGGAAAACTCTCACACACAGACATGCACACACAAACGATTGCATATTGTGCCCTCCACATTCATTCCGTGGCTGTGGCGGCTCGACACAGCTCAGCCCTGCTGGTTTGCTGCCATTCCTATTTAATTGCTGTTGTAGCTGTTTTAATTTATTTCCATACTATTCGCTTTTGTTATTACTGTTGTTAGTTGTCAAATGTTTTGTGTTATTCCTATTCGCATTCGTTTCACCTTTTTTCATGCTGGCCTTCCATGTATGTATACGTAAGTGCACATGTATGTGTATAGTTGCATGTATTTGTCGCATAGTCGTGTTGCATAAATTATTGATAAAGTTTTTTCTGCAAACGATTAAAGTTTTTAATTAAATACAACAACAACACTAACAAATAAATTTCACTAGTTGGGGCAGGTAAAATCGAAAAGACGCCGCGTAGTGCTAAGGTTAGGCCAAAATAGCAAACCAACTGCAAAAATAAATGTGTCAGAAGAGTCAAGAAACGATTTATAAAAATTTGCTTCAAAAAGGACCATAATTTTATTTTAACTAAATATCTGCCAGACACTTCCAACTCTGGGATATTTGAGTTTGGAAAAAGTTGTCATGAAAATTATTCTGAACTTTCCTTAGTTTGGGTGAGAAAATGTTGCTTCTTGTTACTTATATTTGTTTTTAAATGGTCATCTTGATCTGACCTATGAATACTTGTACTTTTCTGCTGAGTATTAAACTATGCAGCCGCCGCACTATGGAAAATAGTAGAACAAGGGCATATCAAAAATGATTTTTACAAATGTCGCTTTTGTCATCTTTTTTCATTTTTTTCCCATAGTTTAAGGATGGAATTACACTATCGTAAAAAAATTATTGATAAATTATATGAAATTAATTTTTCATCATTCGGCAATATTTGTTATTTTTGGAAACGTCCAGGTGAAGCCACTTCACCTTACTACATTTAAAGTGATTTTAAGGTTATACTTTGTGGGAGTAAATGTAAAGTGTTATATATTTTTGGAAAGCTTATTTTTTGCAGATTATTAAAAAAGTAATATGTTCTCTAATTTGTTTTAAAATGAGTACAAAAAACAGTTTCAAATAACATAAGTTAAAAAAAAAAGTTTTTTAAATTTATGGAAACTTTCAACAGTTACCCACGCCTCCCCACGTTTAAAATTTAAGGGCGATTTGTAACTTTATTATTAATAAGAAACATTTATAAAAATTGGCTGCAGATTTTTGCGGTTTTCAAATTTATTGATAAAAATGTAAAAAGTCAAAACATGAAAATGCAATTTCAATTGCGATTGCAAAGGCAATCATTTACCGTTCTATCTTTTAAGTTATATTACTGCGTAAGACGAAATTAGTGAAATTCTTTGAGATCTGTGTGCAAAAATAGTGAAGCTTCTAGATTTATTGGATCACACTGTGGCTAGAATTTTGAGAGTAGATTCCGTCTTCAAAGATGAGTTGAAACATCTAGTTCTCTACAGTAAATGGTTCACCTGGACAAATCCGGTATAAACAAAGACTTCCAGAATGGTCTGAAAGTATTACTGACGCAAATTTGTTTAGCACTTCTATGGTGCCTATTAAATTGATTAACAACCTAACAAAGGATGTGGTGTGGGAAAATTCATTACCATCCTCTGTTCGATTTTGTCGTCCAATATCTATTGAATTTAGCAAAGAAACTCCCGAAAAAACTAAAGCTCTTGTGAATGAGATAAAGTGTCAAATAAATTCTTTAAAAACAACATTTATTATTAAAGAAGATAAGAAAGTGGATAGATGGCAAAGTAAGTCAAGTATTGAAGGACACTTCATCAGCTTCCACATGTGGGGCTACTCCACGTGAAATGAACGATTTAACTAAAGTGATCGCTAGGCCTGAAAATGAGGGTTCTTATCACTATGGACTATCTACATTACATGCCTGGATTTGTTGCACGGAAATGATTCTACATATTTCCTACAATCTTTCCTTCAAAATATGGTCAGCTCACAGTGAAGAAAATAAGCTGCTAAAGCAAGAGAAAAAAATCCTGGTACAAAAACGATTTCGCTATGAGCTAGGATTGATAATTGACAAACCCCGACAAGGAAGTGGCAATACCAATGAAGGTAATACTGCCAGAAGATTTTTTACAATGCTAGCTGTTCAGCTGAAATTACTGGAGTCGACATTGATTTGATTAAGCGCCTTCATATAGTTCTACAAACTCTTTCATCGGGAATGATGATAAATTCAGAGAAATTTGTTAGTTATGCTAGGGAAACTGCTCAGATCTATATGACTAATTATAAATGGTATTATATGCCATCTTCGGTCCACAAATACAAATTTTAATACACGGAGAAAGTATTATAAAAGATTTTTGGATTTTTCGTTGAGCGTATTCCAGACTCCGAACGGCAGCTGTTTTTTATGATGACCTTTCACATCGCAGAGTTTTCTATACTTTTTGGGGCAATTGCCAAATCTGCTTTGATATTTGTGTTGTAAACAAATGCAAAATACCCCTCAATAAAACATGGATCGCTATACTTCTCAGAAACGCGGAAAATTGTTTAAAATTTTGTTTGTCTCATTTTAGTGAAAAAGAATTCCAACATCAGATAAACTTAATCTTATGGCAGAACCAAAATTTTTCCTTAAAAAGTGTACAGCTACAGTACATCAGGTGACAACTGTTGCGCCACTTTTAGTAGCTCGCTTCTAGATACCTTTCGTATTTCGCCTTTGGAAATCTTCTTTTTCAGTAGGCACTAAGTAAATACTATTTTCTTTTTTGTTTTTTTCAAATATTCTACACAATTCCTTATTATAATATTAATAAGTGGACCTAAATTTTTCTCAAAATGTAAAATGTTGCTCTGAGTCATTTTAAAGAACAGCCATAACTTTTCAAGTTCCTCAGTCAAGTCTGCATATTCAGTATATCAGTGAGTGATTCTTTGTGTATTTAATTTTCAGTGTGTCTCTTTTGAGCCAAATTACTTCGCACGCAATCTACTATTCCACATATCTTCCATTAAAGTTTTAGCAATCCAAAAAATAACGATAAATTAAATGAAGAAACATCTCCGTTTCTGTACTCTCCATCTCAGCTTTATCCACTCAACGCTTTGGCCACCGCCTCTGTACTGAAACGATTTATTTTCTGCTTACAAAATGTAATTTGTATCCTGCTGTCATTGACATATTTCTTGTCATCGAAAATATTAACTGTTCAATGGCAATCACAGCCATACAACATCCACTCCATTTCATCGAGTCAGCTAGTCATTCATTCAAGCCTTGACATGTTGTGCGCCAGCGACGGAAATGCGCAGGACTTCCGGCGCTATTATGCGGCAATGAAATGTAATTTGTGTTCTACGCATACATACATACATACTTATACATATGTGCCGTACACACTGTAAAGAATGGCAACATACTTTAAGTCGATTATATGGATTTGTTTCGTACGTACGAGGTTGGGTCAATAAGTTGCTGAAAATTCGAAACGATGGCAAAGCCACCTTAAGTCACGTAATTTGCTTGTCAAGAAGCTTTTTTTTTAAAGAACTTACCTTTATTTTGATCTGAAATGTTCCGTCATATAATTCGTATTTTTTTTAAATGTGGGTGAAGTGATTATCGCATACTCTTTAAACTCTATTTTGTGTTAGAACAAATCCAACATGGAAACTAACACAAAGGTAGAGAATTGTTAGAGAAACTCTCCACCGTCGCTGAAGAGGCCACTAGCTGTTCAAATGGATCTGTGATTTTAGTTTCGCAAAAATATTTGTATATATTTGTTCATAGCTGACAAAAATCTTAATAACTCTTCAACTGCACAGGGTTTCGCTGTCGACAAACCGAAAGGATTTTCAGATACTTTTGTAATGAAACATATATTTTTTTTTTCAAAATACTCCCGAGGTAAAGGAGTTGAAGGGATAGTGAAGAGGGGGCTTTCGGTGGACATGGTGAAAGCTTCATTGGATTTCAATCACTTAAGTTAACTTTAAAAGGGTTAAGGCGAATATTATGAAAGGCTGTTGGATATTCTTGGCGATGAGCTAAAATATGTCAGTAAAAAATTTACAGAAGAAATTTATAGAAAAATTAGAAAACTGGAGAAGACACCGAAAGGCATAGGCTCCAGAAAATGGTTGTTTGGGTAGATAATCAACTTTCAGAGCATTCCTGAAGCAAAAGTGTACAACATCATCTGCATGAACGACAGTGCCATATAGTTTGATAGTCCGCTAACCTGGAGACAGATGCTTACCTGTAGTATGGTTAAAGATATTGTGAATTGTAGAGCAATAGAAATTAAGATGGAAGAGCATACCTTCTATATTTGTACCATCACTGCAATAAATGCCTTGTTTGAGGTCCTTAAGAAATCCTCTTACTTGGAGGACAATAAGAAAATTTAAAAATCCGGATTCAAGTGTATTGAGCTTAAGTTGTTAGCCACCTCGTATTTGTAAATCAACCATTTTTGGATCTTAAAAAAAATATCTGAACTTAATCTTCAAAAAATTTAATAAAATCCTATGACAGAATGAAAAGTAATTTTGATAATTTTTTGTGCAAACCAGAGCTTAATTTCGACCCTAAAGGAATTCCATTTTGAAAAAATTAAAAACTCAAATGCAAATAACGGTTGCACAGCGCTTGTAAAAAAGCATATAAATACCGGAATTAGTCCTTTGAGATATTCTTGTTTATCAGAGTCAAGTGGTTGCCCGTACGGCAGCTATACATGCAACTTGCAAAAGCAGCGACTAGTATTTTTACTATTTGAATAGTTGCTATCAAGTATCCGGTGAAAGCAAATGGGCGTGGGGAGTAAGAGCTGGGTATACGACAAGCTCCAATGCTGCTAATATTGTTTTAATTATGCGCCGCGAAATGAAAATGTACAGAGATAATCCGCAAAAATTGCACAGCAGCGCGCCAAGGCGAAAAATTAAAAGCAAAGCCGGATACACATGCATACATATGCACATACACAGCACATATACACATACATACGTACGTACGTAGCCACATATGTAAGTAAGCGCACATAAAGCTGCTTATCTAACTGCTTATGCAAAAATGTGGCAAAAACATTTTAAATTTCAGTCGCTTGCGTGTGCGTGTGTAGGTGCGCTTTTGTGGTGTGCGTGCGGCGATGTTAGCATTAGTCGGATTGCTAATGAAAGTGCCGCAATGCGAAATCTACGCCAGCGATTAACTAGCGACAGAGCAGCTATTTAGTTGTTGGCATTATTTTCCGCTTTTTGCCTTGCCTTCACTGCGCTGTGCTCCTGCTGTATTTACAGTTTTTCATTGCCAACTAAGCTCTGTTTATTACATCCAAAGTGCAGCTTGTGAAGCTCTTCTACATCTAGTTTCTTTTCTTTTTTCCAAGACGGTTGGACCAGTGTAGGGGTAGAAAAAATATGCGTACTTTGGGAATTTTTAGCAGTGGGACTGGGAGGAAAATTTAAATCCTGAAAAAAGGACTTCATTATACAAACTCATATCATAAACTCCATAAATTTATATTTTTAAGTAATATGAAAGAAAGTAGTTGCTCATAGCTTTTCTTCAACGTTACTTTTTTAAAGGCCGCGTGGCCCAAAAACAACTTGCACCTGTAACTTTTAATTAAGGTTGAAAACAACTTCACAAAAGAAAGAGTTTTGTATAGAATGAAGGCACAAATTTGCGAAAACGGGCGTATTTAAAAAAAAACGTTCAAAATTTTGGAAAAAAAATTCTCAAAAATTCTTTGTGAAACAAATTATGTGATAAATCGAAACATTCCAGCTATACTAACATGCAGAAAGTAATTTTTACCGTTTGTACACTTGAAATTTCTAATCAGTCGATTAAAATTAAAGAACGAAGTTGCAAGAAAATGCATTTAAAGTTTTCGGGTTGGTAAAGATCGTCCTCAGAAGAGCTGCGTAAAACCTTAAAAGAAGTGCTTAGGAATTTTTCGTCACTTTTCTTTGAAAATATACTACCTCAGAATATCCTTTCTTATAATACTTGTAGGTTAACATATATCGCAATCCGTAATTAAACAGCAAGATTACCCATACAAACTTTCTCTTTCGAAATCCGAGATTATAAAATAATCTTAGATTATAACCCTACTATTTGCCATACAACCCTGCGCTTTCTGTGTTATCGATAATTGGGAAAGAAGAAACGTCATTGTAAAAACTAAATAAAATGGATGCAGCAAAGAAAAGACATAATTCTAATCAATTTTTTTAGATATTAGTTCTGCATTCATATTCGCTCTAGCCTATTAGTCCTGCCATAAGTTCTGTTATAAGTTAAGTCCGTTATAAAAGGTTTTCCAATAACAGGTGTTATTGGTGAATGAATTGCAGTATCAAGAGATGATCAACGATTTTTTATGGCCGGAATTGGATGGAATTGATCTGGACCACGTTTATTTTCAACAAGACGGCGCTACGTGCTACACAAGCAACGAAACCATTGATATTTTACGGGAAAAGTTTCCGGACCGCGTTGTCTCTCGAAGAGGTGATTGGCCACCGAGATTTTGTGATTTAAAACCTTGTGACTTCTTTCTTTGGAACCACGTGAAAGAGAAGGTCTTCGCCAACAGCCCAGGGTCGATTCAAGACCGCAAAGATGGAATTCGTGAGGCTATCGAGGGTAAAGGGCAGCCACTTTGCAATGCGGTTATGGAAAATTTCATGAAAAGGATATTGTCCTGCAAGCGTGGTCGTCGTGGTCGATTGCCTGATGTTATGTTTCACTATTAACGGCATACCTGCCTCTTTATAGTGAAATAAACATTCGATCATTTATATTAAAAAATAACATTTTTGTTTGAATATCAAAGTAACACTTCTTATTGGAAAACCCTATAGATATGAAATTATAATATTTCTTGTAAGGAAATTAGTTAAAAAAAATTATTTTAATTTGAAATGGGCACCATGTGCTTTTACACAGCCCTTTCAACGATTAGGCCATTCAGCTATTGCAACACGCACGGTTTTCATTGACATTGACGTCGCTGCCCGAATCAAAGATTGTCTCCAAATTTCTGTGAGGTCTTTAACAGACCATGTTCTCCAATTCTGACCACAAACTGACTAACGGATCCATAGCTGGACTTCCAGGCGGTCAATCTTCTGCGTCCATGAACCCAGGAATATTGTTTTTCAGCCACTGCTGGGTGGTTTTTACCTTATGGGCTGGAACGGAATCCTGCTGGAAGATACAACGCTCTCAGTTGAAGAAAGTGCTGCTTAACTGCTTCAATACGTCTTCTAAAACATCCTTGTGGAACACTTTTGCCCCGGTCTTAACGGTCCAAACTATTACGGAGGCTGGACGGTGGCCATGCTACACCCTTGATACAACATTTTTTGCGTCTTTAGAAGTTGTAGCATAGATTTTGCCGTTTCGCTTATTTACAACTTTCTCCACAGTGATAATTTTCTCATCTGTAAAATGAGTATTTTTATGACCGTTGGCCGGGGCCACCGAAGAGGCTGCTTGCATTTGTCGAATCTAATTTTCTCCAAGCGCGGTGAGTTGAGCGACAGAAGGTTTTCATGTGGAGGTCATATCTAATTAGTCTTAACAAGGATCTGATCGATACATGCATTTTCTTGGAGATGGCTTTCTGCTTTCTAAGGGCATTTATGCGAGTTCTTTCTCGAACGGCTTTTATGGCTGCACTGGTTGTAAAATGTATAACCTCGTCGTAAGTTAAAGGTTACTATTAAGAAGAAATTTTACGCAGTTCTAGTCTAATCTGGCACCCTTATATTTTCCTCCCTCTCTGTTTAGATTTCATAGCTTAACGGATATACAATTTATTACATATCGTTGTAGTTGTATTGGTACTCTACAAAACTCATTAACGTGGCATTTAATGCCGTTTAATAATGCACCCTGCGCACAGGCACTGCAGAAGATAACTGCGCCAGAAGCCAAGTCTTACTTGAGTGTTTGCATTTAGAAGCACCTATTGCACTCCTCGTTTGTTGTTGTTGCCACTCGCACATGCAACGCAGCTATTAACTGTGTTTAATAACTTTTTCTGCAATGCTGCGTATGCTTATGGGTATTTTCGCTGACTATTCTGTGAGTAAACATAAGCCCTGGCATACAGCTGCTGAAGGAAGGCAATTCCTATGTTTTTTTTTTTTTTGTTTTGTGTTTGTGTTGGTTTTTGTTCGTTTTTTTTGTGTGTTTTTCTTTTTTTGTAATCAGTCGACAACCAACGCTACTCGGATGCTTATACGCTAGGCAAGAAGGTCGACAAGTTACTCTAAGCAGCTCAGAGACCGCGAGTGGAGTTACCGCTGTAATTCCACCAACCGCTTAAATACAGTTATTGGTCCTCGGTCAACAGCGCGGAATGTTTTCATTGGCATGGTTTCGCAATTCGCCAGCATCAGCGCCAGATTTGCTACCGAATGCAATATTATTAGTTTACTTTTAGAATTGCAATGTGGGCGGGGAAGCAAAAACAAAAAAAATACCCCTACACTCGTATAAAAATAAATAAATGAGAGAAATTGTAATAAGCAGTATGAAAATAATGCTAACGTATAATTCATTGCAACATCAAGTTGCAATTTCTCCGGTTCTTTATGTCTTCTCCCGTACACTTCTCTTTATTGCCTCGCTCGGTGTCTCATCAACATTCAACATCATTTGCCTACACTGCACTGGCCATAGAAAAGCTGCGTTAGTGCGCGTTGGCAGTTCGACTGCGACCAGGACATAGGCAACCAAACTAATAACACTTCAGCTCCGTTTACTTTACTCCGTTTATATATGTAAATAAGTTCTTCCTCGTACTCCTATAGCACTCATATACCTATACCTACATATTTTCTTGCCCGTGTGTGTGTAATAACTCATTTTTTTCATTCGTCTGTTTATTTAGCTGCTTTTAAATGAAAATACGGTTGTTTTTTTACTTATTTACTACTCTTACTAGGTTTGCAGCCGAGTTAAGTAATGTCAAAGTCATGGGCGCGGTTATTTTTTTATTAGTTCGAGTATTTCGTCATAAGCTCCGTTGAGCATCATGTAATTTTGTGAAGCGCAGACTGTGCAGACAAACAAACACAATTCTAATTTCCGTCAATTTTTTCATATGACGGGAAGAACTGTGCGCTAAGTGGGATTCCTGGGTCAAAGGAGATGGACATTTTGTGTCATGAGCATGCTCTTTATGGACAGGTTTTTATTAACGCTATCCAATTTCTTGCAGAAACTATTTAACAAGTTCACACGCAGCTGCAGCAGCGAGATAACCCTCTCCACGAAATCGGAACTGCTCTTTTTCACTAGGGCGCCCGTACCCTTCTATGGAGTGTATTATGTTGGCGCTTTGATGAGGTTAGAAGAGGCAATATACTTTAGAGTCATCCTATGTTAGATTAGTTTAGACAAGACACTTGGTGGGCCTAAGACCCATTGTGATACCTGCATTTGATTTCCATACCTTTAACACATCTCTTGTGCCTTTACACATCTTGAAGTAATGCACGTTGAGGCAAGTGCTACACCGGTCTGTGAGTCTAAAAAACAATTTAAGGATAGTTGATCCGAGTACACTCCCGATTCAGTGCCACTGACCATCTTTGAGCCATCAGTATAAATATGATGACCACTATCATATATGACTGTGATCTGCCAATACTTTCTGTCAGAACTGTAAGAAGTCAAAAGTAAGCATTTCGGCTCGGCTTCCTAATCACTGTAGCAGATTTCAGGCTGAAATTCTAGACATTAATGAGGTAATTGTCTGATTAAGCTAAAATGTGACTACCTTTTGAGAAGTCCATATTTATTCTGATACCCAATTAACGATTAAATCTCTTGGTGGCGTTGTCACTAATTCCATCATTGTTTGCAAGTGCCGGGCCTCTCTTAATGAGATGCCAAAATATTTTCTCAGGCAGACACATCAGCGAAAACGGGCACCATCACTCGCCTCTCTCTTGGTATGAAGATGTAGGAACTACGTGGTTCAAGTATAATTGCCATTTCAGCCAACACGAGGTGGGTGGATAGTTTGATCAGAGGTCACTGTATTCTAGGTCGACATGCGCAAAGATTGAACGTATCTTATTTCGACTATTGCAGAAACTTGCAAGAATCAGGAGGAGGAAGAGCCTGTCACATATTCTCTGTTACTGTCCCGTGTGGCATGCCACTAGGCTTAGATACTTTGGCTGATAGTTCTTGAACGATACTGATGACCTTAGGGATAGAAGTTAGCCAGATCAATGGGTTTGCACTTAAAACAATATGATTTAACGAGTAACGGTATTACAATGGATCGGCAACGATCTAGGTGAGTTGGCTTAGAAACCGACTGTCAACTCTATCTACCTACCTACCCAGGTATCGGTCTACATTCATCAAATTTGCTATTTCCTATTACTATGAACACTTTGAAAGCAAAGAGAATATATTTTCAAAAAATTTCTGATTGTGTAAATGTTCTCTATGTCAAATTCTCTGCCCTAACAACAGAACAGCGCTTGTCGAGTATTTGCTATATATAAATTTAGCTAATATCTAAGCTTTAGTATTAAGGTGTGAATAAATGAAAAATATATTATATATTTTTTAACTCGAAATAAATTTGAAATGCAACAGCAAACACAAAGTAACATTTATAGGGAGTTCAAAGAATTTGTTAAACGTTAATTTGCGCACCAAACAGTAAATCATTGAAGCGAAACTTGCGCCAACACAACAAAACACATAATCGCACAAGCACACATACATTCGGAAACACACACATTTAAAGTGAAAATAAAATTTTCTATCGCTATCAGCGGAGTTAGTGTATGAAATTGTGTCTATGTGTTTGGGCACTCATAAAAAGGAGTACAAAAACGGGTTGCAAAATATATTGTACGTATGCGTCATGGCAACATAACGGACGAGCAGGTTATTAGGACCAGGACTATCAACAGCAGCAACAACAAAAACAACACCAATCACAACTGACTGATGGCGAACGGTGAATAGCGCGCACGCAACGACCGTTAGTCATACTCCAATTATGGTGCACAAATGGCAAAAAGGCAAACGACACACATAAACCAACACACACACGCGAACGCACCCATACACATACATATATGCGCTCATACGCGCTGATGAAAATGTGAAGTTTGCTATTATTGCTGCTTTTTTGCAACAATCGCTGGCTGGCTAGGCGTGAGCCAAGGTGAAAGAGTAGAGAGCAAAGAGGTGAAATGCGCTGCTGCTGTTACTGTTGCTGCTGCAAAACTTTCGAGGCTCATTGGGGACACACTTCAGCGTTGACATTACTCTGGCAATTTAAGGGTTGAGTGATTTTGATGCGCGCGTGCAATTTAAATTGTACTCGTACACATAAACGTATGAGTGTTTTGGTATGAATGCGTGTGTGTTTGTGTTGGTGTGTGTTTAGCGCCACGGAACGAATGACAACGTTATTGGCAAGACTGGCTCAATGGCTCGATGGCAGTTTTTCGCGCTACGTGACAATGACCGTGACGTTGATGCTGGCAGTCGACTGGCTCAAAGAGTGTATGTATGTATGCATGTAGTTGTGTTCTGCATGTATCTGTTGACTTGAGAATGTGTGGAATAGAGTTCTGGTTTTATTATTATTTCTTATTTGGACCCTTATTGGAATTCACATTTCGCAATTATGCAGTCAAACCCAAATGATTTGGGTAATTATTTCATGTAAGTCTTTTATATTATTTTTTTAATTTTTTTAGGCACTTTTTTTTACTTTATACCAATGGCAATTCTATTTTAAAAATAAAAAATAATTTTGAGACCGCGAGTATAAAGAGCTTTTCAGAATTACAGGGATTTATTGACAAAATTTATCAATTTATACCTTTCTAATTTAATTTTAATAATTTTTATAGTGGCTTCTGGGGAAGTTCTAAGGCTAACAAATCCGCAGCTCTCGAATTTAGTGGGTGAGACTTAAGACTGCTTCACATCCGTTGTGCAGAAGTCGTCTAGACGATGAGGTGGCATCATCTTAGCGGCATCTTCTCAGCTGTCATGCTCTCGCCGCGCTAAGATTCAGACATTTTGGGTCGCACTTTCTACTACACCACTTTCTACGAACCTGAACTTCATCAGCAGCGTAAAGCACTTAATACATTTGTAATTAGCCACCGTTTTGTCGTCTTTGTTGCTTCTTGATTGATGCGATAACCGAATACGCGATTTTAGCCTAGTTTAACAAAGCGCCGCCGGTTAGCAAGGCGCCCGTTGGACACACCAAGTGAATCCAAGGTCTTCTCCACCTGATCTTTCCAATGCTGACGAGGCCTTCTTCTTCCCCTGCTACCACCAGCTGGTAGCGCAACGAATACTTTCAGGACCGGAGCGTTTGTTTTCATCTTTCTGAATCTTTCCCGCAAACACTCCAAGGGGCGCCTCATCGGATGTTGTCATCGGCCAAATTCTATGCCATACGTTAGGACGGGCATGATGAGAGCCTTGTAGCCTTGCTTATTTAGTCCAAAATACCACTCGTAGGAAAAAGAGATTCTTTGTTGGATTTCAAGGCTGACATTGTTATCGGTGTTAATTCTGGTTTCTAGATAAGAGACCATTTGGCCGTCTACCTCCTCTAATACAAGGCCCCTTCCACATTTTTGCTGCTGTGCGGTTTTTCCCTCTCTGTTTTTTTTCTATCTGATATTGGAATGAATGCACTCGATTATTTGCTTAAGTGGGCGTGAACAGCCATTTATATTATTTAAAGCTTAACCTGTGATTTGCTTAGAAGTTATGAGGACGAATCTCGATGTTCTGCCTGGTGGTCACCAAACTGTAGCATCCACCTTTTTGGCAAACACTCAGCCCATTGATGCTAAGAGGCTCAGCTACACTCATCTCTAAACTACTACTAGCTCATCTCTCACTACCATTGGGTTCCTGGACTTCTTTAATCTCATCAGTAGTCTTTAAAGGCTATCAGACAGACTAAAACTCAGAAGAAAGTACTTCTGAATTGCTCTTTTTGTGACAACTGTAATAAGCCCAACTCATATTGGTCATACTTTTTGTTTTTCAGAACGCAATTATCCAAAGTCAGACCTAGACCGCGTGCTTCTTTGTTGAGCTCTTTAGTCTACAATTCTCATCAGGTTTATTTAACTAGGTGTGTGCTGGCATGGGCGCTCAACTCAAAGTCGTATTTTCCTATAACTTATAACCAAGCAATCGTCAGCTTTAACCAACCGCTTTAATCAGCTTACCAGGCTATAGCGGTCACCTCATAGGCAACACCTAGTTCAACAGAGCTACAGAGCTCAAATAGACACATTTATAAGAGAAAGAAATTCACTCAAACACATGACCCGACACCATGCAAACCTCCACTTTACTTTCATTTAGCCACACTACCTAGCTACTAAATAAACTTTTGAATTTCCTTCCCTGCCAATGTATTCAGTCAAAAGGATCACTTTTACAAAGCAGCTCTTTTTAGTCCAAAGAAAAATTAGAAGCTGTCTGTATGGAAGTAACCTTTTGAATCGATCTTAATTCACAAACCGCATGCTTTTTTCGAATACTTCATGTACCTAGGCAGATATAATCACTGCAGAGCACACGCAAAATGAAAGCACAAGGTCTAATAGATTACGGAAGAAGATCTTCCCAAGTTTTAGCGCTATGAAGCATGACTGCAAATTGTTGCTTTTATACATACATATGTACTAACATAAAACATTCCCCATTAATTTTTGGTCAATACTACTGAAGTGACAGTCTTTGGACTGAACATCGATCGGTAATGTAAAACCGACCGTGGAAGAAACGATGAGTCCGCACGCGTTAGATTTGCTTCAACCTTCAATATCTCGTACTAAACTTCATCCCATAACAAAAATACAAACATTTTCTTTCTCCTTTGCTTGCAAATCTTCTTTTCCATTCTATGATTGAATAATTTTCATTCGGTAACAAATAAAGAGGAAGACTTACGTAACCAGAAACAACCACAGCAACAATAAGCAACAAATAAAAGTTGTCCCATAAAGTTAATAGTTGGAATAAGAAATGTACTCACCTAAATATTATATGTAGCTAAACACACATACATTTGCACAATCCCGTGTAAAATATACCTCTGATCATAGTAATAGCAGTGAGAACAGTTTTTACTATTATTTTTTTCATATTTTTTTATATGAATCAAAGCTTTACACTAATTTAAAAAAAATTCAATAAAAATATATATATTGCTTTCTGTTTTGTATGGAAATATTCAAACTTTTTAGTAAATATTTTTAGAAAATTTCTCAGTACTCAGTTCTATCATCAGCATCATCGTTTAGCACTACAGCTCTTTGTGAGCTTTGGCCTGCTGTTCGTGGGAACTGCATACATCTCGAGCACTTGCAACGTTTTTCCAATTCATTATCCCAAGTTTATTGGCATCCTCCTCTAGTTCGTCACGCCATCTTGTTCCCGGTCTTCCTATTGCACTAATGTTGAATCCTCTGGCTTCTACAATTTTCTTTTGCGCCCTCGTACCGTCCATTCTAGTTATATGACCAAGCCATCTTAGCCGTTGCGCTTTGATGAAACCTATAACATTTTCGCCGCTTATAAACCGGCCTAGCTCCTCTTTCCACCTTATACGCCACTCGCCGTGATTTTTGATAGCTCCAAAAAATTTTCTGAGTATTTTTCGTTCGAAGGTTTGCAGTTTTGCTTTATCTGATTCAATTAGCGTCCACGACTCCGCTCCATAGCATAAAAGTGGTCTACTGACGGTTTTGTAGACAATCAATTTGCGTTGTCTGTTAAATAGTTTCGATTTGAAGAGTTTCGTTAATTACGCTTACGATCTGTTACCTGCTGGGACTCTCTCATCGATGCTGAGACTTGTTCAATGTTTCTACTCAGTTTCAAGTCGAATTAGGTAAAGGTTTCCTCGATTTTAAAAGAAAAATCACCAATTTTCATTAATAGTGGCAGTTTAAAATGGATTGCAATTCGTCTTGATTCCTGATCATTATGGTTTTGTTTTGTGGACGGTCGACAGTTTTTTTATAAGGAAAATATTAAATTATTTCTATACTCCACAATATTATACCAAAATTTAATGGACTATAAAACTGCGTACGGGACATTCTTCTAGAGATTGTGATTAAAAATGTTGCCATTTTCACGGAAAATTGGTGGGATTTTCTTGAATTTTTGCAATGTTTCGTTTTTTGTGATACTATAAAAAAAATATTAAAAAAATAAATAAATAACTAATATTTTGCAATTTACCGCGCTGCTATTATTGCGAACACAGGTGTACATATTTAACTAAATGCGCTTTGACATTTTCTAAATGCGTCACTTGCAGTGTTCGCTTGCCGCACGTGCCACAGACGTGTAGTAGTTGTCGATGGTGTTGCTGGCAATGGCGGTGATGCCACATTTAAATGCACGTATATTTATATTTATATTTATATTTATATATGTGTATATATGTATGTGTGTGCGTGTGCTCAAGCAATCATATGTCACTGCAGCAGCATCATCGTGGCCATCATGGCCAAGCGCAGTCACAACATTAAAGATTGACACGTGACCGTGCAATGATTTCGAAGTTAACGATGTCACATCCGTTGCAACGTATGTAGGTTTTTACGTTTATGCTCACAGATGCCGCAAGGCGACAGAAGACATACATACTTTTACCTGGATTTATGGTCAGGGTAATGCCGCAAGAACATTTCCAAGCTAGAAGCGAGTGATTTATTTATTTAAATGAATTCTTTGGACATTTCAGTTATTAACAAATGGTGGTTTATTTAAAACGAAAAAAATAAGAATTTCATTTCAATATTTTATTTTTTTTTTTGTTTTGCTTTCCTTAATTTCTCGTAATTTGTGTCAATTTCAGTGGGCAATGAATTTATTAGTATTTTTATGCTTTGCTAGAGTGATGGGTTCGATTAGTTGCGGTTTTCGGCGAAGACACTCAATGACTAAGTGGCACTTTCGAAAGTGTGCTTGGTGAACACCGCACCCGGATAGAATAAACTGATTGACAAAATTCAATATGTTTCAGAAGCTCTGGTTGAGTTACTTTTGCAGAGAGTCGATTTCAGGCGTACTTTTGATATCCTCAGTACCACTTTTGAAACAGCGTATATACCTTTAACTTGCATTCGTATCAGGCTATCCAGTACTTTATTGAAGCATTTAATTATTTCCGATTAGTACTTAAGTCATCCATAAGTGATCTACCCCGGAAAATACTCTCTTTTCTTTCCCTTCTGTCTTTCATGTCGTGTATAATGCCACCTATTACCAAACCTTCACTTCAATAAAGATTTCTCTATGGTACTTCTGACTAGAGCAGATTGGGAAGGAGGCGCATCTTCAACCCTTCATTTGACACTTTTTTTAAAGCCTTTTTTCGTCCTGTTCCAGGATCCTTTTTAAAAGATTGAATCTATAAATCGATAGAAAACTCAATTTTAGCAGGCTACCCGGAAGCGCAAGTCGTTAGCTATAATAGAAATATATTGAGCTCACTTCCAAAGCCGAAAAAGTCTGGCCCAACGGAGGAACAAAGATGGACTGCGAGCGTCGAGGCAGATTTCTATTGTTAGGGATTTTCAGTAGAAATCTATTACAACTATTGAAACCAATGCGTCTTCCAGATAAAGTTGACTTATTCCAAACAGACGAATTAGCAACTAAATATGCCTACCGAGCCACCTCCGACATCAGGCAAGCTGGAGCCAAATAGCTGGGCTATTATATTTAGGCTACTATAAAGGTGACTAACTCAAGCAATACAACTGTCAAACATGTAATGCAGTGTTTAGAAGAATTCAACTGCCTCAGGCTCAAGCCACAAGAACATCGAGGCTAACGAGAAGGTGTATAAGATCGCTAAGCAAGGATCCACTTTAAGCTGTGCCGAGCTGAACCAGTAGAAGTTCGCTTTATCCGGATAAAGGAAAAACTTGAGTCTCACTATTACGGCATTGCAAGTAGACGTTGGAAAGAACACCCAACCTGTGCGTATAAAATAACCAACATCTCAAGACTAAACTCGGTTTTCCCAGGACTTTTTAGGGTAGGAAAGCACGCGGTGCGGTGAAACATACCAACCAAGACAATCTGAAACCTCATCTCCATAATTTTTGCAATTATTTAGGCTTATCAAAATCAAGAATGCAAGCTTGTGCAAGGCCAATCAACGTTGCTGAAATTTCTGGCTTCGAATTGAGATATCTTCTGTTCTTCTTAGACAAAATGAAGTGTTCGCAGGTACAATCTTGGAGACTTGGCTACCAAAACAACAGAGGATTGTGGTACTAAAACGGCGCTAGACGGTAATTAAGAGTCTTACAGTCCAGGAAACACAGCCACTCAAACAACAGCAACAATAACATAGATGTTAACACAATGGCCGGCTCGCTCACCTGAGCAAATATGCTGCCACTGCGTCTAGCAAAACTTGGTGAAATATTAAGAAAACTAAGTTAGCCTTTTTTCGGTAGTTCCGTTTGACTGCCGCGGTTTGGCGCTATATTAAACATAACAAAACTACCTGCTCCACTTTGAGCGCAAAATCCTAAGAAGGATACTCGTATTTGGACCAGTAACGGAAGCTATGGTTACAATGATGAAATCGAGCAGGTGATATCAGGTCACAACATTCTCTAAAGCACAGCGGCGGAGAAGGTTTGGACACCTATCAGGATAAACGACAGCAGGATTGCGAAAGAAACCTTAAACTCTTTTGTTATGGGCAGTAAAAAGCGTGAAAGACCGCCAAGAAGATGGGCAGACGAGCTTTTGTAGATTTACGCCTTATAAATGCTAGAAGAAGCGATGCAATGAACCAAGTCGTATGGAGCGCAATTGTTAAAGAAGCACTGCCTCACCCCGAGCTATAATTGGTACGACGATAATGATGATGAACGTTTATATATCGCCTTTTTAGATTTGATTAAAGTTGATTGTGTTTCTGCTCTCAGTCTGGAATATCCAGAAACCGCACAATATTTGTTTTATAAATTTCCTGCTAAATTTTGTGCTTCCATTACTATCGACCATAGCTTATTGATTTCATGCCTCCCCTTGCACATTTCATCTAAGTTTGCATGAAATTTGATTTAATCAAAGAGCAGCTTCTGCTGGACCCTCATTGATTCGTTTAAGGCAATTATAATTTTCAAAGGCTTTCAAATTTTCCTTCGTTCTCACTTGTCCTCTCATTTAAATCGAGCAGCATTAACTTTTCATATTCTTTCACTTACGCTCGCTTTCATTGTTCTTAGGTGTATTTTCGTGAACTTTCCATTGAATTCCTCTACTTACATATATATTACTTTACTTTCTCGGTACTACTACAACTACATTCCCACAACTTTTACTCCTTTACTGCCTTTTGCAAGCTACACTTTCACTATTTCACACTGTCACCCAATCACCCCGTCATTGTTTGTGAACTTTTCTGATGTCTTCATTAATGTTGACAACAACGGCTTCTCAGTTACAAGTCATGCATACATACACATACACATGTGCAGGCAACCACGGTGGTGTACAAAAAAAGGGAGAGAAGAGACAAAAGTTAAAGTGAAAGTGACAGAGGAATAAGAGAAAAGCAGGGTCGTTTCCGATTGCAAAGTACTTATATGAGGCAATAAATATTGCAGAAGTGGGGGTAGTCGAAAATCTTAACACATACATACATACGTATGTGTTTGTATGGCAGTCGAAGGTTGTTTGAGTAAATGTAAACATATGTAAACGCATGAATTTCACAAGTATTTCCTAAGGTGTAACTTGATAGAACAAGATCCGAGTTAGTTGAAGCTGGTAAGGAGCTAACAGAATGAAACGTCCAGGAAGAGGAAGAAGAACAGGAACAGGAATAGGAATAAGAGGGGAAAGAGGACAAAGGGGACAAAGGGGAACGGGAAGTGAAAGAGTGAGATTGAGAAATAGAAATGATAAAAGAAGAAGAGAGATAGGAATTGGAAAATGATTAAGAATAGGAAAAGGAAATAGAAAGAGAAAAAGCAAAAGAAAAGAGACGCGGAGTAAGAAGACGAAGAGGAAAAAAATCACAGTCGGTTATGGCGCACGCCAGACGCTTGTATTATATAAATATAGGGTTATTCAATAGGTGCGCTTCAACTTTTTTTCCGATAGGGAGGGCGAACGATGCAATATTTTTGATTTTTCGCTTATCATTTGTAAACTTCATTAGTATACATTTTATCATGGAATGCTACACACTTGAGCAACGATTGCAAATCGTGCAAATTTTTTATGAAAATAATCGTTCTGTTGCTGCTACTTTAAGAGCATTACGGCCATTTTACGGTCCATTTAACAAGCCGTCCCGTTTTGGGGTTATGTGAAAGCATTGGTCTACAGTAACAAGCCGGCGACGATTTGTGAGCTCAGAGCCAATATTGAACGCGAAATTGATGGAATTTCGGCCGATTTATGCAAAAGAGTGGTCGAAAATTGGGTTCAACGATTGGACTTCGTAAAACGTGCACGCGGTGGTCATGCAAAAGAAATCGAATTTCATACTTAAATGTATATGTTCAAACTCGATAATAAAAAAAAATTAGTTAACAAAATCAAACCGTTTGTGTTTTATTCAAAAAAGTTCAAAAGTTGAAGCGCTTTTACTGAAAAACCCTATACAATAAGTAAAAGAAGAACTGCCAGAAGCTGCTAGACGAGTACAGACATAGGTTAGGTTTTAGGTTAGGTTTTTGTGACATACGACTCAGGCAACTCACTTAGACTGTGTAAAACCGGAACCTTTTTGTTTGTCATGGAACCTGTTAGACTTTCTTATGAAGCTAAGATAGGTTTAATCCCAACACCGGATAGTTCCGTAAGAGAGTCAAAATAGTAACAACCTGGCTCTACTCCCAGCTAAGGCTGAACAATTACAGATGAAGTGTTCTATTTTTTCCCTTTCCTCGTCTCTGCAACTTCTGCATTATTCATGAGAAAATACTCCTAGCTTAGAGGAGTTCCTACCTAACAGGCAATGGCCGGTGACACAAGCCCCGACCTGCGAGATGTTCTCTCTTGAGAGGTTAAGCAACTCTCCTGACCTTTACTTATCTATTTGCAGCGAAATTAGCCTGATTGTAACACTGGTATTTTATTCCTCTCCATGTTCTGTTGGCCTCCTGGATAATATCACTTGTTATCCCTAATTTGCAAGTTGCCATAAGAATTCCAATATTGCCTCTGTTTGCAAACAAGACCTGTTTTCAAGCAAGCAAGATTAGTACTCTTTCTGGCTAGCTCATCGACCTGCCAATATCTCGAGTACAGATTTACGATGAAAATAGAAAAAAAAGAAGATGAAGCTGCTGTAATAAAGGAACACACGAAAAAAAAGACAGATGGAGAAAACTATATTTAAAAGAGGAAGAAGTGGATGAAGATAAAGAAAAATAAGAATAAGAAGAGGAAAAAGAATAATAAAAAAAAAAAGGAAAATAGAGTAAAATAATTAGAAGAAGAGTAGAGGTAGAAGGAGATAAAGAAAAGGAAGCCGAAAAAATAAAGTGAAAGACGGAGAAGATAAAGCAGAAGAAGTTAAAGAAGGAAAAGCAGACGAAGCAGATTAAAAAGAAGTAGAAGAAAGAACATAAAACACAAAAAATGCTCCTCTCATACGTCCCATGACAGAGCAAATCGAGCAATGTATACCCGTCATATCTTACGACTTTTGAACTATGATCAGATTAGCTTAAATAGAGGTTACCTTGAATTAAGTTCACATTCATCCTCGTTAACTCTTAATAATCAGGGAGTGAAGTATTCACTAATTTTCTGAAAGTGTGCTCTTCGATCGAAAGTGGAGCTATTATAACCACGGCTGGCTACTAAAAAATTGATAGTATTGCAATTTAGAGATAGTGCGAAATCTCCAACCCTGATTATAACTTGCTGCAAACCAAAACAAAAGTCTAAACAGAGTCAAACAACTAATTTTCAGATATGCAATCGTAATTTGGCAGCAAATTTTATGTAACTGACGCTTATATCCTTTACGTCTTAATAATCTTAAGCAAATGGGAGGACCTACAGTTTTATCATTGCCGAAATGTAATCGGCGGCTTGGCGTTGCCTGCCAAGGGCCGACTGCTATTAATGAAACCTTGTGTATCATCTTGGTCTTTCGTGCCTACAGCGGGCTTCGAACCCGTACACTACCGAATGTTAGTCATGCACCAGCCCATCTGGCCTCCGCAGCCGCCATTACAATAAGTTCTCTAAACTCATCAACTATCTGAAAACCTTTCTTTTATTGCCTAAGTTATTTAGAAGTCCTTAATTGGGGTGGACCGAAGCCTTAAAGTCTAAAACCCAGGCAGAAAAACCTATCTATTTTTTAAATCAGTATTCTCTCTTAACGCAGTCTCATTATCCACACCACCACTATTCTTCACTCCAAATTCCTCTGCCACTGCCTTCACATCCCCTCAATGTAGGATTTAATCGTCTCCAAAAGCATTTGAACTTGCAAAGCCCTCTACTCTTTCCACTGCCGCTTTACGTTCTTCTCAATACTCAAGTTGTGTGAATCTGTGTGTGCGTGTGTACGTGTAGGTCTTGCCCAACTTGCATTGGCATGTGTGATGCTTAATTGAATGCAATTTCATTACATGCCACAGCGCCATCAGATACCGCACACCACCCAACCCAACGTCTCCGGACGAAAAGCCGCATCGATCGCATCTTCAATTTATTTGCGACAATGCAATGAAGTGGAACAGGGAGAAGGAACGGCAGTACTCAGGCGCAAATGCACGCATACATACACGCATTCACACATATGCACACATTCACGAAACACATATCCTACTTATTGTTAGTTTTTGCTTACTTTTGGGTAGTTATGCTTGTATTCCAGCTTGGTTTTTGTTGTTGTTAAATGTTGCTTTGTTGTCGCGCAGTTTGAGTATGTCAAATTCAAGTTGACTTTCACGTCCATTTCATTTCACTTTTCTTTTGTCTTGTTGCTCGGCGCGCTTTATTCCACTGATGAGGCTTGCAGCTGAATAAAACGGATGAGGCGCGGCTGGGCGGTTGGACGACGGTAGGCTGAGTGCTGTGTGCGGTGAATGTGTTCTTTTGCTTTTGTGCCGGCATCAAATTCAATGCATGTGCGTTGTTGTTGCTTTTTGTTGTTCTTATTGTCAATCTGGGTGCACAATCCGCATTTTCGAGGGTAAACGGAAATTGAGGCATTACTGTGCAGCAGGAAGTGTGAGCGCTGGCATATCTGTGCACATATGTGTGTGTATATATATGCGCATGTGTGTGCATGCGAAGAGGAGATCCGCTTCTGGATGTGTAGTTGTGCATGAATGGCATTAAAGCGTTACTAATTTCGATCAAAGTCATTGCAAGTTAAGTCTCGCTGGCCTTTCGTCTCGCCATTGATTGCAGCCAAATTTTACTCAGGCTCGCTGATTGCTGGCTCGCAAGTGAAAATTTCTTAGCAAATACCTGCTGAAGGCGTATTTCAGTTGCAGCAGGTAATTAACACGTTGAGAGCCATGATGTGTAGGAAACTTTGCAACGCATTATTGCTAGTTGCAAATTCTTATTTCTATTATTTTTCTATGAAATGGAAAACATTTCGGATTATAACAAAATATTCCTTTTTTTAACCGGCCAACAGTTAAATTATAGTCTAGTATGCGTTGTACAGTATGACACTCAACCTGTTGAGCACGGAAACAATAGTTTTCTAAGGCATCTGCTCATTTCTCTAAATCAGCCAATTTATCAATTTCCTTCAAATTTCCGAATACTGATAGTGTTTTTCAGGCAGAAGTCTTTGCCATTCTGCAGGCGCGCAAAATGCTTAGAGAACGTGGGAACATTTTCCTGGCATTTTTTCCGATAGTCAAGCCGCGATCAGGATTCTGACGATGCAGATCTATACTAGTCAACTCCTCTAAGGAGTAGATCAAATATCTTGGGTGTACAGGTAGCATTTATCTGATCTGTGCTCCAGGATATAGGGACATAGAGAGAAATTAAATTGCTGATGAGCTCGCCAGAATTGCACAACTTACCTATATCTCAGGAAAGCGCTATTTCGAAAACACTTTAGTCCCAGTACAATAAACGGAGGACTCAAGAACTTTTGTGGACATCACGCCATTCAATTTCGGAACTCGTAGCAGTTTTTACTGGTCATTGGACAATCGGCACATACGCGGAAAAGCTAGGCTTACCATTTAAGCCCCTTTGCAGAAGCTGTGGGGAACTCTCATAGAAGGAGACTATTGAGCACTTTCTCTGTAAATGTTGGGGTTTGGTAGCTAGACCATTAGAGTCACTGGGTGCTGCGTTCTTTAACAGCCGGTGGCAGTGCTCCAACCTAAATCCCATCAATATTTTCATCTGGGTGGCTGTAGATACTCAAAATGTTATCAAACCGGCGCTTTAGTGCTTCTTGGGGTGTGCCAGAGTGATATTTCAACACGTCCTACCTCAAATGGTAAATATTGCTGTCGACGACTTGCCGTTCAAGATATTGACTGTGTGTTACTTGCAGATAGTAAGGCAGCATGGCAAGTCTTCTTGCGCAGGTACCTAATGATATCAGAATAGCTCGAAAAAAGCCACCAAGAACTGCCGATCTTAGCGCGCTATCTTTAATTCTTTATTAACCACTGCTTGCGGACCTCCCGCTCCAGTATTACTTCCTTTGACTGACTGGAGCTCAATAAAAGCTTTAGCTTCAGATACGCTTCTAATATGAAATAATGTACGATGCTTATGCATTAAATTAGATAAATTGCTCCACTGGAACAACTCAAATGGAAAGAAGGTCACGAAAAGTCAAACTTAAATTTACTGTGAAATCACCCACCTAATTATTCGTGTGCATCACTGCACCAGACACATCACCGGACTTTCATTGATTCGATCTGGTTATTAAGCGTGCGCTCAACCTCTTCGAAGCAACATTATTCACATTCACTGTTGCATGCAACAATACTTCTCATAACATTGTTGCTGCTCCAAATTACATTGCATTGTCAGCGCTCAATCCCAGTGCCATTCCGAGGATAATGTTAATGCGTCGGTGCGTCGATATCTTGCCTCGTATTTCCCAAAATGCCAATAATTAGAACGAAAGGTGTAAAGTGAGATGTGAGCGGTTGCAACTACATACACACACACACATGCATAGTACGTGTATCTAACTGTGTATGGTGGCGTAGGGGAGGTGTTTATGCACGACGTGCGAAACTAATTTTCAGCTCCATACGAGTGCTGGTCATTTGGCTGTTCAGCGATTTGAAAGGACATCATGAGCAATAATCTCACCCCTACTCTTCTTCTTCTCTCTATGTATGTATATACATACATGCGTATGTAGATGTGTAGTAGGTTTGCCATAAACTGTGTCTCGGTTATCGCCGGTCATCGCTGGCCTCGCAGGTTATTAGTATCGCTTGTTATGCGTTAAATTGTGCAGGCATGCAATCGCTTTAGCAGGAAGGCGAAGTTTTCCTTGCGGATTAGTTAAGCACACACGCCCATACATACGCGCATATGTTTCGAGGTGATTAGGGTACATACGCTTGGCCTGACGTCGAGTCGTGATATCATGGGCAACGTTTATTGGTAGCTATTAATCACACACACGCGCACGTAGATAATTTACCTAAACAAAATTAGTGGATTGCAAAAGGTTTCGATACAAATTATAAAAAATATGTGCGCACATACATAAGTATCAGGGATCCATACTACTATATTGAGTATCTTGTTAGGTATACAGATTAAGGAAGTTCGTCACGTCAGGCTCTCTCCGCATGTAAGACATTTCTCTCGCTTTATAGAGTCTGGGTGTGTATAGGAAGATAGTCTGTATACTATTCTAGTCACTTTCGAAACCTTGTTTTGTTTTTCATTGGTGGAGGCTCCCAGCGCACAACCAGATATCCTGAAATGCTGCGCCTCCTCACATCAGCTCGCTCTCAAACTGATGTTCGGAAGCTACCCAGAGGATACATAGGCGAAGCCCGGAAGCTCTGACCGACTTGGACACACGGAACCTCCCTCGTAACCAAAGTTGTATGTACGACGCCATATACATATCGCAGTGAATAAAGATCCAGCGGCTTCGCTAGTTGAGTCATGTCGCCCGAACGGAAACAAGCGTTCGGAGTCTTAAGGTATTCGATGCGGTACCAGCTGGAGTTCGAGGAAGGCCTCCTCTGCGTTTGAAAGATCAGGTGGAGACTTGGCTTCATTTGGTGTGTCCAACTGGCGCCGGTTAGCACGAGAAAGGAACAACTGACGCGCTTTGCTAAATTCGCTTACGTGGCTATAACGATATAAAGCAAAACAACCGAAAAACTTTTTACCTGATTTATACCACAAGATGGATTAGAAAATTAACCTTGAATGACGGCTAGAAGAAGAGAAAATCGTATAACATTAAACGTGCGAGAAAAACGTTGAATGTACGTGACTAGACTTCGAGAGAGCCCGGATTCGAAACACCAGATGATAGAAAAGGTTTTTATTAATAGCTGCCGCTACGCCCTCTGCCAATCTTAGGTGGCATAAAACTGCAGGTACCTGCGGTTGTGGAACAGCATGAACACGTACCACAAATTGAAGAAGAAACTCGAACAAACATCTGGTAGAGGATGTGCGCGGCAACAATATGTATTCTTATAAGCTTCTGGCTGTCTTCGAACCAATTTTAATACGTGGGAAGTTATTACAAACATTTTCAACGTGTTGGCTGCAGAGTTACTACGGTGATCTTGAAGTCATATCCGTCATATCCATGAAATTATCAAGAAAGTTCTACGATGAGGCTCAAGTTGTTGGAATCTTACACAATTTTGATCCTAATAAGCTAGCGAAATTCGCTTCTCCCACTTCGCTGGACAAAAAACTTGCAAGTGAAATGTCTTAAATCAAGAACTGGGGTATAAATAGAGGAGGTTAAGTCAGATTTAGGTGGTTAGTCACACTTTCGATCACTCCCTTCGGCTTCCAGTGCGTGCTAACTAAAAAAGAAGAAGGCTTCGATGACTGGCAGAAAAGTGCTCCTTCTGTTTCAAATAATCCTTAAAGTACGAAAAAGAGAAAATCCATTAGAGCGCTTAATAAAGTCGATTTGCACGTATTGGCTGGAAGTTGAACGCTCACTCAGACGTCACTGCATCCAACGAACTTAGATCTCTAGCGTAGCCATTGGCGCATTGTTGGCCTTTAGTTTTTAACCCCCCTCTCTTTACTCTCACTCACTTTACCACTTAAAACTTGATCTCACCAAATTGAATTGCAAAATCATTTTCACTTCTTTATTACAAATCGTGCGGCATTACACTAAAATATGCAAAAACTTTCTTACAGGGAAAATTTACACCTAGAAATGCGAGGAAATAGAATTAAAATGGTTGAAAAGTTCAACGCTCATTTTCGCCTCGAAATTATGTTAAAATTGGGAAAATGACTTTCACACAACACTTCGGTAAATCTCTCCACGCACACAAGCACATACACTCTTACACACATTCGCCTTCAAACACTACTAGTCCGGGCTCGAACATCGCCAACTGCCATCGCTTTGCTGTTCGATTTAGTTTAGACGTCAGTGTCAGTTTTCCAGTAGCAAAGTAACCAGCAACAGTTAGTGACGTGCAAACATTCCAACTGCTGCAAGGCCATCAGTTATAACGATCCTTTGCAGCGCTACCAACAACAACAAGCTTTTCAATTTCCTTGCCTTTTCAATTTTTAGCCTTCCAACTTCGAATAAATGTACACACAAATTAAATGATTTAAAGAATTTTATGCAAAAATCCGCTAATGCCAGTTGCCAGAACAAGACCGAAAGGCAACAAACTGCGCGGAGGTGGGCCGGATACAAGTAAGTGAGTGTTGCGCACAGCTTATGGCTAGTTTTGCGAAATGTATATTACCTGCAAAAATACACTGGACGAACTGAAAGGGTAGTTAGTTTGACCTACGAAGAAATACTGCGGTCTCATATAATAATACTTAAACTTCTTGTGGAATTATTGACAGCCCTCAAAACCCTGGGAGTGAGCAATATTGTCTTACTGGACTAGAAACCAGCCCATGAAGAGGTCATGACGCCAATGCAAAGGTGGACTGTCAGCGAAATTAGGTGTTTCGTCAAATCCCACATAAACGAAAGTTTACTGGGAGAATACGAAGTTCATACGACACTGAATGGGAAGTCCAGGATAGAGTATAATAAAACAATTTGTCCTTCTTTAAAAAAAATCATCAAATGGGAACTTAAATGTGGATAAATCTTAGGAACTCTCACTAGATACTACACGACTCCCTATAGTCTTCGTTAGTATTTTAGAAAACTACGCTTACCGGAATCAAGCATCTGCCATTTTCTTGGCCTGATCAATTTAGGAAACTAGGATTAGTGAGTGATGAAATAGCAGACTATATCCTCTGCTAATGTATAGCTCTTCCAAAACGACGACTTATACAGCTAGGGGGTGTGAATCTGAATATGTTGATAGTATGAAACAAAAAGCCCGAGGAAGTGCTCAAACCCGTAAGACGGCGTCTTCAATTATAAGCTTGCCGTCAACCAAAATTGACCACATAAAAGGTCTGAGTGCAGAGGTCGGACTAACCAATTTCAGCTGCTCGTCCTCTTTGCTGAATTATTTGGAGACTCTGAAGAATTCCATCAGGCCATTAAAAGCAATATCTGACATCTAAGCCTACCTCTACACAGTAGGGGGCATTAAATCCCTAAATACCTTTTGAACATGACAACCTGTCTATATAAATGTTCTTTTACTGGAAGAACTTGTTTGCTCGTATCTTGTCTGGAAGCTCATCTGTCAAGCAGTTACCGTCTATATTCTAAGAACTGGAAGCCAAGCTCTAACTAAAATATAATGTGAATAAGTTTAGAACTCTGTTTGAAATCTGGTCATCACTAAATTTAAATATGTATCCAAGAGTTTCGAAGCTGAGCTGCTTCAGGGCTATAATGATGAATGAGAATTCAGCCTCGAAGGCGCTGTGGAGATCGCATAAGCGAAATGAGTAGTTCTTGGGCAAGCTGCTGAAAGAGCACCTCATCTTTCTCGACCGTGAAACTCAGAGCTTTTCATATAAAAGCCTACATTACTAGGTAAAATGTGGTGATTGTTAATTCACTCCCCTTGCTTCGGATTTTTGTGTAAGAATTGCACTCCACAGCTAAACAATTTTAATATCCTCGGGTGCCCTAGGTTTTCGTCGGGGTTCACTAAGTGTTTTTCATAATGGCAACTAATATTGGCAAAGGAATTCAAAATAAGGCCTAAAACTTGGTGGAATTCTAAGTAGTGCACTTCTAATAAAATATTGGATACTTTTGGACATGGACACCATCATTTTCTTTATCTCCCATTGGAGCATAAGGTCTCTTGAGCTATATGCTTAAATAATTGTTCTGTACTACTTTCTTGCTTTGAATTTTTGAACAAGTTCTGAATTAGAAATAAAAACAAGAAGAACTAACAGGAATTAACTAATCTCCATTGCGAAGATCCACTTGTAAAATTGTAGCGCCTCACATGACCAAAAGAGTCAAAAACTCTGGAGAAAACTTCTGAAACCGATTTAATTCCGTGTTTAATTCCGCTGTGAGGTAGTGCCGGCGAATGAGCTTGGCAGATAGCTCAGATAGCTCAAAGATATCCATAGCTCCCTGATATCCAAGGAGCTTTTGACACCTTAATAACTATCTGGCTGAGTAGAATTCTACGATTTTTTTGATTGAGAGGATTTCTACTGTCTCTTGTCGGTGTGCTATCTCAAAAACACTTTGGCCTCAGGAAGCTGGACAATTAAAGTGTTGGGGACTCAATTTCCAAACTCATAGCGGTATTCACCGTTCGCTGAGTGATCGAAACTGATGCAATTTTGCTTGGTCTTTCGTACAATCCCCTTTGCAGAAGAATCCTGCAGAAAAAGATACTGTTGAACTAATTCTTTGCAAATATCCTGGGGCAGTTCTCCAGCCTCTAGACTTCTGGTTCTAAATGCAATAACAGTAGGATCTTTAGAGGTTCAGTAAACTTGAGAAAGATTAGTTCGGGTTTTCATTTCATGCTTCTCAAAATAAATTCACTGGTTCTGGCCACACAAATGTGATTTTTATTTCAAGTGTAACCGAGTTTGGTCTTTGTTCCGGTGCTGTCCATAATTGCCGCTAGAATTGTAAGGCGTTGTAGTTGGCTTTGTAATTGCTGCTTTCATTGTTGTTGCTTCTTTACTCCGCTTGGTATCTGTTGTTTCAGCTACCACTGCAGCTGTTGAAAAACAATTTTCCAACTAAATTTGAATAAAATCCTGTGCGATGGCGGTGGCCAGGGTGGCAAAGACCAACTATACACAGAGCAAATAAAGGGATGTGCATGAAAAAATATAATAGTTGTTGTAACTGGGAGAATTCTAGACAAGTAGACTATAGTGAACAGCAGTAAGAGAGCGTCAAATCCATTAGATATATATCATAATATGAAAACAGTTTTACCCATGACAGCCTAGAAACATACGAGAACATGAAACCACTCTTCGAGAGCTCATGGAAAGTTCTCATGCCTGATTGCAGAGAACAGTTATCTCTTTCGATGTATGTTGTGATATTATAAACCTGATAAAAAACCTTAAATGCAAGTTATCATGCTTTATTTCATGCAAATTTTCTCACTTGGAACTTGTTTTCTGAAACATTTTTTATTTTATATTTTGCATCAGATATTTTTAATCCTTTCAAAAACAGAGCACCCTCTTGTTTCAAGCTGACGATTCGCTCCTTCGACGTTGTTCCTCTTACTCCAGTTGGCTGTGAAGCTATGTGGTGCCACTATCTGCCATTCTAGTCTGCATTGCCATGCAAAGTCGTTTGCTCTTTGCTGCTGATTCGAGTTGACTTTAGTTGGCCGTTTAAAGCTGACTAACGGGCGCCGCAACTGATTGGATAGCTCGGTTCGCCCCAACTGCTTGAAGTGGTGTTGCTGGCGCGGTTGAATCTCCATTCTGCATTTGTTGCAGGTTTATTGAAGGTTACTAGCGCTTGCTTGGTTGCCTCCTCGGTAGATGGCTGCCGCCATCGTCTTAAACTCATAAATATTAAAATGAGAAATTTCACATTTTATTAATTTATTGTTCTGTGCGCGGTGTAAATGTAAGTGCCACACTTCATTCGATGCTCGTCGGTAAATGCTTACTTACATATATTTACTTATAAGCTCGAACTTGATTCTAGCCGGCAGTGCAGGTTGGTGAGTGTGTGAAAAGTGGGGATAACAAAATTGGCTTTGCTGTATGGCAGAGAGCTACTTTCAGTCGAGAAAAGCGCTTTTTCAGTCTTTTTTTATTTGGGGCGTAGGGAGGTGAGGTGTTGCAAGGATTTGGGAACGCCGAATTCATGGATAGCGTGGAGTGGGTGGCGTTGAAGTTATGCACAAGTACGAGTGACAATTTGTGTTGCAACACCATGATGAAGAGTTGCAAGGTGCGAGGTGTATGATAGAATGAAGCATATAAACACAGACGAGACACCAAAATCTGTTACCTTGAACTGAAGCTGAAGTGATTGGTCATCATAATGGCTTTAGGAATATATATTTTTGATGAGTCTGATCAATGATGAGCTAATGAGTCTAATGACACAAAATATTTACAAGTATAAACACAGACAACAATTATTGCATGAAATTCAATTAGAAAGAGAGTATCGTGTCGCCCGTCAACCATTATGTGTCTTACTTTATTGTGGTTGACTCTCATAGCCTTCGTCCTGGCGATGTTGACCTCCAGTCCGACAGAGTAGTCTGATCACCTTCGCTCGCATGTCACTGAGCTTATGAGCGGCGGCAAATGTCATCGGCGAAGTCTAGGTCCTCAACGTGTCTGGTGAAACTATATACGCGGCCTCTCTTGTGCAGGGTCAATTGGCTTATGACGTCGTCTAGGATGATGGCGAAGAGAAGGGGCGACAAGAGATAACTTTGTCTGACGCCTACGTTGGTGGTGAATTGGTCACTGATGTTGTCGTTGTGAAGCACTCTGATGAGGCGGTTTCAGAGTTTTTGAAGTTCAAATTTTTTGGTATGGCCTTAGGGTCGATTTTATTGCTTTATTCTCAGTCCTACTGTGAAAAAAGTTTGCGCTATACCACAAATTTACTGAGAGGTGCTGATGTCAGACAAAAAGTAGTGTCTCTTCCCGTGAAGTCATCCGCTATGTTGCTACTTAGGTCATCTGTATACCCTGGCACCCATATCTTTTTTTATGTGGTATACAAGTATTTAGTCGATAGCTTAACCAGAACTTGTCTACACGGGATTACTTTTATCGAAAAGGTCTCACAACAGTCGAATGATTTCAGATTTATTTGAGGTTTGCACTTCTACCTCATGCCTTTTGTGGCCAGTCGAGTGATCAAAAGACCCCGCACTACCGAAATATTTATAGATTGATTCCATTTAGATCGAAGCATTGATCAATGAAAGGGACTTTCTCTCAACCTGCTGCAAGTTCAACTTCAAAAATACTGCAGTGGTGCAGCTATTGAAAGAGCTATTGAAAGTGGATGCCATTGCGAGTGAATTCCTGCCTGTCAGCATTAATGAATGTACAGTTAGAACAGCTCCAGCACTGTTTAAACAAATAAAACCACTTAAGGTGGTTCCACAGACTGTCATGTTTCTGGCTGCGGGTCTACTCAAACTTAGTCTGCTGATTGTGCTTAGTGTGCATAATTATTTACCTTTGGCGTCAAAAATCCTTCTCATCATTTACGCTGATGCCAAAACCATAAAGAATAATCTCTTTGAATAAAGCGCCTGCAATTATGCTTCATTTGCTTTGATATCGCAGCGATTTTTGGTCGCATGGTACTGAACCCAAATGGTTGATAAATTGAATTTAAAATGATTAAATTCACATTCAAAATTTCATATAATAGTCATTTAAAGTAGAGAACAAGCATTTTATATGACTTGGATTTGAACTGTTCAACTTTAATGCGTAACCCATAAATCCACATGTATTTACACATAAACATACGTACGAGTATGCACAAAGTGTTTCACAAACACATAAAATTTGTATTTATACCTTTGCGCCGCACAATAACGCCTTAAACCGCAAATCAAAATTTATAGCTGTCATGTTGAAAATATGTCGCTGCGTTCAGCCTCAAAATGTGACATTTAAATGCGTATTATTTATTCGCCCTGCACTTGCCACCACCAGCAACAACAAAAAATCAATAACAAGACAACAAACAGTAGGAGCCAAAGTACGTACATATAACTCATTAGTTGCATGCAACTTGTGTGTGACAAACGTGTCCAAATTGGCGCAGCCTCCCAAAGAAAACGTGGAACGACGTACGACAGGCAACCAGGCATGTAAAAGTTCTTAAAAAGGAGCAAAGTAAATAAGATTTTAAATATTACAACTCGTCGCCACATCCCGCCACGCACTTGCAACGTTGCTATGCCGCTGCCGATGTGCTTCTGCACGGTTGCATGATTTATGTTGCGCCAGCGTGCAACTAAATCATTGGAAAACGACTGCAAAGTAGGCTGGTAGGCGACACGACGACGTTGGCTGACATCGTCTGATGTAGATTTCTTGCCACAGCGCGCATTTATTTATTTAGTTTAGTTTTATTCGTTCCATTTTTTATTGTGTCGCAAATGATTTGCTTTTTCTGTGGATTTTTGGTCTTTAACGATCGACACGCCTTGCAAATAACTCAACGCATTGTCGGCGTAAAAATTGCCAAGCGACTAAATGCCACAAATAGAGGCGCTGAAATGGGTTTAAGTCTTTCGATTGCTTTTTTTTCAATGTTTTTGTTTTTGGAGTTAGCACACAAATTATGCGTCATGTTGCATTGCCAGTGCGCACGTTGTAGTGGCTGCACAATTTTTGCATTTACTATTCTTATAAAAAAATATAAAAGCAAACCAAAAACTTACGAGGGTGGTTTGTATGGTAGTCAGACTTGGAAATAAAACACCTTTTATCGATTAAAAGCGAACTCTTTCCTTATTTATTTAGTTTTACACCTTTAAAAGCTCCGCAAACCTTAACAAAGATTGCACAAATTGTGGGGTTGCTAATTATTAATCTTTATGCAGGTTTCGAAAATCCAAAATTTTGTATCAAAAATGGCGTTTAAAATTTGTTTTAAAATATTTGGAGTTGCTTCTAATTCGTTACGAAGCGAAGATAGTTTAGCAATACCAACAGGGTTATTCATTCAGGGAAGCAGAGTTTCTTTTATAAATAATCATCATCATATTTCCAGTGAGTGGCATTTAGGTATATACAAAATACACTATCCGCTAAATGCCAACCAAGACTCCCCCGGCAACACGAAATGGGCATAGCAAAATTTTGAAAGACCTTAATATTATTTATGACCCATATAATTTCATTTTTCAACCCTGGAATCGCCTCGAGCTTATTGTTGTAGACTATACTTTTCATTTAGTACCAGAGTGAACTGGGACAGTTATATGGTAGATGATGGAAATAGAGCCAATATATTTACTGACGGATCTAAGATTGATGCACAGGTAGGTAGAGGAGTTTACTTTGAAAGGCTGGGCGTTTGCATAACCACTGCAGAGTCTTTCAGGCAGCAGTTATCGCCATAAGAGAGGGTTTATTGCATTTGAAGGAAATACCTCTTACTACGATGGAAGTACATGTCTACTCGGATAGTCAGTCAGTCTTCAAATCGTTTGAGTAAATAAAATACTCGTCAAAAATGTATAGTTGAATACTACAAATTGTTATGCGAAGTATGGCAATAAAAACAATACACCTGATCTGAAGTGCAGAAGTTGATTGCAAAGCAAATGAGCTTGGAAGGGAAGGTACAACGCGAAATATTCACCCAGTTAATGTACTAATAATAGCCGAAGGCCATAGTAGCCAGTGCTTTAGTCTTTAAGTGGAACTAGTTATTTATAACTGTTACTCTTTTAATAAATAAAATAATGTACTAATACTAATTCCATTAGCTATATAGAAACTATTAGAAAACGAACACTCTATCAATGCTGCTAATGCCAGTTGAAGGCAATCACGTATTTACCAAATCGGCAGGGAAACTTGGCTAGAATAGAACCATGACAGCACAAAATCGCTACTAAATCTTAGGAGACGGGATATGAGAAGTACAATAGGGGTACCAGCAGGGCATGCAAATAAACTGTGGGTACCACAAACTGACTTTTGTCGATGGTGACAAGATATTGAAGAAGAGGAAACCGTGGAACATCTCCCGTGCACATGCATTGCTTTATACAGAAAAAGGCTTTTCACGCTCGGATTCGCCTTTCTTGACAGCATTGAAGTGGTCTCCCAAATAGAGTTTTCGGAATTAACAAATCCACATTAAATCCACAGGTTGGTTTAGAGAAAGCTGAGAAGTGTAAGGGAAGAGTTCCAGTGGTAACATAATGAGAATATTCAGGCCTAAGTGCGACGGATGACATACACTCAACGTAACCTAACCTAACCTAGAGAAAGGTGCATAAAAGTGTCGCAAGATCTGGGCTGCCATTTGACCTCGGTGTCTGTGGAGATATTGTGTACTGTGAATTTCTTTAATAATAGAACCATTCTCTCATACGCTGCGTGGCAACCGTACCAGCTCGTTCAAACTACATACATATTGTACAAGTCTGTGCCATCCTAGTCATGTCACGTTTATCGGTCACCTTTCTTCAGCTTCACATTTATAATTTTCGTAGGGGTAGGGTCCGATGACTCCTCCAGTCCTCTTACTTGAATGTCTTGTCAATTTTTACTACCATAAATGAGATCCCCAATTGTCTCATCGTCAATCATGAAAAATTACGCAACGCGCGAAATACACTCCGTCCATTTGGATCACTTTTACGCTTTGTTCAACTGAGTATTTATATTTTCTATGACGGTGATCCCTATTTGGCGCTCATAGCTTAAGCTTGGTTGTCCAATATTTTATATTTGTTAACCAAAAGCGGTTAGGAAAGGTGGAGAAAGTATAAGAGTGGTTTCTAAGTGTTACTTTTCTTTGTCATTTTAGCAGGGTAGCGCTTAACCATAAGATAGTTAAGAGGAAGATTTTTGACTCTTTGCCCGTTGGTACGGCGAGTATTGTAGGCGATAGATTAATGAGCTGTATGAGCTTTACGATGATATATACTAGCAAATAAAGATCCAGTGTGTCCAATTGGTGCCGGTTAGCTCGAGAATGAAACGACTTGCTTTGCTTAACTCGGCAAAACCCGCTAAGCGGTTATTGCGCCAATCAAGAAGAAAAAGTTATGAGACATTCATTTATGTCTTACTAATTATTAGTTTTCGTCTTCCACACCCCCATAAAACATACAGAATCACACAAGCGTATTAAAATTTGGGCATAATGCAACTAATTTACTAGAGTGACATATATTTTCTTGCCAAGCCGACTACTTCTGCGCTCACCCTCGCTCATATCAACTACCTATGTGGCACCCGCAGTTCATGCGCGTCGTTTACCGTTAGCGTAATGAGCTGCAACGTCTTTATGTTGGCATTCAGTGACTTTTTTATATATCAAATTTTCTTTTACTGCGTATTTTTGCACGTACGTGCCATTAAATTGCAGTAAGCCTTAACGCTAAGTATGCAGGTGTACGCACACTTACACAAAATGTATGTGTGTGTGTGTTTAGTAAGAATTATTTTATCCTTTAAATGTACCATAACAGAGTTTACAAATAAATTAACCTGAATTTAGCAACCAGCGGAAATTTTCGCTGCACTTTTAAGTGCAGAATTATGTCTGAGTGTACTGGAGTGCAGTACCCAATAATGTAGAGAGGATGGGAATTTTATCTATTGTAGCGTATTTTGTTCAGATACGGTCGGTGAAGTCCATCGTAATCAATCAAGGTACTGGACACAAGAGACCATAGCGACGAAGTGCAAAGCTTCATTTTGTTCCAAATCTGGATATTGATTAATTTAACCATTTATTGTACCAGATGAAATAGAAAAGATCTGATACTTCTTCAAATTGAGGTATAATTAGTAGTCCAAGGGATCCGTTGGGGGCAAGTCAAGAGAATAGAGGGGATGTGAAATGAGTTGGAACCCTCATTCCATTAATTTTGCGACCACAACAGCTCAGGGGAGAGCAGGTGCGCTTGTCGTGATGGTAAAGGAAAATCACTCAACATCCTCGATTCCCAGCAAAGCCGAACACAAAGAAATCTACCGATCTGGCTAAAACTTCATGTGTGTTCTCTCAAGAGATGCTACTGACTAAATATAACCCCGATGCACGCCAGTAGTGCCATCTCTCTGACTTTACATAAACTTTCATCTCGTATTTCTACTCGGAAGTTATATAAAAATACTAATGCGGGAGTACCAGTCTTACCACCAGTCAAATATAACCCGTGCTGGCATCTAAGATATATTTGCTTCCATGCCTGACCATGGAAATGATCGTTTTTACGTCTTTATAGACTGCTACGTGAAAGAAATCTGAGCTAATAAGAAACAACAAAACTTAATTCGACTAAGCAAATCAGAACAGCAAACTGTGTCCCTAACACGAAGTTGAGTGAAACTTACAAACAACTTTTAAAGGAGAAACTCAAAAGTAAAATTCGAATTTGTTTCAATTTTCACTGGACAAGGCTTCTGGCACACACACAGCCAAGCTTTAGTATTGTTGCTGCAATTGATTGAATAGGTTGGTCATTCGGTGATGCCCAGTTGCTCTCACCCACATTTTGCACTTTAACTTTCATTTGCTTGCTAATGAAAAGTTGTTGTTTCGGACGCTGGAGCTGAGTTAAATATCCTTTGCTGTTATTGTAATAGTTTCAGTTTACACACACATACAAGTTGCCTCAATTGTTCTAATAGTTAGTTGATGTTGCTGCTTGATTTTGATGTTGATATTACTGGTGCAACCGATGCAACTGACAACAACAATACTCAGTTGGTGTTGATGATGATGCTAATCAACGACAGTGAGAACTCGGCATTCGCAAAAGCAGGCATATTCTCGTACACATAAGCGCATTGTACAAGAAATTGTTGTTGGCTGCTGCTGCTGTTGCATCAGCTAATGGTATTTGTTGCCATTGATTCCGGCCGAGTGCAGTAAGGTTTTTGTAACAGCAGCAAAATCAAGTGCAGGTAAAGGGATATGCATGTGTGATAGTGTGTGTGTATGTATGCATGTATGTGTGTGATTGCAAGTGCTGCTACTCAACAGGGCATTGTCTTGCAACTCCTTGGCTATTAATCATCTTTTAACAAAGACAAACATCTGCAACAACAAAACAGCTAAACAACAAGCAAGCAAGCAAGCAAGCAACCAACAAACATTAGTCAACATAACAAATGCGATGGCCGAAGCAATATTTGACACACACACCCACACACATACGCACAAAAGTAGTCGACAATGCATAGAGCAGCAACATGCGAAAGCGTTACCAGGAACTGAAGGAACGCAGTTACCCTGTAGGAAAATCTTACGCTTTGAAATTAGCTTGGTATCTTTGCGGTGTGCACCTATGCTAGCGGAAATCATACATGAAGGGCGCTAACTACCAATAAGTGAACTTTTCAGCTCCAATTTCTTGTGAATTTTGTTCTCTTGAACTGAGAACAGAGCAACATTTTTTAATTAACTTACAAAAAAGGAAAAAGAGTATTTCAGGACTTTTTTTTAATAAAAAAGCAACCTCATCATCATAATATCGCGTTACAATCCGGGCTGGGTTTCAGCTTTCTCTACGATATTCCTCCAGGCCTCTCTGTCTCTTGCTAGATATTTGCAGTTGGTTAACTCGAGAACTCGTGGATTTTTTTCTATACCGTCCATTAGTCGCCTACGTAGGCAACCTTTACTTCTCGTCAGCATAGGTTTGTACTGCATTATTAGTTTTTCAACACGCGTGTCCTTCATTCATAGAACATGTCCAATCCACCTTAGCCTTTGCGCCTTGATGAATTTTCCAATGTCCTCGCTATGCATAAATTGAAACAACTTTTCGTTGGTTCGCATTATGTACTCACCTCTCCCGTTTAGCTTGGGGCCATCTATCCTCCTGAGTATCTTTCTCTCAAAGACTCTCTTCTTCATGGATCATACTTCCTAGCCATATGTAACAATGGGTCTCACTGTTGTTTTATGTATACTCAAAAATTTATTCTCTCGCGAAATAATAAAATTAATTTTTTAAAACTATTTAATTAATTATTCACTTAATAAATTTATTTTACTAAAATATTTTCCATTTAAAAATTCGGATTTCATAGGTATAAATCAGGTTTAGTGCAAAAGTATAATTAATTCAAATTCGAATATTTATTTTATAAGCCTGCCTTTATAAACTGGAGCCTAGGCTTACTACCGCGAGTGATGGCATTAATGGAATTAGCTTATTATACAGCATAAAATACCCCCTATATTTGTGTAATGCTGCTAAAGTGGCAGTTCGTGTCGCTTCGGAATGGTAGAACCGACTATCCGGATCTATCCCCATGGTTTTAAACTGAGGTGAAGCTCCATGTCTTCATTTACTATTTCGAAAACCGTGTGGCCCCAGTGCAATAGATGGAGGACTCAGAAAATCCTGGGACCTCCGCGCCAATCAATTCGCAAACTCGTAACTGTATTTACCGGTCTATGGACTATCGGCACAGACGCGGAAAAGCTAGGTTTACCATTTAAGCCCCTTTGCAGAAGCTATGGGGACCTTTCAGAGAAGAAGTCTATTGAGCACTTTCTCTGTAAATATCGGGGTCTGGTAGCTAGACGATTAAGGTCCCTGGATACTTCTCTCTTCAATAGCCTGGGGCAGTGCTCCTAAATCCCATCAATCTTCGCCATTACATCAAAAGCTCTGACTAGCTGTATGTAGAATTCTGCCTGTTGGTGGTCTAATAATGGTATCAAAATTGCGCTTTAGTGCTACTTAGGGAGTACAAAATTGATCTACCTAAGAAGTATTGAAAAATTATTGAGTAAGCGGCGATGATTTAAAGGAAATGACTGCGAGACTTCAGAGTTACTATGTGCAAAGGGATTCTCCAAGCTTCCATTGCAGTAAGAATAGTATAAAGACCCCAGGTTGTTCATTGAAGTGCGTTACAATATGTGACTGTTTTTTCTTTCGCCTGGCCTACATGGATGTACTTTTCAACCGGTTTATGGAATGAATAATTCAATGAGCGCACTACTTGCAGCTTATAAAAACATCAGTACTTTTATCGAAACTTGTCAACTTAGTCAACTACTTGGCTGCCAAAAGCATTATGATAACGACACGCACTGGCTGGATTAAATATTTTATATTAGTTTGGGGAAAAAGAAATCCATTCTTTTTGCTGCAAATGGCTTAAATGGCTGTTTCGACGTCGCTGAGTATCTACCAAAATCTACATAAAAGTTTTTTCCTATCATTATCAATTATAATAATTATTCGTGAACCTTTGTTACTAAAGAAAACAACTTCCTCGGCCCACTAATTATTTTGTATTTCAAAATGTTTTACTAACTTCCATTTATTTTTCCCATTTTCTGATGAGAATTTCCTTAATTTTCCCACAGACATTGCGTTAACTCTGCTTTTGTTGTTGTTGTGGATGAAATTGTCAAGTAGTACTTGCATGTTGATGTCTTCCAAGATGCAAATATCCATCAACGCTTCAGTAGTTTATACCCTTCATCCCTCCTTACCCTCCTGTAAACTCTGCACTTATTCCTACTCGCTTGTCTGCTCAACTGGGCTCCTTGGGAAACTCTCTGCACAAAACATGCATATGTGTGTCTAGATGTGCATACTCGTATGTGTGTACATCTAAATGTCTATGCATACGCATTCACATTGCAATTCGTGCGAAATATTCCCCTTGTGGCACATTAAATCAGCCTTTGATCCAGATCTTGCCACAAAGTGGCAAGCAACGCAAACGCATCACTCACGACAACCCCATTCATTTGTCTGAGACGTCAAATGAATTGCACTCATGTACTCGTAGTTATTTTTGATACTAATGTGGGGGTATAGTTTTCTGCTGGGGACAGTGTTCAGTATTGGAAAAAAATTAAAGCTATTAGTAAATTAATTGCTATTAAAAAAAAACAGCACGCTGAAGAGGTCTTCTGCCGTTTAGGCGCTCGCCCCTCGATGTTTGCCTGGGAGACACAAGAGGTGCTAGGCCAATCGAAATCGATGGTCTTTGTCCAAGTGAACGACGCCTTATCCTTCTCGGGTAAAAAGTCCTCGACTGCCGCAAATCTATGTAGAAAGCGACCAGCTAACCGCTCTTTTATGTAGGCTTGCTTAGAAGGACGCAAGTGATTGACAAACGTACTTCACCGGTTTCTACAGTAACGACAGAACTCGTGCGACATAAATTGTTCCGCCCAACGCTTTTGACTGCTGAGAAGTGCCAAGGCCAGGTTCTATTAAAGGTTTAGTATTCGGCAGCCGTAGCCGAATGGGTTGGTGCGTGATTACTATTCGGAATTCACAGGGAGAACGTCGGATCGTGTATTTCTGCCATAAAAAAGCTTCTCATAAAAAACATCTACCGTTCGGAGTCGGCTTGAAACTGTAGGTCCCTCCATTTGTGGAACAACATCAAGACGCACACCACAAATAGGAGGAGGAGCTCGGCCAAACACCCAAAAAGGGTGCCAATTATATCACATACAATATATATATATATGTGTATATATAGCTCAACGATTGAGTATTGGCGGAAGCCGAATTAGAAGGGTTGCCTCCTTTCGGTTTCTTAAGAGATCTGGGCTCTTTATTTTTTTTTTTTTGTTTTGTCTTTTGTATTTTTTACGAATTCGAGTGCTGGTCTCACGAGTGTGGAACAAGCGAAAATTCATACGCACACAGACTTCTGTGTGTAAACGAGACTGAATAATACAGAAGGCCGCCCAGCCAGGCTGAGTCTCAGAACGGGTCGTGTGGCTCTAGCCCAGGCGAGAAAAAGAAGGGAAAAGGGAAACTAGGATAGGAAAGGAAATGGAAATGGGATGACTACATCTTAGCTTCAGGGCTTATGTGGGTGGGAACCGACAGTCTTTGGCCTTACTAGGCCCCAGCACAACGCCGACGTGCGTAGTCTTGACAAGAGTTCTATGAGAGAGCCCACTGCCAATTATTTATGCAAATGCCTAACTACCATTCAAGTGATCGCTTAATGCCCGATTCAATGCTGGCCATCGCCAATTTCCATTGAACTATTCTCCGTTCAACGTCCCATGGAATTTGTAATACAAACTTCTTAACGCCAATATGGCGTCACTCCCTTTCAGCTCATTCTTCTATGCAAATATGTATGTATGTGTGTATGCGTGTATTGCAACAATGGACAAAATTTCCAAATTAATATGCGTCAAATGCGCCTATTCCCACTCGACGGTTCACCTTCAGCACACACATACACACACACGCTCATGTCCAATGTTACAAGGTATTCCACTCAACCTCAACAACGACAGGCATCGTCATTCATCGTCAGCGGCAACACACCAATTCCAATTGCAACAACAACAAGCACAAGCACAACAACAACAAACAAGCAACAACTGCCGCCAGCTTCTCAGTGAAATTGCTGCTACTTGTGAGTGTGTATCTTTTTTACCGTGTATCTGTAGCAGTGCGTGTGGTATATTGTTCATGTTGAATTTGACATTTGATGTTGTATGCAACATACAAATTTTGTATTTGCTTTGTACTCATGGCTGTTGTTGTTTCTGTTAGCAAGCCATGTGCAACATATTGCAGCGACACAAATGCATAATTAATTCGTTCATATCTTGACATTGCATTTGTGTTCACCGGCGAACGTTGTAAATAAGTACGGCGAGGAGGAAGCCGAAGAAACGGGGTGGATGAGTTGGTGCTGCCAAATACTGCAAGGCGCCCGCTGAAGCTGTTCATTATGAAAGCAACAATGGCCCAGCCAAGGGCTGAATATATTGTTGATGCCAATTGTGGCAGCATTTAATTCTCCTTGAGCGCTTCTCTGGGCGCACCGCGCTAGCTCGCTCTGCTGGGCGCTTTGTTCCCATGCCTGGCATAATAGGGGCCTTCCAATACTGACGCCTGCCTTGCTTTTCTGTAGCGGATCACTTTTCTGCGCGTCACCGCTTACTGCTCCCGGCTTCTAGCCGTCTCATTCCTTCATCCCCTTCCACACTTTTTTTAATTCCTCTCCACTTTTTGGTTCCTTGTTTGCGGGGCGTGGCGCATTTCGTTGCGTACCGTTGCGCATAGCTTTTCAACTTTGACTTCGTGTGGAATTGTTTTGGAATCGCTGTTAATTAGCAACAGCAAATGCCACAATGTTGACAGCAATAGCTACGGCAACAACAACAATACAAGCAATAAAGACGACAACAACAACATCAACACCACCACCACCAACCACAAACGCATTAATAATAACCGGATTGCTGTTCTTGTTGTTGCTCTTGCTGCTGGCGTGATCATTTATAAATTTCCAGCTTTTAATTGCCAGTAATAAATTAAAATTTGCGCAGCACCGTCTCGTGTGAAGTTGCCACATTAAAGCGATTTTACAGCGCATAAAAATGTGTGTGCGTGCAAAATTCGTGAAATGGCAAATGCAGTGCAGGCATATACCACGAGATCAAATACAATTAAGAAGATGATAGCAGCTGAGTAATTGGCAAATAGTTTTTATGCTGAAAAATTAAACTAAAAAATCAATTTTTTTTTTTTTTTGGAATTTTTTACATAGTTTTTACACTCACAGGCAGGCAGGCATTAATTGTAAATAACTTCCAATGAGAGGCACTGCTTTCGGTCTTCCAGTTGAAAGCCAAAATGCAGCGTACAAATTCGCAATCGTTTGGGACTTAAAAATTATTCTGATTATCTGCGTTTTACGCTCATCGCGCCAAAAAACGCTGATCTTGGCAATAAAATTTGACGCACTCATCAATTCAAATTCCGCATTTATATTTGTTTTTGTGCTATTGCTTTTAGCCGCACGTTCTTGAGTAAATCAATCAGTGATTCATAAAAAAGACTCTCACCAACGTACATCCACGTGTGTTTGTGTGAGTATTTGATTGTTTAAATGTGGCTCTGTACAGTTATGCGGTTACTTAAGTACCCGCAGTAAGAGTTAAGAATGCAACTCAAGAGAACTGGTCCCATATGCATTACTTTAGGGCCGCTCTGTAGTAGCTGTGAAGCGATTGTGTTTATTTCGTATTAAGGAGTAGCAGCGAAGGGCTGGGTTTAAAATTTTTAAGCGCCGCACTAAACCTGATTGCACTACTACTGCGAAACCACCGATTAGGCATTGTTTCGCAGATGTGATGAGATAATGCAGTCTATTCAAAACGGAGCTGTAGAAACACCCCGCTCTGCATACAAAAGTGCACGTCACGTCAAGGTTTTGAGAAAAAAGTAATTTTGGGTGTTTTCAACTCTCCTTTTCTCAAGCATCGAACATCCAAGAGTCCTCAAAGAATAATCAAATCAAAACTGCATATAATATGCATATAAAATCGTTCCAACAAGAAAAAAATTAATGTATAAAATCGGATTAACCGTTGAAGTTCAGTGATTATGATCGAATTATTGATTATTAAATTGCATCGAGTTAAGATTATAAAAATTACTATTTGGAGGTTTTTGAGATCGCTGATCCATTCTTTTTTTCAAAATTCAATGCGGTCGTAATCAGAGATCCCAAAAATCTCAGAAATTTCAATTTGATGATTTCAGGTCAACTTTTTGATTTTCTGACTACCACCTTGGACGCACTATTCATTGTCATAGTCACAGCTGTTGCTTTGCAGACAGATTTCCACTTACCAGAGCAATTACACATAGTCGTACATATACGCCATCAAAATACGCATAGATAATTTTTCCTTATCAAACGAGAGCCACTCGGTGAAATACCAGTAGCATTTCCTACAGTTTCAGTACGAGTTGGTAAAGATGGGCTAATATTCTGCCAAACTCAAAAAAACCTAGCTAATGAAACATTCGTTTTCTCTGAATACCTGCGTTAAGGGGTTACGCCACTCTAGCTACTGTAAAAAAGCAGTTTTTTAAGGATTTTTTTACATTGAAAGAAAGGTGCTAGGAAAAAACTTTTTAAGTATATTATTAAGCATGTATTTAAGTGTAATTACAAATATTTTTATTGAAAAATATTACAAAATGGCGCCTTTGGAGTGAATCTCTGAACGCGCCCAGCGAAAAAGGCACTTCACGGCAAGCAGTACAACTGACGTAAATGTCCACCTAAACCAAATTAAAAAAATTCTTCTCAATCGACGTGAGTATAGCTGTAGAAATACGTACGGGATTTTAGAAATATTGAAATTTGTGTATTTTGCAGATGTTTGAAGTCAAAAGTAGAATTTTTCGTCTAAAATGGAACCGTTAATTGTTTATAAAAATTTTTCTAATTAATTAATAAAAAAATCCGTACGTATTTCAGTGCGGAATAATGTTCTAAAGATCCTTGTACAATTACAAGTTAAAATATTAAAAATTGTTTGAGTTATGCTGCTTGCCGTTTTGAAAAATCACGTTTTGAGATAAACACGGTTTAAATTTGAATAGTCGGTTCAGAGACGTCAGAGGCGCTCGCGCAAAAGTGCGAAATATTAGAGATAAACATTTTTTTCACGCATAGGACTTTTTGTTTTATATTCTAAAGAGTTTAAAGCATCTTTTAAGCAAAAAAAAAAAAATTCGATATTTTGAAAATCCTAGAGTGGCCTAACCCCTTAAGTGGAGATTATGAAGAAGATTATTACTAAATAATATTCGACATAAGTCTGTAAGTCCATCATGTTAAAATCCTCTTCTTGTCCACTAATAAATATTTGATATAAATCTGTAGGTCTTTGAAGAATGAGTTTTTCTAACAAATCGATGCCGTAACGGGTATCTTCACTTCATTGAATATCACTTGAACGCCATAGGCGCTAGCCCTTCTGTGGAATTGTTTGAGAATATGCGGAGAGCATTGATTTGATTACTCGCAGGGCTGTGAGTTTATTGACGGCTGTATGCAATTGAGCAGCCAAATTTCGGAACCATAATACGATTAGGTATACTAACCCTGCTACTATGTTAGAAAAAAAATACACATGTTATGTTCGGGTCTTATTTTGACCCCACATTTTTTTATTGAGAAAATTCAAATTTGTACAGTTCAAAAGGGCTTGTGATCAATGCAATATGTCGTCGTTAGAGTGGTTGTGTGTCGGTATGACGGACAAACAGGTTTTTTGCAAGTTGTGCACTCAGTAAAGGTCTTTATTCCTTTTTCGACGGGCAAAATTTGCACCTTTTCCGTTCAATAGCGCATTTTCGTTCGTTTTGGAGAAGGCGAATTCGTAGATGGTGATGCAGTGTCTTCTCGAATTCTTCGTACCAATGATGCAGAGGCTTCTGCGCGAGGAAGCCGACTACGCCTCTTGATATGTTCTTGAGCTAAAACTTCACCGAGTTGCTCTAAAAATAGGCGCCTTTTGTGCCAACAATAGTAATTTTCGGCTTTAGCAGTTCTAATGCAAGGTTATGACTCGTAAAAAAATTATCGGTAGTCACATTTCGTCCACGGTATGAAGACACTAAGTAGAACAACCCGTTCGCTATGATTCTTTTCAGCATTGTCTCCTACTTTGCCCAAGTATATTTGGAACTGTAAGCAAAATGCGGTGTCAGAATCCGCTGCTATCCACGCTTTCATGCCATATTTCCCAGGTTTACTTGGAATGTATACTTTGAAAGGACATCTACCTCGGAACGGAATAAGCTGTTCGTCAATCGTTATGTTAGCACTTGGAACGTAAAGCAGCTGCAAGTTTTGAGTCCATTGCTCATAAAATGTGGGAATAGGAGCAAGTTTATCTCCTCTTTCTTCTGATCTCCTTCTTTGCCTATCGTCAAATGCTAGTACACGAGAAATATTGCTAAATCGCTCCAAAGACATGATTGCTCTCAAAAACGGACGTCCATGAAACTCGTCCCACAGGGAGTTGAGACTTTCACCGTATGACCGGTAGACTCCTAAAAGAATAATATGTCCGTTATACAATTATAATAGGAAAAATATATTGTAAATAAATACCAATAGGTATAAGAAGTCCCAGGTAAACATCGAACTCAGTAGCTTCTATAGCTTGAAAATTTTCAAAAACAGCACTTCCTTGCAAATTGCTGTAGTGAATTATATCCCTTTTCATAGCTTCTGTAAGGCATACATCAAAAGTATTACGAATTTTTGAAATACGATGAATAACATAAGAAGTCACTCCAGGTTTTCCGTGAAGAATATTTTCACTTGCTGCACGACTTAGACATAGCAAAGAAGGTATTGTTGTCTACTTTATCATCCGATCTTTATCAAAAACTTCTGTGCTATTAGTTACGGTCAATGAAATGAAGGCTTCTGTGCCACTGGAAATGGATTGTTCTGAAGATAAACATTCGTCTTCCTCAAGTACAAAATCACAGTATGTCTAGATTCCATGTTTTATCAAAATCTATCGTCTATAAACTTAGATTTACAATAGCAATTGATCACTACAATATTTAGCACAGAACTGAAATTATTTGGTTTCGTTGTTATTGAATACAAAAATTATAACTGTAAACGCATTCACAACAGAGAGGTGTTCCACACGATGACTCTGCAACAGGGGATGTTACATTATATATTTACTATTCGTTTTACAATGATAGGGGTCATAAAATGACCCGAACATGATATGCGTAAGCACTTGCAATAAACAATTTTCTAAGCCTAAAATGGTGATAAAACTAATTGAATTCAATATATTTCAACAATTGATGCACTGAGTAGTAAGAACTTTCAAATATATTCCACCAGTTAGAAATACGGTGACGTTATATGCAATTTGGGTCATCAAAAGACCCTAACGTAGTAGCAGGGCTAAGAACACAGAATGCACTGCGCATATGATAAAAAGGGGCGGACTTTAGGCCTTAAATGAAAAGATTTCGTATAACTTTTAGCTTCATATGATATATGAGGAAAGTATTCCTTGAAATTAACATTAAAGTCTAATATTACAATATTTTCAAGTATTTTCGATTTTTTCCTTTTTCAACTTATTCAATCTATATTAAGATAAGAGTCTAGAGAGATACTATTTTGCTGAAACCTAATCTATGAATATATAAATAAAGTATTTATTAAAGAAAAATTATACTTTGCTATAAAAAATCGTATAGGTATATCCCAACCAGCATGGTTTTGTATTAGGCAGGTCCAGTGTTTCCAACCTGGCCGTTTTCAGTGAATATTGTATTTTCGTATAGATTTCAAGTTGATTGCATCTACACAGACTTTTCCAAGACATTTGACACTTTAGCACATATAAACCTTTTGTGTAAACTGGGCTCTGGCTTTTACTCGATTTTCCTTTTATGGCTAAAATCTTATCTATGGGGAAGGAGTTTTTTTGTTACAATTGAGGATGAATCTTCTGCCACTTCATTGTCACTTCTGGGGTACCTCCAAACAAAAGAAAATCGAAATCCTTTATTTTCTTAGTAGATGGATGTAGTGATCGATATCTCATTAAGTATCGACCAAACTCTTCAAGGTTTATCGTTAATTACTTCATATATTTTAATTAGCATATCAATAATGCTGCCTCGATATTTCTCAGTGCGCAAATCTTAGCATAACCGTGATTGCCTCCTCATCTTAGAAATAGGTCGCAGAAATGGTAGAATATAAGAAGACACACGTTGAGATGGAGTTCTCAGAGTAATTTTACAGTAAAGTGATGTTAAACAAGCTGTGAAAAAGAACTGGTGCCACAATTGCACATTTTTGTGAGCTAACGTTTAAAGTGAGGTTATGTGCATGTGAACATTGAGGTTAACAGAAAATAGAGTGGAAAAAGAATTCTTTCTACACTACCTGCTACACAAATTTAAAGAAAACTTAAAATTTATGCCAGTTAAATAACATATTCTAACGATTTCTTCACACTTAGAACAGAAAAGCTTTAACGCGATATTTTCTGTATTCTCTCACCCCTGAGCAGAACTCACGAGAAATCAAATTTTTCCAAACTTTTCAAACTGTGATTGCTGGGTATATGCTCACACGCATACATACATATACTTTTATAATTCGGTATGTATGCCACACAGCTAAATTTCCTACCGCAACGGCATTAGATTGCTTTAGCTTTCAAGTGGATTTTCGGTACTCAACTCGACATTACGTGCGCTCATCTACTTGCTAAAGCAAACACAAATACCATTGTATATGTATGTGTGCGTGTGCGTGTGCGCGTATTTGAATGGCATTTGTGCGAACGTATGCATTCCTGGTTGTTTGTATGTGTGTGTAGTCAGGCGGGCGGGCGAACGCGCGCAACTTCCGCTCGACTACGTAACCAATCGTTCACTCGCTACTCTAAACTGGGGATCAAGTCGAAAGCTGTGCTGAGAAATGCACAGTACAGCTACGTTTTTAGAGGCAGGTAGAGAAGGCGAGGGAAGAGGAAGGGATGCTGCAGTAGCTTTGCAGAATTTGTTGATTACATTGGTGGTGTTGGCGTTGAGCCAGCCGCGTGGCAACGTTTACTTTCTTGATGATGGCAATGGTATAATGAAACTTTTGCTGTTGCTTTCTATGCCGGCTTTTGTTGTTTTGAATTGTTTGTTTAATTAGTGCTTGTCGGAAATAATTATTTCAAGCTTTGTGATAATATTTTCTTAAGCTGCAAACACACAAATACTTACATACTTACATATACACACACATATAAAGGCCTACATACATGCACATATGATGAAGGATGAATTATGTTGTTATGTTGTTGTTGCTCTCGAACCCTTAACTGTACTTACACTTTTGGTAACCATTATTTTGCCTAAGTCTGACAATCTGTTGTTCATATTTTCATAAGACCGCTAAGTATGGTCAACATTTGTTTTAATGAACCAACTTAAAGTGGTTGTTGAAGCTCATCTCAGAGAAGGATGAGGAGCGCATTGCTTATTTTGAACAACTCATTGCTTTCGAGCTCAAGTGTTTGAAAGCTACAAGCTTATGGTTGACTTGATTGCTCATTAGTTATGGGAAGGCATTTGATATCTTACTACTGGGCCAGACTTGTTAATTTTTTTTTATTTTTTCTACCTCGATGCTGTCGTTGCAGGCTTTTGCTCTAAAGTAGCGAAGCACAAGCAATCATTTTAACTGAAACGAAATAAATTGTTAAGAAAATAAAAAAAGGCGAAGTCAAAAACTGTAACCATAGCGAAGACCCGCTACAAGGAAATCCCTTATAAAAACCAAGACTAAGCAAAGTCTGCGTCCACAACTAGAACTAAACAAAGATAAAGTATAAGACCATGAACAAAATCTAGACCAGGCGAAGACCTAAGCCTAGAATGCAACCAATACCAACTTGAAGTCCAAGACCAAAACCAGGACCAAGACCAGGACCAAAAGCAAGATTAATATTAAGACTGAAACCAGATTAAGACCAAACCAAGACCAAGCCTAAGACCTAGACTAAGACCAGCGCTAAGAGAAGACCAAGTCTCATGACTCCAACTAAAATCATAAGCCCAAACGAATACCAAAATCAACAGAAGAAAAAAAGTCCAGAGACAAAATTCCGGCACATTCTCGAAAAGCCTGGTGGGAATCCTGATAACGCTTTGAACAGTAGCAGTCCGTGAGATTAAACTCAAATATCATCACTATCCAATTATATGGAGTCAACTTCCCCTAAAAAATTGCAGCTACATTAGCTAACATCCAGATCTTTTCGCATTCCTTTACGTCCTTTACATCAGCTAAGACGTGTTGATCATTGAATCCACACTACATCAAGCAGAAGGCACAAAATAATTATGCCAAAAACATTTCTTGCTCTTATGCGATTGCTCTCGGTAGGCAAAAGCAAGCCGCCGAAAACCTTTTTGAAAAAGCTTATCAAGGAAATCATCTCACGCTCGAAAATGCCACCTCTGCCTTGGCAAAACAACATCAGGACGCCCATTACGAACCCTCATCCACTTAAATCTATGCGCACGCAGCGCATAACCCTAAAATATCAAACGGAAGTTAAGAAAAATCATTTTAATTTCTATTAAAACTTCTTTCAAATCTTAGTTCGTTCGCTTTCGCTACATTAGCCGCAGCTAATAACAGCTCTCGGTATTGAAAGTCAAGTCAACGAGTGAAGGCAAATCGCAACATCGTATCAGTCAAGCGGCAATAATGCTTTTAGGTGCGCAAAACCCAGCAATAACAACACTAACAATGCAACACACAGAACTGGCAAATAAAAACATGGATGCGCCTGCTTCTAAAAGTTGCACGCTTCCGTTGCATCGAACTTTCGCCGCTTGCAAATAGTGCAATGAAACTTTTACGCGTTACGGCATTTGGCGCACAACAACAGCAACAATAGAAGTGTGGCAGAAGCGAAAATTGCAAAGCAAACGCTATAGTTGCTACAAAACGGCGACTAATGCGCAAAAGTTTGGAATAGTTTTAGGCGAAGGCACTTTATTTTCATTTTTGTGGTTCCTTTTGTGAATTTGTATTTTTTTTTTTTATTAAAATTTGTATTTTTTCTTTTTGGTTTTACTTTTTCGCTTGCACTCAACTGAAATTATTACCATAAATATTTAAAAATGGGAAATTTACCGCTCCAAGGAAGGTAATTACAGGCAAATACGTAAATGAACAGATATTGCGACGTTGGGTGAACAAATAACTGGCGCGAAAACGACGGAAACGAGAGCAGGAGTCATTACTGAGAAACACGTTGCCGAGTGAGTGGTGGGAAAGTTGTGCAAATTAAGGAATATTAAAAAAATGATATTTTAAAAATTATTATCTGGTTCAGATTGGTGGTGAAATGTTATGGGTGTATTTAAAATTTGATTTGACAATTAATTAGTATTTATTATAAAATACATTTAATTCTTTTAATATTATAATAGAATAGTTACTGCAAGTAATATTTTTCTATGTGCAAAATGAAACCTATTAAGGGGTTAAGGGTACTCACAGGCCAAAAAAAAAGATGATTTTCAATAATTTCTTTTTGCTAGTCAGTTGTTTTATTTTACTAAAAGGAAAACATAATATTAATACGTTATATTTCAACTTGAGCAAAATTTCCAAAAAAAAACTTAATAATTGTAAAAGTTATCGCTGTTTGTGTGGATCCCACAAGTCCTCAGAGATTCATCTAAAATCAATCGGACAAGAGAAATTAGTTTTATTGATAGATAATCTCGTGTTTTTCGATCAGCAGACAGTTTGATGTTGGAGAGCATCGTACGAGCCGCAGAACTTAATCGCTCAGGCACAACATTTTATAAGAGCGTACAATTGTTGTTGATATCGACATCATCGGCCTTAACAACCACGCTTTTAGTTCTGCCTTCTCCAAACTGGATAAAGAGGCAAAGCGAATGGGTTCGGTGGTGAACGAGGACAAAACGAAGTATCTCCTGTCTTCAAACAAACAGTCGGCGCACTCGCATATCGGCACCCACGTCACTATTGACAGTTATAATTTTGAGGTTGTAAAAAACTTCGTTTATTTACTTCGTTTACTTACTTATTTAACAATGTCAGCCTTGAAATCCAACGTAGAATCTCTCTTGCCAACAAGTGCTACTTTGGACTAAGTAGGCAACTGAGCAGTAAAGTCCTCTCCCGACGAACAAAACTAACACTCTACAAGGCTCTCATCATGCCCGTCCTAACGTATGGCGCAGAAGCTTGGACGATGACAACATCCGATGAAGCGACGCTTGGAGTGTTTGAGAGAAAGATTCTTCGGAAGATTTTTGGACCTTTACACGTTGGAAACGGCGAATATCGGAGACGATGGAACGATGAGCTGTATGACCTTTACGACGTCACAGACAAAGCGCAGCGAATGACGATCCAGCGGCTACGTTGGATTTTTCAGATTTTCGAGAAAAAAACCGACAACTAATTGTTAAAAAAAAACGAAATTTAAGAAAAAAAATCCTTCGATCAGGCAAGAGTTTTTTTTTTTGTTTTTCAAAAGCAGTATAAACTTTATTGAAATCTACCACTATTCAAAAAACATAGTTTTAAGAAAAACGCATTTAAAGTTTTGCGAAAGTTCCGGAGCGCCCGAGTGCTCTTTGTTAATTTTTGAATAACTCCAAAAGTATTTGTCTGATTCACTCCAAATTTTCAGACAATATTTCTACGATATCGGACTTTAAGAAAATGCAAACAAAAAAATAACATTTTTCGAAAATTCTGACTACCCCTAACCCCTTAAATTTAAAATCACAGAAATAATAGAAGTTGACTAGAATGTTAGTAGTCGTAGCATCTAGGAGCTAAAGATCGACCATAAAAAAGTTTTAAATCTTTTGCGCAAAAATAATTAATTGATTCATATTTACAATTTTTTTTTTATCATAATTTCTTTTTTTGTTTACAACTAACAACTTAACCATTATTTTAGTTTTAGATCCCTTTTTGCTTTTAACTAAAAAATTTCCTTTTCTATCCTCATTGCCTTAGCTCCTTCTCAATTTGGTACTGATGCAGCTTCTTGTGAAATTTGAGGACTTGAAACTGGCTTTCGAGCGATGCTCTAATTGCCAATTTTCCTTCGAATTTATACAAATTGACTCAGCCTAATATAGGTACATTTATATAATTAGCAATGAATGTTTTTTCGAGCTCCTCTTCCTGGTGGTGTGCGTCTTGATGTTTTTCTGCAAAAGGTCGACTCGAAATGAAATTAATCGACCTTTTTCTTGATTTTTCGCCCCACAATAATGCACCAACAGTTTGCCGAGCAAATAAAATGTTGCAGAGCAAATAGTTTTTTATGCTGAGCTTTTTCAAAAATATACTCGGCGACTTGTCTTTACCTGCGGGAGGGCGATCACCATAAAACAAAAACTTTCTTATCATTTTGCTGTTTCAAAACCGAACACTACCGAATGGTAGCCACACACAATCCCTATATATACACTCTGTAAAATAACTACAGCACAAGGACTCTTTGCAAGTTATGAAAACTTATCTGTTCCTCATTTAATTTTAATATTTTTTTTAGAAAAATATAGTTTATTCTCCTAGAACATCCATATAAGTCCAAGTTTGAAATTTTGGGAAAATTAAAAAAAAAAAATTTATAAATTTTACTAAAATGTGTGATTGAATTTGCATATAACAGGACTCAAGTTTGAAGTCGCTCAAAAATCGCGTTGAAATTTAAATTGTTTTTTTTTTACCCGGCCATTTGCATTTTCTCCTTATAAATGGAAATATTTTTCTGAGGGTGGAGTGACAGTCCTTATGCGGCTATACTACTGTGGGCAAAAAGTGAGGTGAATTTATAAAATGAAAAATCTCTTCAAAATAATCTCCTCTCGATGAAATACACTTATGCCAACGATTTTTCCAATCCCCGAAACATGCCAAATAGTCCATTTCCGGTATAGCCATCAGCACCTTCTTCGATTCAGCTTTTATCTCCTCAATCGACTCTAAACGCGTTCCCCGGAGTGGTCTCTTGAATTTTGGGAATAGCCAGAAGTCACACGGAGCCAAATCAGGCGAATACGGTGGTTGCGGAACGATATGCGTGGAATTTTTGGCGAAATGGTCACGAAGAACGAGTGCAGTGTGAGACGGTGCATTATCGTGATACAAAAACCAAGAGTTGTTGGCCCATAATTCTGGTCTTTTTAGACGAATTGCTTCACGTAAACGACGCATAGCGCTCAAATAATATTCCTTATTAACAGTTTGGCCAGGTGGAAGGAATTCATAGTGCACCACACCACGAAAATCGAAAAAAACTGTCATCATGACCTTTACTTTTGAACGACTTTGACGTGCTCTTTTCGGTCTGGCCTCGCCTTTAGCACGATATTCGCTTGATTGGTCGGTTGTTTCAGGGTCGTAAGCATAAATCTAAGTCTCATCTCCCGTAATGATGCATTTGAGCTTGTCCTGATAGTCTGAAAGCATTGTTTCACACACATCAACGCGTCGACTTCTTTCCAAGAAATTGAGAGTTTTCGGTACCAAACGAGATTTGACTTTTCGTAGGCCCAAATGGTCTTTCAAAATGGTTTTCACAGATCCTTCTGATATTCCGATCATATCAGTAAGGTCTTTAACAGTCAACCGACGATTATTGAGCACTAACTACTTCACTTTATTGACGTGTTGGTCATCTGTTGACGTCGATGGTCGTCCGGAGCGCTCCAAGTCATCAACACGTTTTCGACCCTCTTTGAAGTCTTTGTACCACTTATAAACATTTTTCTGCGACATGGTCGAATCACCAAATGCCTTCTGCAACATGCTAAACCTTTCCGCAGCCGAAATTTCATTCCGCAAACAAAACTTGATGGCACTTCTCTGCTCAATCAAATCAGACATTGTAAAAATCGAAAAATGCACTCTTGGTCGTTTGGTAAACACAAGCGTAAATATATTACTGACATTCACATGAAAGTTGGCCCAGATGTTACTAACAGTGCTGCCAACTCATGAAAAAAATAACTAGAGCGAGATTTTGGTCCCGGGAAGTTTGACATATAAATTACTTTCTGCCCACAAAACACCACCCTGGCCTTTTATCTGTCATGTGAACGATCAACTTATTATTATTGCGATCACTTCGCATGAATGCCTTCTTAGTTGTTGAAAGATATCGTAGGCGACAGTTTTTTTTATACTTTGAACTTATTATAATACCCTAAAAATACTTATTTCAAAAATCACCCCCTTCCTCTTTCGTAGTTCCAAATAATACAGTTGGACTGCGTAAAATTAAACCTATCAAACCTGTACAGCTCGACCTTTCACTAACGGCAGTGCAATCAAATGTTGCCACAAACAGGCGGCGATACAGCTATGTGGCTTGTACACATGTAAATTTCTTTTCCAGCTACTGCTCTCCTTCTCGGGTTTTTAAATACCTTTTTCTGTGATTTTATCCTGTTTCATAACGACTACCGAGACAGCCACAAGCAACGAGCGAACATTGACACCGACATATCGACATTGGCATTGGCAATCAGTATCAACCGTTGGCATTTTCCTTTGATACTTCCGTTATTTAAAACTGACGACAGCAACAAGAGAAAAGTTAAGGAGCAAAAAAACCAATTGAAATTTTAATGGTAGCCATGTATGTATGCTTCGGCTAAAGTATGTATAAGTAGTACGCTGTTGGCGGAGAAGTTGAGTCAGGTGCTAGTGATTACCCAGTAAACGTAGAGAGCCGAGTAGAACAGCTGAACTTAGTTTGCCCTTTTTATAGCAGACAACAAAAATAGCTCATTAGATTTTTCAAGTGCAAGCTTGTGAAAAATGCAATTCTTTGAAATAAATTTTATTTGCTACATTTTTTTTATTACTCTTGACATTTCGAAAATTAGGGCTGTTCTGAGAAATTTTTTGTGGCTTTTGTTTAATACCATTCCGCTTTTTAAAGAGTTTACTTTTACGCCTCGAGAGTTTTTATATTCCCCTCGCGAGTTTTTCCTAATTTAGATTCGCCAGTTTTTGTAGGTTTCGTTCTCGCGTGTTTTTTTTTTTTATTAATTTCATTCGCCAGTTTTTTTAAGTTTTGACTCGCGAGATTTTTAAGCTTCGACTGGGAAAAACTTACTTGTTTTTCAAGTTTAAAACAGAGATATTTTTTTGTCATACTCATCCACCAGGCTTCTAAAAATCAGCAGATCTCTTATTGGTACGCTTACCCAGGCCCGTCGAAAGGAGAGGGATCGGGGAATTTTTACTCCTTGCCTGGAGTTCTCAGAGGGGCCCGGACTCGAGAGTAATTTCGAAAAGTTTTATGAAAAAAAAAATTGTAAATTCTAGTTTTACCACAGCTCCGTGACACACGTTTTCGCGTTGCCATAATATATTTTGAAATTATTTTTAAGACTTAATTTTTCAAGTCGATCGGTGATATCAATTCAATTGATCAAAGGCAATGGCGATGGACTCGTCAAATACATAAGTAAATTTGAATGTGTCTTGATGTCTTCCACATGGTTCAAAATTCTTACAACATAAATTATGTTAGTTTGATTCTCCAAAAAAAGGAAGCATCGATTGACGTCGAGGTAAAAAAATCTTGAAAGCCTTATAGCAGATCTATAGCCATTACGCAGCCAAACGGCTTCAATTTTGGAGGAATGTCGAACAGTAGCTGAAGGTTTGCCAGATACCTCTTTAACATTGCCATTGTCATATTGGACTCAATCATCGCTGGAATAGAAGATCGGTTCACTTCAATAAAAAACATCAACAAAATGTTTTCATTTTCGAATCGAAAACAAAGACCTCTAGGCTGCAGCACTTGATTTAGCTGAAAACTACCCAGAAGATTCGGAGTGTTGAATGCCTCCCTTCGACTTGCTCAATGCCATCACAGCAAAAAATTTGGGTACTCTGTTTCCAAACATCTGCATCGCTTTTCGAAAATTCTTACCAGGATCAGTACCCAGCGCCGAAAGATCGTTTAGCGTTTTATCAAGAATTAAAAACTATTATCGTTCTTGTTCGAGTCAGACTCGTGTTTCAGGATTAGCAACTTTGTATTTAGAATCCGAGTTAGCAAGAAAACTTGACGTTGCTGATATTATAAAAGCTTTTGCCTCGGCTAAAGCACAGAAAGCAAAGTTCTAAAAATTGTGTCAGTAATTTTGAAAAATTTTTAAGGCTAAGTCAATAAAAAAATTAGACCTTTTTAAATTGCGTTTTTCTTCGGATATGCATTCAAGTTTTTTAAATTAATCGTTATCTTGACATTGATTTCATTAGGAAACTTTTATATTGTTTTATTATGTTAAATTCACACTGTTTAACAATTATACCTATTTATATGAATTGGAAAGGGCCGGCATTTGCAATTTTCCCCGGGGCCAGGATATGCTCTCTACGGCCCTAGGCATACCCTTTGTTTGACGCCATATGCTCATGATAGAAGTTGAGGAAAGATATATATATGAACATATATATATAGTTTGTTGGCCGTTTGACCGAACTCCTCCGTTATTATTTGATACGCGTCTTGATGTTTCCCCACAAAATGGCAGGACCTTTTCTGTGCCCTCAAACGGCGTTTTTATTTTATGAAGAGCTTTTACATGGCAGAAATATAGCCGAAGGTTTGCCATTGCCTATCGAGGTCACAAATTAGTTCTTACATTTTCTGGACTGCCCCATCGTTGGGCTTCTGTCTAATGTTTCATAAGCAACAACTTGCCTTTGCATAAGCTCTCAACTATATCAGGGAATAGAGGTTATTTAGGGTAATTTAGAAAAAAAAAAATTTAGGTTTGCAGTAAATCAATCAATCAGTAATCAATTCGTAAATGGCTCAAGAATTTTTGGAATAGTCCAAATTTTAAAGAATGTATCCTAATTTGAAACTATAACTTTTTTTTGTTGTTTAAAGAGAAGAGTTCAATGGTAGTCTGAGGTAGGGAACGCGTTCATTTTTGCAGTGGATTTTGTTTATGTTGGCTGTTTAGGTTACTTAGAGAATTTTGCAGTCTCAAATAATTACTTTCAAGCTCACAAACGAAAATCATAAGAAAAAGTCGTAACAGTTTTATTTATCAGAAAAACGAACAGGTGAACCACTTAATGAAATGTGATAATTAATTATGCTCTCTATTGGAAGATACATAATGCAAATGGCGTCGTTTGTCAAGCATATTTTACACTTGTGAACTAGAGAGCTGCAGTAATCCAACAGATAAGCAGTTGAGCGCGTTACCCAAAATCATATATATATATTTTTTCATTTAGTAAGAAGTTATAAAAAAAAAATGGATGATTAATTTTGCGCCACCTTTAAAAAAAATTTGATATTCTAACTTTATATATACTCTAACCTTGAATATGCTATTCGTCAGCAGTCCCGCCACTAGGCTCGGTTGGAAAGGCCAATCACCTACCCATCTTAAAACTCTGCTTAACGAAATCTGAGGTCCTTTGTTCCACCTAGGAACATTTATGTACATGTATATTCGTCACACCCATCGTGCCACCCAATCGTGAGCTAAACTAAGCTTTTGCATCCGGCTGATCCTCGCTAACAGCCACTCAAACTTTGTAAAACAAAAACGATCAAAAGATATTCGCCACATTCGCATCTCCTATCAACTTCTCATTTAGCTCACTGGGATAAATGTCAGTCGCACTTTTCCACGCAATTTTACGTCTATAACTTTTTCACTTCCTGTCATTATAGGAACATAGTTTTTAGCTCCTTTTGCCTATTTGCCACCACTTGAGCGCCTCCCTTCCGCTCACTCCTGTTTCTCATGCAGTTACACTGCTTCGTTTAGCACTTTATGACTTTGATTTTTCTTCATTTCCGCGCATTCCATCAGAACTTTGCAAATAGTTCCACTGCTCAAAAACTAAAAACTGCCAACGAGGCAGAAAAGCAGTAATAATACCATAGGGACAGGCGGAGAGGGGGAGGCGTTTGAAACTTTACTAACATTTTGCGTCAAGTACTTGCATAGAAAGACGGTTATTATGCTGGTATTTGTTGCTTTTATGGCTGTCCGCTGCAGTCAGCGTTACTTAACTGCCAGCAACTTCATTACCAACATTTCGCCCAGCACTTGCTGTTTTACTTTTCTCTTTCTTTCTTTACTTGTTTTTTTCTTTGCGTTTTGTAGGTAGTCGGTAATAGTATCCCTTATTAATAATTTTTAATTTCCTTGATGACTTCAAACTTATTAACAACATCAAGCGCAACAATTTTACGATGTTTGCGCCGTCCGCCATTCTAGGGCCACTATTGCATAAGTACATACATACTTACATATATACATACATCCGCATACTGGCAAAACTTTTCCGTCTGCCATCAAGGTGAGGGACAGTGACACCAGCTTCTTAGGGGTGGGGTGGCAACTTGCACTTGAAAATTCTACACAAGTTGGTTGCCCACAGGATACCAATAGGACACGCAAATACATATACACACACACTGCCGTACGCCTAACGCACATTGTCCTGCTGTACTAATGCAAACCTTTTCATTCACGAAGCCAACCAACCAGCCCCTGGCAAACCGTTAGTGACGACATCGCTTGTCATTCGCCGTTTTATGCTGTCAACTATGTAGTCTTAGTTGGCGCCAGAGGGAGTGTGAGTGGAAAGAGTGCAAAAAGCAGTAAATATATAAAATATAAAAAAATGGGCGCATGCAACTTAGTTCTAGCTACATAGTTGCCGGTGACCATGCAACCACAAGCTTTATGTCCCTATCAACACGACATCGTGGACTAAGAAGCACTTGGTCAAAGTCACCCGCTTGGCTTTCATCACTCAACACCAATGTCATCGCCACTCCACAACAAAGTGGTGGCTTCCATGTCTTACCTTTTTTTGGTTTTCACTGTTGAAATAACTTCATTTCTGCCGCGTCCTTGGTTTGTTGGCAACTCAATAAAATACTAGCAATTGAAATTTTTCATTTACTTCACCCTTTCTTGCTGCTGGTATTTTTCCTATGCTTATATCCCTCTTTCACTCACGCACCTTTTCTTTCTCCCTTTTCTCATGTTGCCCCCAATTTCCGTCTACTGAATTTTCTTGACCACTTTTCTTGCTTATCAGCCGACCAGCCCTGCTGCGCCTTTGTTGGTTGGAGACCGCAATTCATAATTTACCCTTCGACGCGGTTTATTTTGAGTTATTTGTGTACAATTTCCGGCTACAAGTTTATAATTAAAATGGCCAACAAGTTGGTAAACCATTAAATAAGAAGCTAGCAGGAAAAGTTTTTCAAGAGAGTCGCATATTGTTGACATATCGATCACGTGCTCTGAAACGATGAAGTTTGGCTGGGACATTTTCTTTGATACTGAATTCGGAGGAAGGCGTTTTAAGGATTGCTGGGCAACTCCTTGTCCAGAGACACAAATAAAAAATGCACATTGTAGTCAATTATACTAAAAGTGTATTTATTTGTAGACTTGAGTGTAATAAGAAGTAAACTGAAAAAGATTTGAAAACAATTAATACTTTTCAGATTTATTCAATGTTGAAAATTTTGGTACAAAATTTTTCAAGGTGAATATCTTCAGTTTATTTTATTTCAATATTTCATTTCGGCCGCCGTAGCCGAATGGGTTGGTGCGTGATTACCATTCGGAATTCACAGAGAGGTCATTGGTTCGAATCTCGGTGAAAGCAAAATTTATAAAAACATTTTTCTAATAGCGGTCGCCCCTCGGCAGGCAATGGCAAACCTCCGAGTGTATTCCTGCCATGAAAAAGCTCCTCATAAAAATATCTGCCGTTCGGAGTCGGCTTGAAACTGTAGGTCCCTCCATTTGTGGAACAACACCAAGACGCACACCACAAATAGGAGGAGGAGCTCGGCCAAACACCTAACAGAAGTGTACGCGCCAATTATTTATTTTTTATTAGTTTTTATATTTTTTTATTTTTTTTTTTATTGCAAGAAGTCGATGGTGCCAGATGTCAGTGGTAGCTTTCGCTTTAACCAGCTAGAATTACTATTCACCCGCATAAGTTTGGGTAAACTTTAATCAAGAGAAATTGGGTACTACCCAACCAAAGCACCCATCGTTGTCGTTTTCGACCCGTTTACGAACCCATGATGCTGGTAGCCGAAAATCAATACCATACACGCATTTTTTGTAGCTGCATTGTCTTATGGGCTCAGTGTGGATTATTTTCATCCCATATATAATATGAGCGTTCTATCCCACATGACAGTCATATATGCCATTCGCCTCTTCGCTAACAGTTACCCGAAATTCTGCACATTGAAGTGGCTGAAGGCTGATGAGGAATTGGCATGACGAGAAATTGACTCCACTGATTCTGCCGCATACCTGTATTATTGGAGTGTTATTCTCAGTTGAAGTTCAAACCTCAAATAAATCTACTCTCAGCTGATCTGACGTTTCACTAGCGTGCGGGGTCTTGCTGTTTGTCTATTCTAATTGTTTGGTCATTTCGAATATGTCCATCAAACGTCTGAGAACTCATGGTAATTGAAAACTGATGGCTGAAGTACTATTAAATTGTATTATCAAACATTCACTCCAAACGAGAGCTACAGACACCCGGGTATCGAGGAGTGCGCTCAAGTAGTTCGATACTCGCTCGAAACACGTTCATTGCTGAAATGTTTTTTAGAAATTTTTGAGCTTTTAAAAAATGTATGTAGCTAAACAAAAAATGTGAATTTTATTCTATTTGAGTTGACGTTAGATAATTTTCGAGTAGTGAGCATCGATTAGCTGTGCCTGGTCTGTTCGAAAATGTGCGAACAACGTCGAGAGCTCTACCCCAAGCCTATTTTATTTCGGAAAAATCCCTCTAGAAGAACTTTTTTGTTATAAAAAAATAAAATAGAAGCAATTTTGTCAGTCAGTCTGGTTTTTAATGACCCAATGATAGAGCTTCAAACTATTTGACTAAAGGAAGAGACACTTAGGCTTTTAGTAGCACTTGAATCCGTCACGATGGAAGCTCCAGCCGAAATGCATGCCTGAACTAATGACAATAAAAATTGCAGTTTAATTTTTGACACAAACAAAGCCTTTGAACTCATAATGGCTATACCAAAATATCATGGGATCTTCTCTTGGGCTCGAGTTTTATACGCAAGGCCACTGATAATATTAAGAATTTCGGATCACAAATTCAACCGAACAACCTATAAGAATTGTTCTTCCTTGGCGTAGCACTCTTCATTCACGGCATTCTGCAAGTATTTTTTCCATAAATCATACTTTTCTGGCATTCTATTTTTTCTTTACTTTAAAGTATCCCAAGAATCAATTTTCCAACTTTATTCTCAAACATATTAACTGACTATTGACCCTGCACATTTTACTCAAATTTCAATTCCACCCTTCAGCACTTGCATTTCTTTACCACTAACAAGGTCTTATTACAACCCTACCTAATATTGCCATTTATTGATGTACTCTGCTAACTATTAAAAGTTGTAATTACATGGCGCTTTGTCAGCAACAATTTTAATATCATAGCAATTTCTTTTAAATTATTCTAACCGCGCAATCAAAAGCAGATTCCTTCAGGTGCAAAAAAATACACAGACTTTTGTTATTTTCAAGGGCCCGCAAGCATTTTGTAATAATAATAATAAAAAAAATAAATAAACATTAAAAAACTAAAACCAATCAAACCATTGGGGTTGACATTAAAGGTTCATCCATTGTAATAGAAGAGAAAAAGAACTGCACCTAGCGAAATATGGATTCTTTGACGAAAAAGCTAGCGAGTTGAGGTATAGCACTAGTACTGGAGGATTAAGGATATATATCAGTAGTACTAAACAACAAAGTTAAAACCTTAGCTTATATTCACTATTTTTACTAAATATTTTTAACTTTCTGCTACTAACGTGGGCTTTTACTTACCGAAAAGTGGCCTCTCAGGCTAAGACAGTAATTAGCTAAAATCAAGTCACTTTTCACGCATTGCTTTTGAATCTTTATTAGTTGTAATTTTACTTATTTATTAAGACTCATCATATCGACCTATCGGATTCTAGCGGGGGATTGTTCAAGAGATACACATCTGCCATTGCCTATCGAGAGGTGATCGCTGTCAGGTAGTGATATTTTATGTTCGGAATAGAGTTTGGTGAAGCGTTCAGTTTTGCTCGTATCTGTATTCACACTGACTTCTTATAAAAAAATTTGGTTTATGAGAAACCTATAGCTTTAAGCCGACTCTGAAAGGCACATGAATTTTTTATGAGGAGCTTTTCATAGCAGAAATGCACTCGGAAGTTTGCTATTGCACTCGGAAGTTTGCTATTAGAAAAATCTTTTCTATCATTTGGTGTTTCACGCACGGAGATTCGAAGCTATGCACTTCGGAATGGTATAAGTAAGCTCAAAAAGAATACAAATTAGTTGGTAATGAGCTTAAAAAATTTCTTTTTTTTCAATTCAATATTGTATTTTAAATTTTTTGAAGTTTCGTAAATCACATTTATGACTTCACAGCAAGAGGCCAGCCTGCGCATGCATGACTTAATTATCATAAAGTGAATAGTAGCACATTTAGGTCTGATTTCATAAAAGTTTCAATGGTACTGACTTTTGCCTACTGAGATTATTTTATCAAAGAAAAACATTTTTTTCTTAAATGTTTAACTGCTCTTGCTAACGATGCGGTATAATTAAAGCTTTATTTTAATAAATTGTAAAAATAGCTAATAAAATGGCATCTTCTTTTTTTCAGGTAAGTCCAGAATTAAGCACTTCCATTGTCCAATAATAAGGCGGGTGCGTAAAGAGTGAAAAAAAGTAAAAAAAAGGTATGAATTATTGAATTTCAAAATATTCCTCAGACTGTAATTTTTTAACAATTTTGAATATTTTACTTGAATTTATAGTTTTAGGATAAACATGATTTTTCTTTTTTTGACAATATTCTCAACTTTAGTAATTAAATTTTTTGTTTCGATCGCCCGAAGGCGGCTGCCGTAGCCGAATGAAACTATCATTGGAAAGTATGCAGGTTCAAATATCCGGGATATGATAGGGAAAGTTTTTTTCTAATAGCAATTGTATTTCGAAAGGCTGTGGTAAGCCTCCGAGTATATTTCTACCATGGAAGTCGCCTTATAAAAAACCGTCTGCCGTTAGAAAGCGGCATAAACTGTTGGTGCCTCCTTTTGGAGAAAATTAGCAAGGCGTACACCACAAATAGGAGGAGGAGCTCAGCCAAACACCCAAAAAGGGTGTAAGCACGAATTATGTATTATATTTCGATTTTTCTGAATATTATTGCTCAACAAGTTTAAGGTTCTAAAAATTTGAAAAAAATATTTCTCGATTTTTCCCAATTTTTAGACTCAAAAAATTTAGTTTATGAGTTTTTGATATATTTAGTGTTTTTAAAGTTTTCAATATTTTAAATAAAATAATGTTATTATTATTTTTGTTATTACTTATATACGTCTGTGTATACTTTTGAATGCAGAAACTTTCTAATACAATATTTTAAGGAATCTAAAGTTCTTCAAATTAAAAAAAAAGGATTTTGAAATGTAAAAAATTTAAATAATTTAAAATTCAAACTATAAAGGAAAAGTTCATTTGGATTTTCTTTGATTTATAGTCTTAAGAAATGAAAGATGTTTAGTTTTTAGTTTTTTACCACTTAAAAAACTACGTTTAGGAGCTGGACTGAGAGTAGGGGACTCGCTATAAATCCCGCAAAAACTGAAATAATTCTCTTCACTAGGAAACATAGGCTTCCTATAATCTCCCCGCTGGTTTTCAAGGGTGTGCAGATTCCTTTGAGAGAGAATGTCAAGTACTTAGGACTCATATTAGATATGGACTACCCCAAACAAAGCGCTAGAAGTGCTAATCAATTTACCTGCACTAAATCTCTTAGGGAAAAACGTGGCCGCCGCCTTAGACTTAAAAGTATGGCGCTATGAAAAGAACGGCGGTTTGGCCACGCCTGTATTTTGCATACTCTGAACAGTCACAAACAAAAAATAGACTATTCAGCTCCTAGACTTACCTTCGACAAGCTCTTCAAGACGAGTATACCGTCAAGAAGGGAGTGGCAAACACCAAGGCCATGGAGAAGGGGGGAATTAAACTTTTATACAGATGGTTCCAAGGTAGACGATAAAGTTAGCTAAGGAGTATTTTCGAAAGAATTAGGACTGGAACTATCCATTCGACTTCCAGACTACTGAAGCGTCTATCAGGCAGAGGTTCTAGACAAAAACAAAAGTGGCTACATACCTAAATTTGCATGCCGTAACAAAAACGACTATAAATATATTCTCGGAAAGCTAAGCGGCCATTAAATCAATGAATGCGATCTATACTAAGATCAAAGGTTCCACAGGAATGCCAAGCAGCCCTAAATGATATTAGCGTCGTATTCAAGGTCGGCCTTATTTGGGTTCCGGGACACAGAGATATTGAGGCAAACTGTAAAGCTGATGAGCTAGCCAGAAAAGGTACTGCTCTTCAACTGTTTCGTGATAAAAGTACCATTGGAATTCCTTTGGCCACGAGTAAATTAATAATAAGAAGCAGCATTACCCAAGAAGCCAATAGATCATGGCAAGAAGGAGATACATGCGTAACAGCCAGACTACTATGACCGCAAATAAACAAGAAAAGGGCAAAGGAATGGCTTAGCCTCTCAAGAGAAGATATATCGAAGGTCGTGGCTTCTGTCACCGGCCACGGGCTATTTAGACGGCATTCCTTGAGACTAGGAGTATTCTCCCTTAAACAATTTGGAAGCTGTAGAGATGAGGAGGAGGAAGAAACAGTAGAGCACTTCCTTTGCCATTGTCCAGCCTTAGCTAAAATCAGAGCAGGTTGTCTAGGTAAACACTTTCTCAATTCTCTTACAGAACTATTTGGTGCGGGTATTGGACCAATCCTGCGCTTCATAAAAGCCTCAAAATGGTTTCCCGTGTCGCACAGTGGTCTCACAACGGACCTGTGAGGTCTAAGTGAGTTGGTGATATGGACCGACTACCACCATAACCTAACCTAACCTAACCACTTAAAATTTTCTTATCTTTGAAGACATTACAATTTAAAACCATTTGTTTTTTCAATTGTCAACATTTATGGGTCTAAACCTTAAACAAAACATATTTTAAGGTCCCGTTTTCTTCGGGTTTGGATTTTGAGATATTTAGGCTGAGAAATTTGCGACATATTTCTGAGAGTCTTGAATGCTTTTAATGTTTCAGTTAAATTTTTTTACATTTGCTCATATTTTATTCCCTAAAGGTTTTATTTTTTATTTCTTGCCTCTATTTTCCTTAACAATCAAGTTGCTAAATTTATGTATTTAGTTTATACTACTTATGGCTCAGGTGAAGTGTGCTGTGTTGTGTTTTAAAAAAACGTTCGGCTAAGTAAAACCAAAACTAATATAAATTAAGTTAAACCGAAAAAAGAGAATAAAAAGTAAATAAATAAATTCGTTTGTATGTAGTTAAGAGCTAGCGCATGTGAGGCCTTAGTTTTGGGCGAGTTTTGGTGTGCCCGGATTCAATTGCCGATTGAAACCGTCCAAAACTGAGGCCGCTCGTTGTGGCAAGGGCAGCACTAACAATTATTGCGTGGTAAGAAAAAAAACACCTTATTAATTGAAAGGCAGCATATCGGCTCTATAAAATATTCAAATTTTAATATACAATGTTTATGTACCTGATTTTAGATGCAAATTTTGAGTCGTTCCATGGCAAGTGATTCAAAGAAGTGATTAATTGCCTCCAGCACGGTTTGTAAGTTAAAATAGATAACAATAATTTTTTTTTCAATTATTTTTTAACGTATTTTTCAGAGTACATAAATTGTGATCTCCAAAGTTGTCTTTAAGAAACAAAATTTAATTCAATTAAATTATGGATGAATATTAAAAAAAAAGATATTTCGCATAAATTAATTTGGTTTTTATTTATTTTAAAATTTGTGCAAGCTGTGATTTAATTTCCAGTTTCTTTTTCATTTGCGTTTTCTTATATTTTTAATTATTTTTAAATTTTTCCTTAAATTCTTCCTTGGTTTCATTATTTTTTAGGTATTTTTAAATTTTCGCAAGCGGCAACTAAACTTAAATAGTTTGCGACAGATACTGAATTATTATTATAGGGTTGCATATTTCATTTTAAAAGCCAAATGTTTTTTCTAATGTGCCTTCTGGTGTTTGAAAACTGCAAAAAAAAAAAAAAACATTTAAAAATACATTTTTTTTTAAATAAATTTCTTTTTCTTCCCATTTATTCATTGACTCGGCTTTTTATTTTCCCAAAAAAAGTTAAATTTTTTCTTGGCATTTTAATAATTTATTTTGATTTTTTAAATTTTTATAAAATCAAGTTAGCAATAAATAAAAAATAATGTGAAAGAATGAAATGGTTAATTTTGTAAAAAATTATTAAAACACTAAATCACCTTAAAAACTCCTATTACAATTTTTCGCATTATTTTTATAAAAAATACATTAATAAGATAAAAATATGTCAGCACCAAATTTAGCCGAATTTGAAACATCGGCAGAGCAACGCCTTTGTCAAATTTTTTTTGAACCAACAAATCCAACAATCATCTATACAACAAGTGAACAAATACAAAATCACTGGTACTATCAAAATCAAAACTAAAACGAAAATGAACAAAAAAAATAATAATAATGATAATAATAAAACAATAAAAAACTTAAAAAAAAAATTTAATAAATTAAAATTCTATTAATTAAATGCAACTTTTGTGAATTATTTGTAATAGCCGTTAATTTTCGCTACACCTACTTTGTTGCTAGGCTGTTAAGTCAGCTTTTTAAATTTTATTAAATTTCCATACTTTATGGAAAAAACTCCTGTTTTATATTTTTTAGTGTTGCTGCTATTTTTTAATTTATGCGCCACAGGAAACTACACTGCAAACAATTATTTGCATTGCTTTTGTGTTTTTTTCTGTTTTTCTCCCTTTTGATTTTCCTACCCCGCCCACTACTCAATCTAACTTTTTGCACAAATTTAATTTGTATTTTCTTTACTTATTTTAATTAAAATAATAATAAATTATTTTTCCTTAGCACATAACTGTTGTTGCGTGCGTAGCACATACACACATAAATAAATGCAATAAAAGTGCTGTTGCATTAAAAAAGTGTTTCGGGAAGAAAAAATTGAGGGTTGTAAAAACAAAGAGCTTTCATTGTTTCAAATGGCAATTTTTTTTGTGAAAAAATAAAAGTAAAAAACTGAAGTGTGTGCATAATAATAAATTAATATAATATGAAAATAATAATTTAGTTAAGCAAAATTATTTCTATAGTACAAAAAAAAAATTTTTGCGGAGAAAGTGAAAACTGACCCGATTTTCCAGTGGACTATTAAATTTGTTCGGCACTTTGCTCCCCGGGCGGCGCTCTAGCAAATAATAATAACAATAATAATAATTGCATTTTTTGCCATTTTTCACTGTAAAATAAATGAAGATCAGTTCTTATTTTAGTAGCCCACTTATATTAAATTTTGCTTTGCTTTAAATCTAAAGTTAAATTAATTATTTCTTTAAATTATTGTGGGGCTATACGCTATTAAATTATGAATTGATTCTTTATGAAACCTACCTCAGTTTTTAAATCTGTAGCTCTCATTCAATACTCTTTCCAGAGTATTTTTTTAATTTTGACGTGATAACGTCTTATAATTCGATGTAGCCGGCTGCACGCACCAAAAAATGTGTCGTTATCTTGCTCAATGGTCGTTATCTTGCTCATTCGTCGGTATCTTGCTCAATCGTCGTTATCTTGCTCATGGTCGTTACCTTGTTTGAACTGCAAGTGAAAGCGCGGAACGAACGACAAAGAGCACAATCGGCCTCTGCGTTCGGCAACGTTCGACATCTGGCTCTCTCCTACTTGAGTGAGCATATATATATATGTATATGTGCATATGTATATAAATTCACATATTTGTATTTTCATATGCCTTCTTCCTGTGTGCATGGTAACGAACCATTTCTCTGTTGAGAATAGGACGATGGTAGGAAAAGTAGGAAATGAAAGGTGGTGTTTCGAGTATAAAGAGTCTTGAAAAAGGCAAATCGATGATGTTGCCTCTCAGTGTTGTTGACTTATTAACGTCTGATGCACAATCGAAATTGAACATATCTTTCATGAATTTTTTAAATGCTTCGTCATTTTTCACGTTTGTGTAAATGTAACTTGACCTATTGCGATTCCATTTACATTCTCCTCTATATCCATACAAAATGTCTATCAAACAAATAAAATTAAAATTTTGTTTTGAAAATTGCAACCATTACATCAGTATTTTCTTATGACGTTGTCACGTTAAACTATCGTCAGTAAACCGACTTTGCAGACAACCTCTTTTTTATTTCAATGTCACCAATGAATCTTTTTGCTTCCTCTCCCGCCTGCAGTGTGTGCACTTCCATACTGTTTTTCGATTTTAGTTCCGTTTTAATTAAAAACAAAAAAACTCTAAGCCTTAAGAGCTTAAGGAAGTTAACAAGGCTACTATCGGCGATTATTCTCGCCACCAGCTGATTATATTTTACAAAAATAACTATTTTATTCTTTCACATTATTTTTTATTTATTGCTAACTTGGTTTTATAAAAATTTAAAAAATCAAAATAAATGACCAAAATGCCAAGAAAAAAAAAATAAAAAAACCGAGTCAATGAATAAATGGGAAGAAATGGAAAATTTATTTTAAAAAAAAATTTATTTTTAAATATTTTTTTTCCAGTTTTCAAACACCAGATAAAATATTGCTGTGGCAGTCGCACTGACTATCCTGACTGCATATGTTTTTTAGTCGCCTTCTTCTTTTCACTATTTCCCGAGTATTTGAGAGCAGAGGCGACCATCACTGAAGGAATGTTGCTACAGTGGCAGTCCCTGGCCGGATAGAAATCCTAGTCGTTCAGCAGGCGGAATAATAGCATATATCACAACTTCATCACTTTTCTACCTTGCCTTCCTTTTGACTGGCGATCTGCCAGAAGTCTGACAAACTGCTTAATCTAAGAACATCTTCACACTCACCTATGAAAAACACTTGAAAGTTAAAAAAATCATATATACTTTGAGAAGATCTTAAGAAAATCGGCATGGATCCCATATAGTGGTTTATTTTTTGATATTAAAAAAAAAAGAGTAAAAATTAAAAATTATTAAGAGTACATATTTCGTTATGTTATTGTTGTATTCGAAGGTGCAAATATTCCCATGATACACGATATCCCGTTTTATTGCTGTGGCTGCCCCGACTGACTCCAGCGTATCCTGTTGACACAGTTTTCCATGATCTTTGTAAAGGTTCCTGGCTCCATCTCACAAATGGCTGACTCGGTATTCGCTTTAAATGCCTGAGTCATTGATGGATTGTTCGCTTAACATCGCACTCGCCGATGACCGATAACACATTTTCAGCATTATTTTGAAATAAAATTGAACTAATGATGCCTCCAAACTAAACTCTGAGCTAACACATCGGCTTCTCGACGATCTCGTTCGCGTTTTTCCAATCCTCACTTGTTGACACAGCAGCCGAGACGAGAATGTGCTGCGCAGAAAGATATTTTCCGAGCAAAATCATAATCAATTTCAAACTGCTTTAAAGCCCAATTTGAAAAGCGATAACAGAGTGGATGGTCATGCGCATCCAATGTCTATGTTATTTGGACTTTATAAGCGAATAATTCGAGGCCTTTGTGCAAAATTCGCATGCGGTTTTTACGTTAAATATTGTGCTGTTGGGACCGATGACGAGTCGATGCTCTTGGACTGAGTTTGAACCTCTGTTTTAATTTCCTAATCGTAATAAATTTTATTTCATTAAGTGTACACAAATTATTTCTCAGGAAAGCGCTGCAAAGATGGAGCGCCATTTCTTCATGTGCTATTTCGAAAATTCTTTGGTCCCAATACGATATACGAAGGACTCAGAAAGTTCTTTGGACTCCTCGCCATTCAATTTCCAAACTCGTAGCTGTGTTTACCGGTCACTGGATGACCGGCACACACGCGGAAAAGCTAGGGTTACTATTTAACCCTCATTGCAGAAGCTGTGGGGACCTTTCAGAGAAGGAGTCTGTAGAACATTTTCTATGTAAATGTCCGGGCTTGGCAGCTAGAAGACTAAGCTCACTGGGAGCTCCTCTCTTCGACAGCATGGGTCAGTGCGCCAACCTAAATCCAATCAATCTTCTCCATTATATCAACAGCTCTGGTTGGTTGTAGCTATCTGCCTGTTGGAGGTCTCATAATGGTATCAAAACGGCGCTTTAGTGCTACTTGAGGAGTGCCAGGTGCACTTCAACCAGTTCACCTACCTACTTAAAGCGACCTTTACATTAAGATCACTATTTAATAAAATGCGTTTTTTCGAATTGTGGCTAAAAATTTCAAGGTCGAAATATATGTAAGTCTCGAAACTAATTTACCCAGATACTTTTGTTTGCATAAACATTCAGGCATACCTGAGAACATATTTAGTTGGAAAAAAAGTTGTAGCGGAATTCAAAAATACAACACTCCTGAAGAATAAGAAACTTAGAACTGAGAGCTAACTAATTCTCTGAAATTTGTATTATTCTTTCTAAAGCTTTGGTCGTACTTTCCCATGCAGTAGCGGACATCTAATTCGGATGCCCAAAAATGTGGTTTATGCTGCTTTTATGTGAAGTGATTGGTGATGCGGCGCATTGTGGCATTGGTGAATGTATGTAGTTTGCACGCAATTTACGCTTTACATTTACCATTTCATAAGCCCTCTCAGATTAGATAGGTAAATGATCAGCAGGAAGTAAATTAAGCAGCTATATGACCATTGGACCAGTGCGCCTTTAAAATACCTATGAGAAATGGATAGTGTGCTCGGTTTTGAGATCTTTATCCTACGGGTGATGGTGAAAGGAAATGCGAAGCTATTGTGCATATACTCGTACCCAGACTAGTTAGTGTGCTTGCTATTAGTAGCTCCCTTTGTCTTCTCCTACATTTCTGAAAATGGTCTCAATTCCACGAATGCTGTCGCAGATCCTTTACTGGCGCTCTCCTCTACTTATACATTTCACCCGGTACCATAGTGATAGACATCCGGATGGACCGGAATTCCGTACAGAATGACTTCTCTGCTGAAATAACATCAATAAAAATGTGCATATGGCTTTATACAAAAAATATTTATTATAACAATCCATATAGATATAATTTATATATTTTTTGCAAAGTAAGTACACGCACATATGTGTGTGTATGTATGTGTATTAATAATTTACCATTCTCACCTTTTCACAAATTTCCGGCTGATACTAAAAGTACAGGCCCGATTCTGTAAGTGCATGTGTATGTATGTATGTATGTATGTATGTGTGTGTGTGTGTGGCTTGATAATATTACCATAATTTAGCCATTTATAGAAGATTTATCAATAATTTTACACCCTACATAGCGCAGTCCAACGCTGAGGATACATGTAGACACATGTAACGGGTGTTTTTAGCTGTATGAAAATTGTCGCGGTTCGACAGCTGATGACAAACTGTGTTGATATTTCCGTTCAGTAAAGTTTAGCAAGTCATCATGAATCATTTAACGTAAAAATAACACTTCTAAATTGCGGAAAGTTTCTTTGAAAAAAATAAATAAATAAATAAATCGATTCGTCGTCGTTCTCAATTTGTTGGCCTTTGTCCTTCTACTACATGGGAAGTTTTGTGTAAGAATCTTAGTTTAAGTGCCTATAAAATATAGATCGTGCAAGAATTCAAGCCAAATGACCATCGTTTGCGTCGGGCTTTTACTGATTGAGCTCACTTAGATTTATTATTCAGGTTTATTGCAAAAAGTAGTCAAAAATTGGATTGATCTAATGGACCATGTAACTCGTAGCCGCGACAGACATATCTAGGCGGATATCATACACAAAAAAAATTACATGAAATTATTTACTTTATAGTTTATAATAAAAAAATTCATTCCAACAATATTTCTATTTTTTATTATTATCTTAAGTTATGAAGCTCTTAAAAAAACACCCGACATATACCATATGCAGATAGATATATGAATATTTTTACTTTCACGCGCGCATAAATAATCGACAGCATGGCTTTAACCCTTTCAGCGGCGTACGTGCTGAACTGGCCTGCGGCAGGCAAGTCATTTATTTACATACACATATGCATATAGTGCACTTCCTCATATGTGTGTATGTACGTGTGTCAGCAAATGTGTTCATAAATTCCTTTTAACTGCGTAACATGCAATTTTTTTCAAAAACGCACACTTAAACAGTAGACTCACCTATACATACTTGTCTATATGAATAAGTACATACATTCGCACATGCACTCACGTACACGTATGTCCATGCTCTATTGCCACTCAGCACCCACACTAAATTGCTTGGATTCTGACTTTTTTGCTGCCACAAACCTACTCACCTTCCACCGTTGGCGTTGAACTGCCGCTTAGCGCCATCTCACACTTCACTTCACTGCTCATATTTTTATGCCTCGCTTCTGTTCTCTTTGTATGCACAACTTTTTGCCCAAACTCCCTTTATTTTTCCACAGCCCCATATGATCGCTTTTATACCCCAGGTACAATTAATTATGGACACTTTGACTTAATAATAAATTTTGACTTATAACTTTGGATATACGTATTACTCAAAGGTGGGCGTGCAATATAAAGAGGAGCTCAGATTTTAATTTAACACATCAAAACAGCCGAAGACAAAGAGTTCTGCTAAAGGTATATTCTCGTCCATAAGAACCGTAATAGAAAATAAACTGTTGTGATTAGATGATGTTATGAACCCACCTTTTCTGTTAGTTTTTTAATATCCTTTTCCCTGAAAATCTTTTGCTGGCCTAAAGTATCTATCAAATCTAACGAAAATAGCAGCCACACTTTCCGAGGCATGATTGGATGATTAATTTTGCGCCACTGTGTATTTCACCATACAATGTATATATATATATATAATTGGCGCATACACCATTTTTGGGTGTTTGGCTGAGCTCCTCCTCCTATTTGTGGTGTGCGTCTTGATGTTATTTCACAAATGGAAGGACCTACAGTTTCAAGCTGACTTCGAACGGCAGATTTTTTATGAGGAGTTTTTTCATGGCAGAAATACACTCGGAGATTTGCCATTGCCTGCCGAGGGGCGACCCCTATTGGAAAAATTGTTTTCTTAATTTTGGTGTTTCACCGAGATTCGAACCTACGTTCTCTCTGTGAATTCCGAATGGTAGTCACGCACCAACCCATTCGGCTACGGCGGCCGCCATACAATAAACATAAAAAAGTTACTTAAATCTAGATGATTCGAAAACCAGGAGTCAAATGCAGTAATCCAGCAATTTCGAATTTATTTTCGTGAAAAGATTGACTCACCACCCATGTGATACTTGAAATTTTCAGCTAAGTTTTGCATGCAATATGACTTTCAGATGTGTTGCCTGCGCGAATAGCACTAAAGATGATGCACAATTCCGGCTTCCAATTTTAGTCCGCAATAAACTGCTTTCAATGCCGTGCACTGGGTATAAAAAATTCAGTTTCCTTCATACCTTTTTTTTCATTCTGTAGCCTCACTTTTTGGTTTCATGTACTTCTCACACTCTCTTTGCCGTTCAACAATTTTTATTATTACGATAATTTATTTCAGTCGTAAATTATTGTAAAATGCATTAAAAATTGTAATGTTTGACTACACTTTTTTTTGCCTTTAGTCGTTTATTTTTTTCACGTCTGATTTTTTTTCTTACTTTGACCGACTCTGTTGAATGGCATTTTCGCACTAAATTGAGTTATTTGCTGGAGCTTGTGCGATTGAGGGGGAAAGACGGCATATGGTATATGGGGACTTAAATAGTAGAGGGAACAATAGGAGGAAGGACGATGAATACAATTATGGATGGTATATGTTTTTATATATGTGAATGAGCGTACAATTATTTTAAAATTAATTACGAATATTTAGACAAAAATAAAATGTTAGAAGAAAAGATTTTAGATATGCTTTTATTTTATTTATTTATGCTGAAAATAATGGAAGAGCCGTAGCCGTATGGGTTGGTGCGTGACTATCATTCGGAAGTACGTAAGTTCATATCTTCGGTCATTGAACACCAAATAATAAAAAAATATTTTCTAATAGCGTTCGCCCCTCTACAGGCAAAGGCAAATATCCGAGTGTATTTCGGTCATGGGAAAAAAAATTTAATACTTCCCTCTATAAACCAAAGACTGTGCATGTTTTCTAGTGAAATCTCAATCAGGCCTCCTTATTTGGCTACCAGGACATGAGGGAATGGAAGGAAACGAGAAAGCAGACTTTTCTGCCAAAAAAGGGGCGGAAGGGCTACTTATTGGACCAACGCATGGAACACTTAATTACCCACTGTGAAGCAATAGGTCACAGGAGACACAGAATCTTGGGCTCAGTGGGTACGAGAGGTAGATGATGAAGACTCACAAACGATCCCTCCTAAGGAGCTAGTTCAATTCCTCGCAATACTATACAATTAAAATTAAGCGCTTAAGGGCGCACAATAGATCAATCTGGCCGCAATGCATAAAAACCTTAGCCTAACCCGCGAAACCATTGTCATTACCATTTTCTTGTTTGGCTGATTCTCGAATTTAGGTGGCGTAAAATTAATCATCGAATGTTGTTTTTGGATAACTTTTTATTTTAATATTAATAAATAAAAACTATAATGCGACACCTTTTATTTTGACCTCTGCGCGCTCCATTGTATGTATGTATGTTTGTATACCCCAGCTGTCCAGTTCAAAAGTGTCAAATATGATTGACGCACGACGCCATTTGCAAAAATTATAAACCCGATTAATTTTGCGCTACCTTGAATATATTTGATGCTGTCTGGAAATATGACGTGCTCAGGTTACTCAGGCTAAAATTTTTTCTCCCATTTGCATTTTCCATATAATCTAAAATAGCGCGGCAACTGCTTCTGTCCCGGGCTCATTGCTGCCAGTTGGAAATTACGTGTGCTCGCAGATCCCACAGCATTTGATCCTTCCAACGAATATGTGGCCTTTTCTATCTTCGTTTTCCTTTTGTACGGTGCCCCATATTGTAAATTACCCTTGCTGCAACGTCTCCTTTTATACGGGTGACATAGCCAAGTCAGTGTAGCAGTTGTAGTTTCACACGCGTAACCATCTCTATGTGCCTATATAGTTAGCTCATAAGGTTGACGGTTCCACCGTGAAGGATACTTCTCACCAACGCGTAGATGACCAAAGATCGTGGAGAGAATTTTTAACTCCCAACTTGCGGTGCGCTTGAATTATAAAGCAGGAAATGAAATGATGAGGGTTTTGAAAAGTGTCAGTTTGGTTCTTCTTCTTCTTCTTCTTCGAGAGAGAGAGAGAGAGAGAGAGAGAGCAGTATTCCTCAATCGCCTTCTGTGCCCAAAGTAACACCTATTGGCTCGTTTCATTTGCAGTCTGACTTCATTTCAGTTGTTAAAGCTGGTTCCAAGGTAGACCAGCATTAATATTTTCCGTAGTAGTGCAAGAAAAATATCAACCGCCTTATTTTGTATTCATTTAATCTCTCTTCATATTATTTTATGTGGATAACTTTCAATTACTGCAATTTCTTAATATTAAAAAAAAAATTATCCTAAAATTTCATTTTTTGGATTACGTAAAAAATTACTAAAATATTTTTTTCATCGCACTTCAGATTATATGAAAATTGAAAAATTTTGAATTTCCCTAGGTAACGAAAAGTTTTACAAAATATGATGTAGCTTTTGTTCACTAAAACAGTGTTTCAGTTTTCCCAAAAAAATGTTGTACATGAGGTTGAAGTATTTGAATTACTTTGTACGATATATCGCACAAAGCTACGAAAAAGAGTTAATACGGACAGCCCAAATATTCGATGTACTCGTATTGTAAAATTTTCCGATACCTAAAAACAGCAGTTAACTTCCTTTCGCAGCTTAGCTATGCAGAGTTGCAACTGTTCGCCCAATTCTTCCACCCTTTTGCGCGTTAACATTTCGCAAACGTCCCTTGTTTCTCGAAAAAAAAAAACATAAATATAATTTTTTTTTCTCAAAATCCCCCGGACTTCTTTACAACTAACACTTTTCTTTTCTTCATTCACGCTTTATTTCACTAACATATCATTTCCTTTTTCCGTTGCGTTATTTTACTTTTTTATTGATATTTTTTCTTTGTGCGATTAAATTGAATTTATGTAGAGTTTTTTTTCTTGTTTCCTTTCAAATGCAAAAATAAGCGGAAACTGCGGTTTCTCCAAATTGAGCTTTTCTCATGCCCTTACACAACCATAAGTGAATGTATGCCCCGCTTTTGTATGTATGTTTTTTCGTTTCTTTATATTCCTGCGCCAATTACCCAGAGAAGAAAAATTTAATTCCGCATATATTCGCAACAGAGAAATATAGCAGCAGGCATGGAGCTTGAGGCTTTTCGGCAGAGTTGGAGTGATACCGCAAACATTACAGGCGAGTAGTTAAAATTTGCGGAAAATAAAATTTGTATTGCAAGGGGGAGGGAGTAAAATTGTATTATAAAATATTTATATTTAACTGCATACCTTAATGCGACTTGGTGACGAGACTTTAAAGCTGTTCAGCATAGACTATATTTTTTTTGGTGGGTGAGGTAGGGTTCAAAACGCCTTCGCACTTACAGCGCCCGTCGTCTACTGCGTTGAGTGGACTGGCCACTAAAACAATCCCTCTTCTCCTTCTGGGGAGACACACTTACCGGAACTACTTTTTGCGTTACTTCGGGAGCGCCCAAAATGGCATCTATAAAAGGCCAATTATATTCTCCCACGTCTAGGACCACCGTATTTGTAACCAGCTTTCATGCTGTAGGCTCGTCTTCTTTTGCGTCTATCTGTGATGCTTCGCTTTGTGCCGAGATCTATCTTTTTTTTTCGTAGTACGTCCTCGATGTATCTCTTTACCGTGCTCCAGCTATCTTCGCGATCGAGCATTTTACCGATTATGTTGCTCTGTGGGATATCACCAATCTGCTTCCTCAGAGCATTTCGTCCCGCATACCATCTGTTACAAATAAAAAACGTGTATGCAGTGTCATCGCTCGGCGCTTCGCAGTATATGCCTTTCGGATCGCTTACCTTATCCATGCGGTATAGGTATCTCCGGAAGTATCCATGGTCCGAGAGGAGCTGAGTTAAGAAATAATTCACTTCTCCGAAGTCCCTTTGCCTATTGATGGATTGAGTTTCACGGTCCATCTGCCACTCGGTTCAGTGTCCCATCGGCTTTGCCACCGCAAAAAGGTTCTCCATTCTGCAACGCTATTGATGACGTGTTCCTTCTTGGAGTCCCATGGAACCATTCTGTCCCGGGCCATGAGGTCGATGGGTATCCTTTCGCTGATCACAAAGACTGCAGCGCCAGAAACAATGCGGTAGGCTGACGCAACTCTGAGTGCCGCTGTTCGTTGCACAGCCTCCAGTGCTTTACGTTTGTCTTTGCAGTTTAGTTCATCTCACCATACTTCGCTGCCCTACAGGAGAATTGAGTTTGTAGCGGCCTTGGTTAGCCTTCTTTTGCTCTGTGTTGGCCCACCGATGTATGCCGTTAATCTGCTGAGCATTCCCATGAGTTTTGCTGCTTTGGGTCCAGAAAGTAAGCCTACAGTCAAGTTGAATACCTCGGTATTTCACTACTTTTTGGGTCACTAGGGACGTGTCGCCTATTTGCGTGCCAACCTCGAGCGGCATGTGACTTAGAGTGTCATCAGGATGACTGCGGTCTTATGTTTGGCGAGTTCCAGCTCTTTCATAGCTTGGTTCAACTTCTTCCTAGCGTCCTCAGCATCCGGCTATTATAAATTATGGCCAGTAAAGTTAGCCTACAACCCTTACTATTGTGAATTCTTACCTCTTTAAGAGTTTGCTTGTTTTTTTTTTGTGAGACTTATTTTTCAACTCGTACATTCCATACTCACACTACTTTTTTTCGGTTTCTACTTTTCTTTCACATTTTTCCACTTTTCCGCTTTCTATTTTTCCCCCAAAATTTTTAATTGCAATTGCATTAGTGCAACTTCCTTCATCTCTAACTTTTTGGCATCAATTGTCAATTGTCATAAAGTTCCAGGCAATTGACTTTTAATTGAATGTCTCTATTGTCTTGCCTTGACATTTTGGCTGCAAATGCACAAAAGTTTTCCAAATCGATTTCTGTCGAAAGAGAACAAAGTAAGCAAAGTCAGACAGAAGGGTTTTGTTATAAGGGCTATTGAATTATTAGTTTTTCTTTTTGCTTAGGAATATTTGTTGAATTTTATGTACCCGTGAAAAGCAATGGATACGAATTTGAATTGATCGAAAATAAAATCTCTTTTTTTTTTTTTAATTTTCAGTAATCCGTACTGTATCAAAGCTATGGGTATATCCATTTAAAAAATACTACAATTATTATGGATGGTGTAGGGAGTCGTACGAAATAGGAATAATACGAGTAAAAGGACTTTTAAAAGCTTTGTTCGTCTCTTAGAATACGCTAAGCTCAAAACTCACAAACGAAGGAATTGAAATTGACATGAGTTTCATTGATAGATGGAGCAGTTTTGAGAGCTGGTTACAGACTAACTCTTATCCCAAAAGGGTTACACTTCTGGCGCGTAGGGTCCAAATTTTTCACAAAATTACTCTTACGGCCGTAATAGACTTATACTCAAACCATTTTATTAAAAAATAGGCACGCTAGTTGGCGCTTGGTTGGAAATATGTTAACTCACTACGAAGTGTATTCCTTGAATGAGTGAAAATTGGTTTTGCACTTCTACCTTACGGTCTTATGTGCCCTCCACACATCGCAGAACTTCATCCAAACCCAGCTAACCGCAATAGTCCTAAGATGAAGCTGAGACCGGGCTAACGCAATAGACCTAAGATGAAGCGGTTGTGCCCTTCTTCCGGCCGCAGCCGGCCAAGATGTCTAAGCCTTCTTCATGCTGTAGCAACACATTCGAGAAGAAGGTGTGTGGGAGTTTAAGACTTTTGGTCGCAGGGAGTCAATGAACCATATCCCGGACTTATATCCTGCCAAATACTCTCACTTCAGCAACATTCCTTGTATATGTATGGGGAAAACTTATGTTGCTGCAACAATAACAACAACAAATCAAAATTAACACACATAATATTGGCAAAAGATCACAGTGGGCACCTTAGAGACCCGCTACCTACAGTTAAAGATTAAAAATGGTAGCACGGGAGGTTAAAAAAAATTAAATATGAACCTTTCAGTTGGTAATTTTGAGATCTTTGTAAGAAAACCAATATTTTTAAAATTTTCTTATGTTGGTTTTTGGGTTCTCAGCCTGGAAAAAAACTTTTCGACTAAATCGCAGCATGAGCCGGATAACTTTTTTATACACCATTTTTTTTTTTTTTGTTAACAACGGTGAGATATCGTACTATAGAACGAAAATTATCATTTTGCTTTCGATTTCCAAAATCTCGTCCACCAATGAAATTGAAGAGGAGTTTCAAAAAATTAAATAAATTTTTTTCAAAGATTTCCTCTCCTTTTTTCGAATTTTTTTTCCATTTCAAAAATTGTAGAAAACCAAAAATCAGCTGGTCATTTTATTTTCTTGACTGCCTTGAAGTTATGTAGTAAAAGTTTCTGGAAATATTGAAAAAACTGAAATCAATTTTTTTTTTAATTTGGCATAATTTTTTTGATTTTTTTTACTTGAAATCTTAAAAAAAAGTTATTGAATGTTTTTTTAGAAAATCGGGCGTTAAATAACAAATATTGATAAAACGAATATTCTTAAGTTTTCCTTTTACAGCTCAATAAACGGACATTAAGCGCGTTTTGTTTAATTTACAATAGAGTATTTTGAATTTTTTATATGTATGAAATTTCCTGCCTGCATACCTAAGGCGTCCAGTTAGTAACCATAGAAAGCAGAGAGCCGTTGAGATGCCTTGGATTGAGGGCAGTTAAAATATATAACGGAATATATCTCACTATTAAAATCTCAATTTTCTTATGCGCTTAAATGTGTGTATGCATATTTTATTAACATTATGACTTTGTACGTTTCAATACACACAAACAAATGCATGTCTGTGAAATAGATCTCTTTTTCACTAACCACCAACCACTTATTAAATTTGCCACTTTTCCTATAAATTTGTTATGCAATCACCCTGTAGAATCCTGCATGAGTTGCTACCCTGTGTCACTTGTTTATTTATATGTATGCAGGAGCCTACATATGCCGCAACGCAATATTTTATTATCAGTTGGTTGAATTTGAACTCCCCCGAAAGGCAATAATAGAAAAAGGAGTGGAAAAAAGAAATTGCCGAAAATTGATTGAAAAATTGTTTAGTAGGTCAAAGAGCTGAAAATGCACGCAAACACGACACGACAGGTGGTGCAGGACAAGGCGAAAACAGGCTTGAAAAATAAAAAGGAAAACACATAGGGAAATGAATAGCAGGAAGTTAAAGTGAAAGGCCATGAAGGTGTGCGCCCCAAGGTATGATAAGACGGCTGAATGATTACGAGTATTGAGATTGGAAATTTCCTTCTACACGTTAAGCGAAAAAGAGAGAAAACAAAACAAAATCAGCTAACAACGCAGGAAAAAATATTCTAAAAAACCAACATAAAATCGAGCTAAAAACAAAAAAAAAATTAGTTTTCTTTAGTCCTTTTTCACATTTCTCAACAAACTGTGTGAAAACGCTCAGATCAATGGATTTGCCGCCATGTCATTGACTTTGGCAACTGATTGACCTTTTCTACTTCAAACAGATGAAAAGGCATATTTAGGAACGGCAAACATACACAGGTATGTATGTGTTAAGCAAAAGGTGCAAAGTACACACGCTTTAGCGCATTAGGTTGTAGTAGGAAGGAGGTCCAGCCAAAAGTAGGCTTGAAAGTGTTTTAAGTTTAATATAAAAGTAGGATAATATAAGAAGGAATACTAGGGGAGTATTAGTATTTAATAACAGAGGTAGTTCATGTTGTTCTTAATTTATAGAGCTAATATAACTGTAAGTCATACCAACCTGAAAGTCCTTGACTTCAAGAATGAATTGATTATAAAAGCGTACACAATTTATATAAAATTGTTGATAAGCCTGTTGGAAGTTGTAGATGTACAAGGAACTATACAGCCAAGTCGAGAACCTTAAAATGTCAGAAGTTTTGCTTAAAAAAGTCGTACGCTTTAGAAGAAGGTAAAAAACCAAAAATTAGATTTTTTGAAAATAAACCCAAAAAACTCATTTAAAGGTTCCTTTGGTTGAAGTTTTCCCAACCAGACTAAGTCAATTAAAGTCATATATCTCGGTAAGTTTTTCTCAGAATACCTTGAAATTTTGGCATAACATTAAGGAGGTGTTGTACTTTAGAAGAAAGTAAAAAACCAAAATTCGATATCTCAAAAATAAATATACAAAACTCGACTAAAGTGTCTTTTGCTTAGAATTTCCATAATCAGAGTACTTCAGTTTAAGTGCCATATCTCATTAAATTTATGTTAAATTTTTTAGAAATTTTGGCACAACACTGAGGAAGTCATATGCTTCAGAAGAAAGTAAAAAAACCAAAATTCAATATTTCGTTTAAAGGTTCCTTTGGTTAAAGTTTTCCTAACCAGACTACTTCAGACATACAGTACCTGGCCATTGAATTATGTCCGATGACATTTTTTCTGAAAACTTCAACTATCAGGTAAAATTTGCAGTCTAATTTGGGCTTTACCAAATAAAAAAGGGTATTAATTGGGTTTTAATCTGTTCTTAGATGTTTTTAAGAATTTCCCGTCAATTGTGCAACCTCAACCAGGCAGGATCGCAAAATCAGCCAAACAGTTCTCTGGAACAGAAATGCTTCAAGTCGGATAATTTTAAGAGAAGTTCAAGAATCTGGAGTAATTATTTCGAAAAGAACGTTACGACGACGCTTATACGAAAATGGACTTTTTTGCAGACGACCAACAAAAAAGCCAAAACCGACACCGTGTATGTGAAATCGGCGGGAACTTTGGGCACAACTTCACAGAGATTTCGATGCGGAATATTGGAAAAAAGTAAGTTAAAAAAAAAAACATTCTACCTTTGTCAAATAGCAGTAAGAAGATGTGAATATTCACACTTTTCGTGGTTTTGTTTCTCTTCTTACAGATCATCTTCAGCGATGAATACCGATTGGAAGCGGTCACAAAACCAGCAAATTTTGTTCGCAGAAGAGCCGTAGAACGATATTCTGAAGATTGTGTGCTCCCCAGTGGTATGGTTTAGGGCTGTATAACCTCAGAGGGACCAGGTCCGCTACATTTTGTTGAGGGAACAATGCGCTCTGTCCAGTACGTGGACGTGCTGGAAAACGTTTTGCTGCCATATTTAGAAACCCTGAAGTGTCCGAGAGGAATACACTTTTATGAAAGATGGAGCTCCGTGTCACACATCCAGGATGATCATGAATTGTCTGAATTCAATAGAAATAATGGTTTTGACATGGCCTGGGAAATTACCGGACCTTAATCCCAACGGAAATTGTTGGGCATACGTCAAATCGGCAGTGTACCAGCGGAATAATACCACAATACAACAGCTTAAGGAAAACAACGAAGATGTGTGGTGTAATGACCAAAATCTTAAGACGTAAATAACACAGTTAGTTTAAAATAAATATTTTTAATGCAAAAATGTGAAGAAGCTTTTAATAAAAACAAATAAATAAACTTTTTTAAATGCTTTAAAACCGTTTGCTTTTGTATTCGCTCTCAAAACCATAAATATGTAATCGGTTATAATTTAATGGCCAGGTACTGTATATCTCTTAAGGTCATATATCTCAGTAAGTTTTTCCCAGATTACCTTGAAATTTTGGCACACTATTAGCTAATATAGTATAGTTTTAGGCATTATTAGCAAATATAAAAATAAGTAAGACATAGTTGTGTGTCATAAATATGATTAATGTGAAAAGTGAAATCAATGTGGTATAGGTAGATTTAGGCGTTTTAAGCAGTAAAATTAAAGATAATTGATGCAAAAAACAAGTATTTGCTTATAAATAAAGAAATTCAGCTGGAACCTGTTAGCAAAATAATATTGCAGTGTAACTCTAAAAATTTTCTTCGAAACCAAAAAACACAAATTGCCGCGCGATATGCTAATATTACAATAAAAAAAATATGAATGCACCTTTTCAAAATGCACCACCAACAGAAAACGTCGTAGTGGAGCATAAAAAGCCAATTCTTTATTTGTGGCACATAAAAAATTGAATAAACCTTCGCGCTCTGAATCTCCATTAACCAGTTTATTAGTTTATCAGCCTAAAGGTACTTTACAAAGAGTTAGTAAAATAATATTATGATTACAGATAAACTTATGCACTATTAAATTTTCAGGAAGAATTAAAGAAAACGTAAATAAAAAGGGATCAAAGGATATGTGTGCAGTAAGGCATACAAATGTGCGTTAACCTTAAAAAAATATACATAAATGAGCCTTAAGTGTATGCTCCCATGCTGCTACTTACCAAAAATTATGCCGCTTCACTTGCACAATCAACCCTTCCTACGCTGCTTAGCAATTTAAAACATGCATTTGCCCGCAGTTGACTTCTGACATGTGACCTGAAAGTATGCAAAGTTATTTTGCTTACATTATTATTTCTCCCGGCTAAATTTCCGGCTGCTTTGTTTGGCAACGAGGCAAAAAGAAAACAAGAAAAAAAAAACACAACAACAAAAGCAATAAACAAGCGCAAGACGCAAGTGGCCAAAAAAAGAAAAATAATTTATGTGCTTGCCTGCTGAAAGTTAATCCCACACATGCACATAAGTCCTTTCACCGCAGGATATCGCCGTTTTATAGTTAATTTACCCTTCTCACCCCCTTTCGCTATAAATTGCGCTGCCACTTGCACTTAAGTGACGTTTTAGCAACAAATAATACGTTTATAGGTATTTAAAATGGCTTAGCGGCAGCCCATGCCGGTTTGCTACTGCCTACTTTCAGGCTCTGCCCTGCTTATCCCTATCGGTTAATGTCCTTCACCTTCAAGCCTACACCCAGGCGTTCTACACAGCCTACCACACATGTTGCAGTGTTTTGTTGCACGCATCAAATGTCAAATGCATACAATGTGTAGAGCATAAAATTGTAAGTTGCTTGAACTTGCCACAAATACAATCGTGCTCTTGGCAGTAAAGTGTAGACTTCACTGGTACTTCCGCACGTTAATAACATGTTACAATTTTGCAATTTTGCTAAACATGTTGGCGTACAATTCCCGCGCACCTCCCTGCTTCTCTAAATTGTCTTTCATTGTTCTGTGTAAACTTTCTAATCACTTTTCTTGTATACTCATAGGCGCATATCGTCTAGATTGCGGTATTCAGTAGTTACGCTATGACTTGCTTCCTTCTAGTCACTCACTTTATACTCTTCCGCTTGCCCGACTCTTGTGTGACAGCTCTCGTCGGCCGCTTATTAGACTATAAATCCACACAGACTTCACAGAAGTTTCATTGCCAGCAATGTTGGTAGCAACTTTTTTGTGTATATAGTTTTTGTTGCATATTTTTAGGCTCGACATTTGCTTTGCTGCAATGTGTTTGTGCGGTGAGCGGCGTCTGTCTGGCACACAGCTTGAGTGAGTGCCTGCCGTCTGCCTATCAGACTATGAATAGTGGCCGCAAGTAAGGTTGAGAACAGCACATGTCTGCATATGTATGTGTGTATGAATGTGGTAGTATAAAGAGAATACAGTAAAACTTAAATTTTATAAGCATGTACATATGAAGGTGTGTATCTCATATATTTCAAAATAGGCTGAATAGCTTTATAGTAAAATGCTCAATGTCTGCCATAGTAGAAATGCGAATCTATTTTTAATTTGAATTGCGATGCAGGCACTTGAAATTCACTACTAATCGCTTGGTTCTTTGACTTGTATAATATATACTATTATTTTGCTTCTTCTTGCTAAGTAACTTTGGTTAAGTTTAGTCGTTTCTTGTTGATGATCACTATTTAAGTCCGTGTTCCACTAGATCCCTAAAACATAGAGCAGACTTTCCCCTGCAACTATCACAAACGACGATGTCCCGTTTAGCTCAGTGTTGCCTTTTAAATGAACCTTTTTAAACTTGGCTGGTGTTTCTAAAAATTGTATATAAAATGTATGTACTTTTTGAAGGAATACTCTTCTACATATTTTCCCATATGTTTGAAAATAGTCAACGTATTGGAATTGAGTACTCCAAAGATCGATCTGCGCTACCACAATTCTCGTGAGTTTTATATTTTTAAAAAATTTCAATAACTACTCGCGAGTGCCATAAAAGTTTCACTGGCTTACAGACTGTTCCAACATCTGGCGATTATAGACAGACATTTTTTTAATTATGAACGGAACACTTTTCTACTCTGCTGAATGATTGCAGTAGTCGGAGATACATAGAAGATGAGCAACCAGATCCTCCATTCTTTGGACGAGAAATTGCAAGCACTGCGACTGAATAAAAAATGTATGAGAGCCAGCGGGCTGTGAGCGTAGCTACTCAAATACGATAGAGTGGATCTAATGAGGTTCATGCACTAACTACTATGAAGAATGCACTTAGTCGGGTGGAAGCCGGCGATTGGAATTTATTTTAACAATCTAATCAATCAGAACGGAGAGCCTGCAACCCGTGAATGTTAACTTTCTCAAAATTAAGATTTTTCCCAGAAAATTATTCTTTTAATAATTGTATTTTATTCTGAAATATACAAAACAAATTATAAAAATGGTAAATAAATGGAGTAGGTCCCTCGGCACGCATCGGCAGACCTTCGAGTGCATTTCTGCTATGAAAAAGCTCGTCGTAAAAAATATCTGCCGTTCGGAGTCGGCTTGAAACTGTAGGTCCATCCATTTGTGGAACAACATCAAGACGCACACCACAAATAGGAGGAGGAGCTCGGCCAAAGACCCCAAAATGGTGTACGCGCCAATTAATATGTATTTATATATATATGATACATATGTAAATATATAATCTAATACAAAAAACTTAAATATTAGAAAAAAATATATAAAAATCTATTTTTAAACTTAAGAAAAACCAAAGAAATCCAAAAAATTAAATTTTTTTATTCTAAAATTTTATCCTAAATTATCCTAAAAATTAAAAAAACAAATTACAAAAATGATAAACGGAACCAAATGGGAACAAAGACTAAAAATAATATTTTTTTTACCAAAGTTTATCGTTAAAAATAAAAAAAATGTGTAATATAAAAATAGCCGAAGAAGAAAAATATTACAATTTTTTCCAAAAAAAGAGTTTCTTTTAGAAAGTACATTTTATTTTGAAAAAATAAAAGTCGATTTTTTCAAATGTTAGAAGAACTGAAGAAGAACAAGGAATAAAAAAATTCCAAGGCTGAATTCTAAATTTTATATTCTAAAAGTTTATATTGTAAAGATCTGTTAGCAAAACTAGCTGTCGGTTCCTCTAAAATATTCTTTTTAAATTTTCTGCTTTAAAATCACGATGCAATGTCAAAGGTTGAACTTTGGTAATTTGAAAGAAGCAGCTCTTTAACGGTGCGTTGTAAGAAGTTTTCACAGTGTGGTTTTGTTGCCACACAGAACAAAAAAAAACGATGCCAGTCTGCCAATGCAGCGTACACCCTCTATGCCAAATAAAAACTGAACTTTTTACAAATAGCAGCAATGAGTGAATCATTCGTGAGTAATAGTAAGTTTTTATCAGTATTCAACTTCCGCTTCGAAACAATATTTTGCATGCTTCTTCTTCTCGGAATGTTGTTTAGGATGGTGCTCGCAGCAGCCTTAATGCTTTCTTGATTTACTCATGATTCGATTTCCGTTCATAGTCAAGTATTTTTCGGGAGCAAATAACACTTGCAGGGTGACAAGCCAAAGGTGTTGCTTGAAGTAATTAAAAAATTTTCCTTTTATTCAGAAATTTCCTCACAATTCCTGCCCGATGAGGTGAACAGGTCAAGTGAAATCTTTGAAGTGCCCCACTGGCACTTCCTAAGTAGCACTAAAGCACCGTTTTGATAAGTGAAAAGGTACACAGCTATGAGTTGCTCTATTTTTAAGCCGCTTACGATGTATCTTTTGCCACCAATCGTTTTAAGTCGCCTAAATAGGAGTATTCAGCGACTGTTTAGACTGAAGTAACAAATTCTTTAAGCACATTTTTTTTGGAATCGCGGGAACTAAAGAGTACTTAGCTCTTGGTTTTTTAAAAGAACTTTTTTAGTATGGACTACCACTGATGATCTCCATTCAGCACTTCAAGCTCATATTCGAAGCTCCTCAGCTAGTTCAGTGAAAATCGGTTTCAGATAGCTTCTGCTTGGGAGCGCCTTTAGTGTTGCTCTTAAACTGATGATTTGTTGGTCCGTTTTGTGTGCCACAAATCTGGATTTAAGCTTTGGAAGCTCTAACAAATCGATGAAAATGTGACTCACAGTCGTCTGAGATACCTCCAATTCAATTATTCAACAGATGGCGCCAAATGTATTTTTTTATTTTATTTAGAAACATTTCTGTTTTTTTTTTTTTTTTTTTTTGAATAGGGTGTACACTAACAAAGTTGCTAAACTTCAAATCACACATACTCACATGTGCTGCTTGCTATGTAGCGTTTAGCGATACTGCAGTTGCAAACTTTTCTTGCCTCCATGGCGGCAATTCATTTGCGTACTGAGAAAAAAGAAGCAAACTTTTTAAGTACCAACAAAATAGTTGAGAAAAAATTTCTTTTAAATATGCCATTGTGTTGCCAAGAGTTTAGAGCCTTGTTTACTTAGCTGCATATTTATATATACACACATACAACACTTACACATCAACATTTCCGTAGAAGTATAGGCGAGTATGTGTGTGACGGGGCTGTCTCTGGCGCTTTGTGTTCACCGCTGAAGCCTGTAATTTATTTCTTGTTTTGATTGAAATATTGCCTGCCTTGCAATTACAAGGTTTACAAACAACTACACGCACGCTGAAAAATACAAGTATGCACTTTTAGATATGCATTTGTTTATATTTAGAACAAATCGGTCTCGTGTGGAGCTCCATCACAGGCAAGTAGCCGAACAGCAACTGCTGGATGGACTAGTGGCCAGTTGTGGCGCATATAAATATATTTACTATGCTTGTAGTTTCGATAGAGCACATGTACACACTCATGCTTTGAGTTATACACACTCATATGTACGCGTGTGTGAGTTTGCTTTAGAGACAAAACAAGTACATAATCAGCAACAAACTATAATAATTTAGCCGAAGAGTGGCACAGGCATTTAAAATAGGCAGCAGACACTTCATGCGAACTACCTTTCTGAATACAGGCGCTTACAGTTACGGGCAAATAATCGTGAATGACATGCAGATGCTGCCTGCTAACTGGGATGAGGTCTTTCGTATGTAAAGGGTGGTTAAATTTCAAGGACCGATGTTGAATGTGAACCACACCTAAACGTCAACGACACCGTTTGACTTCTTTCTTTAAGGTTATTTGAAAGAAAAGGTGTACGTCGATAAGCCAGCAACAATTCAAGAGCTAAAGGATGAGATAATTTGGCACATTAACGGCATAGAACCTCAATTATGCGTCAGTGTCATCGAAAATTTGGACCATCGGATGGAGGTGTGCCGCCGAGGCCGTGGCGGTCATTTGGACAATATTTTATTCTATACGTAATTGAATCATACCAGTATTATCATAGTAAAGAGAAATGACAATAATTTTCCAAAAAAATTGTATTTTATTCAAAATCAACACCGGCCCTTAAAACTTCACCACTCTTTATAAGCAATTAGTAATTCATTTCAAAGAACTCATTTGTGCAAAGTAGTATTGATTTATTGACACACAAGTCTTTTATTCTACATATGCGCAATTTGATCCAACTCTTGGCTCCTGTGCAATTATGTAAGGTGACACAAAATTAATCATCCCATTTTTTTTTCTGCAAAACTTTTCTGACAATTTTTTTTTATTCCATTATTTATTGGTTCTGTTAACTAGCTCTTCCAATATTTGAAAACTTATTCTAAAATAATATTAATTCAATCATAATATTTAAAAAAAGTATTTATTTATACAACAAATCTCGTATGATTAACTTGTGCGGATGCATCCAGCGATGCAATTATGTTGACATTTGCGCACTCCACCGTTTTTTTTATTTGTTTACTTTAGCTGCCGAGTTCAACAGTATTCAATGTGTTTGGCATCCAACGCCAATTGGAAAAATTATAAACTTACCGAAAGGATTATTAATTTTGCGTTACCTGTACGTGTATACATAACTTACTCATACATCTTCGCTGGGTATTTAGTCGAGCTGCTTCTTTACTTTGTGGTATTTTGTATTGTTGCTGTTCCACAAATGGAGGAACCTAAAGTTTTATGCTGTCAGCGAACGGCAGATGATTTCTTAAGGAGGGATGTTTCAATACAGAAATACGTTCAGAGGTTTGCCATTGTCTGCCGAGGGACAACCGCTTATAAAAACTTATTTACATTATTCGGGCCACAATAAATTTCGAGCCTACCGGGTGGTAGTTACGCACCTACTCGTTTAGCTGCGACGACCGTTATCGGTGTTCTTCTCTCAAACAAGGACTTGCTTTTTGAGGTAAACGATAAAAATTCAAAAATTCTGTTCTTCGGAAACAAAAAGGCAAAACGCGGAGGCGCAAAGCCGTTTCCATGGCGGTCGGTTCTACGTTAACGGAGCGACCTGGCTTTATACACGGCCAAGGATTGTCACTCCAGCAGCATTCTCCGTACATATATGGTGAATGTTCATACTGCTACATCAACAACAACAACAACCGGTCAAGTCCTATTGCAAGTGTTTGGAGTAACCAGCAATTAAGGCTATAATGTCTCGCGCATGAACCAGTGCTTTCTATTTGAGCTTTTCCAAACAATTTTTGATGACGTCTGCCATATGTTGTCGAGCCATAATACATATTACTCGATCATGTTTTTTCTAAATTTCCTTACGTTTTTCTCAATCGCAAAAAGATGGATACCTTCCTTCAGCTGCGCTTTCACCTGATTCCAGCAGCTCATATTTACTAGATGGCATGACCCTGATCTCACCAAAAACAAAGGTCACGCCTAGAGCCATTTATATGTATTCCTTTTTTGGCATTGAGGTGGACATCGATTTGTGTAGGATCATATATGGTATTTTTTCATAGGAATTATGATGGCAGAAATTATGGTGGTATCCCCACCTTTCAGTCCACGCCAACATTTTTACCAAGCATTTCTTCATTTCTAGGCTTGTTAAAATAAAAAAAATATCGAAAAAGTTTGCAGTATATTGGCTTTCGTCGAGCAATGCATTCAGCTCTTTATCAACATTCATAATTTCTCGATTGCCTTAGACGCTCCTTGTACGCCAATGCGAAAATCATTGCTTCTAGTTTAGTCAAATAATTTTTGACATCAGTTGGAGTATACTCAGCAAAAACCCTTCATATTAGGGTGCCTCATTAGAGTTTGTAAATAATGCCGCAGATTGATGGGAATATTTTGAACCGATGCACTGTTACCATATGCGAACGCGGAGATCAGCCTATTTCTTATATATTTCTTTACTATTTTGAGAAGATGCCAGTTGAGCATTCAGCCTGAAACTTGCACCAATTGTTGGTTCGCTTGGAGCTTTAAACAGAATAATGATTTGGAACATACCGTATGGTCAATAAAATAGTAGATACCTGAAAATATGATAACATTACCAGACTTGCCTTAATGCAGTCCTGGTCTAAGCACCTCGTTGGAACTCTTAAAATACTTAGTGAGAAAAGTTTCCATACGGAAGGCTAGAAATTTTACAGATCTCCTGGTAAAAGCTGTATTGCATAGCTAGAAGCTCAAAGTATGTCTGTGAAAAATTATTTGAATCGATATTCAGGAGTTGTAAAGCAGTGAATTAAAATAAACGACTAGCAGCAAAATATTAAAGTAAAAGAGTAAAAAGCGCATTTATTTAATTAATTAATGATTTATTAATGAGTAATTTATTTATTTATTTATTAGACTAAATAAATAAATTTCAAATGCTTTCTCATTGACGAAACTGGCTGCTACCGACCTGGTTCCAACGATTTTTTATATAGAAATCAAATTTAATAAAATAATGCTGCGAGTGATTAGTTAAAAAAAGAAGAAGTTAAAAGTAATACTAAGTTTATAAAAACCCCTGTTTAATATTGAAATTTCGCGATACTAGCAAAGCAACTTCCAGTACTCCAGCGTTGCTAATTAGCTGGCGGCCGTTGTATATTCAAATACACTCTTAATCAAGTGTAGCTTCCGCCAGCACAATAAACAAGCTTCCAAACAGCTGGCAAGCAAAGCGAGTTGTTGTAGCCAACTATGCAGTCCAGTTGCTAGACTCAATCAGCTAAGAGTCATTTTTCAATCAGTTGCAAGCAAACATTTAACAAATACATATAAGCACACACACACACACACATGTGTCTGATTGTGTACAAATCCACTTTTGTGTATTTGGTTGCACTAACTTCGATGTTTCTAGTCACCTGTAGTTTGCTTATCCTGTAAAGCGCTTTTCGGAAAATGTTTAGAAGAAAATTGCAATTAACAACAGGAAATTAATGTTTACTGCTGTTGCAAGTTGCCGCTGCTGCCACTGTGCTATTAAGTGGGTATGCAACTATTGGCATGCATACACATGTACTTGCACTTAAGTAAGTGTGTGTGTGTTTGTGTGGACTTGTATGTTGCATTTAGTGTGTCAATATTGCCAGTTCTATACATAAATATTTATGCCGTTGTACTTAAATAGTCTCACAGCACACTTTGGCTTTGCATTATTGCCCGTAGTTAATTTTCACTTTGTAGATAAACGCCTAAAAGCAGGCAAGATGCATTTACATGTATGCATGCCTCCTCGTATGTATTTTTAACAATCTTGTTTAAATTTTCGATCACTCATTGAGGCTAAATCAATGCTTGGAATTTCAACTGCCTTTGCCCTACTTGATATTGTTTGATATTCATAAGCAAGCGGGTGTGTGTGTGTGTGTGCTTATGTGAATGCGAATGCGAAGTGGGTGTGCTCCTACATTTTTTGCAGATTTAGTCGATTACATCATAGAATCGATGGATAATAGAAAGAGAGGCAAGATTACTTGTATAAAAAGTGTTGATTTCCCAAGGGAAAAAATGCCTGATTAGTGCCTGCTTTTAGGCTGATTTCAACAATTAGTAGAATTAGTTAGAATTTTTTATGCAAACGAATTAGCTCCTGCACAAACAAACATAAAGCAGATAACATTTTCAGAGGTGAGAACACATAAGCATCGAAATTAATACGGATTATTTGTTATTAATTAATTTTAAAATTTTTCATCATAATTCTGCCAAATATCAAAAAAGTTAGACTAAATAAATTAAAAACTTAGTTAATATTACAAATTTATGTTACTATTTAAAAAAATATTTTTAATCTACTAAAAAAAAAAATTACTTTTATTTATTTATTGAAAAAATTTTTTTTCAATATTTGATTTTTTTTTTATATTTATTTTTTTTTATCATATTAATAACCTTTTTTTAATTTTTTAGTAGTTCTTTCAGTAAAATTATTTAGAACCTTGGAGCAACCTAGTTTTTTTTTACTTTTAAAAAATTCGGAAACTTTTGCTTGAAAAAACTAGCAATAAAAAATTACATTATTGGCGCGTACACTTCTGGTAGGTATTGTGCCGAGCTCCTCTGCCTATTTGTGGCCTGCGTCTTGATGTTGTTCCTCAAATGGAGGGACCTACAGTTTTAAGCCGACGCACACTGGGGATTTTGCGGAAAAAAATCAAATTTGCAACATACCACCTACGCAATGTTAATGGTATTTCTAAATTCCAGAATAGAACCAACAATAAAATCAAAAAGAATTACTAAACTCCGACTTACAGTTTTTTTTTTATAGATATGTCAAAAGTATAATTTTTTTATAGTATTGAACTGACTAAGAAAAAACTTCAAAGCCCAAGGTGGTTTTTTTTCCTTTTGCTTGAGCCGACTTCCAATTTTTTATTTTTCATTTAGGGTACGATATTTTTATATATTTTAGCCGGAACAACAAAGGCTGTAAAGCATTTGATTATCTATTTATAATTAATTTTACGAAAAAAAAAAAAATCATATTCCTTCATATTCTTGGATCTGCAAGTTGAGCTACATTTACCTACGGTCAGAAACTAGTATCAACGTGTTGCTTAATAACGTCTCTTTCAGTTTTAATCAATTGCAGGTGCCACCAGACGCCACTGACTATTTTTTGGCAATGATAATAACTAAACGCTTTCTAGTGTGTGCATAATGATAACGAAACACTTTTAATTTTGTTTTGACATTTTGAGGGTAATTCAGAATTATGAACTTACATGTATCCTGTGCGTAAATATTTGCTGGCTTATATTAATACAAAAAAAAAAAAAAAAAAAATTTATTTAAAAAAAAATAGTTTTTAGACATGTTCTTTTCATACACAAATATATACAACTTCGTTAGTGATAAAAATGTAAATATTTTTTGGGATGTATACTTTTTTCCGCATCTCTGTACAAAAATCCCCAGTTTGCGACGCCGAAAGTCAAATGCGTTTTTATGAGGAGCTTTTCTCGTTGTTTACTTTGCGTAATTCAAGAGGAAATGCCTATTAGAAATGGAAATAATAGTGTTGGGGTCATTTAAATTAAGCCCAAAGGAACCAAAAACAAAATAAGTGCAAATAATATTTTGAATAAATACTTAATACGAGTAAAAAAATTTCTCAAAAATGACTTATGCGCGAAAAGAATGGAAGGCTGGATCAATTCTGATAATTATTTTTTCAGGTCCCCCAACGGTTGGCGTGAAGCAGAGCTTGTTGCATGAGATTTAGAGAGGGAAAAAGAGCGGATATGGGCGGCTCACTTCACACCTTTAGATATTATAATCTATGGACAAAGGCATCAGTTGTTGTCGGAAACCGTTCCTTATCATACACCACGGCAAATTTCAAGCTCTAAATTTACTGCTTGCTCATCGCCTAGGGCTAAATAATAAATCCAGCAAAAGTTTTATTAATAATAATATTAATTTACTTCGAAAAATATTACCGAGACACTTAAAAGACTTTGCTTACGTTCCTTTATTTTTGGTTTTCTTTATTCAACCAATTCGCCTTGGAAAATATCATTTTGACAATTGAGCCCCACAAGCAGAAACGAAATACATTTATCTTTGTTTTTGTATTATTATTATCACCTTGAATTATCAAACAAGGCTGATCTGTTTTTTTTCTTCTTCGCCATGTCCATGTGGCTGTCAGCACCCAATGAAGCAAGGCGAATTCATTCTTTGTTTACTACTTTGCCAATACTTTGCCGTGACAATCGAACGTACAAAGCATTGTTAATGGTCTAGGGCCACCATCCTTAATGAAAACGCCTTGGGTAATAGTGAAGATCTGTTTTAGTAATTTTTTAAATTTTCAAGTTTTTAAATTTTGAAAAAAAAAAAAAATATGTTGATAAAATTTATATTTGCATAGAGTTCGAAAAATTGTAAACCGTTAATTAAAAAACAAAAATCATTAAGAGTTTTCCAATAAAAAAATAAAAAATAAATAATTGGCGCGTACACTTCTGTTAGGTGTTTGGCTGAGCTCCTTTTCCTATTTCTCGTGTGCGTCTTGATGTTGTTCCACAAATGGAGGGACCTACAGTTTCAAGCCGACTCTGAACGGCAGATATTTTTATGAGGAGCTTTTTCATGGCAGAAATACACTCGGAGGTTTGCCATTGCCTGCCGAGGGGCGACCGCTATTAGAAAAATGTTTTTATTAATTTTTGCTTTCACCGAGATTCGAACCAACGACCTCTCTGTGAATTCCGAATGGTAATCACGCACAAACCCATTCGGCTATGGCGGCCGGCGGCGTGGTGGTCATTTGCCTGTTGTTATTTTCCACTATGAACGGTATACCTTCTTCATTATAATGAAATAAACATCCGATCATTTATATTAAAAATTATCATTTTTCTTTGAATATCAAAATAACACCTCTTATTGGAAAACCCTTAAGTATCCTATACTTTAGAAAAAAATTTGGCTTTTGAAAAAAATTAGAAAATTAAATTCTCAAATTCTCTCAAAAAATTAATTCTCAAATTTTCGAAAATCATGTCATCATATGTTTTGAGAAAATGATGTCAACTTACATATGATTGGGGTTTCAAAGCTTAGAAAATTTGGTACTGCTGATGACAAATTTTAAAGTGAACTTGAAATGTTGTTTGATAATAGAACAAAAAAAATTATAATGATTTAAAAACTACTACTCTGCTAATTGTGTCCACTCGATCTTTAAAATTGATTAGATATAAAAGATAATTAATATACCTCCAAGGAATTCAATAAACCTTTCAACCAAGCGTTGCCGCTGCAAGCAAATGATTTTCTTCGTATATTAAAAGAGTAAAGTATGCTTGTATGTGTACGTGCAGGTGTGTATGTATTTACATACATAAGGAGTTGTTTTTGCTTTTAATCGTTAGCAGATGAGAATAAATTATCTATAAAAGCTCTCGAGTTGCAAGTTGTAAAGAAAAATATTTTTTTTCCAACAATAGCCGACCAGGAATTCGCAACCACCACGAAAAGCATATTTTCTGAGGAAAGAATTGCGGCAAATATGAAAAGGAAGTTGGTAATTTAGAAGAATTGGCGCATGCAAAGGTGAGCCAATCTCTCCAAAGGACGCACCAATTCAATATGCCGCCAAGCAATCAACAATTGCAAGTATTTGCTTTACAAAAGCCAGGATGGTAAAGAGGACCAGGCAAAATAATCCGGAGCGCATATTAAGCAGACAAAGCGGCTTGGTTGGAAAAGGTTGAGATTGAACAGATTAAGAAAATGCCATTCAAAGTAGCGACAACGCGAAAGGCACGAGAAAAATGCACATTATTATTTAAATTTTTGCAATAAATCTCAATTTCAACACAGCAATCGACGGCAATATTGGCAGCATGGCTGCATAGGCGGGTGGCGCAGGACTAAAAGCAGCTGAATGGCAGGCAGCCAGCAGGCGGAGCTACAACTACTGGTATATCTTGTCAGCCTATGCCGACAAATTCAATCGATTACGCGACTTAACTTATGAATGGCCAACAACAAGCGCCAGCAACCAATAAAGCGGCACAACAAGATAGCCAAGCATTGGCTTTGTGGCATTAGCAAGGCAAGGATTTGAAAGCGTCATTCATGCGCTTATTGTATTATTGCTGTTGTTGTCGTTGTTAATATGCTTGGAAGAGTTAATGTAAATGGGCTTCGCTTGATCAAGGTTAGATACGCAACTGAGTGGAAGGCACATTTAATATGAATGGCGCGCAATTCATTTGTATGCGCCATCAAGCGTTTGGCTTCTGCACCTGGTGGGCGGCGCAGACACAAAAGCCAGGCAGCTAGTCAGCCAGCCTCTGACAAGGGAGGGAATATGGCATTTATGTACCTGGACAGCTTTTCAGTTGAACTGCGCCTCAGTGTCCAATGTCTGTGTGTGTAGAATTGTTCTGGAAAATCTTTTCATTTTATGCAGATAGCCCGACAACTTCTTGCAAGATTTGTAGGAGATGAAAACATAATCTTTCTTCAGGTAGTCGCTTGCCAAAGAAAAAATTGTAAAATATAGTTTGTTGGTCGTTTGCATATTTTACGTTGTTCCTTCTACTTGCGCTTCCTCTAGCCCCATTGCTACTTGAACTTCTACCCTTGCCACAATGCCAAGATTTAATAATAGTTTTGAGTCAACCACTTACTCACTTCGATGCCTGCTTTACTCTTTTCAACGAGTAGTTGTTGTATCGCTTATTCATGTACTTTATAGCATGCAATTTAACTGGCCTTCAATTAATTCGATAAAGATCCAAAGGTCAGGTTGCAGTCTCAAGCTGCGTGGAGCTTACGAAGGTGGCCTTTGAAAGGCTTGGCCTGTGCAGAGTTTAGAGAAAATAATAATGGCTATTTAATAAAATATTAAATCTCCTTATAGTGTTAGTTGTGGTAATAATTTTAGGGCTGTAAACTTTTCACATTTAAGCCATAATAATTTGAGTCTGCTGATTGATGCTTCAACATTTTTCCAAAAGCTTACTAAAATCCAACCGCGAGCTAATTGTTGGGAAGTTAAAATCAGTTTTATTCCAAACTATCTAGACCACGTCGGTGTATAACTATGCGATTTGCACTCAAAAATGTAAGATCAGAACTTCTAAAAATTAGAGAAAAGTGTGGCAACTTTTGTTTTAAAAGAATCTTGGTTTAGATTTTACATTTTTCAATATTTTTCACACCTGTATACGTTGTTTTTGACAGATTTAGAGGGCAGAAAGCAGAGAACAGTGACAAAGAAAGAGGACAGAGGGCAGAGGACAGTGACAAAAAAAGAGGACGGAAGGCAGAGAACAGACAACAGAGCAGAAAGGACAGAAGATACAGGACAGAGACAGAGGACAGGGCAGGCACAGAAGCAGAGCAAGAGGCAGGGGCAAAGGCAGAGTCAGAGGGTAGAGGACAGTGGGCAGAGGACAGGGACACAAGTAGAGACAGAGACAAAGACAGAAACGGGTACAGATGACACTTACAGAGATAGGAATAAAGATGGAGACAGAAACAGAGCAAAGGGAAAGAGGGATAAAGAGAAAGATACAAAGAGAGGCAGAATATGGGAGATTGCAGGTTCTATTCCAGCGCACATCATTCGAAATCATCATCTTTAAATTTAAAATCCCCGGAAATCGTGCTTGGGGCAAGCACAAAAAAAGTTGAATGTAATGCTTATAGTCTTCTTTTCATGATCCAACTTCCAGGCATTTAGTATCAATATAGACGTGGTGGACTCTGCGTCCATTATCGGCAAGGTTTTCAAAGCGAATGATCATGTTGAGGCAGCTTGACTTCCTAAAAGAATTGTTTCGTTTCTTCACTTTTCGATGAATAGAAGCCTTTCGTGCTTAGTAGGTCATTCTTGCTTCTAGATAGAGTTTTACTTTTCCCTATAGATATGTATTCCTTTACCTTGCCTTTGACTGAAATAGGCGCAACATCAGTCGAGAAGTCGGAATATGACTGTATCGATGAGACTTTGCTTCGTTCTGCAATTCTGATATTAGGCAGTCACTCATGGTATTCGATTTTAAGGTAAGTGGACTCACCGACTGATGGATGAGGAGCACTACAGTCCAATGTGTGCAGAACAGCGAGTCACACCACTTTTAAATAGCAATGAGAGTGGCAGTGAAGAAAAACCTTCAAAAGATCGTGTTACAGAGAGTCATGAAGAGTTGTGCTCAATAGTGAAGCATCTCAACAAATCTAAATGTAGAAAGAAATCTGCTCTGATTTAACTTGCAGCTTTTAAGCGGGTGAGACCTGGGAGTTACAAAATAACAATGCGCTTCAAAAAATCCCTGTATTTGGGCCCACCCTGTCTGACTGCGGTTATCACTGGGATGATAAGCAAATGTCATCATTGAGTTAATTTAATACAACTCCTTTGCCTTTCTGCTGAGGCTGCTGACGTTCCGTCATAATCTTTCCTTGTATTTTCTCCAAATACGCATTATGCAGATCATTAAAAATAAATTTGATATTTACGTACAGATATCAAGTACAGAATTAAATACAGATTCATTTTTTATTGTTTCTACTCTTACGTCGTCCAAATGAATGCGAAAATCTAAAGCCATACAGTTGTCTGCATCGTTCGGTCGCCTCTCCCTTCTGCCGCTTCTGTTGATTGATAATTTCCTTTATGCTAACAACACATTAAAAATGCAGACAATGCAAAAATATACTAAAATACAAGTAGTAAAAAATACTGCAAAGCTTCAACATATTTTCTTACTTTTTTCGTTTGCTGATTTAACGACCGCAACGCGTACAAATAAATAATTTCGCATAATTTTGTGCAATGCAGAAGCTACGAAATGATGGCGCCTATGAAAATTTGTAGATATACTGAGAAAGTTGATTTGCTGATTTTTTTTTTTTACTGAATATTAAATGACATATAGACAGAAATTTTTTAGTGGCTTCTGATGCCTCAAAAGTGATTGACTGTTAGCTAAATGACGGGAGAGTTTTTCAGCTATTAGATATAAAGTCAAGATAAACAGACGAGTTTTACTGCTACATAAGTATCTATTATATAGACCCCAAACCATTGGGTGCCGGCTCACTAACAAAGAGTTAAGTCCGCCTATGTGTTGGCTAAAATCTCAGCAATTTAACGCAACCTGCTAAGCATAGCCAGTAATTGATGTGCTTATGGGGAGCTCTCTCACAGCAGGTTAGTAGAAAAAGCCCTACTGCCGAGTAGTGAGAGATGCTTAGAATTTAAATACCGTTATGCTAAGCGTACTCTGTAGCAACTTCGGTGTCATTGCTTAGAAGATCGTAGCTTAGTTGCCTTGGTTTTGCGTTCGTTACCTTATTGTGGAATACAAGAAACCAGAACTTTCACAATTCGCCAAAACCCACGAATAAAGAGGAAAGCTTGAAGCCTACTTGCTTTACAAAATCCCACGACGGCACTAGACATCCGTTAAGGCTCATGTAGAATAGTTGATCAGTCAAGTTAGCCTTTTCCAAGCTACATACATCCATCTACTTTAGCAAGTTGCGCCGACTTGTTGGAACCAAATACTGTTAATGTTTAGCTGATTAAATTTTGGAAAAACAAATTCAGTTGATAGCGCTCGCCATTCACCGTAACGAAAGCTCATTCCTTATATCGAAGGACATAAGGACCGATGATGCTGCCAGCACTCCATGAACTTCGCGATCAGATATATTTTTTCGAAAGTAAGCTTTCACAATTTGTAAGCATTGTTCTGGCGTAAAACGATTCATGATAACTTGCCAAACCCTACTGCACAGACATGGAAACACAGTTTGCCATTTTCAGCCATCAAGCTATAGTTATCGTTAACGATAGTTCTCATGCAGTTAAAAAACACCCGATATATAAGTATAAAATTAATCAGAATAATCAGAATCTAATCTACTAAACGCATTCTAAAATCCAATTTACCCTTTCCAATTTCTAATTTACAGTTTTTAAAATCCAACTGAAATAATTTAGTTCTTGAAAAGTTTGAAGTTTATTTGTGTTTTAGTCTAATAAAAAAATATTCTTTGAGCAAAAAGTTTTTAATTTTCCTCAGTACTTTAGCCATGGGTCTGTACGTTATCCATATTTTTTGGATTTTCGGTGTTTTGGTTGTTTTTTTTTTACTTACTTGAGAATAATTTCCATAGATTGTTTTTTTTTGGTTTTTGTTTTGTTTTTTGTAAGCGAATTTTCCGTAAACACTGAAATGTGAATTTTTGTAATATAATATTTTCCCCAATTGTAGAGTCAATCAACTTTAATGGCATTAATTACATTTCATGGAGTTAAATTTGATTACAGTTCACTCGCCTACAAGCAAACAATTTATATTTAACTATCTAAATGCCACTCGAGAATTGTAATATAACTGAGCAACAAAGCAATTTAAACCTGGCACCACCAAAAAACAAAAAAATATAAAAAAATAAAAAGAAACCTTACATAGTCATTTTCTCAAGTAAGTTTTTGCGTTTCTAAGTCTTGTCTCAACCCTTCACTCCATTTTATTTGCTCTATTTCACATCTTTCTCCTCTGCTTTATATCTAAGCCAGAGGAGTCATTGTGTTGTTGTACATTTCATTCACTTGGCACCAGTATCTCTGGAGAATGTTTTCATATGCACACATACATATGTACATAATAAATGCAATCCTATGTTAATACATGTAAACCACCTGTCTTTATTGTTTGGTGTCAAAATTGCTAAATGTAATTGATTGGCTTCGAAATTTGGCATAACCACGAAAGGCTCTTCTGTGTATGTGTGCATGTAAAGTTATGTGTATTTGTTGCATATGTTTTGCATTGTCTACATACGTATACATATATATATCTGCCTACTTTAACGAGCACTCCTCGCTCTGGCCTTCGCATGGGTGACTAATTCTCGACTTTAATCAGCAACAATCGATCGCTCCCTTAAGCCGTGACATTTGTCGTAATTTACAATAATCCACAAGATTTTAGGTCACTAATCAGTACGGGTATGTGTGTGCTTTGGTTCTTCATTGCTCATATTTAGGTGCCTGTTATTAATATTATTTATGAGTTTAACCTATTTGATAACATAACGGGTGTGGTTGGCGTGTTTACTACGTGCACGCCGCGGTCAAATAGGCTATACATCTCAACAATGGCTTAGTTTAAAAGTAATTTGTGCGACTTGAAGGACTCTTGCTTACAAAAAAATGAAAACAAAGGATAGTTATTTACGAAAATATTGTAGCAATTCGTTGACTTGTGTTTTCAAAAAAACGATCTTTTCCGCATTTCAACTTACCTGTGGGCAAAAAGTAAGTTGAATTTGGTTGTAAAATGAAATATCTTTATTTATTCTTATAAATCAATTTCATCCCCTTCAAAATAATCCCCTCTCGATGAAATACACTTATGCCAACGATTTTTCCAATCCCCGAAAAATGCCAAATAGTCCATTTCCGGTATAGCCATCAGCACCTTCTTCGATTCAGCTTTTATCTCCTCAATCAACTCGAAACGCGTACCCCGGAGTGGTCTCTTGAGTTTTGGGAATAGCCAGAAGTCACACGGAGCCAAATCAGACGAATACGGTGGTTGCGGAACGATATGCGTGGAATTTTTGGCGAAATGGTCACGAAGAGCGAGTGCAGTGTGAGACGGTGCATTATCGTGATGCAAAAACCAAGAGTTGTTGGCCCATAATTCTGGTCTTTCTAGACGAATTGCTTCACGTAAACGAAGCATAACGCTCAAATAATATTCCTTATTAACAGTTTGGCCAGGTGGAAGGAATTCATCTACCACGAAAATCGAAAAAAGCTGTCATCATGACCTTTATTTTTGAACGACTTTGACGTGCTCTTTTCGGTCTGGCCTCGCCTTTAGCACGATGTTCGCTTGATTGGTCGGTTGTTTCAGGGTCGTAAGCATAAATTCAAGTCTCATCTCCCGTAATGATGCATTTGAGCTTGTCCTGATAGTCTGAAATCATTGTTTCACACACATCAACGCGACGACTTTTTTCCAGGAAATTGAGAGTTTTCGGTACTAAACGAGATTTGACTTTTCGTAGGCCCAAATTGTCTTTCAAAATGGTTTTCACAGATCCTGCTGATATTCCGATCATATCAGTAAGATCTTTAACAGTCAACCGACGATTTTTGAGCACTAACTCCTTCACTTTATTGACGTGTTGGTCATCTGTTGACGTCGATGGTCGTCTGGAGCGCTCCAAGTCATCAACACGTTCTCGACTCTCTTTGAAGTCTTTGTACGACTTACGAGTATAAACATTTTTCTGCGACATGGTCGAATCACCAAATGCCTTCTGCAACATGCTAAACCTTTCCGCAGCCGAAATTTCATTCCGCAAACAAAATTTGATGGCACTTCTCTGCTCAATCAAATCAGACATTGTAAAAATCGAAAAATGCACTCTTGGTCGTTTGGTAAACACAAGCGTAAATATATTACTGATAATGACATTCACATGAAAGTTGGCCCAGATGTTATTAACAGTGCTACCAACTCATGAAGAAAATAACTAGAGCGAAATTTTAATCCCGCGAAGTTTGACAAATAAATTCACTTTACTTTTTGCCCACAGATGTATGTATATATAATATATAACATATAACTTTTTCATTATTTTTCATTTAATATAATATGTCGTATTTCTACTATGAAACAATTTTTTTACGATGCTTTATCAATTCATGTTGTAAAGGGTTAAGTAAACCATAGCGCCTAAGACCTTTTCAATTGATACAGTGAACACTTTTGGACTACTTCAAGCGTCTGAATCTGCACGATGCTAAACAATAAGGAATGTCATCTAGTAAAAAAAAAATTGATTTTTGGCAAGTTTTTGGAAGCATCGACAACAAGCGACATATTTAGAGAATTAAACACTTCAAATGGATTGATTTATCACAGGCTGGAGAGAAAGCCACTTCAAATCGGTAAAAGAGTTCATCACTTTATTTCAGCTTCTCTTGTTTCTAGAATCCTTCCTTTTACTCTGATAGAGAGAGTGCAATTTGATTCCTTCATATATGGCAGGCGCGAAGGAGCACATTGATGGCTATTTGATTGGAATCACCAGTAGAGAAGTGCAATGAATGCTTTGGCAGAAAATTCCATCTAATGCGGCACAGAAATGGATGAGAATTCTGGGCCTTAGATATGAATATTAGTATACAAATGAATTGAAAAGTGAGCAGGAAACGAGTGCAGATATATAGTATACGAATCTGGTACCCAGCTTCACTTTCAACTTCATTCAGCACGAAATTTCAGGCTGTGCTCTACCTCTTTAAAGAACCTATGCCAGCATGTTCTGAGATACTCATGCGGATATCGAGTATTCGAAAGAAAGGTTTTCGCTTTAAATAAGTACTTTGTTTCACTGCATAACTTTTCTTGCTGGCTTTTTTGCTGCTAATCTTATGAATAGCTTTGCCGGTTGTCCTACCTTATTAGAAGGTTTTCGGATTCTACGACGTGTTCAATTGTTCTACGAGGAGTTTTCCAAAGTTATTTATGCAAATTTGCTTTCCTGCCCAGAGCCCTTTTAGAGGGAAATAGTGTCTCTAATTTTGACGCGCCGCGGCCCTGTACAACAGCCCGCAGCTTCATATTTAATTACTTTAGCTAAACATTTAGCATAGAAGTCAATAGGAGCAATTGTTCATTTGATTAATATAAAAAAGTTGATATGCTATTTTTTAGGTGGCAGTGCACCGCTGTTGTCTTGCTAACTTATATCTCTTCTCATATTTTAATCTTATGACTCATTCAAGGTCGAGTATAAGATATGGTTTGAGTGCGTGTGTAAGATTATTAAAGGATATTTTTTATTTGTGTCTTGTCTGTACACAATAAATTATAAGGGCGATGTGCTAACTCCCAATTATCTCTTTGAGCATTTGAATGTACAGAAAAATATGATCTGCAAAGGGAAACTTGTACCTTGAAAATCGTCAGATAGTATTTCGGAACTGGAGTGTGGATACAAACTGATCAACTAATTTTGAATTAAACTTTTAGTACTTAAAACAGTTCACTACTCTTTATATATATGCAAAACACATGCATGTGAAGACAACGTGTACTTGCCCAAGCGAGTTCATATATCCCAGATGAAAAAAAAATTGTTTATGTTTACTTATATATTCGCTCTGCTTATATTCCTTTCAAATGTTAACGGTAATTGATTTTTGTAGTTTTCCATCCATCCCACCTTCCGAAAATTGGCGTTAAATTGTAGGAAAGAAATTATTTAATGTCTGCTAATCACGCTTGCATTTTTCACATTCGCCACTATTGACAACAGTTCAAGGGAAGCCACCCAGCTGCAGAAAAAAGAGGTGAAAAAGAGAGAGATATATAGGAAAAGTGAGAGAGAGAGAAGGAGAGTGAGAGCAAGAGATATTAGTATGAATATGGGCGTATGAATTACTCGACGTACGAACCATATTCGCTGATATGGCTTTACAAAAAATAAAACTAAGAAGAAGAAGAAGCACGAAAATAAATATTGATTAGTTCAATTTTTCAATAAGAAAATTAAATTAAATATAGGGTGTTTTTTTTAGAGGTTAGGTTTTCATGTTGGCACTACTTTTTTCGTAGATGGTCTTTTTGACAGCTGTCACTTGATTTATGCTCAGTTTGGTTTGCCATTTCATAATGAATAGACTTACACCTGAACAACGTTTGCAAATCGTGCAAATTTATTACGAAAATAATGGTTCGGTTCGCGCGACGCATCGAAGAAAATTTTGTTCAGCGATGAAGCTCACTTTTGGTTGAATGGGTATCATTTTTAAAACATAATGGCAAACTCTTATCTTTATAATAAAGCTAAATTCTTGGCCATAACATTAAATTATATACGTTTTATTTCATCTTGAAAACCTAACCTCTAAAAAAAACACCCTATATTCTATAAAGGCAATTGCCCTGGTAGCTAGCGCTGTAACCCTACTATTAAAGTTTATAATTTAATTGAATTAATAAATAAATAAATATTTTATAATTGTAAGTTGTTTCAATCGCATTGGGGGCGCCCTTTACATATATCGACCATCATATAGATTTTTCTGCTTTGAAAATTGACTGACTCAACAAACTGCATGGCCTTGATTTACACACCAAAATGCTTTTCATTGTACCTGCCGGCGCCTTTTAATATAATGAAATTTATTATTTTTTGCTTACCACAGTTCCCTCAATGATGTTTTCCTATACATTTTAATCTAGTTTTTCAGTCACTTTGCTTATCGTCCGCTTGAATGATACCTGTTTTTACGATTTGCCTCTGATGTTCATAATTCATTTATTTTTGTCCCCATCACTTGCCACCCTGCCCATGTCCCATTTATATTTTGCCGATTTGAAGCACGCAATGGTTTTTACGAGTCCTTAAGGAGACAAAGTTCCATCATTCGTCTGAGTTTATCTACTGCCTTGGCCCATATTTGTTTGGCTTTTTTAGCTTTTAAATATTTTATGGGCGACGTGTGACAAGTTAAGTGTCACCTTGTCTGCAGCAGCAAGGACAATGGAAATTATGATTACATTTATTCGGTGTATGCATTTTCATATTGTGCCATGGAAGAGGCGGACTGGTGTTATACAAAGTGTCAGACATAAAAGTTCGCTGTATTCTTTTCACTTTATTTGTAAGTTATTGGTATCATTAGTTGGGCATTTTTATGCGAAGTTAATAATAATGAGGAAACTCTGAACAATTTTAAAAGTTGAATACCCGCTTAAGGGACTTCACAGTAGCCCGCTGGCACAGAAAATTGAGTAATTTTTTGATTTTTTTTTTATGTAGCTTCTAATACGATTTATTGTTGAAAATTTAAAACCATTTGTTTTTTCTTTTTTGAAATTCTATTCCTCCTGTCATTGCACTGGTGAACAGCCCAACGTACCCTTTTTTGTTAACAGTTACCTTCGCTTGAAACACACTTTATGGTCTGGAAACATAAAATTTAAGTTTAATGAACACTTTCGTCCACACTTTTCCGTCCCTCTTGCAACCATCAGTGAGGCGATTCACTCAGTCCTGTCTTGAGATGCTGCAACGCACCGTTTTCTCCTCGGCAGAGATGTGGGTGATGAAATATCCGCTTGAAACCAATGAGAGAGTGCATTTTTTAGTTGCTGCTGAAAATGACTGCAGTTAAAATCTAACTCTCTCTTGAAAGTTTGTTCTAGTTTTCGCCCTTCCTTGATACTTCTTTTCTGAAGGCGTATGCCTTATTTGTTTTTAGTTAGCTTTTTTATTTTTTAGCTAACATAAGTTCGCGATTGTGCCTATGGTCAGAAAGATATTGTAACCATAGACTCAGTTAAATAAAGAAAATAATTGCTGCACGGGAAGAGGAAATAATTAACAAAGCGTTAAATTGAAAGAGAACAGTGCTCTGAGCTCTCTGCAGCTGTTTAATCAACATTGTCTTCACCAGCAAGCTGTGATTCATATATAAATATTTTTAATAGATACAAATAGGAAATACTTGGTGCCTACAACCTTACGATTCCGCCCTATGCTCCGACTAGTAGCGATAATAAAGGCTGATTAATTTAGAGGCATCGGATTTTAATTTGAAATAAAGCAACAAAAATTAAATTTACATAGCCCCACCAATAAAAGTCCAAAGGTGTGATATCACACGATCTTGATGGTCAATCCACTGGTCCGAAACGAGAGATGAATTGTTCACCGAAACGACGACGCAGTAAATCCTTTTTTCAAGGGTTGTGTGGAAAATAGCGCCGTCTTGTTAGAACTAAATGTTTTGGAGATCACAGGCTTCAACTTTCAGTATCAAAAAGTCGTTTATAATGGCGCGATAGCGTTCACCATTCATTCTTATATTGGCACCAGCCTCGTCTTTGAAGAAATATAGGCTCATGATGCCTCCAGCCCATAGGCCGCACCAAATGTTTGCGTTCAATGGATATAATGTCTTCGGCTTGCTTTTCAGTCCAAATATGGCAATTTTGCTTATTGACGTATCCATTAAGCCACAAATGCAGCTCATCGCTGATCGCCATAAGTTGGCGTCCTAGAGCGTCGATTTTCGTAATACAATTTTACGATTTGCAAACGTTGTTGAGGGTTAAGTTTTGGCATGACGGTATGTCAATGAATACTCAATAAAATTAAATATTTAGTTTGACATTAGTCACACATGATCGGTCAAAGAAACACTATTCAAAAAAGTAACATCACTCTGATCTCTCTTTATATGTAGAAAGATAAGCTTTTTACAGTAGTTATTTAGTTCTTCTTAAAAATGTGAAATAGAAAAAAAAACAAATTAAATTAAAACATATTTTTTAACTTTCAAAATGATTCGAGTTTGAGAAAATATTTTTTTACTTTTATTTAATTTTTTACTTTGCTTTTCGCTAAATCACTCAGCTTGCGCCGGTCACCAAACATTTTATTGGATTCGCTAGTCTAGCAGTTAATGACTGTTACTTACACCTTTAGGCATACCATTCCACCCCCTTCCAACCACTGTTTGCCGAGCCCTCACCAGCGCCTTTCAGCAGATAATCGCCACTCCCAAGCATTAGCTTTCTTTCGATTTATTTATTTAACTAATGGAACTATTTTTTCACTACATTGATTGCTGGTTCTACTATTTACCTGTACTAACTCGCAATTTCCTGTACTTGCACATTCCAAGAATAATATTTATTTATTATATAAAGTGTTTTCTTTGTGTTCACCATCTAAAATCACGTCCACGCACGTGCGCGTCTACATTGCTTTCTCATTGTCAATTTGTTGCTCTTTTCCTCCTTACTCCCCTTAGTTGGCGCTTAACAGCTATCTCTTTGTTTATTTCATGCTTTTCTATGACTTTCTTTCTCTGTTTCGTCATGTTCGTGTCACAAATTGCTTGTGGCTTTCGTACGTGTGCCTTTGTTGTAAGTTGTAATGCTGCTAATTGATTTTCATTTAATTGGTATTTGTGTGACACATATCCGGCTCACACGACTTTTTGTCAAAATCTTTACTTAATAATAATTGCAAGAAAACTCAATCATGGCTAATGGTTTTTGTCCTTTCTGCACCATTTGTGGAGAAATGCTTCAAAAAAAAAAAAAACCGAGAGAAAATTCGTAAGAGAAGGTAGGAGTAAGAAGCAATGATGATCTCTGAAACCAGAAAGGGTGGGCTTCAGTTGAACCTTTGCAAGGGAAGCATATGTGGACTCCACTATGTTGGAAAGATCAGTTGGAGAAGGACTTGGCTTCATTTGGTGTTTCCAACTGGCGCCGGTTAACACGAGCAAGAAACGACTGGCGCGCTTTGTTAAACTTAGTCTAAATCGCGGAAGCGGATAGTGCGCTAATCAAAAATAAGATGAAGGTTTCTGTGTAAGTCGCTCATTGAGTATTATTATTTTTAAAATAAACTATATATTTAATTTAGTTCTTCGGCTATTATCAAGCAATACTGAAAATGCAGTCAGTAAGATTTATTACCATTGACTTAAATCAAGAAATGAAGGAAGCTTTTTGAGATATTCTGCATTCATTTAAAAAAAAGAAAATGCACCCTTTTAAAAGAAAAAAAATGCAAAAAAAGTTTAAGTAGCCCAAAACTGGATAATTCCATTCGCGAAAGAAAGCAGAAACTGTGCGGTACTGTTTACTTCACCTAATGGAAGTCATTCCATTTGTAGGACAATACCACAATGCCCAATATAAATTGTAGGAAAAGCTTGGCCTCAGCACTTTTCGAAGCATCTCAATATTAGTATTTATTTTTTTGCAATTTTTCTTAATAAAAGAGCACCCAATATCTCAGAAATGAGCCTTACTTCATCCCCTTTTTATGCGAAAATAAAAACTACAGTTTACTAGTAAAGAAGAACAATTTTATATTTAAGTAACTCTGAGAAATTTGCGAAAATACAAAAATCAAAGAAATTGAAAGAAAATGGTAAAAATGGTTGGAAAGGTCAATAAATGCGCAATGCTTAACATCAAATTAAAGGGAATAAAAGCAATTTTATTATACGAATAGTAAAATGAAGAACCAGCAATTCAATTAAAAAAAAAAAAAACATAGAAAAAATTAATAACTCGTGCTTTTCTCCGTTCTTACACCAAGAAATTCTTGGCTGTGTCTTCCTTTGAATCGCTTCGCTCCTCTTCACCCTTCTGCTTTTGTATATTTTCCGCGTCTTGATTGTCCCTTATTTTCTCTTTGCTCTTTTTTTTGCCTTTTTTCTCATTCAGATTTTTCTTTGACTTTTCCTCCTTCACTTTCCCTCCTTCGTCCGGTTTTTTGGGCTTTTTGAAACTATATAAGAACTCAGGATATACAATTAGGAGTAGCAGCAATTCCACTACAAGGGTAATCAAATAGCTGCCTAGGATGAACAGTAGAAACCGGCCATCTAAAGTACGTATCAAGAACTCATATTCCTTTCTTTCAGTTTCATAGTTATCCAGATCTGTGTAGCTGAAATATACGAACACTAGTAAAAGTATGACCGCAAATTTTGCTATCCAAATACAGCTGCGCACGAAACGGTCCACCTTAACAATACCATACTGCCAAGGTCCAAAAAGTGGCTGAAATAGGAACCAAGCCATGAAGACGTCGTGGTAAGCAGCCTTCACTTTTTTCCATTTATGCGCTTTCGAATCGTGTTTTTTGTTGGCATCGCCCGTGTTTGGCACATCGACGTCTTTGTTGTCAGTGTCCTCGTCTGGTTGCACAGCAATTGGCTTGTCCCCAATCCATTTGCGCACCGTGCAATGTTGCTGCTCGCCATTCTCTAAATCGACAATAGTTATAGACTCGCAATACCACGACGGATAACGCCCACTTTTATCCTGACTTATCATTATCTTCAGTGGTTTTTTAAGCTCACTCACTTTTAGCGGCAGTTCAAGCACGCAAGTTGTATGCGGCTTCAAATGTGGCTGTTCTGGGTTTTGTGTGATGGTATACACGCGTCCTCCCGGCAGCGAAATGAGTACATTCGCCGAAGTGGCTGCCGTCCATTGGCCACCGGTCGTTATGCGCAGCGCCATATTACACGGCTTATCGCGCTCGTTTTCATCCAGCTTTGTTACTAACTTTTTGTGTTGACTAGTTGTAAGATCGTCCCAAGCGCGTAATAGTAGCCATGTGAACAATAAAATGAGCATTATATAGAATGCCACTACATACCAATTCGTGGGTAGACTATCCTTCAGCACGCGTTCACGCACCACCTCTTCGGCTGTGCTGTAGTAAGAGCGACCCGAAAATATGGACATGTGATGGCAAGAACAGCTAATGTTGTCACTATCTAAATTTATCGACGCTACGCAGCCCTTAGTATGCCAAGTGGGGTTATTTATGTCCACATTAAACGTCAGGCATTCGTACAATTCCACGGTGAATGCATATTTGGCGCTGTGTTGAATGGTCACGCCTTCAGCAGCAATTAGTGCCACATAACACCAGCCTACTGCGTCGTCGTCATTCGAATCTGTGTATTTGGTGCCCTTATGTGTGGCTGACGCTTTCACTTGTTGTCTACCCGCACGCACTTCTTTCGCATTGGGCAATTTTTTACACTTCACCAGCCAGTCCATATCCACTTCGACTGCGGTGACGTTTATGACAACAGCTGCACCCGCTGGAGCACGCACTTGATAGATAGGCATTTCGTTATTTGCATTCACGAAGCTACGTATCAAAGGTGCCTCTTTGGGTAAACGATCTTGGGCCATTTCAAATGTGATCGGCGTATGGAGTTTGACGGTTTTGCGTTTCAGATCCTCTCTGTTGAACGCGCTGAAAAAGAATACAGAGGTGGTGAGGGGATGTTCAGTGGGATACCACCAGAAAGGGTTAGCTTTAAACGAAACCACTTGTGCGGTCATTTCTTGGCAGCGCAATTCTGATTGCATACTCTGCAACGTGGCTATCGCAAGCTTTGCAGTTATTACATAATCGTGTGAGACAATGATCACTGGCTCGTCATCATCTATGCCGAAGGCTGACATTTGTACACTCTTCTCACTAATGATAAGCTCTTCATCCCCTTTGTGCACTTTAAGACTCATGGCAGCGCCAATTTCTTCCAATATCTTAAATGACTTGCAAACAGTATCCTTCCATTTAACGACAGGCTCTAAAACGCTATCATTGAGGTGATCATGTTCACCATAATATTCAATTAAATGTGCAATCCTAGGCGCCACCACCGCGCGCTCGTCGGAAACTCTAACCATTCCACCCTCAAATTCCCACAGCAGCGATTGCACATCTACAAAGTCTTCTGATTTTTCGGCGAAGTTGGATACTATAGTAATAATTTCTTCGGAAAAATCTACCAACTCCTCTTTTTGCATGTCCTCTATTTCGCCAGTTTCAATAACCTTGGAGTAACCTTCAGTAAGTTTGTCAAGAATTTCACCAACCACTTCAACCTTTTCACTTGTTAGATTGCCCAAAGGCTCAATAAGTTCACTCACCATGGTGCCTAATTGCCGTAAGTTAGCCAAAGAGCCCACATCAAAGTTAGCAAATGGCGCAAGTATATGTCTAATTGCAGCTAGTCCTTGACTCTTCATCATCAGTGTAGCTTTGATAACGGCGCGCGAGTAATGGCCTCCATGCAATAAATTTTGTAAATTATTCGCCTCCCTTTTCATATACTTTTTAATATCGCTCAACCCCGTTGGTATTACTGCAGGTATAAGTTCTATAGGTATTTCGTATTTTGTACAAGCATTGAAGTGATCGCAAATGCGAATGGTTAGTGCCGACACTTCCCCTACATACACCTCCCAGTGGGGATCAGTGGTCCGATCATATAATAAATTTTCCGCTTTCAGCACATAATACAGTGGTAGATTTGGATCAGTCCAGTCCTTGCAAGAAACACTAAATAGTGTTTCACCGGCTGTGCCGCTTGCGGGTGCAATCGTGCACGTCCCACCCGCTGGTGGATCATTTCGTGTAAAAAGCACTCTAGCCGTAGTAGCTACGCCATCAGCAATGAGTGTGGCATTAAAATAGAACTGTGGCTCATTCGGTGTCAAGAATTTGACCCTACCATTGTGGTTGGTCGTAATATGTTTACCGTCGACTGAGAAGTAGAATGTAAGTGATTCGCCACAATGGCCAATGCAGTCGACTTCTAAGAACATGCTTTCACCTTCGATGTAATGATAATTTATACAATTGCGATGGCACAAAATAAGTAGCGGTATTTTTGTGCCATATTCAACTCTGACGTAGATATGGTCACCGCCAATTGCACCCGTAACGGGTGATTGCGTCCGAAGTGTTATTTTATAGAGGCCGCTAATGGCTAAAAGATTGCCGTCAAGTTTGAGTCTAGAAGCTAGGGAGGTGAGAGAGAGAGAGAGAGAGTGAAAACAAGATCAATAGATTAATAACAGAATTCTTCTTTTTTATCAAAGTTGAAAAAAGATCAAAAAAAGGTGCAAGAGGATGGAAAAAGGTGGAAAGTGAAAAAGAGCGAAATGTTATAGTTTGCTGAGTTGGGTGAGAAGGAATACTTACTAGTAGACATTATCTTTCCTTCCTGGCAATAAGTATTGTGCATATCATTTTCTTCGGGTGTACATAGCCATTCATAAAAATAGCGTTGCTTTCCTTTTGGCTGACCGAAATCATAGCTGTGCGAACCATCGAGGGCTATGACCTGCTCCGAGCCAATCGAGATGAGCCGAGCGCCATCAATGTGACTATAGATCTCCAAATGTACGAAATCAATATGGCACTAACAGAGAAACAAATATAGAAGGAAGAGAAAAAAAATAGAAAATATAATAGCAAAAAAGGAAAGGAGAAAAGAGAACCGAGAGAAGATACAATAGAAAGGACAAAACGGAAAAGAGAAAAGCAAAAAATGCAGAGGCAAAGGTGAAGATGTAAAAGAAAAGATAAAGGTAGAAATAAAATTAAAAAAAGAGAAAAGCGTTATTCCGGAAATAGGAGAGTAAGAAAGTAAAAGTATGAAAAGTGTGAAAAGAGAAGTGAAAAAAACGAAATAGGAAATAGGAAAGAGAAAAGAGGGAAAGAAAACGCAATAGAAAGAGGAAAAAGAAAACGAAAAACGAGACGAGAAAAAGATGAAGAAAAAACGAGCACAGGGAAAAATAAAGAAAGAGAAAAGGGGATAAAAAAAAATAGAAAAGAGAAAAGAAAACTGAAAAACGAATAAAGAAAAAAATGAAAGATAAAAAAGGTGAAAGGAACGCGGAAACAGAAAAGTCAAAACAGAAGAGAAAACATAAAACAAAAAGAGAAAACAGAAAACAGAAAACGAAACACGAAAAAGTGAAAGAAAAAAGCCAAAGAGAAAGGAGACACGATGTAGATGCAAAGAGAAAATAGAAAGAAAGGAATAATGCAGAAGTGACGAGAGAAAAGAGAAATGAGGAAGAAGAAATGGAATAGATAAAAAGAAAAGTGAAAGTGAAAACAGACAAGAGAACAATGAAAAAGGAAGGAAATTGGAGGTAAAATGAAACAGAAAAGTGAAAGGTAAAAGAAACAACCAGGAAGAGAAAAGAGAAATGAAAAGAGCAAGCTCAGAAATAAAAAGAGTAACGAGAAAATAGGAAAGAAAAAAACAAAAGACAATAGGAAAAATTGGAAAAGGAAAAAAAACAGAAAAGAGAAAAGCTAAAAGGAAAAAGGAAACAGAGAAAGAGACAACATGAAACGAAGACAAACAGGAAATGAATAAAGAGATCAGAAGAAATAAAAAACGACAAAAAGGGGAAAAAGGTTAAAACGGAAAAGCCAAGAGGAGAAAGTAGGAAATAAAAAAAGGTAGATAAGATAATAAAGGTAAGTTAAACACTCTTAAGATTGAAGTGATAAAGGAAATCAAAGTGCCCGTTCAAATGTTCACAATGTGGGCTTTGCTGTCTCTGAGACAAAAAAATATTCTCGGTTGTTTTACTTTTTGACTTATTGTTCATTAGCTCGGGTTGAAAAAAAATGTAGTCTTAATTTTTTTACTCTCGTCTGTTGGTTTTGGATCATTTTCTCAGATAGCAAAACAGTTTTCGATATCCAATATTTTAATTTCGATGTTTTTAGTTTCTACTTTCGCTATTAATACTTTTCAAGTTTTTTAATTCGAACTCGAAACGAAAACTTTGATTCCGAAGAATTTTCTCGCGAATGAATTTGAATGAATTTTTTCAATTCATCAGCTCGAATTGATCAAGAGATTTTAATATTCATTACTTTCCACTTAAAGTTTTTAGGTCAATAAAAACAATCAATAAATACCATAATTGGCGCGTACACTTCTGTTAGGTGCTTTGCAGAGCTTTGCCTCCCATTTGTGGAGTACGTCTTGAAGTTGTTCCATTAATGGAGGGATCTACAGTTTTCAGCCGACTCTGAACGTGAAATGGGTTTTTATGATCAGCTTTTTCATGGCAGAAATACACCCGAAGGTTTGCCATTGCCTGCCAAGGGGCGACGGTTCTAGAAAAAAAATTTCATTTTGGTGTTTCATACATGGAGATTCGAGCCTACGCACTTTTGAATGCTCCTCATGCACCAAGAAAGAATGATTTTTCTCTCAAATATTTTACTCCCTACTTTTCGAATTGATCTCGCACTCACGAGAATAATTTTTCAGCATTCACAGATGTGTGTTTGTCTTTTCAAGTCCTGGCCGAAAATCATACTCGTACTTATGAGTGAGAGAAATATAATTCCGTACTGATGAAAGAAAAGTAAAACGGTGCCAATTGCTAATGAAAATGGAGCCCAACACTTTTACGTCTTTTACAAGTTTCAAGGACAATTTCCGTAAATTTTTATCCGTTTCACAACCCTTTTTTGGGCAAACTCGCCAATGCTTTTTTCGACAACATATGGCAAATTCTCTTTCGTGACTGTATGCGTACTTACCACACAGCGTTCCTTCGTATGACCATCACTTTTCGTGACTATAACACGATTATTTTTGCCCTTATTACTAGGTTTAACTGAAACTGCAAACGGCTGCCAAATGACTCGAGGTACATCCGTTTTCCCTAAATCAAGCAGGGTCTCTGAAATTAGTTTAAAAAATGGAACGCTGCCAAGACTAGGATTTACATTCATGCAGCTATGGTACATACCGCCAGTGCCTGTAACAACCTTCCAAGTGTACACTACTGGCCGTCCACATGAATGGCCGGTTACTGATATTTCATTCCGTTTACCAACATCAATCCAAATAGGTTTGTCTGCATACTGGCCATGCACACATTTGCAATATGTACAAATATCCTGCAGCGATAATGGCAAATTGCAAAGGCTCAGAATTATTAAAAAGTAAAAGCGATACATTTGTGTAGCTTTCTGATGCGCGCTGATTTTGTAAAGCTGTTGAGAAAATCTAATAATTTAAAAACGTTTGTCTACGAAAACAAATTGAACTGAGTTTAATAAAGAAGACGTAAAAATATTTCCATTCTGTGCCTTGTTATAGAACTTAAAAACTACCTAAGTGGATGAACAAGTGGCAAAATATTGAAAAATACGATCATTACCGAAAGAGGTTCGCCTATTCGCGCCTAAGATAACTGAAGACCAAGCCAGTGCTAAGCCAGAAGAAATTCAAAGCAAAGGCAAGCGCAAAGCCAAAACAGAAGCCAAAGAAACTTAAAATAAAATAAGTCTAAAAGAATGGTAAACGAAGTGAAACAAGTCCAAGTAAATTCAGCATCAAGTGAGCCACATTAAAAAAAAAGCCGAACTGAACTCAATATCAATCCAAATTCAAATCCGAACCTAAGCCTAACTCATAACCGAAAAAGATCTAAACTCGATCTAACTTGAGGATTGTCATCATCATAATTTACTCCTGGGCGATATTGGCTGAAGCATGTACACCGACTATGATTTTTTTTCTAAATCCTTCATTTCCAGTCATAATTTGTGCACCGCTATAATGTTTTAAGCCTTCCCCTTTATCGGCTGCCTTGCAGATTGCAGTCAAGTGACACAGATCTCCCCGGGGAAAATTCCGTATGCCTGAGCCAACCCGATTTTCGTCTTTAATGATTGTGGCGACGGGTTTGATGTCACAGCGTCGGTATAATGGCGAGTTACTTATATAAGTAGTGTTGAGCCACTAAATTTTGAGAATGCGTTGTAGTCCTTTATTTATAAAAGCTTGTGGCTTTCTTCTTTACTAAGCTCTTTCCTATATCTCTCTTTGCATCGCCATCTGCTGATATTGTTATCTCACTTTCAAGGTATTGAAAGGAATCGAAAAGATCAATATTATCTCGTTGAATAACGAAATTTGGGAATATATTGGTATTAATTCCGCTTCCGCTGGCGCTGGCCTATGGCATAGCTTAAATGCTCTCCACTGCATTGCATGATGTCGAAGATGTAAGAAGTTTGATTTTCATTGACCCCGCTACATCGATAGATTGCGAGTTCACAAAACTTCACAGTGAAAAGTTGGTCAACAAGCAAAATCTTGCAAGCTGATTCATGTCAAGCCCGCTCGAGATAATCATGCCCTCAAATCGTTCATGCAGAGCATTCATCGTGGTATTCGCTGAGTGGCACGTTGCGACGATCTGCTAGAAAAACATGTTGCCTGCGTCCGTCTATGACATTAAATTTTGAGGCAAAAGGGAAATAATTTATCATTATTCTATAGCAATTGCCGTTGGTGGTGATGACATTCTTAAAGTTATTTTCAAAGAAGAACAGACCAGTGACATTTAAGAAAAGAAAAAAATCGGCGTCAAACAGTAGCTTTTCGTGAAAACTCGTGCATTGTCAGCTGGTGTAGGTGCTTAGCAAAGCAATTTTGTGGATTCATATCAAACAATAACCTGATGTGGCAGCAAGTAAAAGCAAAAGTAACGAACGGAAGGGAGTGGAAAAATATTGCTTTGATCCTATGATCCACAACGAAGCTCGAGGAACTATGATACTAAGATGATACTAAGGTTTCTTGACGAACTTAAGAATTGTAGAAAAGTTTCTTGGTATATGGATCTTTGAAATCCGTTGAGCTGAAGCCCAAAATAATCGGCTACTTTCGGCCACATATGATTATCGAACACAATTCCAAGATCACCGAAATCTTTTATTGCAACAAGTTGGTGATTAAATTAAAGAGGCTAAGTTTAAATATAGTTTTGCAGTGCGTTAAGTCCTTTCTTGTTTTTGCTGGTATTTAAGAAATTTAGCGCTAACTAATTTTTGCTACTTTACATGAAAAATGAAATGAAAAATGAAAGTAAATTTAACTAAAAAAGAGATAGTGGACATAGAAGTACTCCTGCTCTTATTGGAAAAATCCTGAAGAGTCATACAAATGAAGTTATTCAAAATTTATCCTGCAAAACAATCAGTCTTTTATTCCATTTTTAACAAGAAAATGGATCTTTTCGAAAGTAAAGTGATGGCAAAATAATAGAAATGCTTACCCACGTACATATATTTTTACACATCTCTGAATGCTGCATTCTCGTTGAAAATTCATACTCTGCACAGACGTACATGTTGACCCATTTTAGTCGGTGCTATGTGCGTATGTTATACCAAAAACTTACTCATACTAAAAAATAACATAGCAAATTGCATTGCAATCCTTTCATAAGAACACTCCAGTGGCAACAAAACAATCCAGGGGATCCAGTGTTTTGCTTCAATGGGTTGGTTTTTTGTGTAAATAAAATGAATTCAAATTTGCCTGCGCTCCCAGAAGAGAATGCGTACATTCAGAAAGCCGGTAAAGTACTTGAAACTTTTCTACAAATATATAACTGCATATACTCGTATACAGTAATTACATATGTTCATATATGCACTAGGGTGACCCAAAAAAAGAACTATTTTTTTTCTTGTTGCTACCCCCTGAAACCCCCTAATAGAAAATGTTTCTTTCTAATAGCGGTTGCGCCTCGGCAGTTAATAGCAAACCTCCGAGTGTATTTCTGTCATGGAAAAGCTCATCATAAAAGACCATCTGCCGTTCAGGGTCTGCAGGTCCCTCCACAAAGCGCCAATTATATACAGGGTGGACCAGATAAGACCTACTTATGTTAAACACAAATAACTTTTGCAAGAATCATTTATTTTGGTTAATTGCTTTTATACATTGAATATATTTTATGGAAATTATGTACTATATGAAATATTACATCAGACAAGTGTCCACCATTTTTCTCGATACAAAGATTGGCTCTTTTTAACGCGTTTCCCATCACACCACATAATGTTTCTGGTTGAAGGCTCAGTATTTCGTCTCGAATATTTTGCTTCAGCTGTCTAATAGTCTCTGGTTTATTAAGACACACTTCGTCTTTTAAATATCCCTGTAAAAAGCGGTCGGGCGCAGTCAAATCTGGCGAACGAGATGGCCAAGGGGAATCTGAATTTTTGGAAGTCATACGTTCGCCAAAAATTCTACGCAGCAGGTCCATAGTTTGCCTAGCAGTATGCGCAGTTGCTCCATCTTGTTGAAACCACAAATTAGGATACTGCTTCGACATTGGCCGCAAAAATTTTTCAATCAATGTTCTATAAGAAGCTCCTGAAATCAATTGCGGCGTTTCATCCTCATTTTCGAAGAAATATGGACCCATAACTCTAGTGGCTATAACACCGCACCAAACAGTACATTTAGATGGGTGCAACTGATGTTGGTGTGTCGCCCTTGGATTTTCAGAGTCCCACAATCTACAGTTTGGTTTGTTGTAATAACCATTTATTCGACATCAAAACATTATTTAAAAAATCAATTTGTGTGACTAATTGACAAGAATAGGAAAACTCGATAATCTTAACGTGTTGTGTTGTACTGTAGGGATCCATAATAAATTTCCAACAATTCAATTATAACCTACAAAAAGAGAAAAATAAATATGTCAAAAACTAAAAAAAGTTATTTGCGCTTAACGTTAGTAGGTCTTATTTGGCCTACCCTGTAGATGGGGGATATGAATATCCCCCAAACTTATTCTATGGCCAAAGAAATTAGGCACCTATTTTAAACTTTTTTTGTTTTACATATTACCGATAAATTTCCATGCGACAAATCCACTTTTCCGTAAATTTCCTATAAAATGTTTATAAAACGATAATATTTAACCTCCTCATCTAATTTCCCTGCACAAATGTTCCAAAAATCTTACCCTAACCTTTATTTAAAAAAAAATTAATACATAAACTATTTTTATAAAAAACCTTAAATTTGAGGTTTTGTGGGTTTCAAGGGTTCTATTAGAAGTAAGTTTTTGGGGTAGCAGCGTGAAACAACAAAAAAAATGTTTTTTTTTACCTCCCTAATATGCACGTACATATATATGTAAGTATGTTTGCAAATTTGCGTGAATGTTGCATGCCAACAAATAACGCCAAATTAAGTTATGTACATATGCGCACACATGCACACACACAAATACCCAGCAGGCAGGTGAAATGCTTGAAAGCGCAGCGCGTTACGTATACGCCCCGTTGAATGGCAGAAACGAAATTTACTTTCAATTTCAATGCAATGAGATTTCCTTTTTTTCTTCTTGTTAATTTTTATTTCCCATTCGCTTTATATGTTTGGTGATTTTCCTTTTTATGATGTTACACTCGAGCGCCTTTTGAGTAAGCCCTACACACAAAAACTCGTATTCCCTCCTCGCCATACGAATTTATTGCATTATAATAAATTGTATTAAATATGAGTAAGAAAAAAGGTTGGCATGTATACGTATGTGCATATGTATGTGTAGAAGTGAATGGTAAAATCGCACATTTTATGACGGCAACGGCATAAGTGCAGGTGTATTAATACGTACGCTGTGTTAGCATGAGAGTGTGAGCCATAGTAATAAGTCCTACATTCAGCCGACAAAGAGCGGCACTGGCCTCAATATCAACACAACTCATTCAGTTTGTCGACTCTGTTCAGCTTTTGCCGCTTATTGTCTGCTCTTCGCATTGATTGACACAATGTCTGGCTGAATGACTGACAAGCATATAAATTTGCATATTTATTCACAGTTATTTGTATAGGCAGCTGCATATTCATTTATTATAAACTGAATTATTTTTTCTGGCATATTGAGTAAAAGGTTATGAAAAAATAATCACGAAGCTTGCCGGTTTTTTTATTTTTGCATTGACTTTTTTGGGTTATTCAATTTTTTAACTTATCTGCTATGCTTGACAAGCATATTTGTATGTGTATAACATTATTACGTTTTGATTTCAATTATGTATTATATTTTGTTTGGAAAATCATTTCACGAAAAAGCAGCTGAGTTCATTTTTGTTGAAAAAAATGCGGGCGGTATTCGAGCCATGCGCTATGAGCGCTGCGGCGTAACTCTGAGCTGTGAGAGAATGACTGTATTGCGTACAAGTTATGTGATCTCAATGACTCAACGCACATATCGATGAAATAATTTTGAATAGAAAATGGTGTTGTTCATAGGTAGGTACAATCTGATTAAAAATTTAAGCCATTTTCTCAGTTAATGCAAAAATAGATATTTGTTTAAATAGAAAAAAAAAACTTCACTATCAATGTCATGGGAATTTGTTTCATAGGAATTCAAAAATATACAAAAATATACATAGAAACCAGATTTGGGCTCCTTTTCTTATCGAGTGATGCTTACAGGCCTGCACACAAAAGACAGCCTCCCTTGCTTTTTGCGTAAAACTGAAAGGCTATTTAGCTAATGCAGTATTTTGGAGGTCACGAACGATTCAATTGCCAAGGCAGCTAAGCTGGCAAGCATAATGGAGCACACTATTTTTAAACTCGACTTCTGTGCACCCATTCAGGCTGCTCATCAAGGCCTTTGGGTCAGCACCGACTAACTCGAAATGTGTGCATTAGTGACAAAGATTCCTAGAATCTATCCAACAACACTGCATCGACATACGCTGTGTCGTGGCACAAGATGATGGCTCTTGAAGAAAATAAACTAGTGAGCTGACTGTGCAAGGAATAGCATCAGAGATAAAAATAAAGAAATCGAGCGCAAACTTACAAGCTCCTCCAGATTTCTTGCTTTCATAAGTTGCGAAAAATGCCAAGCAACTGGTGGTAGCAGATCAAGCTGATCTGGTAACTTATTAAGGGCGATAACCCCATTTATGCTGATTTCTTTGCTGATTTAATAACTTCAAATATATTATGAATTTTCATACTATGGATTTACCTGCTAGTTTAACAGCACTGGAAGAATAAAGAATTAGAGCTCATAGAAGTCGACGCATGGCGTCTTGTGAGCGAGGCAATGGACACATGGCTGTCCGGGCACTACTTTTCGCGGGCCGGATAATGATTTGGGTAAAATCTGTAGAGCTGTATAAATATAGAAAAAATATAACGCATTCAGCATTCCATGGTCGAAAGCCCCGAACTTCAAAAAATCGTTTTAAAATGTTTGTAGAGCAACTTTTACTTGGAAGGTTCTCGTTAGAGTTAATATATGATTTGAGGGCATTTAAGATTATGATCGGCGTAATCAGTGTTGTTCACCACAATGCATCTTTCCGGTCTCCGAGTCAGCCTATTTCTAAGAGCAGCCCTTCTGTGACGTGGCATTACCTATTCCCAAGTGAGCTGATATTGTAGTGGAATAGTTATTCCTATGAACCCTGATTGTGGATCTTCAGTGTACTGGAATTAAAAGCATGTGCCGGACGATCTTTGGCTTCAACAGCGAGGCACGCCAATCAGCAATTGAAAAAATAGATTTTGCGTGCTAAGCGCGGTAATCATATAATCTGCCGCATGGGGCATGGCAATTGGCTACCCTGGAGAAGCGTTGAAAGATCGATGCTATCAGGGTAACCTAGCTAAAGTAATGAGGTATTGAGGTATTGGAAATTTTTAAATGGGAATAGGGGCTCACCGGAAAAATTGTCCTAGATAAAAAGTGGATAAAAAATTGCCTCGTGCACTTCTGTTTGGCAGCGCTTCTCCTCCTACTTGTGGCGTGCGTTTTGATGTTGTTCCACAAATGGAGGGACCTACAAATTTAAGCCGATTCCAAACGGAAAATGCTTTTTAATCAGGAACTTTATCATGGCAGAAATACACTCGGAAGCTTGCTATTGCACGCCGCTATTGGAAAAACCTCTTCTTAGATATTTAAGAATATTATTATTCAGTTCATTTTGGATTATATTGATTATGGCGTGATTTCCAAAACGATTCGATTCGATATAACGCCTTTAGATTATTTTTTGTGGGGCTATGTTAAAGCTCATGTCTATTCAGACAAGCCTGTTTCAATTAACGCATTGGAAGACAACATTAAAGCATTTATATGTGAGATACCGGCCGAAACATTGGAAAGAGTATGTCAAAATTGGACTAAGCGGATGGACCATTTGAAGCGCAGTCGCGGTCAACATTTGCATGAAATAAAGCTCAAGCATTAAATTATATGGACTGTACTATCGATTTAAATAAAAATTCCATGCATTTTTCTGAATTGTACGTGTATTTTTTTGAAAAACTTTCCTATAGCTCTTAAAAAATCACTCTTTATAACACAATTTACATATATGGCCCAGCTACGGTATTTTTCTGCATTTAATGAAGAGAGGGTTGCCATCGCTATTTCCGCTGCGAAGTACTTAAGAGTTTGAGATGCGTTCGGTCCACGGAATTTTCAGTAGTCTTCTTAATATTCAGATTTAAAATGTTTCTATGCAAATTTTATCAGTTACATTCATCGTTCAAGTTTCCATGTTTTATAAGAAAATTTCGAAAGCATAACATACCACAAAGCGTATTTTTAGATTTAAGGGGTAACACCACTCTTCACGCGTAAAATAAACACGATTTTTAAAGAATTTTTTTGTATAGAAAGAAAGGGAAAACAATCACTCTGATTTGAGAAGTTATTACTTATATACTAAAATACAAAACTACAAAGTTTGATCGAAAAATTTTACAAAATGGCGGTATTGGAGACATTTTTGTAATGTGGTTTCTCTTGAAGGAGCTCCGCGGCACGCAGCACAGAGGGTGCAAATTTTAATCTGGAACAAGGAAGTTTCTTTTCTCTTAATCTAGATAAGAATAGCCAGAGAAACACGTAGGGGATTTAAAAAATATTTATTTTTGTTGAATTAGCAAGCATTTGACGGAAAAAACCTTATTTTTGGACTAAAAAAACGGCACTTAAATAATTATAACAATCGCTTAAATTAATCTATCGAAAATCCCCTACGCTCTTCTCTTAAGAAGGTTATTATACAGACGTAGTGAAAAACCTGATTAAAAATATTTAAAATTGTTTGAGTTAAGCTGCGTGCCAATTTCAGAAAACGTGTTTTGAGAAAAACGCGTTTAAAGTTTGGAAATTTGGAGAAATCGTTAGGTAGCAGTCACTAACGCTTGGTTAAAAGCTTAAAATATTTATGAAATAAACTTCGGTAACGTATACAACTTTTTGTTCTGTATTTTAAAAGGTTCAAAGAATTTTTTAAGCTTATAAAAAAAAATAAATTTTTTGAAATTTCTACAGTGGTGTTACCCCTTAAATGAAAAGTGAAAAACAAAAAAAAAACAAATTAAAAAATTACAGAAAACTTCCTTTTATTTCAATAGCTTTGTAAAATCTTGCAAAAAATACGGTTGTACTAGCCAAGTTGGCAACGCTGCTGATTATCACACCGTTGGTATTGCTGCAAGGGCTTAAGTCACTATTCTTTTTCTACCCAACGAAACTGGGTCAAAATTTGCATGCGCGGCACAAAACCCGATTTGCGATTACGCAGGCATTTCTTTTACATCTAAGTGCAAGTATTTATATACTTACTTACATATGCGCGTACATAAATACAGGTGTAAAAATAGCGACCACGCTAACATACAGACGTACACAATTTATAGATTTTAGCTCACGACCAGACATTTTCCAAGTGACATTGATAAACAGCGAAAAGTTAGAAAAACAATTCATAGTCGTAGAAAAATTTCGAAAAGGCGATAAAGAGGTGCAACAGCAAAAGAATGAATAAAAAATGAGAATGCACTAAAATGTGCAGCAATGTAGGTATTGCCATGAGGCTTAGTGTAGCTTCCGCTGCACTTTGTAGTTGGTAGGCAGTTTATGCAATTTTACTACCTTTGCACAGTTTTCGCTACGAAATGGCCTTAAAAAGTGGCGGTTTTCATGCACTCATTGCATTGTTTTTACCTGTTGGCTTAGTTTGAAAAATTGTTGTTCCACTCACACACAATTCCACTATAATTCTTTCGGCTCGCCGTTTTTTGTTTCCTTTTGCGTTTTGCTGTGCTCACTATCCTCTACTGGCACCGTTTTTAGGTTGCTGTATTTCCATTTCCGTTGTCGATTTAATGGCACTAAATGTCAGTAAATGCACCACACACACCCACACACAACTGAGCACACCTACATACAAACGGGCATAAAAATACTTACACTTGCAAAAACTCCGACGCAAATTGCGCAAAAAATAAAATGTATGCAAATATGGTGCGATTTGAGCTGCAGTGGCGTTGCAGGTGTGGTGTAGAAGCCACACATACGAGTGCGACCAGGTTTTGGGCGATTGTAGGTATTGTCAAGTTGTCTGCAAAAAAAATAAAAAATTAAAAACTCCTATCAAAAAAATCACAAGAAACGAGCGCTTTCCAGCTGAAGACGTAAACGCTAAACTAAAAGCGGTACGGGTAAAAAAACGTGCTACTGAAGGTGTCCACAGAATTCGCGTTGGGCGAAATGTGTCACATAAATGGAGTAACGAGGCGAGCCTGCTAACTATTTTAAAGAAAAATTGCGCTGAACTGCTATTATTTGTACATATTTTGTATATTCTTAATTTAATTTCAGAAATATTTCGTTTATTGATATTTTTACAAAACTAGACGCTTCAAACTTGTTTTTTCACTCAAATGCTACTTGTTTGTTGTATTTGTTTTAAATTTATTATTCGTGTGACAACCAAATCTTTATTTTTTCTTTAAGTCAGTCGCTTTTTCTATTCGGGTGTGCAGTTTTGGAGGCCTCAGTACAATTAAGAGTTCACAGAAAAAAATTAAAATTTCAAAATATTCCACTGCTCTACTCAGCCTACTTTAAAGGTGTGTGAGGAGCTGAAAAATCAACTTATTTTTATTTTATTTTTTTATTGATTTTAAAAACTGCTACTTAGCTGAGAAGATTTCAATTTTTAGTGAGCTATTGGTAGAGCGGAATAAAATTCAATTAAGTAAATGTATAAAAGTACTCAAGAAGTAATTAAGTAACTACATTTTTTATTTGACGTTTCTTTACAATTATTTTTTAAAACTAAAATTTCAAATTTTTTCGCTTTTTTGTCTGATGTGTCGTTAACTCAAACAAAAAAAACAAAACTCAACAAAAAGGCTGAGCATTTGAACTATTCGCTTCCACCATCTTGTGCTAAGTTTTCCAATTCGCATGTGTGCATTTGTATATTTTTATGTAGGTATTTATGTGTGAGCGCATATTCACGGTCGCAATATCAATTGATACTACGTCGTACCGGTTTAAATTTCCGCTCAATACATTATTTTTTGTTTGCTCGACGCTTTCACTTTATTCTTGGTTTGCTACTCAACTTACTTCTTTGTTAACCATATCCGTTCTTAGAATTGTGCGCGAATGTGTGTATATGTTTTCCTAAGAACACATTTGTATTTGAGTAGGATAATGCCCCTTTGTTTAAAACTTGAAAGCTTGCTCTAACTTTCTAGTCCCTCTCCTTCACCCTTTCACCACACAGCAAATTAATCAAAGTAATTAAAAATTCTTTCAAGGTTTTCCAATGAATTTAATTTCATTTCATTGCAATTCATAGTGGCAAACTTACAAAGAAGAGGACTTCACCTAGCTACCAACCTACATGTTTGCTCTTTGTTTGTACGTAGATTTGTGCATGTGTACATGTGCGTGTTTCGTGCAATTTTTGATCCAAGCAAATGGAGTGTGTGCTAAAACCTGTACTGAGTAGGAAGAACATTTAATATCGTTCTTGAAGCATTACAAGTATTCTCACACTCGTCGGCTACTCATACGCCACTGTACGCCATTGGCTCAGCTGTCCGTCAGCCGCTACTTTCGCAGCTGAAATGTGAAACTTTGACGTAAGTTTTTGCACTGAAAGTTTTCGCAACTACAGACAAGTGTTAAGCTGTAAACGTGTGCGTGTGCACATATTTGGGTTGTTTGAGCGATTCGTTACATAGTTGGCCACTAGTTTTCTTGCACTTTCTTCGGTATTGTACCGAATTACAATCATTCCTGTTCTGGTTTTTGTTTCAACTTTCGCTACTATTGCCCATTTCCATTTGAATTTCGGCTCTGTACACACATTTTCTGAGCTTTTGGCAACTCGTATTTTCTTTAACTTTTGTAACGAAGAATTCGTCAACTTTTAGTTTAAGTAGCTATTGATTCCCCTGCAAGCACTAGTCGATTTCTTTGGCCTTTGTGGAAATTTTTACACTCTCAAAGAGGTTGATAAATTAATTGGTAGAATTAAGTTTTAGTATTTCTTCCAGCTCAACGGTGTACAATAAGTGACTTTAGGATATTCCGCATGCAATTGGACGTTCAAATTAAAAAGCCACATCCGGCTCTGGAAACACCTACATTGTTTTAGATGCAAGCCCGGTGTTTGAAGCATGCAAAGCTCCTTGAATTGTCAAACAAATTTTCTATGACGATATTTTGCTAAGTTTTTTACCCAGACTGTTAACTGACTTTTTATAGAAGCTTCGCCAAAGCAATTACTTCTCGATCCAATTCTTTTATTTCCTACAGATCGTAGCCAAAACTATCTCCGCATGACTAAGCTGCTGAGAACACGCCGCCATGAAGATAAATTCAGTGCCTCGAAGCTTGGCTTAGAAGTGGCATTTTGCTACCAAAGCAAAGAATATAAACTACTTTTTCTAAACCTACTGCTTCTTGAAGTGCTGCCCATCAAAAAGATTTAGCAATGACTACACCAAAGACCCAAGTAGAAAAGATGGACTTTAATTTTCTTTGAAACCCCAGAAATATATATGCTGAATATAGCTGCTGCTTAGTTGAAAATTTTTTGATTTGTTTGTATGCCTTCTGAGTTATCAGCATGGAAAATTCATTTCAGCTTACTCGGTATCGAAAACAACCCACACAGGAGAAAGACTTTGTATCACTTTGCCTTTGAGAGCGGGGCGGCATGCAGGACAAATTTTAACAACTTAAATAAAATTTCTGCATTCTTAACAACTTTTTTGGGCTGAATCGTTAATATGATGCATATTAGGGTGGGCCTAAATAAAACTTGTACGTCAGATTTCTTGAACTTCAACCGCTACGTCGATAGTTTTTAACAATTTTTTGGCTTCAATTGTACATAAGGTGCACATTAGGGTGGTCCTTAAATCTAGAAACAAAATTATTATGTCTGATTCCTTAAAACTCAACCCCTACTCAATACTACTACAGGCGCAGATATCATATCAAAATTTTCACCCCTAAGCGACACATCTTAACCGCCTCCAATCGGGACCAAAATTTATGGGTGTTATCTTTGGCCGTGGCATTACCGGTTGAGATGGCGAGACTAAAAAAAATCGTGAATTTGTTTTTTGAAGAACCACCCTAATGTGTATGTCTATGTCTAAACATGTAATAGCACCGTTGTTTTACCGCTTGAGGTGGTGAGACCGAAAAAAATTGTGCATCTGAAATTTTTGAAGAACCACCCTAATGTGCATGTTTGTGTATAAACATGTAGTAGCATTCATATATTGCTTCTATAACATAGTCAACTACACTCAAGCACCTCAAACATAATTTTTTCCTCCTTTTGCTTAAGCTCTTTTAATTTTATTGACAGATTTCTTCTTTAGACTTAACGCATTTCCTGATGAATTAGCGCCCAAGTGATGAATTGAAAAGCGCACACCTGTCTGTCTATTCCCACAGTATACTCCTTTTTTCATGTATTCATATTCATGTGCCGAGCAATGTAAAAGTGAAGCACGTTTGCTTGCCTGAAAGTCTGCTTTTGCTTTCGCTTTGTGCACGCGTGTGCAGCTTATCGCTTTGACGCGTCTTGAATACGTAAACAGGCGCGCTTTTGTGTGGCAGCATTGAATTGGTATGGCGATTTTTTTCATGGTTCAATTTTCAATAGCCGAGTAATGTGGAGTCTACATATATGTTTTGCTGATTTGGTACATGGGAATTTACTCATATACAGGTGGGCTCAGTAGAGGAGCTAGTTAATGGATGATTAGCAAACGCAGTTAATACTAAATAATTTAAGTGTTTAATTTACGCTAGCTTCCACAAATAAGCATACATAGAATTTACTTTTAAAAAAATGTATTACTCTAAAAAAACGAAAATTCAATCAGCGCCGCTCAAGCAACAACACAGACAACTGCATATTTACGAAATTTACATGAACTACACTTTCAGAAAATCATTCCTCCTGCTTTTTTTGGTAAACTTGCACCCATTCTCTCATGACTTTCACTCAGCAAATGGAAACATTATACCACTTAAGCATAAAAGAAATGAAGAGAAGCATATGCCAACCTTCACACACTTTCTTGCCACTTCGCACTTATGCGCTCGTTGTGCCTAAAATGTGCAAATAATCAATGCAAATCGGCTTAAAAGTGTCGCAAATCTCAAACGCATTTCCTCCATCTACCAAAGAAAGGCATACTTTTATCTCTCACACTCGTTTGCAGCTACAGTTACCAAAGGATGTGTGAAATTGTAAAAAGTGTTGTGCAGAAAGGAAGTCCACTTAAGCAAATCACGCACACTAACTAAAACTCTTGCTTAGTTGCGCTCAATCGCTTATAGTCTACACCGCGCTGATGTAGTCATTTCTCACAAATTTCACTTTCAATCGCTCTGCTGCGAAACTTGTCAAACTTGTATCTCAGATGACCTCCTTCTAACAAATTTATTTGGCGTGTGCTTCTCGTATAGGCACTTAGTTTGCTTTTTTTGTTTTGCCTTTTCGTTTGGGGACTGGGCGCTTGTAAAAATTTCATGATGCATTTTGCTTACTTTGAGGCATTTGCGCATAAGTAAGTATTACACCAACTAAGTACGATGAAACGTGACATGTGAGCCTAAACAGATGGCGTACTCGGACGATGAGGGCTTCGTGCATTTGATTGCTGGATATGAAGTCCCAGAGGAGAACCAGTGAAAATTATTTATCTAAAAATTAAAAAAAAAGATTGCTCACAGCTATTTCTAGAGAAGTTCTCTGCTAGTGAAGTTTACCACTTTTAGTACCAGCACCAAAAAAAAAACAATACATTAAAAAATTGTTAAAAATAAACGCTCAATAAAACTGCTCGAAATGCTTCTTCTGATTTTAAAATTTTAATGAAAATTTTTAGAATTTTTTTATTTACGCAAAGCTTGAAACTTGAATTTATAAGATTCTGTTTGGATAATGATCTACATGTACTTCATAAAAAAGTATTTAAATAAAACAAAAAATAAATCAGTGATAAAAACCATTCGACAAGTCCCTTTATTATAATTAATTAACGCAGTGTAGTTTAAATCTAACGGCAAATCCATTCGAATTTCATTAGAACAAAAAAATGGAAACGTCACTTAAAAAGAAATTATTTAAAATTATCCTGCGGGGTTACCTGAGAAGAAGTGGGAAGCCATTTTAAAAAATTATAAAAAAGATAATATTATCATATATGTATACCAAAAACTTATTTGGATGTATAAATCAAGATTCCAAAACAGCATCTCATTCTTTGAAGATCAGATTTTCGAAGCTTCGAGCTTGAGAACTACATGGAACTGAACTTAGAACTAAACAAATGTAAGCCTTTCTTTAGCAATTCACTTAACAAATTTTTTTATGTTAAAATTTTTCGAGACTTGTGTTTGTTAAAAATTAAAAAAAAAATTAAAAACAAAAATTTGGAGGCAAGAAAATTTTGTTTGATTAAATATACTCTTTACAATATGTATTTTTGTTAAAATTTCTTTTGTTGTTTTTGCTAAGTATTTTTGGAAACTATTGTTTTTTTTTTGTTAAAATTTCTTTTGTTGTTTTTGCTAAGTATTTTTGGAAACTCTTGTTTTTTTTGTTAAAATTTCTTTTGTTGTTTTTGCTAAGTATTTTTGGAAACTATTGTTTTTTTTTTGTTAAAATTTCTTTTGTTGTTTTTGCTAAGTATTTTTGGAAACTCTTGTTTTTTTTTTGTTAAAATTTCTTTTGTTGTTTTTGCTTAGTGTTTTTGGAAACTCTGTTTTTTTTATTAAAATTTTTTGGCGTACTATGTTTTGCTGAAAATTTTTGAAGAAAAAATTGGAAAAACAATGCTTAAAAAAAATTTGGAAAAAAAAAATGTTGGAGGAAAATTTTTAGTTGTTTTGTTTTTTTGTTAAAAATGTTTGTAAAAAAAATTTAAATTTTTAATTTTTGAGAAAAAAATTAGAATAAAGTGTTAAATTTTTTCCGAGAAAATATTTTTCCCGAGAAATTAAATTAAACAGATAAGAAAAAAAACTTAAGGGTTTTTCACAAATTATAAGAAATTGTATACCATAATTAAAAAAAAATTCTTTTTGCAAGAAAATTTTTTTAAAAAGTATTTTTTTTTTATTTAAAAAAGAGTGTTGAATTTTAAACAGAATCGAAGATATTTTACTTTAAAAAATTCCATACCAAAATTTTCAACATTGAATAATTGTCAAATAATTTTTTATTATTTTATTTCTCAATATATTTTCAGTTTACGTCTTATTATACTTAAGTCTACAAACGGAACTATTTGCAAAATTTAAAACCGTGTCCAAAATACTTGGATCACTTTAGATAAAATCCTTCTTCAATATCTAGTATTATTTATGCGAATCTGAATCCGTAAAGGCCAGCCAGTTGCCACTGAAAGAATATTTTGTTTGTAAGGAAAAGGGTCATAGTGGCTAATACCGGAAATAGAATAACCGGATGTGCATAGAAGTAAAGCAAAAGTCCTTTCGACTTGCTTGTAGATAAAAAATAACTAACACTTTCCCTTTGCTATCTCGAGGTAACTAAACGGATGCGTAGCGAAATATTATATGTGCGCGGCCATTGTGTGTAAATAAAGGCTCCCTAAAATGGCCTTGCTTATCATATGACTGCTTTGTTGCAATGGGAATTTTCAGCGAGTGGAAATAAAAAATAAGCCAGTCAATAAATACACAACTATTTGTTCACTGCAATCGATTTGAAATAAGTTAGACGATACAATACGATTTGTATGCGCTTGTGCACATGGGCACTTTTTAAGCTTGAATAAATTTCCAATTCAGTGCATGCATTAAAAGACAAAGCAAAACAACAGTGGTGTGTGAGTAGACAACTCACAGGAACTGGGAAATGTATGCAAGAAATGTATGTACGATAAAGAAAGCAAGCCATGTGAAATTCCAGGAAGTAGGCAATTCAGGATTGTGTTTTCAATGCAAAAGAATTAAAGATTTTAAATAAAAATCTTTGCTTTGTAAGTGAATATGCCTACAACGCGCTTAAGAGGCAAGCAAGTGCGAAGATGACGTGCCCCTTTCCACGCCACTGTTTGCACAAATATTTGAGTTGCCTGTACATTTATTCTTAGTTGACCACTTCCTATATATGTATTTCAAGTGCTAAAGTTGAATATGCTTTGGAAAAGTTTTGTGGAACGTTAGATGGATTTCAATTGATTTGCATTGCAAGTAGCAATGCTCGGTGCGAATGTAACAAGAACTGCAGATTGAGCGCAGAATATATGGGCGCTTGGGTGACTGTCTAGAAGCGATTACGATTTAAATGTGTTTATGGTAAAAACATGAATATTTTTTCATGAATTCTGTTCAGAGAAAAAAGTAAATCTTGCCGTTAAAAACATAGAAAACAATTCGATTTAATTGACTTTGACTTCAATTGACTGGCCTTACTGCAAGTCTAATTCTGTTGACCAACTTTTTTAGCAAGGGCAAGTTTTACATATTTTCTACTTTAACTCTCGAATCGTCTCTGAATTGCTGTCGTAGTATTTGTTCTTAACGCTGTCCCACAAAATATAGTATAATAGTATCGGTCGCAGCTTTATAAAGTAAGTCGACATCACCATTTCGTCTGATTATCCGATTCTTGGTTTTCAATACTCGTCTTTAATATCTACAAACTTTGTTCAAGCAAAAAGTGACCCAATTTGTAAAAGTTTAACCATATATCCAAATTTCTGGCCAATCATAAAATAATTCTAGCTTTATTAGTTCAATTTCCAAACACTTATTTGACCTCTCTTTTTATAGTTAAGCTGTATCTTAAATTTATGTATCTGTATCTGTATTTTATATTTGAGCTGTAGCTTAAATCTGGAATCTCCTGTTTTGATTTATTTTAATTCCTTAGCCTATGCAAAGCACTAAGAGGCCATGCCACTAAGAGAGGGGGACTATCCTCTTCACCGGCATCAGCCCTTATTGATAGAGGCGGTTGTCAGAGCTGCTACACCTTCTCGGCATGACTGGTACGTTGCCAGATATGTGAGGAATGAGACCGCCATTCGATTTGCCATCAAATCTATTTGCCGCTACAAGTCGCCCGGACCAGATGGCATATATCCTGCCATGCTGAAGGAAGGCGCAGAGTCCGTGACAGCAGCCTTGAAGAAATTCTTCTCTGCATGCCTGGCACTGCCTTACAAACCCCCCGCAAAGATTGGAAGAGACGACTACACCAGCCCCAAAAGCTTTAGATCCATCAGGATGACTTCTTTCATGCTGAAAAGTCTCGAACGACTGGTGGAATTAAGCACACGTCAGAATTCGCTGAAGGCTCACCCTCTATCTCCATTTCAGCATGCCTATCAAAGTGAAAAATCCTGCGAGTCGGCACTGCATAACCTTGTTGCTGGCCATCGATAGGAGAGACTACGCTATGGACATCTTTTTAGACATAGAGGGGGCGGTTGATAATGCCACTTTTGACAGTATGTGTAGATCTATATGTGTCTGCAGCGACAGCCAAGCTGCGCATATGGCCTTAGACAGCCCCCCAACCATATCAGGGGTAGTCGAGTCCTGTAAATCCGGGCTGAACTATGTCGGCAGATATAATAGCATGATGCTAACATACGTCCCGGCACACGTAGGTATCGTGGGTAACGAGACTTCTGACTCCTTAGCTAAGATGGGCTCTGAGGCCAACTTATTTGGTCCAGAGCCCGTTTTCCACTCCCTTCTGCGGCCATCAAATCCACGGTTAGCAAATGGGTAACTACAACCCACAAGCGAGCTTGGCAGGCTGAGAGAGGCTGCAGATGGACTAAACTGATGCTACCTGTCATGTCCGAACGACTGTCGCAAACCCTTCTGTCATTAAGCAGAGGGGAGTGCAGACGGCTGGTTGGACTGATGACGGGCCACTTTCTGTGGGCGAAGCACATGGAAAGATTGGGCAGCTGCCCAGCTTGTGAAGAGGACGATGAGAAGGCAGACCATTTCCTCTGCATCTGCCTCGCCTTCGCTCGAATCAGGTTAGAGGTCTTTGGCACTGATGTGTTAAGAAGCGACCATCTTGGCTCCTTGGCACCACAAGATCTACTCAGATTTCTTCGGAGATCGGGTAGAGTTAAAGAAAATTAAAAGGGAATCCAAGTGTAGTACAATGAACTTAATTAATGTCTGAGTGCTGCACTGGCTAGTTGTCCCGACAAAAAAGAAAAAACAAAAAACAAACAAATTTATTAAATACCAAAATTCGTTTCGCTAAGAATTCGTTTTCAAAAATTACTAAATTAAAAAACATTATGCCTTAAGCTGTGCAACACCGTCAGTGAGGACTTCAAAAAATCGGCTATGCTTTACTTTTTATATCAAAAACTAGCCCAGAGCAGCCCAGAGCATTTTTTTTGGCCCACAAATTAAAAAAAAAAATCGCAGCAGTTTGGGAATCTAATATTTTTTAGGATATTTAAGTTTGTGCGCCTTAACTGCATTTCGGTTACTATCTAACTTTTTACAGTCCAAAACTACTTGAGTTACATTTTTCTGCTATTATTTTTACAATTTATTTTGCATCGAATCCCAGATTATGCCTCACAAAGACCGCCTGCTACTCCAAATTAAAACAGAGCCGTAGAGCTTCGGAGTAAGTCTACGAATTTTTACAAAAAAAGAAACTTAAAAGCCCATTACAATAAATGCAATAGCTGTGCCACAATAAAAAAGGCGAATACATGCGCCAAAAAGAGATACCAAGCCTTCGGCGCATTTTTGCGCTCAGCCCCTGAATGTGCGCTACACTCTAATGATACTGGCAGCAAGTCATCCCAACATTTTTGCTGTAAGAAGCGCATAAAAGCTGCGGTGCTTCGTCGACTTTCTCTTTGTGTGGGGAAGCAATCATCTGGTGGGTCACTCACGAAACCATTCGAATTCTCTTCTAGCCAAGGCCCATATATCGTCTTTTGGTCATCGATTTCTTCTTGCTGCTCTGTCGAGGCGACTACCTCTTGCTTATCCTCTTCTGCAGGCCAATCAAAAAAGTAGGCACCATCTAGTTCGACACCTAACCACTTTGCCAAAATTTTATCTTTTTCCTTCTCGTCGGCCGTGTCCGGGATGGACTGACGTGTTAGCGGCATAAGAGTAACGAAGGTTAAAATTAGCAAGTAAATGCTAAACATTTGCGTTTTCTTACAACAAGAATTCACTGGAATACGAGTAATTATGTCGCGTTATAGCTATGGAATTTTGTTTCTTAAATCTTTTTGGTATTTAATTTTTTCTGTACTTGACTTTTTAAAATTCATACAGATTAAAAAAATAAATAGAAATATTCTGAATGTGGAAGAAATAGTAAAAGACAATACAAAAAAAAAAATTCAAATCGAAAAGAAGCACAATGAAGTGAGTGAGTTCGTTAAAGTAAGTCGTAAAAACAAAAAACTGAAATTCGAACGCCTAGTGAATTGCAAATGTCGATGGTTTGTTGTAACATTATGCGATTTCATGTCCTCCTCAGCTCCTGTTGTGCAAGGCGCATTCAATAAAAGTGGTCGCATTAGACCAACAACAATCTTTGTACAAAGTATTGGCAAAGTAGAAAACGAAATAATGAATTCGCAAATCAGCTGTTTAACCAATGCCACCTTTAATAGATTCGTCTTGCTTTTGTAGCACTTGGCATCATTGACATACATTTTTAGTCTATATTGATGCAAGCGGGAAAGAAATTTTCAAGAATACTTACATGGCTTAAAAAAAAACGTTCTTCTAAAAATATACCTAATTTCGGTAACATATTTCGGAAAATGTACCTGATTTAGGTAAGAATGCTAGAAATGGAAAAATAAATATTAATTTGATGAAAGTTGCTAGGTCATAAATGTCGTGCTTTTCGAAATATACCTAGTTTTGGTATTATATTTCAATATTATACCTGATTTAGGTAGGAGGTCTCGAAAAGTGGAAGGCATTTTCAAGTTACATATTGCACTTTTTTGGCTTCTCAAAAAGTGTGGCTCTGTGTGGTTAAATTCGGTACAATTTTCGGTAATGTATGTACCGAATTTAGGTAGGAGGCGAGAAAAGTGGAAGATATTTTCAACTATATTTAACATTTAAAAAAAATAAATAAATAATTGGCGCGTACACTTCTGTTAGGTGTTTGGCCGAGCTCCTCCTCCTATTTGTGGTGTGCGTCTTGATGTTGTTTAACATTTTTTGGCTTCGTAAAAATCATTCCTCGAGGAATTTACCAGCTTTTAGTATCATTTTTCGCGAAAAGTACCTAGATTCAGTATCATATTGTTTAAAAGCATCCTTAATTTAGGTAAGAGTGCTTGACAAGTTTCCTATTGTATTTGAAGTTTTTGACCTCACAAAAATTGTGAAATTAGATATGTTTCTAGTTTTCCCAACAAATTCGTAGAACTGTATCTTATTAAGGTACAAGTGGAAAGCTTTCTCAAACGAAGTAAATTTTATTGGCTTCACAAAAATTATTATCTTAAAAATATACCTTAATTTTCCCACCGAGATTGTATAAATGCACCTAATTTAGGTACAAGTGGATCGGGTTTATAATCACATTTAATTTATTAAATGTTCTTGAATTCAAAACATTGTTATTTTAGAAATTTACCTTAATTTTCCTACCGCATTTGTAGAAATGTACCTAATTTAGGTACAAATTGATCGCGTTTTCAAACCAATTACATTTTTTCAATTTTATTGGCTTCACAAGAACCTTTTATTGAGAAACGTATCCAGTTTCGTTATCGTGTATCGCGAAATGTACCTAATTTAGGTACAAATTGATCGCGTTTTCAAACCAATTACATTTTTTCAATTTTATTGGCTTCACAAGAACCGTTTATTGAGAAACGTATCCAGTTTCGTTATCGTGTATCGCGAAATGTACCTAATTTAGGTACAATCATATTTATTTAGAAATTAAATAAATTATTTGCTAGCCACAACAATTTTCAACTTTCCTTAAAAACCGCAAGATTTCGACTAAAATATGAGCCAACGGCCATTTGAGACGCTTTTCATAGAAATTAATTACTAACAAGTTAAATGAGTGGTTCGGCGGCTATCCACGTTTGTATACCATACATACACAGATACTAAATTAAAACACGCACAGCCAACAACAGCAACTCAACTCAATGCGATAATGCAATCTGAGCCATGGGCAAAGCACTCAGGCTGGGCGTATACGTGAACGGATAAGGCAAATCTACCAACGTATACACACACAAGTAAGTAACTAATGTATGTATTGAGAATGTGTGAATGTATTGAGAAAACAAGTTGCTTGTACTCGTAAATGTGTGTACGCTTACATACCGCTAAGGAGTATAGACTTGCATTAAATAAGACACTTTGGGACCACGACAGCCACCGAGTTGTCAGCCAACCACTCGTTGAATAAATTATGGCCGTATATATGCAGAAAATGCCAACAAGCAAGCAAACAAGTGAGAGCAATGCCGCTACAGCGATAAGCGGTCAACTTGCACCCACACAACCACTACCAGTGAAAATCAAGACACTGCAATGGACTGACAGCTTTGTCACGCCAAGGGCACGGGAATGTGTGTCAGCATGTACATATACATATGTATGTATGGCATGTGTCTGGCCAGTCAAGATTGTTATGTGCATTTGTGCGTGGCTGCCGAGACTGGCATCGATGTAGAGCAGTTTGTTAGATGCACAGATAAGCGTTGAAAACCAACATTGCCACAAGCCGCTGCGGCGCATTCCCTCACTCGCTTCGTTTCACGCTAAGCGGAGTTAGTTGGAAATTTAAGTATTGTTCCGCCCTAGCCTGTCAATTAATACACCCACACTCACGCACACATATACACATGCATTTGCACCCCCACGTGTGGGAAGGCGCACACGACTTATTACTATGCAACGCGGTACTCTACCATACGGACAGATATTTACAATCAGCCACTCAGCAGCTCAAATACCCTAGCCAGTGAAGCTACTTAAGTTACCAACGCGCAGTACGCTGCAGCAGTAGTCGCTTAGTGCCCTTCGTCTTTCGCCTCTACAACACTTGGATTGCAATATTTTTTCCTTTTCTTCTCGCTGTAGAGGAAATATTTTGTTTATCAAGAATATCACAAAATAGGGATAATGCATGTAATCGTGCTGCATATTTCACACGCGTATGTATATTGAATGTCAGCGGCACCGTGCAAAAATACACTGCCAAATCCAGACACAGCAAACTCACATATACATACGCACGCGCCAGTGCTATTCTTACAGCCCACATTTATGTATTTACCGAGAAGCTGGCCTTAGTAGCACCGGGCACTCAGTGCCAGTGTCAATGACGTTGTTATCCTTTTATTTTTTTTATTTTGTGTTTTTTGTTGCTGTTTGTTCTGCTCTGCCCGCTACAGTTGATGTCAAGATGCAAATCTGATCGTCCCATCGCAGCTTACGCAAATTACAATGTTCAAGTTGAGACATTTTCTTCCCCATACTTCTCGTGATAGGTGATGATTTAATTGTTGGCTGGTTGCGGCACCAACATCTTTAAGGCGCAGAGTTTATCGAGGCTTAAGGGATATGCATAATTTATTCAAAGATTCAAGTTTAAAGTTCAAGTTTGAATTTAGTATAGATTTTGGAAGTATTGGTAAGAAACTTGGTCGGCTCTTATTCCGAAACACCTTTTAAGGCTACTTTTACACATTGTTTGAAAAACTGCCAGCACCCAGCAGCAGTATGTTTGGCCGAGCTCTTCCTCCTATTTGTGTAATGCTTTCTCTCAATTGGAAGAGCCAATATTTTTATGCCACTTCTGAATGTCAGGAGGTTTTTATGAGGAGCTTTTTCAAGGTAGCAATATATAGTAAAAGTATATAGTCACCTGAGGAGGGGCGGCCGCTATTAGAAAAAGCTGTACCTATCATTTGGTGTTTTATAACTACCTAATGGTAGTAGCATGTCGCAGAGAATATGAAGATCCCGATACCCCAAACGTTGTCGACGGAATTGTCGTTCCGCTACCCGACCATGACCAGGTGAGAATAGCGATAACGCGTTTAAAGAAAAACAAATATTCACAAATCTTGAAAAAGACCCATGAAAGGAGAATCGACACACACCATTTTTTCGCCAACTTCAAAGCTGCATTCGACAGTACTAAAAGGAGTTACTTGTATGCCGCGATGTCTGTATTTGATATCCCAGCAAAACTAATACGGCTATGCAAGATGACATTGCTCATTACCAGCAGCGCCGTAAGGATTGGGTAGGACCTCTCTGAGCCGTTTGATACCAAACGAGGTTTCAGACAGGGTGACTCGCTGTCGTGTGACTTCTTTAACCTGATGTTGGAGAGCATCGTACGAGCAGCAGAACTTAATCGCTCAGGCACAATATTTTATAAGAGCGTACAATTGTTGGCGTATGCCGATGATATTGACATCATCGGCCTTAACAACCGCGCTGTTAGTTCTGCCTTCTCCAAACTGGATAAAGAGGCAAAGCGAATGGGTCTGGTGGCAAACGAGGACAAAACGAAGTACCTCCTGTCTTCAAACAAACAGTCGGCGCACTCGAGTATTGGCACCCACGTCACTGTTGACAGTTATAATTTCGAGGTTGTAAAAGACTTCGTATACTTAGGAACCAGCATTAACACCGATCACCATGTCAGCCTTGAAATCCAACGTAGAATCTCTCTTGCCAACAAGTGGTACTTTGGACTAAGTAGGCAACTGAGCAGTAAAGTCCGCTCTCAACGAACAAAACTAACACTCTACATAACTCTCATCATGCCCATCATAACGTATGGCGTAGAAGCGAGGATGATGACAACATCCGATGAAGCGACGCTTGGAGTGTTCGAGAGAAAGATTCTGCGTAAGATTTTTGGACCTTGTCACGTTGGCAACGGCGAATATCGCAGGCGATGGAATGGTGAACTGTATGAGCTTTACGACGACATAGACATAGCGCAGCGAATAAAGATCCAGCGGCTACGTTGGCTGAGTCATGTCATTCGAACAGATGCAAACGCTGCGGCTCTAAAAGTATTCGATGTGGTACCAGCTGGTGGTAGCAGGAAAGATCAGATGGAGAAGAATTTTGGACTTGGTGTGTCCAGCAGGCGCCGATTAGCACGAGAAAGAAACGACTGGCGCGCTTTGTTAAACTCGGCCAATGGCGCGTAAGCGGTTATCGCGCCAATTAAGAAGAGTATAGACGTCGCTTCGTATATAGGATTTATACGGCTCGTCAATAGATCATGGTATTTCAAATTTAAAGGGCGGTAGTATGGTATTTTTTTTTAATAATGAAAAAATGCGCCCTTGCTGTCTGAATTAACTCTGATAAATTTATCTTATGGTAACAGAGCCTGGTATCAAGAATATTTATGAGCAATTTAATTTTATGAAAAAATACTAGTTTCTTAGACCTTAAGGGGCATCTGCATCATTGTATGCAACATAAGCCCAACATGCCACAAAGAGTGGTTTTATGAATGCGAAAAAAAAAAATGGCAAGTCAAAGTGTAGCTATTTTACATAAAAGAAAGAAGGAGCTGCAAACTCACCTGCATTAATGCATACATATGAATGTAAATACAACTGTGTGTGTCTGTGTGCAAAGTAGCGAAATGCTGGCAAAACTTAACCCAACCAGGGCTATCTTTTCTGACTTATGTGCAGATAATCGTACACACACACGCTCGTATATATATTTGCATATGTATGTATGTATGTATATGAGTATGTACGCATACCAAATAGCGCTGTTGAATGTCGCCACCGTTGAATGCCACTATTTGCCAACAAACAGCAAAAATAAAGCAATGCAACAAAATGTGCAAACGCTTTAGCTAAATATGTAAATGACGCAAACGACCATTTGCACTGCGTTAGAAGTGTAAAAAAAGTGCATCAAAAGAGCAAAAGGGAAAATGCAGAGCAAAGATAGTAAAATGTAAATGTAAATGTAAAAATAACAAGCAAGAAGGGGGCGGCTGGTTATGTAAATGGTATACCTGAACAAAAATATGTATGTATGTGTGTATATTTATATCTATTTATGTGCAGCAGAAAAAGGTGTTGATGCATTCCAAAGCTAGCAAGTGCTAACACTGGAGAGTTATCTACGCATATACGCACACATACACCCATATGTGTGCATAAGTTAGCTGCTTAGCAAAGAAATAAAGGCTGAAAAGAAGCAACCAGAGAAGCTTGAAAGGAGGAAACACAGCAGAGTAAAAATTACAATAGAATGCAATGCAAATTTCTGACAATAAAATGCATTCAAGTAGCAGAAAAGCGAGGAAAACAAAAAGTTAGTGAATATTGCTATTTAAAGGCTAGACGAGGAGTGGGGAAAAAAGGAGGGAGACAGAAAGAGAGAGAGAGAGAGGGAAAGAGGCAGAGAGATATAGCGCTAGTGAGCTGCACATACGCGTAACTACTGGTGTCTTACTCGCATGTTTGCAGCGCACTTACCTACGATCTGCTATATCTCACTTGCTCCTAGCCGAGTACTGCGCCCTGCCAGTGTGTATTTGCTCGCAACAAAAAGAAATTCGCTGCTGGCAATCCTTAGAGTAGCGTAAAGGATTAAGATGTGATATGTGCACTACTAGGAGCAACCGAAAGGCGTGGAAAAGAAATTACTGAGCAGCCCAGTAGGTAAATCCTGAAATCCTCGATACAGGCAACAGGTGAATTTAGCACGGCGCCACGTTAGATGTGTGAATTGTTACTAGCTGTAATCTTTATCTTGTTTTTTTTCCTTTCGAGATTGGTGGTAGTACTGAAGAGAACAGTTCAGGACTACTTGGTTTCCTCTGGCGCATAATTAACCGAAAGACTGGATCATCTGTAAATGGAAATATATAAAGGGTGGTTAAGGGCCGTTGTTGATTTTGAATCAAACACAATTTTTTTAAGAAATTATTGTAATTTCTCTATCCTATCCTCTGGTGCGTAACTAACCGAAAGACTGGATCATCTGTAAATGGAAATACATAAAGGATGGTTAAGGGCCGGTGTTGATTTTGAATAAAATACAATTTTTTTTAGGAAATTATTGTCATTTCTCTTAATTATGATAATATTGGCATGGCTCAATTACGTACGGAATAAAATATTGGCCAAATGGTCTTCATCCGATGGTCCAAATTTTCAATGACGCTGAGGCATAATTCAGGTTCTATGCCGTTAATGTGCCGAATTATCTCAACCTTTAGCTCTTGAATTGTTGCTGGTTTATCGACGTACACCTTTTTTTTCAAATAAGCATAGAATTGGCATAGAATAGTGCAGCGTACACCAGTTTTGGGTATTTGGCCGAGCTACTCCTCCTACTTGTGGTGGGCGTCCTGATTTTATTCCACAAATGGAGGAACCTACAGTTTGAACGCGACAACGCGAAAGGCAGATAATTTTGGCAAGAATACAATCGGTGGTTTGATATTGATTGCGAAGGGGCGACGGCTATTAGAAAGAAACGTTTCTATCATTTTTGGTGTTTCATGTACGGAGATTCGAACACTCGTAGTTCCGGGAGGTACTCATCAGCAGGCAGTTTCTAGAATGACAGTTTCTGCAATGGAGTTTCAGGACCTCACAGAATTGCTGAACAAGGTATTGCTTTAATGGGGGCAAGTAAGATTATTTAGAAATAATAGGACTTTGAAAGCGGCTACACTTTATTAATTTTGATTTCTCACATAGATACCTTAGAGTTTTACCGCTTTGATCACAATGTTCCCGGAATATATTCAGAAAATTCAAAATGCAAGTTTATTCCCCAAAAGTGGTATTATTGCCTTCAAAGTACTCCACATGAACTGCAGCGCCAGTTTGTTCCAGGTCTCGAAACATTTCTTCAACTATATTTTACTTAAAAAGGTTTAAGTAGTTTTTATATATGCGCGGACTTTTCAAACGACCCTCGTAATTATATATTCGGTAGTGCATCTTTTCGGCACTGTTAAATGGCATTGACTTGAAGCTGTTTTCGACCATTCATGGACTTGGTATTGCAAATTATTTTATACTAAAAACTTAGTTCCATTTCAATCTGGTTCTGAGGAAATCTTCTAAGTAATCACTATAAAGCGTATGGATTTTTGAAGTGAAAACTTCTTTAGAATCGTTGGGAGTGATTTGAGACTCGATGAAACGAAAAAGCGACACTACGAAGCGTTATATGTTTATATACGTATATGTGTGTGGCTGCGTACTGCTGAGCCACGCTAGTATAGTGAGTATTGTAGTATGTATACTACACTGCCTATTACTTGCTTTGGTGTTTAGTTCAAGCGTCATACGAATGTATGTATGTATGTATGCTAGTACGTATGTGTGCGCGCCTGCGTATTACGGAGCCACGGTGAGCGAGAAGGCATTATGTATACCTATACTACACTACCTAATACTTGCTTAGACCAAGCGTTCTACGAATGTTTGTGTGTATGTTAGTACGTCTGTGTAATATACGCGTTACGACGTTCATAATAGCAACCGCGTGTGCTGTATTGCGTCCGTATTTTTATATTCGTAAATATCTTAATTTTTAAATATTTACCGCAATTGCAGGCGGTGTTGCAATATACCACAATCAAAATGACGGTGCTCGTATTGTAACTCCACAGATAGATCTGAATGCACAGCAACTAGAATCACTGTCTGTTCAGCTCTCTAAGGTGGGAGAAATATGTGCATACGAAACCAAATTGAGAAATGGAAAAACAGTTTTAATTGTGGCAATTTATATTTCACCGAATGAATCAATAAATAGCATCACGGAATTCATTCACGAAAATTTAATAAAGTATACACCAGAAGTATCGCGGATACCACCTTTAATTCACTTTCTCAATACAACATTCAATTTAAAAATGTGTAACAATCGCACTGAATCGACAACACGATCAAAAACAACAATTGACGCGGTATTTCAAAGGTATGTTGACAACATCGAAACCAAAACATTTGTATCATATTTTAGCTATCATAAGCCACTCGTATCATTTGTTGAAATTGAAAACATTGAGGATGAATAATAATAAAATGAAGAAAATAAAATATGAACTTTATAGCAATATTATAATGAACCTATAATTGTCCCGCTCCTAATGCTGCTTTCGTCTCATTCTCTCTCATTTTGTTTTACGGAAGGTTTCACTTCTATCGCGTCTAACCGTTAGACTGGTATTTTTTTTTTTTTATTTAGTATAGCAATATCGTCAAAGCTCGTAGCATTACTAGAAAATAGGGTTTGAAAGCTTAGGGGTATTTCGGAACCCTAAAACACAACCTTGAGCGCGCGCATAACTCTTTGAGGAAGAATGTGATGTGACCACTTACCCACAGACTCATCGGGTTTCACAATTGGCGACTTGAATAAAACTGTAAGAAGATGGAACTTAATGAAGAAGAAGAATTTAAAGAAGGAGAAGAAGAATTTAAATCAGAATGATTTCGGTTATTGTGGGGAATAATTTTCTTTTAGATGTATCAGTATGCCAATCCACATGGCCGTGGCTCCATCAACACAATGCTTGAAGCCAAAATCGATTGATGCCAAAAGCATATCCACGTTTTCCAACTGAATTTGGATCTAACTCGCAAAATATTGAAAAAATAGAACTAAGTTTAGCCTTAAAAGCTTAAACTTACCGAAATATATATGAATATAGTACGCCGAACATAAATAAAAATAAAATAAAATAAATAAAACCTTTGCTGCAGAAGATTAATGAAAATCAAGTAAAAAGTGGTCGCCTTAATTAATCTGCTACTTTGCAGTCCTAACATCGGCGCGTCACAGATTAAATACCCATTGTCTTCTGCTAACTGCCTAACATAATCATATTTTATCGCACATTTGCTTGCAACATTAAATCACGCACACATTCGCACCAAAAGTATGTAAGCCACTACCCCCACCATATGCATGTACATACACACACTCTCACACATATACTAGCCAACTATAACTTACGCGCATAAATAGAAGATAGTAACATTTTAGTAAAGCTCACTTTTATAACAACTACAGAAACAACATAACTCCTTCTTCTTCATTTTGTTGCTGTAAATTACTTTTATTACCCGGTGCGCATTAAAAGAGGCGCTAGGGGAGTGTTGCAACAGAGACTACGCGCTAACTAATACCAGCAAGATTGCATGGCTGATGAAGGATGTATGTGTATGTATATATATGTGTGCTTAAGTGTGTGGGTGAGCGTGTGCTGACACACACGCGGATGTTGACCGGAAAGGAAACAATAAATAGTAAATTACGAGTGAAATTCACAGTGCGGCAGTTAAATGCGCAATGGTCGGGTTGGAAAGGCAAAAGGCAAAAAGCAAAAGGGAAAAGTTTAAAGCAAAAAATATATACATGCATATTGCAAGTGCAATAAAATATATACATGCATATGCAATAAGAGCACATGTGTGCATATACATAAAAGAAGAATGAACGGAGATGCACAGAGGCAGGACGTGGAGCAGCGGCGCAGAAGCTAGGCTATCTGCAGGGGGAACAAAATTGAAGCAAAAAAACCCACAGTAAGAGATACGAATTTAAATGCAGCAAAGGTAAACTAAAAAGCCAACAAAAACAAACACCATCATGTTTTGCACCTGTTTGCAGAAAAAACCAACAACAAAAAACATATAAATAACCACTCCAGCAGCCTATCAGCAAAGCAGCCTGCGTTGCCAAGCATTACAAAACATTTCACTTCATAGCTCACTTTGCAATGTTTTGGTTTACTTATGCCATTTGCTGTTATTTATTATTACTGTTTTTGTGCGTGTTGCTTTTGTTGCATTATGCGTCTGTGCTCGCCTGTGTTGCAAGTGTCATGCATTCTGCTACAATAATTCAAATAAGATTTAAAGTTGCAGACAAACAACACAAAGATCGTACTTGGCAATTGTGCGCAAGTAGTTTGTTTTGCAGCGTTATAGCGCCGCAAAGTAGGCAACAATTTATTTAAATAATGCAGCTATCACACACACACACACGCGCGCGCGCAAACAAGCCAGCACGTCTTCGGCGCTAACAAAAGGCAAAGAGCAGTTAACGTTAACGTCTTCATGGCATTTGCTATTGTGGTAACAAAAACAACAATAAAAACAATAATAATAACGTAAATACTTAGGGGAAAAGAAATATATAATATAAATGTGCATTTTTTAAATGCTTGGCAGACGTACAGGCAAACGAAGGAGCGCGCGCAATGAGTTCCATTGAAAGTTGCATTAAGCAGAACCGCAAACGTAAATGAGAAAAACGTGGGGAAATGCTAAAGAAATGGAAAAGTAAATGTACAGAAAGTGGATAGTTATAGGGAAGAAGTGGAAGTCTGAACGAAGTTGTGCATATAATGGGTGCTTTTTTTGTGATGCACGGGATTTTCAAAGCTGTGGCGATCCCGCACTTTGTCACTAAAAACAAACTTAAAATCTTCAATACCAGCGTAAAATCGGTTCTCCTATATGGTTTTGGGACCTGTCTTGCGTCTGACCGCATAAGTCGACGTGTGTCAACAAATGCCTCAGAATTACTATATGCCGTCTCCTTTGGCTGAGAACAATTTCCAATACGGACCTGCTTCTGCTCACCAAAAGCCGCCCAATTAAATCCGAAATAAAAAGACGAAATTGGAACTGTTGCCAAAATGACTTTTCATTGGAATCAGCAAGGAAGTCGATGCAGAGGTCGCTTGCGATGCACCCAAGCTTGGATGTGCACAATTTCGCACAAGAGTTCTTTCACCGCCACCTGGAACCAAATCAGACACATAGCGTCTGATAGGAATCGTTGGAGAACATTTGTTTCCGCCCTATGTCCGACTAGGAGAGATATAATATACGTTATGAATGCCATCTACATTTCTCAGAGAAGCGCCGCTACTACTGCATATCGAGGTTATATTTAGTTAGTGGCATCTCTTGGCAGAACACACACCAAGTTTCAGCCGGATCAGGATATTTCTTTATATTTGGCCTTCGTTTGAATCGAGGAAATCGAGTGATTTTCCTCTGACATTACGACAATGCATCAGCTCACGCATCAGCAGTTGGAGTCGTAAACTTATTGCAAATAGGGTTTCAACTCATTTCTCATCCACCTATCCCCTAGACTAGCTCCCTTGGATCCTGCAGACTACTACTTGTTTTCAATTTGAATAAATAGATGGTGTGTAAAAGATTGTATTCAAACGTGGAGGTGATTGCAGAAACGAAAGACTATTTTTCAGACTTTGACATATCCTATTATCTACTATCGGAAGGGATCAACAAACTAGAACAGAGTTTGACGAAGTGCATAAACCTAAAAGAAGACCATGTCGAAAAATAAAAAAAGGTGGGCCCCAAATAATTAAGTAGTTTTTGTTTCTGCACGGACTTTTCAAACGACTCTTATAGTAAAGTGACCCCCAACTACCTCTTGATCTCTCGCTTTTCCGACCCAATATTCAGCAAATGCATCGTTACTGCAGACGAGACGTGGGTTTATGAGTACAATACGCAATCCAGACTTCAGACAAGTGAGTGTAGCGACCAAAGACCAAAAAAAACACGTCGTTTTCAGTAAAACAAACTGTTTGTCACGGTTTTTATGGATTAAAACGGTACTGTACACCACAAATTTTTACGAGAAGGTCAGGCAGTTGATAAGGACTACTTTTTGGGTGTTATGAGACGTCTGCGTGAGGCAATTCGCCAAAAAATATAGGATTTGTGGGAAAATAACTCGAGGATTTTGCACTATGATAACACATTGCCACCCAGTGCCATTATTATCCCTGAATTTTAAACCAACAACAGCCATCGAATTCACCTGATATGGTTCCCTACCATTTTTTACCTACTAATCGAGTCAAAGCCCCTGTTGGCTATACCGAAAATAGAGTTCAAGAAGTGTTTCGATAGCAGGATCAAACTCTGGCATAAGTGCGGTGCAATTGACGAGGAATACTTTGAAGGCGATAATATTACTTTTGAGGAATACATTTGTGTATTAAATTTTCTGAAATTATACCCGGAACTTTTTGGTCAAGACTTCCTTTCTTTTCTTTTTTTTTTAATAAAATGTTCTAAAAAAACACCCGCTCTGTTGCGCATAGCTAATGCTTTTGCGTTATGTGCTCATGCAAGTGAAGCGGATGAGATAAGCAATAATGCGTTATTTTGAAGATATTCAAAAGAATGCAAAATGAGCCACAAAGATGACTGAACAAAGCTCTGGAGCCTTTCGATTATTTGCATGCGATTATCCGCTCTCCACACAGAGAGGTCTAAGTGTTTTTATATTTCAGATCTGACAAACCTTTGGCACTTTTCTAACGCAGAGATGTGTATGGGGAAGTCATGAGCCTCGTTTAGAAATAAACAAATTTAATCGTTTTTGTAAATTGCCTTTTTAGAAGCGTCTTACTGGATTTTGAAAAAAATTGTAGGCCAACACTCTTGCTTTCAACGCAACTTTGGGGTCGAAAGGGTTACAAATGTCAAACTTTGCCATATTTGATATATTTGCACTTGAGTTTCCATATTTGAAAACTTTCCTGGCAATCCTCCTATCTAAAGTTCGAGACAATTAACGTAGAAGCTGGTAAAAGTGATTGCTGCTTAGAAAAAGCCGGAGTATGCAACTTTCGCAAATGAGTTTTGATAAATAGTATTTAAGAGGTAAAACCAAAAACTTGAGCAGTAGACTTCACTGCCAACTGTCGATGCTTAGTGGTTGTTATTCTATTGTCTATTGAAATAATCCTAATTAACGACTGTCACCGTTTTACTACCACTGTTCTAGTGTGATGTCTGTTTGTTTTTTGCTTAGCAACACACTTTTTACATCTATGTCTGAGATTTCATAAATTTGCTGTTAGAAAGGCTTACTTAAAGAGCAAATTGTTGCTCTAACTAGACTAGGACATTCGCATGAATAGTGGAAATCATTTCTTTCACCCCCTCCGTATGACACCTTCTGAAGATTGCCTTGAAAAAAAGGCTAAGTCTAGCTCCATGATCCCCTACGTTCCAGTAACCTATAAGAGTTGCAGTGATACGTGGGATGCGGGGGGAGAGTATCATCATAGGCACTTCGTCCCCTGAATGTTGTGCGATGGCCGTGTCTTTCTTGTTGTCTTTCATTGCTTCCACCTTCTTTCGGCTAGCAGTGCGAAGCAATGGATGTTTTTATCGTAATGGATGGGATAGTATCTGCCAACACCTATGCTATGCCTAGTGCCGAACCTGCCAAACGAACACTGCTCATTCCCCTCTATATTCCTATGGCCGAAAACCCATATCAGAGTAATTTGAAACCAATGACCAAACAATTTTAGATCCTCTCTAGGAATGGAATTAAATGCCTCGATAGCTGATTGACTGTCTGAAAAGATGGCTACTCTTGCACCAATTTCTTTGTAGCGTTTTAGTGATTTGCATGCTGCTCTGATTGCTAATAATTCTGCCTGGAACACGCTGGCGTAGTAAGGAAGTCCAATTGATTTCTATAATTTGGGGGCTCTGAATGGAGGCCAGCTCTCACACCGCAGCTCAACCGTTAGCGCAGATTTCAATGGTGAATCTGCCAATCACTTCTCTTTGTTCTGTTTGGCTCTCGGTGGAAAACGTACCGTAAAATCTTTTCTGAAGTTAAGGAAGTCGATGCTTAGTACTTTAATACATTTTTCTCGCTTCATCTAAGTTGTTTTTTTGTTTTGTTGGCCGTGTTGCTGATTTTTGTTGGCCGTGATTCCATAGGTATTTGTGAGAAGAAAGGTTTTTACTTGTTCAGCACATTTCTCTTCGCTTTGTTTTCCTAATTTGTTCCAACTACTTACAAAAAATTATGTTTCTCTTCTAGTTTGCATTTTCCTGCATATGCTTTAGTTAAGTTGAAAAATCTACTTGCTTGTTGTTGCTCATCAACGGTGCTGAATGCTTATCACCGACTAGGGGGCACCTTGAATGGATGAGCCTATTCTTGGGCAAAAATAACACAAGCAAATGCGCACACATACATACACTCATACATATGTGCGTATGTATGTAATTTTGTTTACTCCCAGCAGCAGCTGATTCTATTTGAATTGCTCTAGGTGCACTTGCAGTTGTTGTGCTGGGGCAGCTGTGCGCTATTGCAGTTGGGTGTTGCAATATTTTGTCTTCCTTTTTTCCTTTGGTCTTTGCCTGCCACATTTACTTTTACGACTGCCGCTGCTATGTTTTTGCTGCAAATTGTTTGTGTGTTTGTGTAGTATTTTTCTTGATTTTTTTTTCTATTTCGTTGGTGCAAAATCCAAAATATGAAAATGCCAAACTGTATGGGAAGTTGCGCATATAAGGACGGACTTTCATTTTGGCAGCATTTTTGTATATGGATGGTCTTTTTGTATATGTATGTGTGTGTATATGTATGTTTGTATGTATGTACATATATATGCATGTATGCAATTGCAAGTGTTTTATGTCCTAGTTCCACATTTGCTGTTGCCCCTACATGTGTGTGAGTGTGCATGTGTTTGTCAAATTTTTAATTGGAAACACAAATACTAACACAAGCAAATACCACCAACAAGATTCACACGACAGCCAACACAAATTTCAATTGCTGCCACGCAAAGCATACAACAACATCATTTGCTGGCATTCCAAACAAACCAACTGCAAGTTCTGTGTGTCCTCCATCACACACATACACCCAAGCGCATGCAGTTATGCCACCTATTCGTATGTATTAGTGTGGATATACATAAATGCATAAACATGAGGCACAAATGCCACAGCAGTCGCTTCAGCGACACATGGCTTGTTGCATGTTATCTTTAACGTTGCACGGTGCTGTTTAACTCTGCCGCCACTGCTCTGCTTCCTTTGCTTCTGTTGGCTTGCGTTTGGCTCCCTACGATACGCATTTGCTGAGATAACAAAAGCAATTAGTAGAAAAACAACTGTGAGAACTGTGAGAGAAACAATAACAACAAACAGGAGAAGAAGAACTGAAATGAAAATAGTGGTACATGTCAATAATAACAAAAAACAATTATAAGCAACATTCGGCAGTTTAAACATTTCAATATTTTGAGTGCACTTCCACTTTTTGGGTTACTTTTGCTCTACTGCAGCTGCCTTATGGATGTGACTTGGCGGATTCCACTGCAAACACCCGATGAGATTCATCAGATAGAAACAAATCAAAAGATAGTAAATTATTGCACCACAAGGGACCTTTATTATTAGCCCAACTAGGACATTATTTTGAGCTTTCGTTACTCCAACCAAAACACAATCTTCAAGAATTTTAAAATTTTCTAGTTCACACTGCTTAGCTCTCCTCTTTAATTTTATAAATTGGTCGTTTGATGGATTTTCCCATATTATCGTATGCTGTTGGCTGCAAAATCTTATCCATGGTGACCCTATCAACTGCTTGCAGCAACTTCAGCTTCAACTGATGCAACTCGTGCGTCTCCGTGAATGCGGACTCCATTTTAATCATATCACAGCGAGCTTCTTGTAAACGTAAACGCCAATAGCGATGCAAAAAGAACAGGCCAACACCCAGCGTGATCAGCACAAGCTGAAAGTTACGCGGAAAGTCTACTTCCACGTCGTACTCTTTGAAATTTGGTAAAATGATTTTCTTAAATAGCAGCGACATTGTCTTTTTGCAGTCGCCAAACCACAAAAGCGGCAAAATGCAAATCACTAAAATATACAAATAATTCACAGCGGATTGGGTTTGTAAATAGAAAACTTCAAAAGCCTGCATGGCGGTCGCCTAAATGTTTCGTAAATTTCTTTTATTCAATTAAGTGTCAGATGGGACGAGGAAAACGTGACTACAAATAAGAATTTTCGTTTGATTAAGAACATTGAATGTTTCAAAACTGTTTCATTTTTAGTTGAGTGAAAAAAATATTTATTTTATAAAACTGTGACATTTATTTTATTTATAAAAGCCATTAATTTTATGACAAGAATCAAATTAAGTTAAGATGAAATATATTTACAGATGTGAAAAGTGTAAATACCCAAATGCTCAGTATAGGTAAAAATTGTTCATAGTAAAATGGGTAAATACCGAGTATAATCCCTTCTTTAAGAATACTTTATACTATAAATAGTGAAACCTCCTAAAATTAAAATTGCCAATTTGTAAAAAAGTAATTGGGCAATTAAAAATATTTAAAAGTATGTAGGTTAGGGTGAGCCAATTTGTATGGCATGATTTTTTTCGTCTGTTTAACGCACAGATTCGGACTATACATACAATTCTAAGAAAAAAGTCCACTATAGCATAGATCTAAAAACAGTTTCGAGCTCTCCAAATTTTGAAAAAAGCTATCTTTAATTAATGAGAAAATAAATGGGCAGTTATGGCTAAGAAAATAAAAAGTAAAAGAAAGGCACCTAAAGTTGAAAGAAAAAAGGTTCTAAAGCCAAAATAATTTTAGATACATACCTTGCCGGTCAATACAATAGCACCAGTTGCAATATTCTGATTCGAAAGATGTAAAAATTTCACATATTTACTATATTATTTTTTGGAGTGTAAAAAACAGTTACGTTTTTTATGCTATCTCGAGTGTGTGCATTTGTTGTCAAATTTCGTAACTGTTAATCAGTTATAAAAGATCTTTTGTCAACACTTATCACTTTGTGCAGTTAATAAAATAACACGAGTAGGCTTCCTTAATTTAGTTTTGAAAAATTTTGTGAAAAAAGTGAAAACGGAAGGTAATACATTTTTTTTAAATACTTTCTATAAAATCGTGTAATAATATTATAAAAACTGTATAGTTATGGGTCGCGGAGAGCATTGATCCCCTGAAAAACGTGGACTGAAAAAAAAGTGTTTCCGAGGGTACATCGTATTCCGAAATAAGGGGATGTTCCAAAAAAATGATAATAAATGCCCTAAGATATGAGCAAAAAGTTGAATCCCGTGGTAGGAAGCGAGTTTTGTCACCCTTAATAGTAGAACGGTTAGTACGGACGACTAAAACAAATCCCTTTATGACAGCTACAGAGCTCAAAAAAACATTGGATGTGCCGACAAACGTGGAAACTATTCGCCGCAAACTGCGAGACCACAGCCTCAATGTCTGTAGTCCTTGAAAAGTGCCGCTCTTTCCTCTAATTTATTACAATATTTTGTTTTGAGTTGAATCGGCCCAACAGTTAAACAGATGTAAACGGAGTTAGTATAAATTTGTGCGAGGTGCTATTATATTGACGGCAACTGTATGTTTTTAGCTGTAAAACAAATAATGATAAAGAGAAACTTTTAAAGAAAATTGGTATTTAAAATATTGTAAAATTTTATTATTTTTTATTTGCTTGCAACTTTCAAATTGACTTATATATTATATAAAAAAATACTTACAATCACTTGTCCTTTTGCAATGTTATTTACATATAATATGCTTTTTATCGTCTTTTTGGGGTTCTTTGAAATAAAAAAGATTGCGAAAATAAATTATTCGTAGCATTCGTAATACGATATTAACTTGAAGATAGAACTAAAGATAGCTTCCTTTAAAATTCGGGGGTTTGGAATTGACTTTAGTGCTATATTTTAGAGGACTTTATTTTTGAAATCCTGAGTATCAGGTCAGCATATAAGTTCGTGCGGATTTTACCCATAATTTCACTTTTGTACGATTTTTGCATGCGAAAAATTATTCGCGGAATTTAAAGGAACCATTTATATTTTCTTTGATATATTGTGCATTCAACAAATGATTTTAATCGCGGAAAGAAGCACGTTTTGGTAAAAAATAAAATGGAATCTTCAAACGCGTATAAGAGGCATATTTTGTATTTTTTTTTATAAAAGTGGTAAAAATGCAACAACTGCTTCTGCAGAGATAAACATAGTTCACGGAGAGGATACCATGAGTGTAAAGACTGCGCAAAAGTGTTTTCCAAAATTCCAAAGTGCTAACTGCGACGTGGAGGATGCCCCTGGTCGTCCTGAAGTCTTTAAACTCCGGCGCCTTGCTCGAACTCGTGGAATCTGAGCCATATTTGCAGGCGATATGATAGCTCATAGGTTAAATTCATCGCATGAAACAGTTCACAGTTCTCAGGCACCTGGTTCAGTTGGGAAAGGCTGCAAAGCTGGTAAAATGAGTTCCGCATACACTTTCCGTCGCCAACCTTCAGCAGAGAGTGAATGTGTGTTCTCAGCTGCTGCAACGGCTTGAAAATGAAAGTTTTTTGAACCGTATCGCTACTGGTGATATAAAATGGGTCCTTCATAATAATCCCGTTCGCAAACGCCAATGGTTAGATAAAGATGAAACACCAGAATCGACCCCTAGAGATGGCCTTCACCCCAAGAAGATTCTCCTGTGTATTTGGTGAGATATGACCAGTATTGTTTATTATGAACTTCTGGAACCAAACCACATGATAACTCCTGACTATTATTCCAATCAGCTAACAAACCTGGTAAAAAAAATAGACCGTCTTCAGTGAATAGACGCAAAGTTTTGATTCACCACGACAACGCAAGACCTCATACCGCAAGGCAAACATTAGGCAAGCTGAACAAGCTCGGATGGGAGCTAATGCCGCATCCACCATACTCTCCGGATATTGCACCTTGTGATTATCATCTTTTCCGTCCGTTCAATCCCATATGAGTAACAAGAACTACTCCTCAAAAGAAGCTATAAAAAGGGATATCGAAGCGTATTTTGGCTCGGGAATTAAAAATTTGCTAAACGTTGGGAAGACATTGTAAATAATGAAGGAAAATATATTATTGATTAATAAATACTTTAAACATGTTTTTTATTAATTTTAAAACCACCTTTAAAAAACGCACGAACTTATGGACTGACCCGATAGAATTCTAATTTGCTAGGAACGATGTCGAAAAAAAATTGGATGGCTCTGGTGTGTGCACATTAGATTCTCACCAAAAACCAAAGTTAAAATTTTCCCAACGGAATTATAAAATTTCTCATATTTTATAACCTACGTTAAATTTTTTTGGTAAAATATTCAGTCTTACGTTTGGTGGACTGATTTGAAATTAACAAATTAACAGTCGAGGGCGAATTAAAAATTAAATGTTTTGTTAAAAAAATTAGTCGAAAATATGTAGAATGAAAAACATCATTATTTGCATTCTGTAAAAGATTAAATAAAATATAAAAAAGTTAAAAAACTAAAATATCTTGGCGAAGCTCTTAAAATGTAATAGATTTTCGAATTCCGATCGAAAAATAGTACCGTTTTTTCTGCTTTTTTTATATAGAGTGATGCACCGTAATGGACATATAATACTTTTCATATTCATATTTTCGAAAAGTTTATCCGTAATTACTAATTTAAAAGTAGCAAAAATGAAATGGACATCCAAAGCACTTATGCATAATTTCCTCTTTTATGTAAATCATCAAAGAGAAATATATGGAGTCCAAAAAAAAATCATGAGGAAAATAGGTTAGTTGCGTTCCTCTATAAACGTTTTGAGCCTCCACACTAAACCTGACAAATTTATTTAAAGCAAGGATTTTAAATTGTCTATTCTCAGTACTCTTCTGGCAAAAAGGTTCATCTAAGGATTGCAAAATTTGTACCTACATAATAGTATAGCTCTATGCAGTTTCCGTCCTGTAGGCTTAATCTTAAGCTTATAGAAAAACTAAAATGGAATATGTTACTGTAAACAACGCATTACATAAATAAAAAAAAAAATCTAAAAGTGGCGCAAGTGAAAATTTCCGTAGGTGTCAATGCTTTTGTGCAATTATTTCCACTCTCCTGCTGCCAACAGTTATAAATCATTTGCAAATGCTTTCTGTACCAGCAACAACAACTCAAACTTTTGCGAGAACTTGCATCAAGACATATATTTCAATGGTTTCAGCGAGCAAATAATGCACGGCACTTCACACCTGCTTGATTTTTGCGCTACTTGCAGTTAGTTTCCATTTCTCTGTTGCTTGCTTTTTCCCATTACTACCCTACGCGTTTGCTGCTTTTTGAAGTTTTTGTAATATTTTCTGTTTGTTTCCCGCTTGCATTTGTCTGCTGTAATCCTATATTTTCGTTCACTCATCGTTGCGTATGAGCAACATTTTTTTCATGCGTTTGTTTTTGTTTTTTGCCCCTCACTGAATATCAGCCCTTCCAAATCCTCTCCCTTACGGGTGCATGCGGCATTGGATGTATGCGGCCAAGTGTATATTTAACTGGCATACAACAAACATGCATACGTGCACCCGTGTGAACATTCAAACAGCGGCAGGAAAAATCTCATGAATGTAAATATTCCAGAAAAGTGCGCTGTACTGTGTGCTAAAGCAGAAAAATATTTTCATTGTGGCATAGATACTTTCTGTTGCATATTCCACTACATCGTCTTTCGAACGCCATTTCTAATAGAAACCTGAACTTTAGCAGAAAATCGCAGCCCAGCTATGTAATATCCTTAAATATTCCCTTCGAGGCGGTCTGATCACTTGTACTGGGTCTTTATTCAGGTGCCACTACTTATTATGTTAGTTAATAGTCAAAAAACAACATTCATTATATGGTCTCATATCGCAGAACATTGAATCTTCACATCACATAACATCAAATCGTCTTACCGCGTTGTATTTTCACTACACATAACATTAAGTCAAATAGCACATCGAGAGATCACATCAAATTATCGCATCAAACCTCTTCACACCATACAAAATCATATAAAAAATCAATTCACTATATAGCATTAAATTAAATATCACATCGAAAGATCACATCAAATTATCGCTTTAAATTATACAGTATCAAATCTCATCACATCATACTAGGTATGCATGCAGGCAAAAGTGGCAGTCGATTTCTAAACCAACTCACTTGGGCTGTTACCAATTCATTGTAATACCACATGAAAAAAAGTCATATAAAAAAATTCCATTACATAACATTATCACATCCAAAATCGCATAAGATCAACTCATCACACCACATCATATGACATAAAATCATCACATCACCGGGGATCATCGCAAAACATCAGGCCATTGGTTTATCACACTAGGTCCCATCAAATTACATCAAATCATTAAATTGGATTTTCACTCACCATAATTAAGCCAAATATCACATCGGAAGATCCTATCAAATTATCGCATCAAATACTCACATCATACAAAGTCATACAAACACGCATTCCATTAGATAGTATTAGATTAAATATCACATCGGAAGGTCATAACATATAACATAAAACCATCATATCACAGCATGTAAAATCAAATCATCACATAACATCACATCATATAACATAAAATCATTATATCACATCATCGAACATCATATCATCACATCACAAAACTGAAAATCATAACTTTCTATACGTTCATTAAAGCACTTATCAACAAATCACCATGCTATAAAATAGTGGATGAACACATCGCATTACTGAAAATCACATCACAATAACTTATCACCATATGAAAAATTTTGAAATAATGAAAAATTTTTTTTTAAACAATTACATATGTTTCGAGATATTTCAATGCCATTAAGAACTAATAAACAAAAAAAGGCAAATAATGACATTTCTATGCATATCAAAGCTTTTTTATAGTTTATAAATTCGTTGCGTAGTTGAAAGTCATGCCAATGGCTAGGCAAATATCAGAAGAGATTCATAACCGTCATTGCGTGCTTTCGGAGTTTCCCAAGGGTAGTACCGCAGTGTCTAGCAGAAACAATTGCGATGTTTACCGAAGTGATTTGGATGTTCGTGAATGCCAAAGGTGGTTTTCTAAGCTCAAATCCGGTAATTTTGATCTTTCCAAGTCACATCAATCAGGACGACCAATAACTTTAAACAATGACGTATTTAGGGTAGAAGGGGAAACAAATCTCTGCCAGACAATCGAGGAACTGTCAAATACTCTTAATTAACCTTGGTCGACCATCCAAGAACATTTGCAGCAAATTGATAAAACAAACAGAGCAGGTGCTTGAGTTCTGCATAACCTGTCTGAAGAAAACAAAGATAATCGATCCACGATATCCAACTTATTGCTTCAACGGTGAAATGCAGAACAATTTATTGATTGCTTGATCACTGCAGATGAAAAATGGGTCTTGTATGATAGTCCAAAATGCAAAAGGCAGTGGCTCTCTCCGAATGAATCGCCACGAAGGGCTGCTAAGCCAGGTTTACATCTGCAAAAGGCGCTTATGTGTGCTTGCCCGACATTGCGCCATCGGATTTTCATTTATTCCATTCACTGCAATACATCTTAACAAACAAAAACTTTCAAAATTTGATTGATATGAAAAATGCTCTCTCAAGATATTTTACTAATTTTTATCGATCCAGCATTGAAAATTTGCATACTAAATAACAAACGGCTGTTGCCTAAGATGATGATTGCGTCATTGACTACAAAGAAAAGCTTGTAGGACTTATTTATTCAAATGTACTGTAAAAAAGAGCTCACATGACTTTCTAGCATTTCATAGCGAAATTACATAACTATTTCACATTGTACATCGTAAATATTCCAGCGTGTGCTCAATTTACGATGACTTTTTAATATCCCAAATTGAATTTTATGCACATGCCACTAACTCTTTCGGAGGAAATCATATCAAGCATCCGATTTCCGGTTTTCTGAACTCCGTAGCTTACATTTTTTATACATCCCAGCAAATTAAACCGATCATTAGTCCTTACTTCTAGGCCAAGAAAGGAAATACTTAGAATATATTTAAATTTTTCTGACCTATCTTAAGCGCATTTTTTATTTAAGCGAATTTTTCTCCAATTCTGTCTACAGTAGCCCTCTTCTCCGAGAGCCTCGAACACACTTCCGTTTTATGTGATTTATGTTTACGATTTCTGGTTAACAGGTTTTACAATTTCCCCATTATTTGCAGTTTGCGCCTGTTAGAGCATTGGTAGATTTGTCGCTGTTATTGTAATTGCTATTGTAAGCTTTTACCTCTTTTTTTTAATTTTTATGATAGGTATATTTTCACCTAGTGGCACTCAATTTTATTGCCCTAATTCGCTTGGCAGGAGCAGCAAAATTGGACTATTTCATATACTGAGGCGCTTAGCAAAAACAAAAGAGAAAAAATGTGATGCGAGGAACAAAAATCCTGAGCAGCGTTTGAGGATACTGAGAAGTTATGTGCAACATTTGGTTGTATGAGTGCGGCACTACATTTTATTTTCCACACTTTTTGCCTTATTTGCAACATGCGCCTCGCATATTTTGTATAAATTTCCGTTAGCATTGAAATCAGCAAAGCGAAAAAATTCAACAAAAAAAAAAATTAAGTGAAAAGATGTGGTACGCAGTGGGGCCACCATAAATACTAGTAAAAGCGAAAGCTTGCGGAGGAAATAGTGAAAATAAAAATATGTAGAGTAGGGGTTGAGGTACATGCATGCGCATCCGATGCAATGCCCGTACATGCACACACACATACATATATTCACAATGCAACGACCTAATTTATGGCTTTTCAAATTAGCGATTTTATGGGCGCGCACTTGAAAAATGTAGCCACAATTGCAAGGTATCTCTATTAGTGTGTGTGTGTGTGTGTGCGTGTATGTGTGTATATGTAATACCAAAATTGTGCATATTTTTGTTGCAACTTCTCTGCCAACTCTGTGTGGAATTCAGGTCAATCCTGATCATTTTTCCTGCTGTGTGCTTTGTGAGTTGCCTTTCTCTTTGAAATGTGTGCATACTTTTAGGAGCTCTGCAGTTCTGCTGCATACACCGCATGTATAATTTAAGCTGACTAACAATTATATGACTCGTATGTTGCAAGGTGGTTGAGTTTCCACTACACCACTGCGCCACTCTCTCTTTCCCTCGTACTACTACACACACAAATGTGCGCACACTTACATACATTCAGGCGTATTCACATATTTCGCCGACAAATGGGGATCGCTTTCTGAAATGAATTGCACGCGAATTGCAGCACCCTTCGCTGATATTAGCTGCGCCCACATGCATACACATTACCCACACACAGGTACCAACCTTGCCAAATTCGTGGTATTGCTATTATTAGCCGTCCTGAGCTTTTGGTGTGCATGTACTTCTGTGCAACATTTAAGCTGTAAAAGGAAAATAATGTCCTCTTACCACAAGTAAATCAATTTCACTGAGCGGTTATAAATTATTCGAATTGCAAATTGAAATTAAACCAATTTATACTCGCTTTACAGGAGCCAAATTGTGGGAGAAAATAATCATTAATTGTGGTGCTTAGAAGCTGAAAAAGGAATTATATGTCAGCTTAATTTTCTTAAATAACACCTTAATCCAAACAGGAACATTTGTATCCTTTCAATGGCATGAAATAAGTGATACTGATGGAGTTCAAAATTAATAGCGTGATTGCGTTCTATTTGGCTGAAAAATCACAATCAGATATGGCCAAGCATACCCAACATATCATAGAGAACCAGAAAATCTTACGTTGTTACCGGCATCACCACTTAAGTAGACAATTTTGTAAAAATACGATGATGTCTGCTCTGTTAAAATCAGAGATCTTCTAAGATGCTTGGAAAGTTCACATCAGTTAAGGGATATCAGTTGAAATTGCCCATACAGTATCACAATAAGCTTTGTTCCTGATTGAGTCTCATAGTGAACAACCGTTACAACCTAGCCTAACTAACAGGCAGCATTGGAAAACGTCTTAGAGAGGATTGGAAAACACAGCAAAAAGCATTAAAGTCGGCTTAAAATTAATATTGCATTGAACGCGCGAACCGACGAGTATCCAAAAAGATTATCGCACTGAAGCCATTCAAGATCCACAACATGCAAGCTGAAAAAAATTTAGACTGCAAATAGCCAAAGAATTGCTTCATCTCATCAAAGGTGGGGAGCGTCTTTTTTTCAGTTAGTCACAATTCGTAATTGTGATGTTCCCCAGAGCAGCGCGCCAAAGATTCAAAAATTCGAGCGATCACCAAAAAGCAAACACCGCCGATGGTAACGATTTCGGCCGCCAAAACGACTGATGAATACTGTGCACTCGTATTTTTGAAAATGATAAGTATATAGAGCGATTGTTTTAGATTCAGTACAGAAGTCCTGGAACGACAAACATTTCAGCCACATTCGCAGATATTTCAGAGGTTTGATTTACGTGAAATGAAAAAAAAAAAATTGTTTTTGAAAATTGGCAAGAAAAAATTTCCGAAAATTTGTTCCTTAAAATATTTTGCTGTAATATTGTTTTCCTAAAACTATTTCCTTTTATTGTTTTTCTATAAATTTCTAAAAAATTTTATTTTTTTAATTATTTTTTCTTAAAGAAAGAAATATATTGAAAATAACCGCAGGTATTTCCTATAAAATAATTAATTAAAAACAAAAATTGTTTCTTCTTTTCTTTCTTCTCTTTCTTTTTTTCCTAAAAATTTCTGAATTTTTTTTTTCTAAAATTTTTTTTTTAATTATTTTTTCTAAAAATTTGTTTTTTATTTTGACTCCTTAATCGTCACGTACGAAACATGAACCGTGCAGTAGTTTAAAAAAAAATTCATGTCAACGAATTGGCCGGACACAAACGATCCATCGAAATGGGATTAAAAATGTTCAATATTGCATATGTCCCAAAATCAATTTGAGTCTTTTATGTGATAAATAAATAAAATTCATAATAACAAAAAACTCGCAGGAATTTCGCGTATGCAATCTTTTAAGAGCAAATTTAGCTCTAGAAAATAACAGAGTGTCGAGCACCTCAAACAAGAGATTTATTGAACTTGTTTCGAATTAGTAAAGATGTAACAGAGTCAGTCAAGAAGACAAATATTTGTTAAGGGGAAAAAAATCCATAATTTTCTCGGTAGATGGATGTAGCGCTCGATATCTCGTTAAGTATTTTGTTCCATTCAGTTGCAGTCCATTGACGTTAACACCCTGTACCTGGAAGTCAACAAACAGAAAATTCGGTACATTTTACAGGATTTCTTTGATAAAGCCGAAAATGCCAAGCGACAGCCAGGCCACTGAAATTTTGAGCGGTGCTTATGATGCCGTTACAGCAACAGCTAATTACGTGCAATTTTGGTTTTGTCAATTCGGGCATTTTTTATGTTAAAGAAAATATCGATAATGTCGATAATTTCACAGAAATAAGCGAAGTTGACTGGCATGTTAAAAGTCGTAACATCGCCCCGGAGCTACGGACCGACCATAAAATAGTTTTAAACCATTTGCGCAAAAATATTACCCCAAAAATAGTGGAGTTCTTTTCCCCCCTACTAATATTAATGAGGCCGGATAAAAGCCCCCAATACATTTTATAAGTTAAGACTAATTTTGTGTCGGCTCCTCTGGTGTTAAAGGCCATAACTCTCAACGCCTATGAGTTTGTTTGAAATTGACAGCCAGTACTTCTTTACATTTGTTTTTCATGTTTTCTAGCAAATTGTGTTATAGTTATTATTGTCATTGCTTCCTCTACTTTTTGCAATCGATTTAATATCTCTATTGAATAATCTATGTGAAAAAGCAGAAAATGTTCCTTACACATTTTACAAACTCCTTTATCATTTGCAGTTTCCTATGCCTTTATTTTTTATTTTGAACGCAAACATTTCAAATTTTCCGATTAAGCTGTTTCTGCATAGGTATGTAGTACTTACCCCATAGACATTGTAAAGGGTGGTGTATACTTGCATTTTGTGAGCAGACATGTATTGCCAAACAGTTGATCTCTGCGCCCCCACTGTGTGTTCCCCTTATGCTCCGCATGCTAATGCTTATGCTTTCCTCCCTTTTATCAAACATATTTTTTCGAGCGGACGCCCCCCGCAAAACGCTTTGCTTGAAATATCTGCTAAATATAAGGACATACACTACAAATTGGAAGATAATATTGGCCTGTATCCGCCTGCCTACTAACAAAGTGTCGTTGAAGTGAGTGTGCGTGAAAGTGCGTGGATTTATTTATGCGTGCGCGCTACAATGTAATAAAATAAAGTGTACGGATTTTTTCTCTGCTTTATAGCTTCTTTCCGCTTTTGCATTTTTGTTTTTTCAAATATTCAAATACATTTTTGTCGCTTAGACACTCGAGCTTTATTTTCCTGCCTCAACTTTTCTGCATTAAATCGAAGGAAAAAATGTAATATAATAAATAAAAAATCGCTTATAAAAAAAGTAAGTCAAAACGCATACACGAACGCAAAATCAATAGCATGCGAAGGCGCTATTGAATGCACGCTGAAAAACTCCTCACACACAGCCGTATAAAGCACACATACATACACGCACAAAAAAGTACAACACAGTAGCAGATCCCAATCAGTAGCAGCTAGTCGCGCCAGCCAGCAAATATAGCAATTCGTATCTCAGTCTTTCACGCTTCCGCACCTTAAGCCATCAGCCATCAGCCCCATCAGCCATTTCCCACCTTTCGTTCCCACTCACCGCTGCCGCCACTCGTGCCACATACTATACACCGCTTATCCTGCGTATATATTTTATTTTCTGCGCCGCTTCGACTGCATTTGTTCGTATGCGTCGATTTCACTATTTTTGCTATAGATTTTTATTGTTGCGGTATTTATGGCGGTATTTCATTTTTATCATTTTTTTTTACCCCCCACTTGCCGCCACTTTCTGCCAGGCCCACGTTTATGGCACACACAAAAAATCCACTGAGTGCTTCGCTTTGCGCTTTGTGTGCTGGGATTTCGGCTGAGTAACACAAATTCCATTTCATCTGATTTCTTGTTTTCTCTGGCCTAGCCGCATTTGTTTGTGTAACTCCTTTTGGGGTGTGCACATTTGTATGCCTTATTGTTGTTGTTGTAATATCACTTCTTTCCTTCTTCTTTTTCTCTTATTTTTATTTTTTGGTAGTGCCAATGATGGCAAATCGCTGTTGCATGTCGTGGTCATAAAAAATTGCAAAAATGAAATAAAATCCTCGCCCATAAAACTGTTAATTAAGTTGATAGGCTGGGCGCGGTGTTTTGTTTCCAGTGGCTACTCCAGCAATGGAATTCGATTTCATTCGATTGAGTGACTATTTTTGGTAGCGGTGGTAGCGTTGTGGGATTTGGGTGGCTTTTTGTGTGCAGTAGAATACAGTAGTGCTTAAAGCAAAGGAGTGTGAATTACTGAAATTTATTAAAAAAAGGAAAATTTTAGGTAAGAAATCTGACTCGATAAGAATATCTTATATCCTTTCGATAAGAATATCTGTTAGACTCAGCGGACTCCTGTGATTGAAGCAAACTCTGTGGTAGCTTTCCTACTTCAGTAATTCTATTAGCGCTATAATTCTATTGTATTAGTTTGGGGGGAAAAATCAATTATTTTTGGGAATTTTTTTTATGTTCAAATGGTTTAAAACTGTTTTATGGTCGATCTTTAGCTCCTGGGTGAAGCTACGACTACTAACAAGCCGGTCAACTTCGATTATTTCTGTGATTTTATCGACATTTTCGACATCAAAAATGCCTGACCGGAATGGACGAAACCAAAATTGCAGATAATTAGTTGTTGCAGTATCGGTACCGTAAACACCGCTCTCAATTTCAGCGGCCTGGCTTTCGTCTAACAATTTCGGCTTTATCAAAGACATATTGTAAAATGTACTGTAACTCACAACTGAATGGAACCAATAAAAGCAGCAAACAAATTTTTTTACTGTTGACCTTGAGAAGGAACATAAACTTTAAATGGTTTGGTCGATACTTTACGAGATATACTGCTGTGGGCAAAAAGTAAGGTGAATTTGGTTGTAAAATGAAAACTTTTTTATTTATTCTTGTAAATCAATTTCATCCCCTTCAAAATAATCCCATCTCGATGAAATACTCTTATGCCAACGATTTTTCCAATCCCCGAAACATGCCAAATAGTCCATTTCCGGTATAGCCATCAGCACCTCCTTCGATTCAGCTTTTATCTCCTCAATCGACTCGAAACGCGTTCCCCGGAGTGGTCTCTTGAGTTTTGGGAATAGCCAGTAGTCACACGAAGCCAAATCAGGCGAATACGGTGGTTGCGGAACGATATGCGTGGAATTTTTGGCGAAATGGTCACGAAGAACGAGTGCAGTGTGAGACGGTGCATTATTGTGATGCAAAAACCAAGAGTTGTTGGCCCATAATTCTGGCCTTTTTAGACGAATTGCTTCACGTAAACGACGCATAACGCTCAAATAATATTCCTTATGAACAGTTTGGCCAGGTGGAAGGAATTCATAGTGCACCACACAACGAAAATCGAAAATAACTGTCATCATGACCTTTATTTTTGAACGACTTTGACGTGCTCTTTTCGGTCTGACCTCGCCTTTAGCACGATATTCGCTTGATTGGTCGGTTGTTTAAGGGTCGTAAGCATAAATCCAAGTCTCATCTCCCGTAATGATGCATTTGAGCTTGCCCTGATAGTCTGAAAGCATTGTTTCACACACATCAACGCGACTACTTTTTTCCAAGAAATTGAGAGTTTTCGGTACCAAACGAGATTTGACTTTTCGTAGGCCCAAATGGTCTTTCAAAATGGTTTTCACAGATTCTTCTCATATTCCGATCATATCAGTAAGGTCTTTAACAGTCAACCGACGATTTTTGATCACTAACTCCTTCACTTTATTGACGTGTTGGTCATCTGTTGACGTCGATGGTCGTCCGGAGCGCTCCAAGTCATCAACACGTTCTCGACTCTCTTTGAAGTCTTTGTACCACTTATAAACATTTTTCTGCGACATGGTCGAATCACCAAATGCCTTCTGCAACATGCTAAACGTTTCCGCAGCCGAAATTTCATTCCGCAAACAAAATTTGATGGCACTTCTCTGCTCAATCAAATCAGACATTGTAAAAATCGAAAAATGCACTCTTGGTCGTCTGGTAAACACAAGCGTAAATATATTACTGATAATGACATTCACATGAAAGTTGGCCCAGATGTTATTAACAGTGCTGCCAACTCATGAAAAAAATAACTAGAGCAAAATTTTAGTCCCGCGAAGTATGTACAGGGTCGCCAATATTCGACGGGCCCATCTGGCATCCCTGCATCTTTTGACAGAGACGTCAGATCGCTTAATGACATACCACGTTGGAAGTGTCAGTCCAAGCAGATTTTTACCATGGAACAGTACACGCCACGCGAGTGCTCCCAAATTGTTGAAATTTACATTCAACAAAAGAAGTCAATTGTGAAAACTCAACGTGCGTATAGAAAATTAAATAATGTGAAAAGTGCGCCTTCTAAGAACACCATTAAACGTTTGTACGAAAGGTTTTCGACTGGTGATGCTCTTTCTAATACAAAGAGGCCAACCAAGGCGTCGCCAAGGACGCCGTTCCCAGCAGTTGGGCATTGCTCGGACCACTTAACAACAAATTATCCGCATTGATTTGCATTTATTCCTGTATAAGATTCAATTGACACAAAGATTGTTGCCTGCGGACAAGCCTCGTCGATTGGAATGGGCCCAAAGAGTCATCGAAATCCATCGGGTCCGTCGAATATGAGCAACCCTGTAGATCTTTACAGCCATCTACCGAGAAAAAATATTGATTTCTGTGAGGCATGCTGTTTTGTTTTAGTACCTCATTCGTTCGGTGCTGCTGCGAGACGTTTCGCAAATGGCCATGATTCGTCAAAATACGTTCAAAGACCAACTGCTCAAACATGCCAACATGCATGCCCTACTATAAGAATTTTTTCAAAGGATTTATGTGACTATGTAACTTTGTTCGCAGATATTTTCATATGGAATGAAATGAATTAAATTTAGTTATAGCGCTGCCATCAGTCTAAGTTTGAAGCATTTAGCGCTTTTGTTTGTATTTTACGCGTGAACGTGAGTGACTCGCATTACAAGCAATGTTTTGTATTCAAATTCGGATTGAAATCCGGCAACCAAATATCGAAAATCCTCTCCAAATTGCACAAAATAATACAATGCCGCCATGGTCGAAAGGGTTTGTGGGGAGCGTGAGTACCATTTGGAAGAACCCAGCTTCGAAATTCACTGTGGGCCTGAAACTTCAAATGAAATGATAAAAAATGTTTCTTCTAATAACAGTTAGCTATGAAAAAGCTACTCATAAAACACCATCTGCCATCTATTAGAGTAAAATTATTATGAAAGATCCTTATTCCCGCCGTATAACATCCCGCCTTTAATATAAATTGCTTCTTTTTTTGCTTTGCCACCACCAACCCTTAACCACTGCAATATGCCCAGCTTCTACGTGCTACAAAATGGAGTCTGCATCGTGTGAAAAGATAATAAAAGCTGAAAAAACTACCAATAAATCGTTCCCGAAAAATATAAAACAAAACACTTGCGCTACCATATAAAACAAACAACCAAATCGAATTATTTGGGTGTAAATTTCGCCACCCCTACGCCGCAATACCTGTTTGCTCGCGCTCTGCAGCTTAACAGCCAAAATTATATTAGCACTTTTTGCAGCAAACGCACAACCAATGTTGTCTTTCCCACTCAGCTTAGCCTGACCTCTTCTCCCCGCACTCTTTTCCCTTTCGCTCGCTGCCTTTCTTTTTTAAATATCTCTAAAAAGCACACTTGCTTGTATATTTTCCACTAATTCACCGCGTGAGATGAAGTGTGTCTGGCGCACATGTGCCAACACAGTCGGATGCTAGTCGCGGCAGTCGTAAAGTCTCAAAATCTTCTGGCTGTAAGCAATCATCACACATACACACAAAGCTCGTACAGTTTTACTAAAGTATGTTTAAGTGCTACAAGCGCATGCAAAGCGTGTGAATATCGCGCCAAAATACACTCGAACACTGTAATGCCAGCGAGAGGCGCTTAAAGTAATACTTAGTGTGCACAAATACGTTCGAGCGGCCATTGGCAAACGCTTTGCAAAGTTGTACTCATACATATACAAATGAATGCATACATACATATACATATTCACCACCTACAGCGCCCAAGTGCTTACTACATACACTCACACACACATATCACACCAGCAACAGTTAGCAAAAACATTCGTTCCCTGCCCATGTCCTTGTAGCCACTGCATAGATTAGTATTTGCTAATCCTTTTTAAGGGTGTTGCTGCTACTGGCATAGTTGGTGCAATTTTTCTCGCTTAGTTGCCGTGAACGAGCTTAACTTATAGCGACAGGCATTCTCCATATATTCATATACATAGTTGGCAAGTCCTCCATAGCCGGTGAATCGATTCAAAACTAATTAAGAGTCAGTTGACCCTTGATGGCGTTGAGTACAGTGGAGCTAAATGCATGCTTGAGATGACAAAAAATACGAAGTGATGTACTCACTTTGTTAACAGAAAAGCGGAATTTTCTCAGTTTTACAGTTCACTTATACTTATATTTATATGTACACAGACATGGCTTACGACTTGGATGACACGAGAATGAATCAGAGTTTTCCCGAATGGTTCTGTGGAACAAAGAGGAGCAACACATTTCATTGCAAAGAGATTGAATGAATCTGATAAAGTTTTTATAGCTAAATCCTTTGCAGGTCTTCATTGCATACATACCACGGAGCTTTAATGATTTCCCTCATTGCTTTGTTTTGAAAACGCTGCATAACATCAATGTTGGCTTTTGCAGCATATCCCCATAATTCAAGACCTATCGGTTTCAGCGCTTGGTTGTAAATGAAGAACTTATTTTGAGTTGACAACTCAGAATTTCTGCTAATTAACCATTGAAAGCTTTGCATTTTTAAATTGAGCTTAACTGCTTCGATTTTGATGTGCTCTTTCCACTTAAGCTTCGCATCCGAATTCATGCCCAGATACTTGGCACTATCGCCGACAGAATATTTATTGCTATCCTCATCCCCTCATGAAGTATAGGGCACATGACAAAATCTATACAGGTTTATAAACAAATTTCTTGTTAGCGAAATCCAGGTCAACCGATTTGGTTTCATTCAACTTTATAACCCAATTTTAAGTGCTTTAGCTTTCGCTTAATCCAGCTATAACAGCTTAAATGCAAGTATCATCAGCAAATGTAGCTACTTTGCGTTACGGGCAGGTCTGAGGTATAAAGTAAGTACAGTACCGGTCCGAGTATAAGGCCTTGTGGTACTCCGGCCGATACTTCTCTCATTTCCGAATACGCAGATTTTTGCTAATATCGTCGAAGACAACCATGCAAGATTTAATCCAACTCTAGAAAACTATGCTTAGACCGATGCAGGCTACTTTTTTTAACAGGATATCTTAAAAGCATTATTTAAAGTCAGCCAACTTAATCGTTGAGGCATTCAGGAGGTAGCTAACTTTATAGAAGCTCTAAGAAAATGGTGGTACCAGGTATATTAAATTTGTTTGCTGTGCTTAGAAAGAGATCTACGACGGCTTCAAATGAGAATGAGAACTTTTTCCAAATTGTTATAATAAGCATGACCAGTTTTTTCTGTACACGCATTCACGTGATCTGTATCTTGGCCTGTATCATAGAAGGCAAGTAGAACAAGCAACTCTGATTAGTTCACCCAAATATGAAGAAATTATGAAGTCGTGTATTTTGAAATAGATTGGATCGCTATTGGGTCTCAGCCAGTCACCGCCAATCGAAGCTAATCTAATAGCAAAAATTAAACTACAGTCACATAGTTTACTCTACCATATGGAATTAGAATGAAATAGGGGATATATTGAAGCTTCTTCTTGTTATCATTTAAGATATTTTTATAAGCTTATTTTTTATTGACTTTAAGGTCCTAGTATAAAATCGCATTTTCCCCATATTTAACTTCACACAACCCACTGTCGCTCAACTAGTTTTGGCTTTATAATTGAAGCAGACACATAAATAAACAGTACCTGACAAATGGAAAAACAAAAACAAAGTACAAAAAAAAAACCAAGTGTGGAATATATGAACCGCCAGCTCAAAAGAACCACACAGATGGAGGGTTATTTGCAATAATTGCAATAAGAGCACCAAACGAAGCGTCGCCAAAGGGGTGAGTAACATGAGTGCCAACAACAAATATAAGGTATATAACAACTACAATAACTAAAATAAATGGCGGTAAAGTGAGATTGGAAATTAAATCGTGAGCTCAGACAAGCTTCTGTGCTGGTGAACTTCTACCCGAGTGTCGATGCTTTAAAGAGGATGTGAAAAGGGCTTGTGGGATAACGAGAATGCATGCATGCGTGTGAGTGTGTGTGTGGATGTGCGCGCAACTATATTCACATTACAAGGCAATTATAACGAGTAACAGCAGAAGCAGCAGTAGCGGTAACCGTGCCACAGAGCTGCAGAGCCAAACTGGCATGAGGGCCGGTTTCGACCCTGCAGCTGTATTAACCAGTTCAAACGCTGCCAGGAATTGGCGATTGGCGAGCAACAGTCGCAAAATGACAGCTTAACCAACGACCACACCACTACACACAAGCACTACGTTTCTGCTAATGTTGTAGTTGCTGTTTCTGTTGCTGTTTACTCGCATTAACTGCATTCGCTTTTTACACTTGGGTGGTTCATTGCCACAGTGATTTTTGCCTGCAACACACAAACACACGCGCAGCATACAAGTAGGAGTGTTGCAAATGCATGCAACATGCAACATGAATGCGCACGCCCGAAAGGGGTGTCGAATTGACTTGTGGCATGCACGCTACCAAACACAATTTGTGTGTTCGTGTGCTTGTATGTATGTGTGCAGTGGCATGTACTCGCCTCTGCCAGTGTATAACCCGACGGTTGCCTGCCAAAACGTGTTGATGATGATGATAGCGTTAAGTCGCTTACAACAAGCACTACAGCGCTGATGATGAGTTGGGAACGGGGTATGGTGGAGGGTTAATGATCGAAAAATTAAAACAAGATTTCCAGCGCTCGACTCCAAAATGAGTCACATGTGTCGGATTGGCAATGAAACTAAAATGTCCCTGAGGACATCAAGTGAAAAAGGATGATTGTCTGCTACAATACATGCACTCACACACACACACACACATGCATACGTGGAAGTCGTAAAAATAAAGACACTCATTGGCAAAATTGCTTTACCGCTTCTGCTTTATTGCAGCACAATTTTGTCTTGATTACCAGTGTTGCTAGCTGGCTTCGCTGGCTTCTCGGCCTTTATGCCGTTTTGTCTTATATTGGCTTGCCTTTATCGCCTTGTTATTCTTGTACATTGACTGCTATTTACCTCTTTTTTATATCTTCTCTTATTTTTATATCGTTTGGCATATCCTTTAGCATCTGGCATGCGGCGTGTCGCTTGCCACATAGCCACCAGCATTCGATACCTGCCTTGTTCGGGGTGGGCGTGCGCGTGTAGCACGACATGTAGCATTAGCCATGCCCCAGTCATCAGTGTCCTTTTACGTTTTTCGCCGCTTTTGCTGTGACGTGGTTGCTGGCATATCGCGTGCCCAAAATCATTTACCGAATTCTTTCCGCTAATGTTTCGTTTAACAGATTAGTTGACTTCTTTAGTGACTGGGTAATCAGAGTTGTGAACAAATTTAAAATTAAGAAATGAAAAAAACAGCGATGAAAAATGCACCAAAATCTCATCTTGTAACAGCGAGATTACAAAGTATTTGAATTGATGGAAGGGTAATAGACTTATTTTGATGAAAACAGGTGCTGCCAAATAATACGTTTCGAAAACTAGCGGACTTGATTAATACCTGCATAAAACTTTTGCTGAACTACGCATGATTTATCAAATTCATCTTCCGGCTCTGTAATGGTATCTAAAATACTAAACTCAGGCTTGATCGACTTCAAAAGGCACTTGGGGAAACTTTTCCCAGCTCATGGATAGGTTTCCCAGCATCTCTGAAATTTTTGTCGATATCTGATTTCAGCGCATTGCAAAATTTTGAGTCTTTAGTTATTTTTAATAAGTCGTTTTTATTATTTTATAAAAGTTTAGTACTACAACAAAAACCATGTAACCTAAAGTTTCAAACTTTATACAAAATTTAAAACAATTCAAAAAGTTTTCATACCCTCACACTTTTCAATCAGAATTTTTGAGATAAATCTCGATTACGCAGTTCCATAGCAGATTGAATTTCGATGCAAAAAGTACAAGTTTTAAGTCGTTCAAAACTCTCGTTGACTTTTTACTTTTTTTTCGCCGACGTGTTGAGTGTTCACCGAACGGCGGATTGTTTTTTGATTAGCTTTTTCATTGCAGAAATCCACTCGGAGATTCGCCAATGCCTGCCGAAGCATATTCACCATCACTGTTTCCATGAATCCCCAGCAGGACATAGAGCACCAACCTAGAGCGAACCTACGCGCTATCTCGTCCGATTACTGGGTAGCGCCTTCGTCCGCTTTCAGCTTAACCCGAGTTGAGCCGTCTCGTGATCCTCAGTTCTTTTCCAGGCTTACCTTCGTCTGCGAGGCGCTCTTCCTATCGCTGTGAATGGGTTCCAATTCCTTGCCTTCTACACTATAGTACCGTTTTCTTTGCGTAAAGCGTAACCAATCCACTTCCGGGGTTGATTAAAAATTGAAAATTTTTATGGCCATTTTTGAACTTTGCTAAATTTAAATTTATGCAAAGCCTTGAACTCAAACTGGGGTTTTGTTGTAAAATAAAATAAGTTCTTATAAAAATCTGATGAAAAAAATGTTGAATGAAAAATGTTGCAAACATTGTAAAAAAATATATTCGCTAAATTTTATGAGCACAAGTCTATATACAGTTAATTTACCAATGTTTAAAGTTATTGTACATTCTCGTCTTCTAGAAAAACTTTAATATAAACGAAAATCTCTGCACTTAAAGTTTAATTTCCTCACCACTTTTAATGCGCCAAGTTTTATGCAAAGACAAACGAAAGTGCCACTTGAAGAACTCTATTAAAAAATCACACCAATACACTCAAACAAATATGCTAAGCGAGACGTTCAAATTCACAAGCGAACTCTATTTTTCAACTATACACGCACACACATACACACATACATACCTACAACCCATCTCGAAAACAAACAGTGTAAACGAACGATGGCAAGTTATTTATTTTAGGGATAAAAGGAATTCGGAAGGACTTAAAAAAGTGCGAATGAGTGCCACTTCAAAATGTGAAAGCGTCACATACAACGCCAGGCGCACGGGCAAAGTATGTATGTATGTGCATGTAAATATGTAAATACGTATTTGTGTGGGTAAAGTAATAACGCAGAGGGAAACAAAGTACGCTTAAATCTACTGGAGGGTTAACAAAATGAATGAGCTGGGACTTAGTTGGACCCTCAATGCACCGATGGGATGCTGGTGTTGACATTTTGCTTATTTCTCATTTTTTTGAATTTTTTCTTCTTCTTCTTACAGCGCGTGAAATGTGTGAATTCACACGGTGCGCTAAGACAAAGGCGGGCACGCAAGAAAGTAGAGAATGACTTGAAGAAAGTAAACAAAGACACCAGAGAAGGTGGAGAAGGTAGAAATGCACATCAGTTAGAGTAGGGTAAAAGCAGGTAAAAGAATAAAAATGAAAGAAAAATTTCCAAAACAAAAAAAAATTGAAAACTAGTCTGGCGAATGCCGAATAACAATAAACGATTTTAACTGGATTGCTGAGCAGAACGAATAGGAGCTGTAGGAAAACAGTTTTGTGCATAGGAAATCAATTTGAAAGTTGCTGAAGTGTGTGTGTCTTTTTGCAAGTGAATGACTGAGAATAAGAGCAGCTAAAGTACTAGAAATGCCTGATATTTAGAGCTACGCGTATAGACGCAGCAGGGATTCTTTGCATATTAAAAAAAAAATATTAAATTAAACAAAAACGAACAAACAACTAAAAGTTGGAAAAAACAATTACTGTTTTTTAAACAAAAAGGCGCATTGAACGCCTAAAAGCGTGCAGTCTTTTAACACTTTGCAGTGCCAAAGCTAACAAATGATTGTATAATACAAATAGCTACGAGCAGGTGTGTGTGGGTGTGTGTAAGTACATATAAATAACTAGAGGGAGCTAAATAAATATTCATAAGAGTTAAAAAATACATATTTACATACAATATATACTCACATATATGTGTATGTACGAGGTGTGTTAAAAAAGTATCGCGAATTTTGTGTTTTTTTCAAAATTTATTTATTTATTCATTAATATCTATTTGTGGAACAACATCAACACGCACACCACAAATAGGAGGAGGAGCTCGGCCAAACACCCGAAAAGGGTGTACGCGCCACTTATACCATAGAAATATAGAATATCTATTTGGTCGCCTTCAAAGTAATCCCCATGAGATGTTATGCACTTGTGCCAATGTTTTTTCCAATCTTCGAAGCACTTTAAAAAATCATTTCATTTTTATCTTATTCAGCTGCTCCTTCGATGCCATCTTTAACTCCTCAATCGTAGCGTAGCGTCGTCCTTTCATGGGCCTCTTCAGTTTTGGGAACAAGAAAAAGTCACAGGAGGCCAGATCTGGGGAATACGGTGGCTGTGGCATCATTAGTGTGTTGTTTTTCGCCAAACAGTCGCGCACAAGCAACGATGTGTGAGCAGGGGCGTTATCGTGATGCAAGAGCCAATTTTTGTTCTTCCACTAATCCGGGCATTTCTGGCGGATTGCTTCCCGCATATTACGCATAACTTGCAGGTAATATTCCTTATTGACCGTTTTACCCTATGGCAAAAACTCATGATAAACAAAGCCCCTGCAATCGAAGCAAGCGGCAAACATTCGACCGAACTTGAGAACATTTTGTACCACCGATAAACGTCGCACACTGGGGATTTTGCGGAAAAAAGTCAAATTTGCAACATACCACCTACGCAACGTTTAATGGTATTTCTAAATTCCAGAATAGAACCAACAATAAAATCAAAAAGAATTACTAAACTTCGACTTACAGTTTTTTTTTTATAGATATGTCAAAAGTATAATTTTTTTATAGTATTGAACTGACTAAGAAAAAACTTCAAAGCCCGAGGTGGTTTTTTTTCCGTTTGCTTGAGCTGACTTCCAATTTTTTATTTTTCATTTAGGGTACGATATTTTTATATATTTTAGCCGGAAGAACAAAGGCTGTAAAGCATTTGATTATCCATTTATAATTAATTTTACGAAATAAAAAAACATCATATTCCTTCATATTCTTGGATCTGCAAGTTGAGCTACATTTACCTACGGTCAGAAACTAGTATCAACGTGTTGCTTAATAACGTCTCTTTCAGTTTTAATCAATTGCAGGTGCCACCAGGCGCCACTGATTATTTTTTGGCAATGATAATAACTAAACGCTTTCTAGTGTGTGCATAATGATAACGAAACACTTTTAATTTTGTTTTGACATTTTGAGGGTAATTCAGAATTATGAACTTACATGTATCCTGTGCGTAAATATTTGCTGGCTTATATTAATAAAAAAAAAAAATTAAAATTTATGAATTAAAAAAAAAAATTTTTTTTTTTAATTTTTTTAAAAAATAGTTTTTAGACATGTTCTTTTCATACACATATACAACTTCGTTAGTAGTTAAAATGTAAATATTTTTAGGGATGTATACTTTTTTCCGCATCTCTGTACAAAAATCCCCAGTGTGCGTCGCTTTGGTCCTAAGTAGCATCAGCGCACTTAATTTCGTTTTTCTCACAAAATTTGATATAGGTTCTTTGATCCATCTTTTTGAATAGGTAAAAATCGAAGACGCGCCGAAACAGGTGCAAGCAAAGCAGCTGTCAACAATAAACTGAACATTCAAATTGGCCGAACTCGTCGCCATGAGTGAGGGACATGAGTACCAACATATCTCCACACAAAAATCGAAATTCGAATATACGCAACCTGCGAAAATTCAAGATTCGCGATACTTTTTGAACACACCTCGTATACTACATATTTTTAAACACTAAAAAAGTAGAAATGCTAATATTACACTTACTATACAAACAAAAAAATGAGCAGCGCGCGCATAGCCCTTTTTTGTGCAACATATCTACGTACATTCATTTGATATTAATTTTTATATTGCGCCAGCTGTATTTATGTATATTTAGTTTCACAGCATAAAAGCTTTTTAGTAACAGCACTTTTCCCCTCACACACTTCATATCGCAACTGCCTGCCACATTCTTTGGCCTTCTTCACTTAAATTTCATTCGAAAAATTTTACCTTTCGAAAAAGCCTTTGCCTCTACTTTTTTTGTTGTTGTGTTTGTGTTTTTTTTTTGATATTTTATGTTGAATTGCCCTGACACTAATGAGTGACCCAAACGGCAAAATGAATTTAAGTGTATGCATGCCTCTAAGTGTGTGTGTGTGTATGTGTGGGTAAATTTGCATGTGTTTGCTTTTTGTCTGCCAGCATCAACACTTTGGCATAAAAGTAAGTACACTTGAATATTTTTGCATACATCTATTTATTCTTTAATGCATGTATGGGTGTATGGGTGTATGCTAGTTTGTGTGTGCGTGCGTGTGTGTTATGTGTTTGCTTTTATTTATGCGTGCATTGTTGTTGCTTGCTGAGGCCATTTCGAATGTTTTAATTTGTAAAAGCAAAACTCACATATGATAATTCAAAAGTGAATGTAAACAACGTAATAAAATGGGATGTTGGAAGAAAAACCCCAGGACTAGTGTATTTCGGGCCAGTACTAGTCCATTGCATGCTTGGGAATATGGCAGCAGCTATTGCTCACAGCTTTAATTGACTTCTTAGAGAATTTTCGGGCGAGAGTGACAAGGATCCTACACCTAGTGTGAGCCAGCCACTAAATGTGTAGTGGGGAGAAGGTAGATTTATGCATAGAAAATGCTTTAGCTCTTCTAATCTACATATTTAAGTTGGACATAACTAGCGGTAGATGCAGAGGATGACCCAAGTGATAATGGCCACGCAGGAAGAAGTGTACCTTTAAGCAGATATATTAGGGTGTTCCACTGAATGGGTTTACTACGCCCAATAGAATTATTTTACATTTAAAAGCAGAAAACTTACATTATTTTTCATTTTGTAACCGATTAATATTTAATGATGCCGCAAAGCAGATGAAATTCTTTCATATATTTTTTAAGGGATTTTAAAATTTGTATAGTCAGTGAGAATTATAGGTACTTCTTCTTAATTGGCGCGATAACCGATTTCGCGATTTTGGCCGAGGTTCTTTCTCGTGCTAACCGGCGCCAATTGGACACACCAAGTGAAGCCAAGTTCTTCTCCACCTGATCTTTCCAACGCAGAGGAGGCCTTCCTCTTCCTCTGCTACCACCAGCTGGTACCGCATCGAATACTTTCAAAGCCGGAGCGTTTGTATCCATTCGGACGACATGACCCAGCCAACGTAGCCGTTGGATCTTTACTCGCTGCGCTATGTCTATGTCGTCGTAAAGCTCATACAGCTAATCGTTCCATCGTCTACGATATTCGCCGTTGCCAACGTGCAAAGGTCCACAAATCTTACGCAGAATCTTTCTCTCAAACACTCCAAGCGTCGCTTCATCGTATGTTGTCCTCGTCCACGCTTCTGCGCCATAAGTTAGGACGGGCATGATGAGAGCCTTGTATAGTGTTAGTTTTGTTCGTCGAGAGAGGACTTTACTACTCAATTGCCTACTTAGTCCGAAGTAGCACTTGTTGGCGAGAGAGATTCTACGTTGGATTTTAAGGCTGACATTGTTATCGGTGTTAATGCTGGTTCCTAAATAAACGAAGTCTTTTACAACCTCGAAATTATAACTGTCAGTTGTTAAAGCCGATGATGTCGATATCATCGGCATACGCGAACAATTGTGCGCTCTTATATAAAATTATAAGTGAGCGTTTGGTATCAAACGGCTCGGAGAGGTCCTTCCCAATTCTGACGGCGCTGCTGGTGTTGAGCAACGTCATCTTGCATAGTTTTGCGGGGATACCAAATTCAGACATCGCGGCATACAGAAAACTCCTTTTCGTACTGTCGAATACTGCTTTGAAGTCGACGAACAGATGGTGTCTGTCGATTCTTCTTTCATGGGTATTTTCCAAGATTTGGCGTATTGTGAATATTCGGTCGATGATAGACTTTCCAGGTCTAAAGCCACACTGATAAGTTCCAATCAGTTGGTTGATGGTGGGCTTCAGCCTTTCACGCAATACGCTCGCTAGAACCAGAACCTAATAGGCGATATTTAGAAAACTAATCCCGCGGTAATTGGCACAGATTGCAGGATCTCCCTTCTTATGGATTGGGCAGAGCACACTTAAATTCCAATCGGCAGGCATGCTTTCATCCGACCATATTTTGCATAGGAGCTGATGCATGCACCTTACCAGCTCCTCGCCGCCATGTTTGAATAGCTCAGCCGGCAGTCCGTCGGCACCCACGGCTTTGTTATTCTTTATACGCGCTATCGCTATTCTCACCTCGTAATGGTCGGTTAGCGGAACGACAATTCCGTCGTCAACGATTGGGTGATCGGGATCTTCACATTCTCTGTGACATGCGCAGCTGTCACTATTTTAATAGGTTCGAGAAGTGTTCCCACCATAATTTAGGAATGCCCTGGATGTCAGTCACCAGATCGCCGTCTTTGTTCTTACAGGAAAACGCCCCGGTCTTGAAACCTTCTGTAGGGCGCCAAACTTTCTGGTAGAATTCTCGGGCGTTGTTCCTATTGGGCAGCATCTCAAGCTCCTCGCACTAACGTATTTCGGCCTCTCGTTTCTTCTGTCGGATAATATGTCTCTCTTCCTTTTTAAGTGGCGGGTCCCAAACCCAGCGCACAACCAGCTATCCTGGAATGTTTCGCCTTCTCACTTTAGCTAACTCCCGAACGGGTGTTCGGAAGCTACCCAGAGGATACTTGGGCTAGTCCCAAGAGTTGTGAGCTGCTCGAACCATATGCCGAAGAATCGTCCTGGCCACTCCCAAGTGAATGGCGATCAGTAACTTCCCCATTTGCGTGGACTTCTACATATCGAACCATCCTCCAAATTATACTATCTTTAGAAATTATTAAATTATCGAACCTCAATAAATACACTGTGCTACAAAATGGAGGTTTACGGCTCCATATTTAATAAAATATTTAATAAAACCAGAAGTAAATGAAAGCTGATTTTTGTTTATTTGTTTTAATCCAGAAAGGTATCAAAGTCAAACTTCACAATTTTTGTAATAAAAAACCATGAAAATAAGAAAAATTGTACGTAATATAGGGTTAGATTACGGGCAAATAGGGTTAGATTGCGAATATCTGGACGTTATCAGTAAAGATCTTACATTGGCCACAAGGTCCGTAGTGGGTATTTTTTTTCTTTGTTTTTTTTTATGTAGGCTATAATTTATTTTGTTATGGTTTCTGTAATTTTATTTAGTTTAAAATAAGAATAAACCATTTTAACGGGGCTCAAATTTTTTTTGTTGAAGATTTCTTGCAGAAGCCTGTTCTGGAGACTTGCAATAAAAAGACTATAAATAAAAAAGTGTGTAAAATTGAATTAAATTTGCGTTGGTCACCTTTTTTTAAAACCTCCCACAGGGCATCTGGGTCTGGCCTTTTTTCATCCTGTGCGAGGATCCCTTTTTAAAGGTATACCCTAAAAATCGATAGAAAATTTAATTTTTGGGAAGCTACCTGGAAGCTCAAGACCTTAGCTATAATAGAAATATGTTTAATTAACGTCAAAAGTTGAAAAGTCTGGCGAGCCCGGGTACCCAACGAAGGGTTAAAGGAAATTTGTTCGGTACAAAAAAGTATTCTTTAACTCAAATATATATAGTATTACAAATTTTCCTAGCGAAATTTAATTTTAATATAATTTAGGCATCTTTTTTTACATCCATACCTGTGGACTAAGTTTTCACCCAAGGGTGTTAGATGAGTAAACCAAAAGAGCAGACCAAAAGAAGTGTGTTTAATAAAGACAGATTCCAAAGGTGAAAAAGCGTGTTACTTTTTTCTGAGCAACATACAACAATTTTCGGGGGTTGCCTTAACCCATTTTCGGCAGCTGGTCGATTTTTCGACCACCAACTTCGGGCTCCAATATCTCAGAAACTAAATGTAAATTTATTGATCAGTTTTCACAAGTTTTAAATTTGGAATTTAGTTAATTTCTACAGCATAATTTTTTAAGAAAAAAAGGTTCAGGGCAGATTTTTGTAAAAGAATGAAATTATCACTATTTTTACGTGTTTTTTGTGCAGATGAAAAAATAATGAAAAACAAAAAAACAAATAATTGTTACTAATTTATTGTGAAGAGAAAAGATGAAATTAAGAGAATCAAAAAAGTATCATATCGATATTGCAATAATTTTTACTGTTTCATGGACGTAAACTTTAGTGGTCGAGAAATCGACCGCTGGCCAGGAACTGTCATGTAGGATAGAACAAAATCTAGCAATATTTTTTTCTTATTGAAAGAGATGGAAGTGATTATCTTTGTGGTATAGGAAAGGTACTAGGGAAAATCACTACTAGTGAACCAAAATTCTAGTTCAGCACTAGTACCTTACCTCCAAAATCGAACCTGTCCTATATTGGATGGTACGGGACTATTAGAAAATACCTACAAATCGAACTAGTTCTCATTCGTCTAATATCGAACTGCAGCGGTGGAATGTTGGCTTTGTTTTTCGCTTGAGTAAATCGGATTTTGCCCGTCCCATATGGCGCAAACCCAGAGATTTTCAATACACAAGGACCGCAATAAATGTGGAAGCAATCAAATTGGAAGAAATGTTTTCTGAAATTGGTAAGCAATCAATCCTTTTTGTATACGTATATATAATTGCACTATTTTGTAGGCTCAAAATCCCCCTATGATCTCTTTACATTGTTTTTTTGAAAATAATATTATCACAAATATTACCACGTTCACAAATGAGTATGCAAACCAACACAATGCTCCAATTAACATCACGCCAATCGAAATACGTAGGTTTATTGGAATATTGTACCTATCGGTGTACCATACTTTGCCACACATTGACCAGTACTGATCTGTTCGACCGGACATGGGGGTTCCAATTGTGAAGCAGGCTATGAGTCGTAATCGGTTTAAAAAAATTAAGCAGTTTTTCCATCTCGCTGACAACACGAATTTAAACGCAGCAGACCGTTTTGCGAAGGTTCGTCCTATTACTGACGCTCTCAACAAAAAGTTTAAGCAGCTTGGAGTCTTTAGCCATAATCTCTCTATAGACGAACAGATGATTCCATACTTTGGACGCCACTCCTGCAAAATGTTTATCAAGGGAAAGCCAATCCGGTTTGGGTTTAAAACATGGTGCTTATGCTCTGAAAGTGGGTACTTATTTTCTAGTCCATTGTATGGGGGAGCAGCAACTCCTCACGATATAACAATTGGTCTAGGCGCACAAACAGTCTTAGACTTGCTTGCCAACGTATCATTCTCTTTGATAATTTTTTCTCTTCATGCCATCTAATGTGCCTTCTGAACGAACGTCGATTTCTTGCAACTGGTACTATACGCGAAAATAGAATGGGCGATTATCCTTTGAGAAATTTAAAAAAAGAAATACGAGGAACGTTTGACCAACTACTTGATCATCAGCAAGAAATATTGACTGTTCGGTGGAATGATAATGCTGTAGTCAATGTTATAACTAATAACTCCACAGTCAATCCAATTATTAGCACTAAAAGATATTGTCGGAAGAAAAAACAAACTATCACTATCCCGCAGCCAAAAGTTATTCAAGAGTATAATGGGTGGTGTGGATCTCCATGATAATGCGGTGGCAAATTATAGAATATGTATGAGAGGAAAAAAATGGTGGTGGCCAATATGGACAAATGCTCTTGGTAACGCAATGGTCAATGCATGGAAACTTCATTGTATGATGGCAAAAATTGAAAAGATAAAACCACTGTCACAAATTGATTTTCGTTCCAAAGTCACAACAGGATTATTGAATTACGACAAGGACGAGGACGAGTATGAAAACGAACATGAAGATGAAGGTCCATCGAACCTTCCTCGGATCAATGAAAGGGTACACGCCGTCTTGAGAAGCATTGAAAACAAATTTCGGCGGTGTAAATTTTGCAAGAAACATACTATTTTTACCTGCAAAATATGCAATATTCATACATATAAATGTTTTGCTGATTATCATGAAAATTTGTAAGCTGACTTTTCTATCAATAAAACAACAAAAAAATATTTGTATTTGAAATAAAATGAAATAAATTGACTTCGTGTGCTAAATTTTTTTCATAAATGTTGTATTTTTTTTTCAATATATTTGACGGTTTTTGGCCAGCGGTCGATTTTTCGACCAGTTCATATCTCAAACACCGATGGTCAGATTTTTTTTTTATTTTTAATTTTTCTTGATTATGGTCCTATAAGCACTGACTAAAAAGGAAATGGAAAAATTATGTCGAATTCTTGTAGCGGCCGAAGATGGGTTAATAAATATTCAATATTTCGACTTTTTGTGCACCACCCTAATATATGTATGTATCGACTCGTACTATTGCATTCATTTCGATTAGCTTTCTTATTATCTGTTTCTTCCCGTTATACAGGAAATAAAATCCAAACATTTGCTTAACGCCACTCCTCCTCATTCGCTTATTTCTTTCCTAATAATTTCACTTTTTGTGTTGGCTAACATTTATGATTTCTGTTATATCCAAAATTATTTTACGACTTCATTAAAAATATTTTCAAAACTAGGTCAACTGCATGTTGTGGTTGCATATAAATCGCCATTAAAAATAGTTAGCAAAAACAGAAGAAAAAAAATGCACTGAAACGCAGACCACGAAAACCGGCAGCAATAACTCGCTAAAATGGCTTTTCACCAGCGAAATTAATAAAAGTCCAACCATAATTAAAACCTCAAAGCACTAAAAAAGCCAACAACGAATTAACTATTTGGTTTTACAACCTACAATCAAAACGCAAAAACATCAACTATTTTACCGATTTTACCAACTTCAGCTTCAACTACCAACAACCAACTAATTAAAGGCAGCCAATAGGATGTGAACTGGTTTATGGAACGCTAACGGTGTTGCCAAATTACTAGTGTTGTTATTGCTGACATCTACGGTTTTAGCTAAACAGTGGGTGGCTAGAAAAAGGACCACTTCAGTTGGAAGTACGTATGTATTTGTGTATATGTGTGTGTGTATGTGTGCTTTGCCAACCGTTCGTTCGCTCGCTCATTCATTCGTTCGCATAGACTAAGCGCAGTGATTTAATTAATTACTACGCACGGCGGCGCAACCGACGAAGAAATCAGTGGTTTCTAGCGCCAAAGCAGGGAAAGGGTAAATAAAAAAAAGGAATCTGTGATGTGGTTCTAGAGCAGGCGATTAGAGTGGAGCTGTTGTGGGAAGTGGGTTGCTGGGCTGCTTGGCAGACGAGTGCCGGCTGTCATTGCCAATGCTAATGTGTGGGGCGGACAGTGGGCGATGGGCGATGGGTGTCTAGGAAACGCTAGCAGCAAACAAAGTGACTGAATCGGCAAAGCCTGAGGAAGTGGCCCGGAGAAAAAGTGCCAGCAGCCGGTGGTTAGAAACGGTGGCAGTTTGGCAGCGTGCGCAGTCAACCCTGGAAATTAACTGGGCTGGAAAATTAAATTGTGTATAATTTTCCTTATTTCCTCCTTTGCTCTTAAGGCTTTATTTAATTTTTTTTTCTGTAATAAATTTTTGCCTATTTCGAACTCTTTCTTCAATTCTACTGCCGAGTCGTATTTCGTGTTTTGGTCCTTTTTGTCCTTTGCCGTTTATTTTAGGCTTATGGGAAAATTTTGAAATTTCCATTTTGCTCCAGTGCAACATCAGTTCACAGCGCAACACATAGACTTACTTTATAACACAGATATTCACATTACAGTTACAGACATATGCTCAATACTCTCACTTTTGGTAATAACGCAAGCCCGCAGTAAAAATTTAAAATATCCAGGACATGAATTGGTGTTTGGGGGAAGAAGCTTTACCAGTCTGAGCGTAACTAGACTTGTACCAGTTGCAAAATGACAAATTATATCCGCATGGAAAAAATATTTCCCTACTTTGTTCCTTGTTTTAGTATACTTTAACAGCAAGTTTTATTAATATTTTTTTTAAGCTGCCTTCAATTAGTTTTCGGGTTAAAAAATAAATCTGTATTAAGTCAGAAAATGAAAAGGAGGATAAGAAAAAACGTAAAAACAACATTTTAACTTTAATTAAATTACTTTGAAACGTGCATTTTCCAGATTTTATTAGTATTTTCCACTCTTTCGAAGTTGCTGATTTTCATTACAAATTCTCCTTGGAAGTCAATATTTGCATTGAACTAATTTTTAAAGCAGTTTTGCCACGAAGCTGCTCAAAGACTTTAACAGCTTCTTCAGGCGCCGAAAAACGTCGACCTGGCATTTTATTTTTGATATTCGAGAGCAAAAATAAATCATTAAGTGCCAAATCAGAATTCGCATTACCTTGGTGAGGAGTGATTCGTCTTCCGCACTTGTGTTTCCTTAATTCTCTGAAAACTTCTGGCAAACGAATGATTTACCACTCAGAATTGACTGTTTTAAGTTTCCGTAGCGTTACAGTTTCACAGACCAAACATGACCAGCTTTTCCGAAAAATCGTGCGACTATTTGCTTTGAGCTGCTTCTTTCGCGAAACACTTTTGTTCAACTAAGCTCGTCTTGAGACTGTCATACTGTCGATTTGTTCTTTTTTTCCGACTCATATGCATATATGCAAGATTCGTCACTTATTGCGATATCATAGATGAGGTTTGAATTACCAGGGCTGAATTTCTTCAACACTTTTACACCAATCGGCATGAGTCCTTTTTTTGCGATTGGGAGAACAAATCTCCTTGACGACCAATCCCACAAGTCACTAATGACCAAGGATGCCTGTCTCGATAATGCGAAGTGAAGGTGCAAAATCTAAAAGGTAACCCTCGTATGTAAGTTAACGTACACATGAAGAATTTTAACGCAAATAATTTTGTGGTACATTTGAAAACCCTACATCCCTCTGCTTTCAGTATTTTAGACCCTTTCGCACAAAAGAGACGAAAAATACTCATATTTTAAGGAGTTAGAGGATTAAAATATTCTAGGAAAATATTTAAGGTTATTTTTTATATAAAATCCAAAGGTCTCATAGTTCCCTATGTCGATTTATTACTAAAATATACTCGAAGTCAGAATTTTGGTCCCGCCGAAGAATAATTCAGGCGCACTTTTTGGAGTCCCCTTTACATAATCCATGACGGAATCTTATTATTATATTTTGTTTCTTTAAAAAAAGAAAACAATTGAAACATTTTTTTCCATATCGCTATAGTTAGTCATTTTACAACTGGTACCAGTCTAGTTACATTTGAACTAGTTTGATTTTGTCGTACAGTTTAATTAACAATAACAGTAAATCCGTATTATTATTGAATAATTATTTTACCAAAACAAGTTTAACTAATTTTCCTCACTTTTTTTCTCTCTTTCAGGTAAGTCACCTGGAGCACTTTGAGGCGCGCCCGCTTGCTAAGTGAGCAAGTGGTAATTTAAAAGTATTACTGTCAGTATACGAGACAATTTTTCGAGGCATTTGGTGAGTTTACATATTTAACTTTGTTTTCGAGGTTCCTCGATATATTTCGGTACGCTTTTATTCCTTAGTTTGTCCCACTTTTAATACATAATAATAGAAAATATATGATATTTTACGCTGCCGCTAATAAGTTTAGAGCTTTGAAGGTGTGTAAGCATTTTTAACCACTGAGCTGTACCGCATCGAGTATTAAAAAACAGGATGTGTCCTCTCACTAAGATAAGCCGAATTACTGTTGGTAGAAACCTGCTGAGTATTGCTTTCGCTTTGGCCATCGTACGATAAGCGAAAGTACTGTGCTTTATGAGGTACTCTATCCCAAACATGCGCCTTTTTACGGGAATATAAATGAGGCGTTAGACTATTGACCATATAATCGTCGAGTTCTGACAGCCATATAACGATTTCTATAGAGCCATCTTATTTTAAAGAATATCCTTGAATTTTCTGAATTACCAGTTTTACGTCGGCCCACAGTAGTTCAGCCGTAGCTTACTTCAATGGACTGACTAAATTCATTAAAAGAGCGGGATGCTTAAAGATTTTGTAGGGAAATGTCTGCAAAGTAAAGGTGGCGCAAAATTAGTCAGCAGTTTTTGTTTTTGAACAACTGTTTTACTAAATAACAAAAGAAGATTATGAGTAATGGAAATCTTTATTTTGACATTTTGCCCTATACGCGTTCTACAGCTTGCCTGCTTATGTATTGCAGCTGTCTGGTTCACAAGTGTCAAATATGCATTTACTTGATCATCAAAATGGGCTCTTCTGGCCACTGCGTGAATTATTGATAAGGGCAGTCTGTGAAATCTAACCCAAACCATATCTCACACTCATTAACCATCAAATTACCATCATTGCAGGTTAACCGCGGCAACGGATGCATTTGTGGCTCATAGACGTTCACTTTATTCATATTAACTTTTCCACTTTTATTGATGTATCCCATGATAAAATTGTAAAAGCCCCACATATTGGCAATTTTGACTATTTATTAATTTATTTCTTTATTTCAATCACTTGTTCATAAAAATATAGTTCATTCTAGTTCATAAAGCACCATGTCTTATAAGTTACAAACTTTGTAGAAGACTTACAAAAACTCGAAACATATTCATCAAAATTCTAAAATTTCAAGTCCGAAAAAATTTAGAGAAAAAAATTATAGATTTTAGTTTAAGAAAGTGCAAGTTTGAGGTGGCTAAAACTAGCGTTGATTTTTAATAATTTTTTTAACTGGCGGTCTTGTGCATTTTCAGCACAAAACAACCAAATGTGGGAGCATGAAACACCAAAATTATAGAAACAATTTTTTTTAATAGCAGTCTCTCCCCGGCAGACCATCACCGAGTGTTTTTCTGTCAAGAAAAATATCCTCAGAAAAAAATATTTGCCGTTCGAAGGCACCATAAAATTGTGCGTTCCTCCATTTCTGGAACAACATCAAGGCCTACACCACAAATTGAAGGAGAAGCTCAGCCAAATACCCAACTTTATTATCCGGTCGACCAAAAAATGAGAAAAGTTTTCTCTAGCTTTTGCGTAATTCTAGTTGTCCATCATTTTAAGGAATAAGCAAATGTAGAGCGTTCCAGTAGCCAGTAATATCGTTGAACACCTCCTTTTAGTGTCATTATCTCTTACAATTTTGATCCGATGAACTTGAATATTTTCTTCAAACATGTTTCTAGGAAGTAAGGCTTTAAAAAAATTATAAAAATTTCAATTGGACTTTTCAAAAGTAAAACCAGTCATAACGCCGTTGACCTTCACATTTATGGAAATGATTGTGAAGGCCGCTGATGCTAATCTTTACATTTCCTCGTAAGAACTTATCTCTACTCGTATTAGACATTTACAGCGCAATTTACCAAATTCTCCCTACTTATTTAGCTTATCAAGAGTCTTGTTCTTGATCTTTCGGCATACAAAAAAATCCTCACTGCTTAATTTTTAAATTTATTTTCTGCAGCCCGCCATGTGCAATTGTCATTACAAGCATAATATTTTTATTTTCCTAACCAGCGCGCATACATAAAATTTTCCGCTCTCTCCACCACCTCGAAGACATTTGTCATTTTCATTCGCCGCTACTGCTGCTCATTTTATTGTTTGTTGGCTTAACTTTTCTTTTTCATGCCTAACCAGCCGACCGGCTATTCATTCTATTTATTGTTGTTGCATTGTCATTACACTGTTGTTTTGCTGTTGCTCAGCATGTTTTTATGTTTTTATTTTAAATTGTACTTTTGCGTCCAATTAATTTTTTTCTCTTTGTTTTTTTTTTTTCGTTTGTTTGTTGGTCCTCAACAAAGGTGACTTTTTACTACACTAACACCTCAACTCAATTGCGCACTTAATCTTCCACTCTCCCTTTATCTCTCCCTTTGGTGCCCTCGTGCTGCGTCCTCGTTTTGCTTTCGCATTAGAAAGCCTTGTCGCTGATTTGTAATTGTTATTGTTGTAACTTAACTTATTTGCTTGTGTTGCCTGCTGCTTAATTTTTTGTGTCATGTCATTTATTGCATCTGGTTTGGTTTTTGTTTTCATTTGCAGCTGTTGTTGTTGCTTTGTGTTTCTTTCGGGCAGCAGTTAATGTCTTTTTTTCGTTTGTCATATCTAAATAGTTGCTGCAACATTTAGCCGCTTTGTTTGGTCCTTGGGGTAGCATTTGCTCATATCCTAGCTCTACTCGTTGTTTTCTCTTGTTGTTGTTGGTTCGTCCATGTACGCACTTTTCCATTTCAAATGCACTTTTGTTTTACTAATTCCGGCGCTTATTTGTTGAATGTGTTTCAAAAAATTGGAAATTACTGGCGAACAAAATAATTCACATGCGCAATTAAAAACTTGCAAGGCTCGTAAGTTCCTTAGTCAGATATAAAAAGTTTTTGGCTTTTGTTTACATAAGCAAATACTCACACATCGATATTTAAAAAGATGCATGTTTTTAAGTCAAGTGAAAAGTTGCGTGCCATAAAAGTGATCTAAAAATTGAGTAACTTTTCTTGTGTGGCCCTAACTCTGTTTGTCGGTCATCGGTCAAAAAAATCACTTTTAAGAAATTGTCCCAGTTATACTTATCAAGAGCAAACAGATTCTTTCCTATTTGCTGATTCATTATACTCGTGGGCGCCCTTGATTTCACCAAACCGAATGCTTTTTTCACATCATCCAAAACTTATGGCATAGTCAAATAACCCCATTCGCTGTATTTTTGCATCGTTTAATTCATTACTTTAGGTGATGTTCGGTTCCTGACGCCCCCACATAATAGTCAAGAACCTTTTCACCTTTTGACAGCTTCTTTAATAAATACGGCGAAAACGGCTATAAAGAATATATCTTGTCAGGTTTTCACTTCCAAAAAAGTTTTAGGGCACATTCAGCTTGTAGCAAAGTTGATCAGAGTTGAATATCTGGCAATTGCCGAATTTGATGAAACGGGGTAACTGATAAGTTTTCAAAAGGAAGACTCCTTTGCTATTCTCTGCTGGGATAAAATTCCGGCTATGTCTGGAGGTGATTTTGTATACTTCCATATGTTTTATAGGAGTGCGCCACCTGGCCCTGAATGGCCTTTCAGCTTTCACTAGGAAGTGTTAAGTTGCCTTTGCTGATGGTGGTTAAGTACCTGAGAGTGAAAGACAAAAGATATTCTAAGTGACAGGGTTAGGTAGGTAGGTGAAATGGTTGAAGTACCAGCCTGGCATCCCCCAAGTAGCACTAAAGCCCCGTATTGATACCATTATGAGACCTCCAACAAGCAGATATTTACAGCCAACCAGAGCTGTGGATGTAAGGGAGAAGTTTGATGGGATTAAGGTTGGCACACTGGTCCAGGCCGTCGAAGAAAGCAGCACCCGCAGACTTTAATCATCTAGGTGGCAATCGCGGGCATTTACAGAGATAAAATGCTCAAAAGTCTCCTTCTCTAAAAGGCCCTCACAATTTCTGCTATTGTACTGGGGCCAAAAGGTGTTCAATTAGCGCTCAAAGTAATGGAGCTTCAACTCTTTTGCACTTTCCTCGGTAGTAAGTTGTACGATTCCGCTTTAACAACAGTCCGGGATATGCCGATGGCCAGGTAGGAGGTCTTTGAGATGAATTCAGCCCCCTTCCTGGCAACCTCATCTGCGATTTCATATCCCTGTATGTTATTAAGTCTTGGAACCCAAATCAGAGAAATATGTGTGTGCTGATACACCTCAGAGATTTCATGTCCTTCTTATAGAAGTTGACTAGTTTGGATCTGCACCATGGCGTCTTCAGAGCCTTGATTGCGACTTGACTATCAGAGAAAATGCTAATGAATGCTCCCGCGTTCAGTAAGCATTTTGCAGGCCTGCAGAATCGCAAAGACTTCTGCCTGAAAAAGGCTATCAGTTAATGGGCAATTTTAAGGAAATAGATAAATTGAGTGATTTAAAGAAAACCCCTGCTCCGACTGTCGATTCCATCTTGGAGCCGTCAGTGAGAACAGAGATGCAAGCTTCGGTGTAGATTTTCTTCTTGTTCTAATCCTGCCTACTTGGAAAGATTGCCCTGGCGTGACCCTCAAACTCCAGTTTAGCCCCAATAGCACCCAATATTTTATTTAAGTGATTCAAGTAGTTTGGACATTCGTGTGATTTTTTTTAAATTATTTTATCTATAGGCTTGAGTACAATTAATTAAAATTTGAGTAAATTGAAAAAATTTTGAAAATTTTGAAAATTCTTTCAATAATTTTTAGATTTATTCAAAGTTGAAAAATTTGAGATGGAGGTTTCTAAAGCCACATAACTCGTCTCTTTTTATCATTTTTATTAATGTTTCTTTTTTTTAATTTGAGATTAAAATACACTTTTAATAAATTTTTATTATTTGTATTTTTTTCGTTCAAACGCTAAATGCTAAACTTTTTACAGGACCAGATTCTGTTGCAGCATTTTTTGGAAAAACGCATTGCTACATGCTAACAGAGGTAAGGTTTAATCCTTGCCACATTACACCGAAGCCACCACTTTAATTTGTTTCGCCTCCATTGAAGTGTGTAAAGTTAAAAATCGTGCGTGAATAAATTTTATATCGAAATAACTGTACAGCGATTCCAAAAATAAAAATAAATAAAGAAGCAGGTGCAAATAAATTTTACCAATGCACACTCTCTCCCCACTTTGCGTACCTACAGCTATGGCAGACAGGGTTTCAAGCCAAACAAGACATAAACTGGCTATCTAACAAAATTTATAGCCAAACCCATTGGACTGAGGCAGACAGTGAGCTACCCACACGTCAGCTATGTCTAGTAAATAAGTGTTAATGTGTGCGTATAAGTCTTGGCGGTCACAAGTGCGGGCGTGTGAGTGTAACACCTTGGTTCTTGTTTTTCACGCGCTGCTAAATTTTCACGCCATTTGCGAAATTCGCACGCATTCAAGCGAGCTGCTCCACCAATTGCACAAAAATTTACAATACGAACTGCTTGCCGATTGGGTTTGGCGAACGCGCCTAGAAGTGTACACTCTGTTACATAAGTGCGTTGCACTCTTTAAAACTGCCAACCGCAGCAGAAATTAAACTGCACATCCCCTGCTATCAATGGCAATACCCCAGCGTGCAGCAACGCGCGCTTAGTAGGTGCACAACTCAAGTAAATGCTGGGTTAAAGTTTGCGCGTGTTGGAAAATTTTAACGTACGCTTTGGTGGAGCGTCTCATAGGGTCGCCTGCGATCTGAATTGTTGCACGTAGCAAATATTTTCGCAATTACTACACAACTGAGTGTACTTTTTGCGCAAATTTTGTGTCGTAGGAGAGCAGGTGAAAGCATGGAGGTACTTTTTTTTTCTTTTGCCACTTTCTCATTGGCTGAATGTTCGGCTATTACTTACTTACTTTCTTACTTGGGAGTTGGGTTGGCGGTTGCTTGCTTCAGTGTCAGCGGTGTCTGGCACGCATAATGGCAAGACATTTGTTCGCGTTGCTATTTTGATTGTTTCCAACGTTTTCGCATTTGGAAATCAAGTGCGTGGAGAGGCAGGCGCGGGTGGGATGAGGAATGCGAAAACAGGAGAAACCACTTAAGAAATTTTGTACGCAATCATTTGGTAACTTCTGTGCTTGTCTGGATAGTGAATGGAAATTTATGTAAATAGCAGTTAGGCTTTAATAAATTGGATTAAATTCACTAAGTTGAACTTTCACAAAAAATGTGCGTACATACACACGCACCGGTGTTCGTAATAATGGCAAAGCGAAGTATTGCCAATTTTTGATTACTTATTTATTTTTTGTTAAATATTTTTATTTATTATAAAAAAATAGAGGTTAAATCACAGCAAATACGAAATGGCTTAAACTTTCAAGATTTTAGCAAAAATTTTGAAAATTCAATAAATTTTCATCAAAATTTCAAACTTTTTAATCAGAATCTTTATGCAAATTTATAGCCCATTGAATTTTGGATTAATTAAATGTAAGTTTAAAGTACCACAAAAATTGCGATAAGTTTGGATATTTTTTGTTTTTTTTTTTGGTGGCAGTTTCTCCATATAAACACATTTTTACCATTCCTTATATGGAAGCAAATTTATAACACCGTTAACAAAAAAAAAATTTTTTTTAAAATCAATTATAAACTGTAAGCACTTTAAACTGGCACATAGTAAATCAAAATTAAATAAATGAGCTATAAAACTGCGCACTCAGAGTTTGTTCTTATATTCTGACTCTCTGGCTATGCTTAAACATTATGAATAAGTAAAAAGTCTATTTCTGGGCTAAAAGAAATGCGAGCCACTATATTTGGAAATTTCCATACTTATATTTTCATACCAGCATGGATTTGTAGCAGAATTGCTCTTCCCGAATATCAACTCAAACGCTTTTAGCCTGAGGTGGGAGTAAGCGCAGTGGATTCTTTCCATCTTTAGGTCCTTATTTGGCCCACATGTAATGCTCAAAAATAGTCCCTTCTTGGACTATCATAATTTTTCTATCATTTCCCGTACTAAAATATTCAAAAACATCAAATCGCGCACTCTTAGTATTACAGCAGAAAAAAATTACTTATCCACCATTTGTGCGTGTAACACCCCTTAAATGTCTACGTCTGCGACATATTCTCGCAGCACTCCATGCCCAAATGCCCTTGTTAGCGCTTTGCTTATTATTATTATTGTGACATTTGCATGCCCAGCAACAACATACTCGCATTTTTGGAATGAAAAACACCGGGAATATTAACAATAGAAACAGTTTCACGCTAAACAAATTAGGAAACATAAATAATATTTTTTTCTGATAAATTCTACATTCCAACAAAAAAAAAATAAAACAAAAGACAATAAGGAAGGGATGGAGGGAGTTCTTTAAAAACATGTTCGAGCACTGCAGCACAATGCAGGCAGCATGAATAGGCAAGAACTTACTATACGCACACAAGCGCAAACATAGCCGCATTCATACCTGCATACATCCAGGCGCAATCGAAGCTACCGAAAGTCAAACGCGCAGCACCACTTTCACCCCACATAAATAGCAGTTTTAGCAGTTTTTCTACATTAATTTATTTTCTTGCGAACAGACCTACAAAAATATATTTAAATACATTGACGTACAAAATAATAGCAGTGCGACTATTTGATTTTTCCGTTTTGATTATTACGTTATTTTATATATAATTTTTGTTTTATTATTTTTTATTCTATTTCAAAGTTTCTACAAAATAAAAAAGATGCATCAAAATTTCAAAAAATTTATTGAGAATTATTAAAAAACTCTGCGTATGCAGTTTTGTAGCTCATTAAATTCTAGTCTAACAAAGTGCAAGTCTAAAGTGAGTGAAAAATCGCGTATGTTTTTCAAAATGTTTTTTTTTATTGACGGTGCAAAGCACTTTGTTCGATATAAGGAGTGTTCAGAATTAAATGCGCAACACGGTCGAGGAAACAAATGTTGAAAAATCAATGATAATGTTTAAGCAGATCAAACTTTCACAACACTATACCAAAATTTTATGAGCCACAAAACGCATACCCAAAACTTGTTCTAAGTATCTTAACTAAAAATACTTCTTTTGTATAAAGTTTAAGGCAATGAGTCAAAAGTTTTAGAAACACTACACCCATAGCATCATAAAGATAGTCCGAAATTGGAATTCTCAGGGAAGCAGAAAGCACGATCGACCAAAAAACACCTGGAAAAGTTTCATCCTGCATTATTTAAATCCATAAACACAGGCTGAGACAATGCTCAGAAGATATCATCTAACCGCGTTCGTTGGAGAAGCCTTGCTGATGTCCCGTGCTCCTCAAAGGAGTAATCAGGAAAAACAAAATTAGTTACAGATATTGAATTAAATTTCCATACAAACACTCAAAAAAAGAAAAATAAATAAATAATCAAAACTCGGCACTACGTCGTGCTGCTATTATTTTTACCGCTACTGCACACACGGCCATACTTGTACTTATAAATGTATTTTCGCTCAAGTATAGCTGCACTCTCACTCCTCATACATTGTGTGTATATGTATATGTGTATATAAATCCTGCATACAATCCTGCATGTTCCATATCGCCGCCCCCTTTTATGATGCGTGCAAGAATGAATTTATTTTATTATTGCCGCGAATAAAATTTAAATTAAAATTTACGCTTACGCGTGAACTTAGCCGCCGACAACACCTTGCTGCCCCCTTCCATTACTCCGTATATGCTTTGCTCTGCTCTACTGTTGCCATTATGTGCCGCATACCACAAACGTCTGACAGGCTTTCTGTCTTATTACCTTCTCTACTTCCCACTTTCCGACTACACTTTGCTTGTGAGCCGCGAAAATGAAACGAAGGAAACGAAATAAATTATCCATGTGTGTGCGAGCCGCAATGCATTTAATTGTGACTGGGGGAGCGGTGGCAACGCTTATTCGACAGTCGGCAGTTGGCTGTTCTCCAGGTGGGTAAATTTAAATGCGATTTGTTACGGTTAGCAGGCTCGCAGTGACGCTGCCATCAATGGCAGGCGCAGCGATAACAACAACTATAAAAATAAGTTGTATAAGAAAATTAGTTTTCCCCCGATTTCCCTTACTCCTCTCTCTGTTGTTCTGTTGCCATCGCGCTTTTCTTTCCTTAATTGTCTATAAATTCGTGTTGTTATTTGGTTTTCATTTAAAAGAGCGAATTCAGTTCATTGTTTAGACACTTCTGACACAAAGGAAGCATTTGAACTGTTTTAAATTGCAAATTTTCTTCTGATTTAGGTGATTGTTAGAACGCTGTGTTATTTGTGTTCCCAAGTATTCCGAAGACTTCGCCCAAGCAGTGGATTTTAATGAATAGTGAATGTGGCGAAATAATTTGCGCTAAGCTGAGAAATACGGTTGCATTAAAGTTTAGAAAGCTTACAGCTTTATTAAACTGTTACCCGGCGGCCTCAGTAGCATTTGGGTGTGCGTAGTTTTGAATCTCCTTGCATGAAACAGCAAAATGATGTAAAAAGATTTTTCTAACTGCGGTCGCCCTTCTGCAGGTAATGGCAAGCCACCGAATCCGTTTAAACTGTAGGTCCCTCCATTTGTGGAACAATATCAAGGCGCACGCCACAAATAGGAGGAGGATCTCGGCCGAACACATCACAGAAATGTACGTGGCGATTATTTATTTTTATCCCCCTAAAAAAGAATAGCTTCTTGATAAATCTAGATTGGATTAGATTCTTTATGAGGTTTATACTTCGACCTCATAGTATTTAACGCCCTCTACTCATCACAGTACCATATCCAGACCCAGTTCACTTATTAAACTCAGGATAGAGCTGAGTTGGACTGAGCGTATGTGCCTCAATTTTGGTTGCAGTTGGCTGAGATGTCTCAACTTTCTCCACGCTATAGCGCTGCATTCCAGCAGAAGGTGCATTCGTCGCAGAAACGGCAGGAGTCAGTAGACCAAATCTCGATCATATGCAGATGACCGCGCAGTCAGTAGTGGCCAGCAAACCTTTCTAAGCCCGAGCTCTGCATTCCTAAGCTTCGCCTTAATGGTGTGTTGCCCCATAACAAGGAAGGGCTTGGGTCCTATTAAGGGCGAGGTCGCAGCCTCTCTTGCCAATGCATCCCAATGGGACCCAAATTAGCCGATGCGATTGTGCTTTCCTCTTAGATTCAGTTTCTGGATAGACTCGCAGACCAGTGAAGACTTGATCTTGCAGGACGATAAGGCGTTGAGTGCCGCCTATCTGTTACTCCGAACGCTTCGACACAGAACGTTTGGTTTTGAGAACGTAAATTCCAGCGTCTATGCCTTCTGGGATCTTCGAGCCATCTGCGTATCAGTGCAGTGTTTCCTTGGAGTTTCCTTTCAAATGTAGACCTCCAGTTTAACTTATCGTTCAGTTTAATTCTAAACTTCTTTTTGAACTTGATGACTTTAGTGATATCATCTCTGGGTCCATGTTCTTAGAAGACAAACATGGTCTCTCTTTAAGTCTTCCCTGGTAATATTCAGCAGGGTACGCCTTTGATTTTTGAATAACTATATGAAGCGGTGTCGGCTCAAGCATCACCTCCAACGCAGCTGTAGGGCAGATCCGTATCGCCCCCGTGATGCAGCGCTGCAGCTTAGTTAGCGCTGCCCGCAACATCACGCGAGTGACTCTCAATGCCCAAGCGACCGCTCTATATGTCCCCATTGACCTTATTATCTTAATTTACATCCATCTCAGAAATCAAGGGATACAGCCCCAGGATTTTTTTACTATACGTTTGCAAATTATGGGGGCCCTTTGTTACTTTGGACAAGGCTGCGTCAACATGCCTCTTCTAGCTAAGCTTGGCATACAGAATAAGGTCAAGATACTTAACTTTGCTGATGAAACCAATAGCAACCCAGTCCTTGATGAATCTAGGAAGCCTGTGAAAGGATAAATACTGTAGCTCAACCATTCTCAATATATTTGTGTCCTCTTAATCTAGTGAATGTTCCAGTTCCAAAAGCGTGGATTTGCTCGAAAGCCATTTCTTTTTTTCTAGAACATGACTAACTACAATTGAGTGATTAGTTTTTTGGTTAAGCTTCCGCTTCCTTTTACCACCTCTTTAAAAATAGAATTTCAGCACTAACTTTCTAATTCCGGAATAGGGATCTGCTGGACATCAGATTTCTACTGAAATTAAGCAGATATTTCAGAGTTAAAAATACCACTCAAGAAAAACAAAAATGAAATAAGTGGTTGAAGTCTCTGGTGTAGAAAGTACCAAGGATGGGCGGTCTAAGGTACGCTCGAGCCTCGATTGTACAAATGTTATCATTGAAGCATCGGTGGCTACTTAATATCTACTTCAGCCACAAGTAAGTTTTCCTCTTCTTTTTTGTTGATCTTCCAAAAAAGTAATAAGAAGCCAAACTCTGTTTCAAACCAATTAGGTTGGTTTCCATTTAAGTCAAACTCAAAATTTTGTATCTGCTATCACAAAATGAATACCTTCAAATAATTGACAATTTTACCCCAGATGCTTATCAATCGAAAATACTTGAAGTGCAGCTAGCAAAGGAAAATCTGGACACTTCACTGCATGGCTCAAGCACGAGCAGCCGCTTTTTCACCCAAGTGTAGCCAAGCCACATGCTGGCCATGCCAAGCAGGCCATGTAGAGCTGCCAAAATTTCATGAAGAATAATCCCTAGAAAATCCAACTGACAATTTTAAATTAAAATGACCAAAAATTCACCAAAAATTGCCAAAAACAAGTGACGTGACTTAGGGCCAGTGAAAAAGGAAACGCTTCACTAGCAGCCCTCCAAAGGAGCGGAGGTGGACAGCAATTGGTCGTTACGGCGACTGTGTGCGTTGGAAAAGCTTGTACAGCATGTAGCTGTCAACAGACACATACACGCATATATACAAACACATACAGACCCATACACATAACCTTTTAATCTATGCATGCCCATCAACAGCCACTGGGTGTGTGCGTGTGTCCTATTCCTGCAACTGCAGTGGACACCAACAAGCAACGACAAATCTGCCAATGCATTTGCTGCAATTGCTGCTTTTACTGCTACTTGTCATTGCTGCAACGTCAGCAATTGGCAACAAAATCTAAATAAACATTGTCAAAAACGCCCACACACACACGCGCACACAGCTAGACGCGTGCATGAACTTTTTCATATGCGAACACTTGGACCCAAATGGCTATACAAGGACAAACAAGAGGCAATTTGGTGGCAGCAACTTATGTGTTGCACTGCTGCCAGTTGCTGCAGCGGCAGACGCCCATTTTGCTCAACACATTGGGAATTGAATGTCAATGCAATTGCAGCTATGCAAGAAAAACAGAGAAACAAACATACAAACAAAACAAAAGCAACTACAATTGGCGCTTGGTAGGAAGCGCAGCAACAGCAGCCATGAGACCTGACAACTTTGCAGTGACAGTAAAATTTGCGTTAAGGTGAAGGGTAAATTAAGTCAGCGGTGAAATGGGAGCGTGTGTGTGTGTATGTGAACGACAGTCGTAGGATCTAAATGCACTTGGAAAAATAATTGGGGTTGAAGCAAGAAATGGTGTTGCCATCTTAACATATATACAATACATATATATATATATATATATATATATAATTGACGCGTACACCCTCTTTGGGTGTTTGGCCGAGCTCCTCCGCCTATTTGTGGCATGCAACTTGATGTTGTTCCACCAATGGACCTACAGTTTCAAGCCGACTCCGAACGGCAGATATTGTTATGAGGAACTTTTTCATGGCAGAAATACACTCAGAGGTTTGCCATTGCCTGCCGAGGGGCGACTGCCATCTTAACATACTATAGTTTACCATATATTACGCTAACGGCCAAATTGCAAATAAGTCTATGCATTGTGAAAACAGCTCTTGGAAAGTAATTACGGACTGCGCGCGATACTTACACGAACTGACTACAAAACATGCTTGGAATACTGCATGGATCCCTGGGTATAAGGAAACCTCTAAGAACTGTACAGCAATCACCAAGAGCTGGGCAGAAGAGAACCAATTCATGGTCAACAAACATTTGTTCTAAGGTAGGGACGTCAACCTTCTTGATGCAAACTCGGACTCAGATCGGATTTCGCTGAGCACACAAGTAGTAAATGAGCGAGTTAAACCACGTTACGCGACAGATCTAGTCAAATGTCGGTGAAAGAAAATCTAAATTTCTAATGTGCTTTGAAGGATCCTTCATACATACGCTGGTAGATATCATCTCTGGATGCTGCCTTGTGGCGACAAGCGACTCAATTTTCCCTGAAATGACTTGCTAGTTATGCAGAGTTGAGAATGAAATGCGGAACGCTAAGCTCTGACTCTGTCACTCTTCTTCTATGGCAATAATGAAGCATGCCCATTTTAGTACCTAATATATATTAATACTTAGCAGTTTTGCAGTCAACGGACTTACGAAATCTTCAACGTTTCATAAAACAATGGAATTGCTTAGACTACAAAATGAACGGAGAGCCCTGTTCATGGCTCTCATATGCCTCCACAATGAGCCATTTGCCCGGAGTGTGATTGTCTGCAACACAAGGAAAGCAAAAGCTAATGTAAATTAACTTTGTCTACCCAGGAATGTAAATCCTGTCACCTACAACAAATTACTCTTAGCATGTGTTTAGAAAGCAGCTAATTCATGAACCTCACTTACACAAGAATTTTGCCGACACTGAGATATCCAGAGTTTAGCCTTCTAAGCTAGCTCATGTGTCTATGCGTAGAAACATGAATCAATTTCTAACCAGATATTGAGTAGGCGGTAGCAAATTTATGCCGGTTTTAGCCACCTTAGTTGTATGACAATGTAAGTACTTTTCTTCCTCTGCTTCTTCTTGATTGTCGCGATTTTGGTCGAGTTTAACAAAGGCTCACGCCAGTCATTGCTTTCTCGTGCTAAGCGGCGCCATTTGCACACACCAAGTAAAACTAAGTCCTTCTCCACCTAATCTTCTCAAAACAGAGGAGGTCTTCCTCTTTCTCTGCTATCACCAGCTGGTACCGTATCGAGTACTTTCAGAGTCGGATTTTTATCCATTCGGACAACATGAACTAGCCGCTGAAGCCCCTGGGTGTTTATTTGCTTTATTTTTCAGATTAGGATGGTCAAGCTTGAGTTACACATACCGACCATCGACGCGTTCTCAGCATTTTATACTTCTTCTCGAGCATCGTTTTTTTTGCCAGTGTAAACTTATACCTATCCAGTAATTCCCTTGGGCAACTCGCACTTTAGTTACCTCAGCCTGGTTCTAGCCGGTCCTGCCTCCTCTGTTTCTTCATTCAATGTCGATTCGTTGTCATCGTCGACAATGTCGCTGGGGACTTTTGTCATTTACTTCATGAATACATGCATGCGCTTACATATTTTGCCAGGTTTATGCGCACACATACACACATACACAAATGCATAAACACGCATGCAGATTGCAAATGTATGCAAAAAAGGATAACAAGCCAAGCGTTGTTCACCCTTACTGATTTTAGTTCAAGAGCGCCTAGAAGCCATTTGTGGCTTGTGTTTTGTGGGCGCGCCTCTATCCCAGCTTAGCGTATGCGAATAATAATAACAACAATAACAAAAAAGTGGCTGTTGGTTGGACAATTTAGTACGGCATTTTGTTATGAAACTAGAGGATGCAGCGCCCGGTGAAAGGAGTTGCTTCTGTGCGTACATTCATATGTCATTTTTATGCATGTGTGTGTGTGTAAATTCCCATATGCAGCATCACATAAATATATTCACATATTCACCGACACAGCACTGCCTCACCGGACACTTCAAACTTTTCCAACTCTCATGCCAGCTTTTGCCAGTCTTTGCTTTGCTCCTCTCGACATACAAATATTTCTAAGGATATGCTTGAAAATGTCTGCAGGACATAATTTTAATACACTTACATGATGTCGCTTTGCCGTTTGCTGTTTCATTTCTCAAACTACATTTACATGTGTTTGTACAAGTATGTGTTTTTGTGTGTGGATGTGTGCATATTGCCTTGTCGAGTGCCTCAGCTACAGCTTCGGTTTTATTGCAAATTAGTATGAAAGCAAAAGAGTTTATTAAATGCTGCAATTTTACCTTGTCGTAATTGTGCTTATTTTTGTTTTGATGACAATTTTGTGGTTGTTGCTTTGAAGCGTTTAAAAACTTGAAATTAAACCATAAAATTTGCCATCTCCTGTTCAAGCAATTTAATGCAAATATGCAAGCGTGAAATTTGTGACTTAATAGACTAGCGGTGGCTTCATATAAACTGTTACTCGCTGATACTTATCAAATTAAGTATTTTTTTGTGAGCATCCCATCAGTGTGGGGCTTTAATCCGAAATAAACCTCCTACCGTCAAAGTACGGATCTCTCTCGTACTACCGTTAAGTATTTCAAGTGGTAAGCGGGAAGAGTTTTGAGCACTAGACTCTACTACGCTACGGTCCTGATGCAATACTATCCACCGAAATTACCACCCACTGTTTAAATCATTTGCTTTGAAAGCCACTCTTGCCATCCAGCCACTGTCTTAGTCTATCCCATAGAAAGGTAAGTTTCTATGTCTGGTATCGTCAGTTTGCCTGCATGTTGTTGTTGTGGTGCAGCAGCATAAACATTCCCCATACATATACGGGAAATGCGGCTGAAGTGACAGACCTTGGCCAGATATAAATCCGGGTCGTTCCGTTTACATAGAACCGACTGTTGTAGGAACGACAGTTTCTTGGCATTCGCGTCGTCATCTTGCCTGCTCGCTGTACCGAAGTTGCTGCATTTTTTCGGCAGCCACATGCTGTATATCGTCGCATGCATCGTTGCTCTTCCGAATGAGTGACACTCGAACGTAACGCCACATTCTGAGGTTATCTTCTAGCGTTTTTCTAAGTCTTCTGAAGCGCAGTCGTACAAAAAGCACATAATCCGCCTCGTCGTCGATTTTTGACTCGCACTGCTCACAATATGTATAGAGCATCTTCACATCCAATGGGATATCGTTCAGATATAGGCCGTTCGGATATGGTCATAACGTTCATAGAGAATTGATTATCACCATAGACAAAAATTAACTCAGAAACCTGGGTTAATAATGAAGAAAAGTACAGTCACTTTTTCAGTTCCTGTCACAGCGCTCTTCGCCATTTCTCCCTCGCATACACCTCATGCATTCCTTCCACAAAGAGTTCAAACCATAGCCTGCGAAAACCTGGTAGTACAATAATCATACATCCCTTTTTCAGCTTTGCTTTTCCCTCAGCTTCCACCGCCAACTCAACTTGAATACTTCCAGCGTCATCAGGTTAGGTTTGATTTAGCTTCCAATCAGTAGATCTAGCGGCACAGTTATGTATACCAAATATTATTGTGACGTCTTATTTTGCTAAGCAATTTCCACATCAATCACATCAGTTCTCATTAGTGACCAAAAATGGATTCTCAAGATACCGAACCATATTAGTATGCAGTCAGTGCGTGGTAGACGTAGAGAAGATGAAACATCGCTTCTTCCTCCTCCTCGGTTTTGCAGCTTTACACCAATTTCCGATAGGCATGCGCAGCCTTTCTGCATACTTGCCTTTTAAGCAGCGACTATTGAGCTCTTCCAGGAAAATACGTGCATATTTTGTCCTTTATTTCCAGAGAGCCCGCACCATTCGTTCCCATCCAGCCCAATTTTGGCCACTTCTGCCTTAAAATGCATAATTTCCCGATTTTTGTATAGATAAACAGATGGCCTAATACTAATCGACGACTGCCATAGCCGAATGAGTTGGTACGTGATTACCATTCAGAAGTGCGAAGAAGAAGGATTTTTTTTCTAATAGTATATTTCTGCTACGAAAAGGCTTCTCATAAAAAAACCATCTGTCCTCCGTAGTCAGCTTAAAACTGTAGGTCCCTTCAGTTGTGGAACAACATCAGAACGCACAGCCCAAAAAGAGTAGGAGCTTGGCCAAACACCCTGTGCCAATTATTTATGTATATTTCTATAAAATACTAATAGAAAAAACACATTATATAAATTAAAGTGGGATAGTGTATTGTTCTGAATTTGGCTCAGCCTTAAGTCGATGCGTACCGTATCGGAAATTTTTTACGCGTTTTGCAAGTCAGTCGGGCTTATAGCGTGAAAATATGATATCCTCAGCAAATGACTTGAAATTTTAATTGTATTGTCCCTATAACTGAACTTTATTATTTTGTTAGTAAATAAATATGCCATTTACTGGGAAAATTGAAAACACAAAAGTTTTGTTCCGGCCGCTTGCCCTTCTGAAAAGTTTAGTCAAAAAAAAGCTGTTAGTCCTGAACTGTGAGGCCTTGTGAATAAAAAAAGTTTTCCAAAGTAAAAAAAAACACTTTACGCGGCTTTTGCTCCATTTCCATTTGAATCGTTGCTTTGCTCCATCAGTACATCAGTCTAGCAATAATTGCTCTCAGATTCCTAGCGCTGACTCCGAAGCAGTGTGCACCCCACTCTATTTGCTATTACTGCAACATCAGCACCTCTAAATTATACATCAACATATTTTATTATTTTTATTGCTTTGCTTACACCCTTACATACTTATACTGTTGTTGTCTACATAAATTATGCTGATCTGAATACAAACTATTTATGCACTTATGAAGTTAAAAAAAGGGATGCAAACACGCTTGTTTAAAAAAAAACCCCAACAACAATATTAACAAGAAATTATGTAATTTTAGTTGTTTGCCATTTTCCAGAGGGTTCAAATATAAATCCTTATGAAAACAGCGCTCAGCGCCCATGCTTCTTGCACCTTTCACACAACACCACATTTTTACGCGTTGCACAGCGCGAACTCTTTGTTGCTATTGTTTTTAATACACACTTTTTTTCGTTACAACCCTCCTTTCTTGTCGAATTCGCGTAAATTTTTCGCGCAGTTCGCAATTTCCGAGCGTCGAGCGACATTTCAAATGCCTGAGTCTGGCAAAAACGCCTTAGAGACGAGCGCAAGGGGCGCGTAAGAGCGCTTGCAACAGCAACTTACCTCTAGAAAGACTTGTAATACTGCACAATAGCGGTAAAGCATTTAAGCGCAAGCTATTGCAGGTTTTCGCGTTGCCAATGACGCTGACAACAGCTGGCTATTGTCGCACTTGCTCACCTTCCTGCCTGCCAGCCCACCTTTTTTCCTTTCTTCGCGTGCGCCTTCGGCTGTCTGCTTGCTCAGCACAACCATTTAGGCAGTCAGTCAGCCTGTCGCTGCGCGTGATTAAATGCAAAATTGGATTTTTATTATTTGTTTGCAGAAAATATTTGCTTTCCCTCTTACGTGACACTCTTCAGCAGTTTTGCGGCACTCACTAGTTTAAAAAATATGTTATCACAAACGGCGCAACTACTTTTTCGAGGGTTTTTTAATTTTTAAATTTTTTTCCTGCGCTCTTGTCAACTGCTGTTGCCGTCGTCAACATTGAAACCCTTATTATTAATATTTTTTTATTTTTATATTTGTTTTTTTCTGAATCTTTGCAACACGGCGCTTTAAATTTTTTTAATTTAAATCTTTGCGGCGTCAGCTGCATGCAGCTCTTTATCGTTCCCCTCATGTTATTGTCATATTTAAAAGTTTTTCACTTGAGGTTAGTTTTTGCTCGTTAAAGTATGTTGCAACATATGGAAGTGTGAGACTCACCGCAGCTACCTTATTTTCCTTTTAAACATCTATTTAAAAAATTAATGCAATAAAATGCTTTATGAGAGGCTACAAGTGAAGTTATATAGTAATTTGGGCCAGTTTTTCTCACTGAAAAATTTCTGAAAGCGGTCAACTATTCCAATTTTGAGCATCTCTATTAAGGGGTCGTAAAAATTTCATATTGATAGTCGAAAAAGTCTTTTCGTATTTCTAATAAAACTTCAACTCATTTTTTTTTATATTTATAATGAACTTTATTAAACCAAATATGTACCATTTTGGTCGACCACTTTTTGCCATTTTTCTTCTAGAGACATTATTCCATCAGTGTAAAACTTTTGTGGTTTCTCAGCGAAAAACTGCGACAAGTAATTTTCACAGGCTTCTCTTGAAGCCAACTTTACTCCATTAAGGGAGTTCTGCATTGACCAAAACAACCATCGGACTGCAAGGTCAGGGCTATATGGTGGATGCATCATAACTTCTCAGCCAAGCTCTCCCAGTTTTTGCCGAGTCTTCAAAGATGTGTGTGGCCTAGCGTTGTCCTGATGGAAGACGATGCCCTTTCTGCTGATCAGTTCTGGCCGTTTTTTTTCGATTGCTTGCTTCAATCTCATCAGTTATTGACAGTGAAGTGTAGAATCAATCGTTCGAGCAGGCTGGAGCAGCTCATAGTGGATGATTCCTTTCCAATCCCACCAAACACACAGCATTACCTTTCGAAAATGACGATTCCATGTAATTAATTCAAGTATTTTGGATATAGTGTTGGTCTTATATATTTCTAAACATTAATTTTTATTTTATTTGTTTATTTATTTATGTAGGATTGAGTATAATAAGAAGTAAACTGAATAACTTAAAAAAATGTATAACTTTGGGAGTTAAAAATGTTGGTATGAAGTTTGTTGAAGTTTAATACTTCGACTTTTTTTTTTTATAATTTTTTTGTAAGCTTTTTTATAAATAAATAAAACCTTTGAAGCAACTTTTTTCTAGGAAAACAAATTTATAATTTTGACTAAATATTTTTCGGAATTAATTTGGTTATGCCATTTTTGAAAAACATTCCCCTTGAATTTTTTTTTTAATTTTATTTCTATGCTCAATAATCTGAGATAATCTATAAACCAGTTCATATTTTGTTAGTAATAGTGCCAAATGCTAATAGTGCAAAGTATCTAGGCATGACTTCAGATGTAAAGCTCAAGTGGAAAGAGCACGTGAAAATCAAAGCTGCTAAGCTGAATCTAAAGACGCAAAGACTCCAATGGCTAATTGGCAGAAGTTCTGAGCTATCAACTCAAAATAAACTCCTCATTTACAACCAAGTGCTAAAGCCGGTGTGGACCTATGGTCTCCAATTATGGGGATGTACTGCAAAGACCAACATCGACATTATACAGCGCCTCCAAAATAGAGTAACCAGGGGAATCATTAAAGCTCCCTGGTACGTGCGTAATGAAGATCTGCACAAGGATTTAAATTTAAAAACCGTCTCAGACACAGCCAATCTCTGTGCAGTTAAGCATGCTGAAAAATTAAAAAAACACATTAACGCAGAAGCTTCCGTACTAAGCGATGAAGCAACTGTAAAAAGAAGATTAAGGAGAAAGAAGCATCAAGACTTAGTTGTCAATATTGTTTAAGCTACACTTCAAATTGTGAAAAGAAAATTACTTATTAGTTTTATACTAGTTGTAATCTTTATGGAATGTAAATAAAAATTTATAACATTTCAATAAAAAAAAAAATAAAAAAATAAAAAAAGTAATCTGAGAAAGCTTCATAGAAGGATGCGCGTAACTTTTAGAATTATATTAAAAAAAAAGCATTTTTACTGGCTTAGACGAGTATTTACATGATAGAAGCCATTTCAGAACTGCCTGACTATCGAAGTAAATGAAGATTTCTAGAACTGTTTTTATTTAGCTAGTGCTAAAGGCTTTCTGCGATTGCCAAGAATTCAGCTGGAATACGCTGCAGTTATCTTGCAAGCGAAAGGATATATTGGTGCCCACAGATTCGGACTAAACACTACCTCCCAGTTAATGGTTGAGTTTTGAGCCATCGGTGTGTATATTGATCCCGCTTTCTTTATTTCTTACATCATTTTTCCAGCCATCGCGGGATAGAAAATGGATTGTATAAGGCCTGCCTACGTATGTATTCCACTCAATCCTAGCACCGCTTTGGCGGCTAGTTGTCTACAATAAAGTTTAATTGGCAATAAAGGCAGCATAACATTTAGAGCCGAAGTTAGCGTTGTTTTGAGCGCCCCAGTAGTACTGAGGCTCTTTTGAATACTATCTCACCTGTTGATTCACGTTTTCATATCAAGTGTTGGCCAGCAGACCAGAAGTCCGTAGGTCATAATTGGACTGACAATAGCTGCATGTAGCCCGTGAACTATTTTAGGGGTTAAGCCACATTTTAAGCCTACAGTTTTGTGCATGAATAGAGTGTCAGAGCAGCCTCTTTACTGTGTCTGAACACTCAGTTTCCATAAAAGTTTACTGTCAAGTGTTAAACCTAGGTAGCTTGTCACCGATCGGCAGAACAGTTCCGTTGAGTGTCGGAGGCCGAGGGTCGAGAATTTTATATTTCCTTGTAAGCGACACTAGTTGAGGCTTGGCCACATTGAGGCTTAAACCACACATTTTGACCTAGGAATCTATGAATTTTAAGGTTCTTTACATTAGACTACAAATATTGCCTGTAAACTTCCCCTTTAGTAGAATAGCCACATTGCTACCTTAAATACTTCCAATTTTTCGTAGTACGAAGATAGTTTGGACGATAATTTGTGAGCAACACAGTACAGCAACCTGACACAAGGCCTAGGTTTTTTAATATTTCCTGAAGGCACAGCTATATCGCAATAAAACACCATGGGTTTGCACAATTTAGCTAGATTTTTTTGTATGACCTACTAAAGATTGCTTGTTCCGGCTATGTTCTTAGCTATTTTCTAAAATGCGAAAATTTTAAACAAAATATTTTCGTGGGACATTTTAACCGATTAGCTCCCACCTAAAAGGGACATTTTGGCACTTATTTCTGGAAAATAAAAAAAAAAAAAAATTTTTTAAGTCGTTAGATACTTAAAATATTGTATAAAGTCATTACTTGGTCTTGGTCTCAAGCTAAACTTACACTTTCTTGCATTTAGTATCTCTCATCCCGTTTTTTCAGCCAGAAAAGGGGCCCTTGTTAGCGATAGCCGTTGTTTTCTTTATTCTATTGTATATGATTGTAGACAAATATCTATGTATATGTATGTGTGTGGGTATGTACAAGTATGTTTGTGTTTGCATATGTGTTGAATAATTAAATAGTTATCTACACGATATCATTTAGCAAGCGTCCAAACCACAACCATAACTTATATACCTTTATAGCTGTGGCATGCATGCAGCCCTATCTCTACCTCTGTCTGTGTCTGTCTAAGTACAACAAATGGCTAAATGGCTGCGAATGCCACTTCGAAACTCATAATGAATAGAAAATTTAATTTTGCTGCACAAATGTGGGCTGTGTGGCGGTACATATTTAGTACCTGTCTTAGAGCCAAACAGCCTGCAACCATAACAGCAGCAGCCAAGCAGCCAAACAGCTTCATGCATAGTTCATGCAACACAAGGTAATGGCAACAGGCAACAATAAAAAATGCAGCAGAAAAAATTATGTGTGGCACAATAGCTGCGCCGAGGCTAAAGCAAATATAATGGCAACAGCATGGCATGGGGTCATGAGGCAACATCAGCTTGCAATATTTGAATTCGCTGAATTACTTTGTTTTTTTTTTGTATTTTATTCTACTCGCCTGCAAAAGCAGTGCTTTTTGTAGCGCAGTTGCTGTCCTGATTGTATTTGTAGTCGCTGGAATATATGGTATGTGGCACGTGTGGCAGGCAAGGCGATTGCTGGTGCTTATTTGTGTTGTGCTGTATTTTGCTGTATTAAGTTTCTGCTTACACTATTCTTTTTTCTATTTTCGCAATATGCAACAAAAATATCATAGAAATGTGCTGCACAACACCTGCCACCACAACATGCAACTCCATGGCTGGGCACTGATACATGCAGATATATAATAACCACCATGAGAGCGCTGCTCATCTTCACACACACACAAACACACTTGTAAGCCAGATTTTCTTGATTTCTTTGCCACTCGTCCTTGTGCCACATGTTGCAAGTAGCTGGCGCTTGCTTTTTATTGCCAACACCTCATAAAAATGCAGTCAGCAGCAGCAGCAGTGGTAGAGGTAGCTTCTATCTCTGAGACACACACACACATGAAATTTTTGCTTTATCTACCCCAGTTGCAGTGGTCTCCACCTCCTATCGGCTGCTCTTCTAGTATTTTCTTATTTTCTTTAATCACACTAATGTTTTTGGTATTATTATTTAGCACATTTTTGCTTTGGTTGCTGCTTCGAATGCATTTTTTATTTTCGTTAATAACTGAAAACATTTCCCAGCGCGAGAAATACACGAAAGATACAATTCAAGAAAGTTATTGGCCATTATTTGCAGCTGTGTGTCTCTGGGCAGGAAGCCAGCAGCTCACTATCAATTACAATACTTTGGGTTTGTAACGGAAAATGTCTATCCATAGTGGCTGAGAGTCTTATGTGCGGAGTATTTCTTGTGTCGAACTTCTTGTGTTGTGCGCTGATTTTTGAATTAGGAATTAGTAAAGCATAGTTATGTCTTATGTACAGATGCGAATAGTCTACCTTTCTTATTTTTCTAAGAAAATTGTGAGCACCAGGGGAAGCACTGATTCGAGATCCGCAACACTTTGATCGGTTCAAGAATTCACTAATGACAAAGAGAATCTTTTGTATCTAAAAAGTAGAGCCTTTGCATTGGTACTTGTGGCTCTTGAACTTAAAGTTACTACGAAAGATTTCTTATATTCAAAATATAATATTTCGAGCAGGCTAGAGAGCTATGAAGGTTAGAGTGATCACCAAACTTGCATCATAAAAAGTATTGCATAGGACACAACTATCAACTGAAAGTCCACAGATACTTCATTGTTGTCCTTAACATGTTTTTTCGACTGATTTGAATCGTCGAAGTCTGATTGGGCGTCTATATTTTGATAATGTAATCTTGAGCTCCTTGATTGATGCCTTTAGTATATTTTCTCGAGATACTCGAGACATCAAGTCCATCATATCGATAAGAATTAAGCTGATACGAGCTCTTTGAGCTATACTCTGGCTTCAATTTACATAACGTTTTTAAAATTTCTTGTGGTAAATAACCTTCGACCCTCAAGCTTCTTATAAAAGAATGAACATTTCGTCATAGCTTCTATGGGGCCACTTTCTAAGTCATATAGCAAAAACTTAAAGGACATCGCTAAACCTGGCACTTTACCAAAAAGTTTTCACGTCAGGTGTTGTTATTTCTCCTTTTCGGACTAATAAAGGTACCAGATCGAAAGAAGGTAGGCTCTCTTTGATCCAAAAATCGAAAATTCTTATATCTAATGGCAAATGTTTTCAATATACTTAAATCTTTTTTAATCTAAGATCTGGCCGATGTCATTATAGCGGATCGAGGCAGCCACTAACAGGCTGTTCTGGTAGCAACAAACGCTAACCCTAATTCTCTACCGCTCATGGGTCGTCAAGCAAAGCAAATTTAGAATGAACGAAACTAACTTCATACTCAAATAGAGAAATTTTTCAAGAGGTTCTGAAGTAAATTTTCCTGAAAATTGGCTTAGAAGCTTACAGTGGAAAAAATGAGAGGTAAAGAAAAAAATTAAAAAAAAAAATTATAATTTTGAGATTTATTCAACGCTGCAAATTTTAACATTTTTTTCGACGCATGAAAAAAAACTACAAAATTTATATCTTTGAGCTTTTTCACTACTGTAAATTGTGAAATTTTTTTCAACATTTCAAAATTTCTTTTTTTAATATTTCAAACTAAAGTATACCTTTTTATTAAAAAAAAACAACATTTACTGTCAAAAAAATTGAGTTCTCAATTAAAAAATTAAAACTTTTAGTAGTTCAAAATAAAGCATACCATAAACAAAATTATTAAAAAATATCTTTTCAAATTAAATTTTTTTTTGCTAAACATTTTCTTTTAATATTAACTTCTTTTTAACACACTTTTATTAGGTCGGGTTGTATGTATGTATGTATGTATGTATGTATGTATGTACGTATGTATGTATGTAACGGAATCTTTGAGCTTAATTTTCACTGACTTCTAAAAATCTGATCGACTTGAAATTTTGCATACCCATCAAGGACCGATGACAATGCAATAATTTGATAAAAGTTTTCTATTATCCTTATTAGGATTGCCAGGATTAATATTTTCTTTTTTTACCTGTGGGCAAAAAGTAAGGTGAATTTGGTTGTAAAATGAAAAATCTTTTTTTATTCTTGTAAATCAGTTTCTCAGGCTCCCTCCACGAAATAAGTTCTTCATCCCGATTACTTCTTTATCACGGCCGATAACTGCATAGCTTTAGACTCACAGTCGATAAGAAAGGAATTAAATATAACACGAATATATCGAATCATTTATTCACTGACTGCAATGATAACAATAATTTTCATTCATAATAAACAAAAAATAGTTTAAAGAAACTAAAAAACACGCTTTTTTGCTAATCGAACTAAAAAGTAGAAAATAAAAAATAGTTTAAAAAACTAAAAAACACGCTTTTATTGCTAATCGAACTAAAAAGTAGAAAATAAATTTTAATGACAAAGAGACCTATAATGAAGTAATAGCAAATCGAACGATCAGTCATAGTCAACTACCTCAGAACAGAATTATAACAAAAATTAAGATACAAATAGAGTAATTCAAATTAGAGTTAAAAGCGTGGGATGCATTTTGCTTCACTTTCATAACCCTCTGTACATAGGTAGTTGCCAATAGAATGATTGTAATATTTACTATATCAAGCATCCCACGCTTTTAACTCTAATTTGAATTACTCTATTTGTATCTTAATTTTTGTTATATTCTATTCTGAGGTAGTTGACTATGACTGATCGTTCGATTTGCTATTACTTCATTATAGGTCTCTTTGTCATTAAAATTTATTTTCTACTTTTTAGTTCGATTAGCAATAAAAGCGTGTTTTTTTAGTTTTTTTAAACTATTTTTTTTTAATGATAAATTCTCTTTTTTTTTTGTAATATTTTTTTTTTGTTTTTTTTTTACTATTTTAAAAAATATCCTCTTTCTCAAATGTTTATCTTATTTTTTGCCCTTAAAAGCCAAGATTATAATCAAAAACCTTGCATGACAAAAATTAAAAAAAAAGGAAAAACAGACTTTTCCAGACTGAAAAAAAAAATTTTATTGAAACGGCAAAACACTTTCTTTATAAATTACAAAAAAAAAATTAAATAATAATAATCAAAAAATTTTAATATTTCAAATTAAAGCAATTAAAAACTAAATTATAAAAAGAAAACAAACAAAAATTTAAGTAAAAAATTTTTAACAAAATATTAAAACAAAAAAATTTGTTTTAAAACATCAAGATAAAGCATACTTTAAAAAAAATTATATTATATTAATTATAAAGAGAATTTTTAATTTTATTTTGAAATATTAAGATTTTTTAAGTATTTTTTTTAAGTTTTGCTTTGTAATTAATTTTTTGTCTTTTGAATGGAAAATTGTGTTTTGTTTTTAATTTTCAAAAATCTTCTTTTTTATATATTTTTTTCATTTTTATCTTTCAGAGTTATTAAGTATAATCTTGCTTTTGAAGGACAAAAAGTTAGATAAACATTTGAGGAGGATGTTTTCTAAAATAGCAAAACAAAAAATCCAAAACAAACCAAATCCTACTAAAAAAAAATTACATAAAACAAAAAATTTAAGAATATTAAAACTAAAAAAAATAATTTTTTTTTTAATTTGTGTTAAAATTTTATTTTTTTAATTTTTTATTAAAAAATTTTGATTTATGCTAAAATTTAACAAATTTTTTTTATAACCTTTTTTGGTTTTTTAAAAACACCCTCCTCTCAGATGTTTGTCTTATTTTTTTCTTAAAAAGCGAAATTATGCTCAATAAACCTGAAAGTTTCACAGTGAGATTCCCAACGCTTTTCGTCAGCGCTTCGCTAGAACAGTATTTTGTTCTGATTTCAGAACATCTTACGTATTTAATTTTAGAGCTGTGGTGAATATGATTTACTTCATATACTTAATACAATTATTCAGCGCTTTTTGCAGACAATTTTTCTCAAACTCTTCCTCTTCAATATCCGTGTTTTTCAACCTTCTTTTACATTCCTCACACTTCTTCTTGCGCTCAAAAGTCCAGCTGTAGTGAGTTTAATTAATTTCCATCTTTACATCCGTTTCGGCTAAGCAACGTGTAATGAAATTGAAAATTTCTGCTGTCGGAATTTGCCCCGTAAATGGATGGGAAAGTACTTAGCTATGCAGGTCCCTTCACCATTCACAGTATCCTTGCATGCCTCTGACTCGCTTGCCATTTTTTCACTATAAAACTATTGCGCTTTGATTATTTGCACGCAGTTTACAAATGAGGCAGCGCAATGTTGAAAAAGAGGTAAATCTCGAGAAGGAAAGAAAAAAACAAAAAAATAAATAAATTAAAAGACTTTTCTCCGCAATGTAAAGTGAAGCTGTCGTGGAATTTTCATCCTAGCACATCCTTTTGTCACGTTTCCGCACCACCTTACAATACCAATGCATACCATAGTAAATTCAAATGTTTTTTTTCCTAATTTTTTTTTCTGTGCCGCAGGCCGGCCATGCATTTCTTTAAGGATACTCAGTCAGGTTTAATGGCATTGGCTAGCAGCATAAAAGCATGAATGGCCAAATGTATGCATGAAAGTGGGAGAGGCGGAAACTTTACTTTACTTTCCTTTCAGCTACTACGTGAGAATTTTCTCATTAGCGAAATTTAATGAAATGTTTGTTTGTTGCTAGCGACACTTTGCCTCTTGCAATGGCACATCTTGTTTGCCTACGCAAAGCTTTTATTCTTTTGGTATATCTTTTCTTGGATTTTTTTTCGTTTTCTTTACCAATGAATTAGCGTAAAATAAAGGAAAGTGGAAAGTGGAGAAAATTGGTTGGAGGAAATCAAGAACTGCTCGCGCAATGACAAGCAGAATTGCATAGCCAGCTGAATTTGAAAAAGTGGAAAACGGATGTGCAAAGTTAGGCGAAATGCGGAAGAGCAATGCAAAAACAGAGTTTAATAGCGAATCACCCGTTAATTTTTTAATGCAGTTTTCGGGGACAAATTCTGTGTTGATTGGGTCTAATTAGATTTGAATGTTCGTGAGTTTTTAAACATTACGCTTTCGCCACATATTTTGGGCGAGCAAAAAAAAAAAAATAGATACGTAACACTACGAGTTTGAATTTTGATTTCAGCAAATAAGTAAAGGTCTCATGAGTCATTATAACTTGTGGCATATAAGAACCTGAAAGGAAGCACTAAAGTTTATTCAACACTCTCTGTGAGATCTTATGTACGCTCTTTGACGAATTTAGGAAGAGTTATTCTCAAACCAAAAGAGAGAAAATAGAAAATTTTTAATGGGCTAACGAGGCCTTTTACAGGCATCCCACATGGCAGCGGTAATTTTTAATTTAGTTTATTTAATTAAGTGAATGATTGAAAAACCTTACAGACTATGTACATATATATGTAGGTTAGGTTAGGTTGTGGTGGCAGTCGGTCCGTATGACCAACTCACTTAGAGCTCACAGATCCGTTGTGATACCACTGTGCGACATGGGAACCTTGTTTATTTACTTTCGTGAAACCATTTTGAGGCTCTTATGAAGCGCCGGATTGGTCTAGTCCCCGCGCCAGATAGTTCTGTAAGAGAATTGAAAAAGTGTTTACCTAGACAAGCTGCTCTGATTTTAGCTAAGGCTGGACAATTGCAAAGGAAGTGCTCTACTGTTTTTTTCTCCTCCTCATCTCTACAGCTTCTACAATATTCATGGGAGAATACTCCCAGGAATGCCTTCCAAATAGCCCGTGGCCGGTGACACAAGCCACGACCATCGAGATATCTTCCTTCGAGAGGCTAAGCAATTCCTTTGCGCTTTTCTTGTTTATTTGCGGCCATAGTAGCCTGACCCATGACCTATTTGCCTCTTGGATAATGCTGTTTTTTACTATTAATTTACTCGTGGCTAAAGGTACTCCAATGGTACTTTTATCACGGAACAGTTGAAGAGCAGTGCCTTTTCTGGCTAGCTCATCAGCTTTACAGTTTCCCTCAATATCTCTGTGTCCCGGAACCCAAGGCTGACCTTGAATACGATGCTAATATCATTTAGGGCTGATTGGCATTCCTGTGGAACCTTTGATCTTAGTATAGCCGCATTCATTGATTTAATTGCCGCTTGGCTGTCCGAGAATATGTTTATAGTCGTTTTTGTTACGGCATGCAAATTTAGGTATGTAGGCACTTCTTTTATGGCTAGAACCTCTGCCTGATAGACGCTGCAGTAGTCTGGTAGTCGAATGGATAGTTCCAGTCCTAATTCTTTCGAAAATACTCCTTAGCTAACTTTATCGTCTACCTTGGAACCATCTGTATAAAAGTTTAATTCCCCCCTTCTCCATGGCCTTGGTGTTTGCCACTCCCTTCTTGACGGTATACTTGTCTTGAAGAGCTTGTCGAAGGTAAGTCTAGGAGTAGAATAGTCTATTTCTTGTTTGTGGCTGTTCAGAGTGTGCAAAATACAGGCGTGGCCAAACCGCCGTTCTTTCCATAGCGCCATACTTTTGAGTCTAAGCGCCGAGGCGGCGGCCAGGCAAATTGATTAGCACTTCTAGCACTGTTCTTTGGACCTTACTCATGATTTTAGCGTAACTCGCCTTTAGAGTAGATGGCCACTATACAAGTAATCCGTATATTAAGATTGGTCTTACTACCGAAGTAAATAGCCAATGAGTAACGCGAGGTGTTAACCCCCATTTAATCCGACCGCTCTTTTGCAAGTATATAATGCAACGTTGGCCTTTTATACGCTTTCCTCAATATTAGGTTTCCATGTGAGTTTCCTATCTAATATGAGTCCTAAGTACTTGATATTCTCTCTTAAAGGAATCTCCACACCCTTGAAGACCAGCGGGGAGATTATAGAAAGCATATGTTTCCTTGTGAAGAGTATTATTTCAGTTTTTGGGCATGCTGCGCCGGGGAGATTTTATTTATTGGTATAGCGCCCCGTATGTACTCGTCCACTATCCTCTCTGGAGGCAAGCCAAAAGCCCGTTTTCCCAAGCTCGATGCTTGCCGCCACCAAGTCGCCGCTACTGAGCTGTGGGAGCACTAAAATATTGATATTATTTCTAGCTAGAATGCAACTGCGGATCTTACCTGTGTTTTGTACGGCAATTAGTTTGAAGCCCTTCACTCCGAGTCCACAGATTTTGTTGAAGCATATCCATGGCTCTTGAAAGGTTGAACCGGCTGGCTGAAAGCGATCACATAAACCTATTGGTCCTTAGTGCTACCAGATGGAGCAAGAGCCTTACGTTTCTTTGTAATAGCCATCTGCGTCTGCGTCGGCGTCTTTTGCGAATCTAAATAAACTCTGAAGCTCCATCCCCGAAAGGCATTCTAATTTCTCATATTGGAAAGCTCCTAAGCATTTTAATCTGGTGCTAGCTAACGCAGGGCAAGAACATAGAAAACTATTTGTATAAAAAAAAAAAATTCACCATTTTTTTCGATAATTATACTGGAGCTATTTTTGAAATAAATTTGAGCACCACCCTTTGTGATTCAAATTTAAAAGATAAGGTTATTGCATGCATTTCTATTAAAAAATAGGTATTAGGCAAGGGAAGATGGAAGGAATAACTGACATCTTTGAGACTTTTGGCATTTGCCTGAATTTCTTTAAACTCCTGTCCATCTCATTGGTAACTGAAGGGTTAAAACTTTCCTGGAATAGAGTAGATAGAATAATAATTTGCTTATTCGGGTAAAAGTTCTGTGCATTTTTCGCTAGATGTTTTTACGAGTGCTAGTTTTAAGTCAACTACGGAAACTATAGACATAGTAGAGTTCAAGTACTAGTACATATATTTTTGAACCTTCTTGCAAATGTACTGCCTGCTACCTTTAAGCTCCATTGACCGATCTATTAGAGTCGCTACAATCATTCGCTCGGCCTGCATTTAGAGCATGGAAATTTAAAATTTTTTTTTCTCTCCTCAGTTTTTCTAACTTTTCCACCATCTTTTTGAGTTTATTCTTGTCCGCAGCGTATAAGAATCCCTTTCCCACTGCCCCACACTGCCTGCCACTTGTTTCTTACACTTCAATGCCCACGGCAGTAAGGCAGCAAGAAAGGCATCAATGAAATTCATGCACGTTTTGCAAATGAAATTAAAATCAGTAGCGGGCCGAAGTGCACGTTTCAATCGAAAATGGGCGACAACTAGCAGAGGATTATAAATGTTAACCAAACTGGGAGTGTGTGCGAATTTTTTATGCAGTAGGAATGTGGTGCCAATACATGCCTTTGACGCAACGCGCGCCCACGCCTGACAAATTCGTACTCCTTGCGTTGGCAAATGGTTGGATAAAAAACTTCGTTCTTCATTTTTTTGGTTGCTGAGTTCAAAGGTGCTTGGCAGTGTACGTTAGTTGGCACTTCGCTTGGCAAGATATGCGCAAATGCTGTCAAACGTCATATAAAAATATAAATCATTTGCAGATGACGCTGTATTACGATTGCTAAGTGGGTAACCTTTAATTTGTGCACACTTTCTCGCACTTGCCAAATTGCATCCCTGTTGCCAGCCTTGCGTAAGTGAGAGTGTCTTTTGCATTTGAATATTTATCAGCGCGAAAAAGTTATAAAATATCCCAAAAAGAATGACAGAAATAAATATTTAGCAACTCACACTACTGTAAATCGCTCCACACTCACACCAATTCATATTAAAAGAATACATATTCATACGCGTTTAGGGTCTGCTGTTGTTGTTGTTGCAATTGTCATCGTACTTGCTATTCATATTACTTTCATCCCTTTGCTGTATCGCCATTACTTTATTGTTGTCTTTCTGTATCCCAACCTCCTCAGACACTCCTTCGTCTGGCTCGAGGCCTGCGTACACGGGGGCGTATACGTAACACGATTTTTTGCGCTCTCTTTTTTTCTTCAGCTGTTACACAGTTGACAGCTCACAATTCGCTTGACGTGGCACATATGCATAGGGGGGAGCGGCCCAAATGGTAGCTTTGCCTTTGTAGCATTCGTTTTAGAGATTGTTTTTTATTTGTTTTTGTTGCTTTATTCTCTTGTTGTTGCTGCTGATTCAGCTGTTTCGCCCAACTCTGTTGTTTTGCTTACTTTGCTGAAATTTTAGATTTCTTATAAAGTGGATCGTCGGCCTGTCAGCATTGGCGTCTACTTGTCAACTCTTCGTCGACATCGCGGTTGGTCGCTCGTACAACAACAACGAAAAGCGTTGTAGCGATCCACCCAACAAAGCTTAGCACTCTCGTTCCTCCTCCCTACAGCTTATGGGCATCGTTGCACTGCACAAAAAGCATATGCGCGCCTTCATATGTATGTATGCATGATCCAGCCTTGTGCTCTGCTGTATTTACCTTTACCATGTCATTTTCCATATACGCTTAAGACTCATCACATTCAGCTCATGCTTTTTTACGCTTCAAGCACTTCGAGATAAATCCACTGAATACCTTGAAATGTAATGTTCTACAATGTTCAGTGTGTGGAAATGTAGAAAAGCACTTTGGATTAGCGTGAATTTGTTCGCTGTGTTTTTTTTTTTGTTTGTTTGTTCATTTCAGCTGAAAATTGTGATGCTTTTACATTCTTATGATTTTTTTAGTAAAGCCGCATTCTTTGTGGTTCTTCGCACTCAGGTCACAGTCTGCAGAAAAATCCAAACAAAAGTAAGCAAAATAATTGATTTATAGGGAAAATCACTAAAATTTCATACTTCTCGGCGCTTGGTGTGGCGTTATGTGGACTAACTACTACTACTAACTATTCTATTCCCATATGTGAGAACTACCTTTTTGTCATTAATAATATGACAATAGTATTTAAAATGGTTTTTTGAAAGATTTGTCCTTTGATATTTTAATGTCCTTTAAAAAATTCAAAATCCGGTAAACGAGTACTTTTGGTTACGTCGGCTGAAATCTATGACCGAATTCAGTTACCGTTGGTCCTTTTATATATTTGTGTGGATTATATCCACCGCTCCATGACCCACTTTGAAAATATGCTCTCCAAACTGGTTGCTAGATGTCAACCAAACTAGAAAAATACGAGTATTTTTGAAACCAAATGCATCTTCTTCACTGCTGTTACGCTGCGTTTCTTATACATATAAAAATTCAAATAAAAAATATTGTTTTTTTTTGCATAATTCCTGCTCTCAAACCATTCACTCACCATTAGTGCAAACAAGTGACCTTGTCTAAATGCACAGCGAAAGCATTTTAGCGAATATGAAAGATGTACGAAAGCAAATGGATGACAGTGTGAGTGATGGCATGATATATTAAATGTAAAAGAAAATCTACGAGCGTAACATGAAATACATTTCGCGTAATATGGAAAACATAAATATGTCGCCGCGAGTGTAAGCAAAAATCCTAACAAATATATAAAAATAGCTACAAATACATACAAATGGTATACTTTTTTTTCTTTTGCTAAAACAACACAAAACACTAAAAGCAAATCACAAGAAAGTAAAAAAGAAACAAGACGTCAGTACAGCCAAATTTGTAATAGCATTTAGTGGCATCTTTGCTCTCCATTTGTCTTGCCGCTATGGCTCACCTTATAAGTGGAGCTCCCAATGGTGGTGGGGTGACACATATCTCACGTTGCACTTTTGCCGCAATTCCTTGTCGCCCATCCCTATGCGACCGCTTAGTAGCTTTTACTGGCTACGATATTTTTTCTGTTATTCCTGTTTTGATTGTCATTGTGTTTTTGCTGTTGCTGGTTGTGGTAAAGCTGATCATAAATAATTCATTTGTTAATCTTTGATAAAGTGCCAAGGCATGTACGTGACACAAAGCACACACGCTCACTTATAGAAATGTATGAGTTTTTGTGTATATGTATATACCCGCGGGTGAGTGTATGTGTGTGTGCTCAGATAATATGCAAATATGTCGAATAAGCTGCCAATCCCCAACACTAGTATGCAATCCCAATTCACCTAATATACACTAAGTGGCGTATTTCTATTTTTTGTGCTCTACGTTTTTATGTAAGTCTGGATGTATATGTGTGTGTGTGTGTATGTAAGTAAGTAAGAACATTTTTTTGGATTATTGTCATGCTTTTTTGCCTTAATAAATTGTGTCAGGCATTTCCACATCCTTAATCGAAATTAAAATTTTCCCCAGATGCTTTCTGTGCCCGTACAGATCTGTAGACGGTTTTGTTAAGTCCCTATAGATTTGTGATCATATTTTGGAAAACACATTTTTTATGAAGTCCGATAAAAAAAAACATATTTTCACGTAATCGAAATGGAAAAAGAAAAACTTCTTTTCTTCTTCTTGTCTTTCTTCTTCTTTCTTATATTTTTTTATGAATATCTGTATAACACCCCGAAGTCCGATAAAAAACATTCAGATTCATAAAAAAAAAATGTGTGAATATTTTTATAGATATTCTAAAGCCCAAAAAAACAAAATTCCAAAACCTTTTTTTACGAATAACTTTATACCTAGATACTCTGAAGTCCGATCACAACAAATTTTTCAATTTCGAAATTTTTTTTATGAATTCCTTATAGACATGCGAAATCCGATCAAAAAAAAAAAAAAAACATCAATTTCAAACATTTTTTTTTATGAATATCTTTATAGAATAAAATACAATTTTATAATGAAAATATTTTGGGGAAATTGAAAAACAAAAACAAAAATTTCTTCTTCGAATTTTAAATTTTTCTTATGACTATCTGTGAGAAAAATTTCAAATTCAAAAAAATTTGCGTATGACCTGATCCTATGTCCATAAAAAAATATTGCTTTTAAAAAAGAATTTGTGTGTGAAAATCTTGTTTGATATTCGGAAGTCCGACAAAAAAAATGTTCAATTTTAAAAACAATTTTTGTATGAATATCTGTATAGATATTCTGAAGTATCCCCTTCATATTGCTTAGCTGTGTTTTCCACTCAGCTCAGTTTATATCCAAAATACAGCCCAAAGACTTAGAGACTCAGATGAACGCTACTCAGTTCTGGTGTAGTTTCCATGGTATCTTGAATCTTCTCGTAATTTGGACAAGTTTCAATTTAGTCGATTTGGCACACTCCCCCTCCTCTCTCCAGTCTTCACCTCTGCCACCTACTCCTTCATAGCTAATCAGGTGTTTTTGCTGGCAATGTTTCCGAATTGAATTTTTCGTTGCTTGCACTTTTTCCGCAATACGCTTTTTGACTTAAAAAATAAATAAAAAAAATAAATAATTGGCGCGTACACTTCTGTTAGGTGTTTGGCTGAGCTCCTCCTCCTATTTGTGGTGTGCGTCTTGATGCTGTTCCACAAATGGAGGGACCTACGCAAGTTTCAAGCCGACTCCGAACGGCAGATATTTTTATGAGGAGCTTTTTCATGGCAGAAATACACTCAGAGGTTTGCCATTGCCTGCCGAGGGGCGACCGCTATTAGAAAAATGTTTTTATTAATTTTGCTTTCCCCGAGATTCGAACCAACGCTCTCTCTGTGAATTCCGAATGATAATCACGCTCCAACCCATTCGGCTACGGCGGCCGCTTTTTGGCTTAACGGGGAGACAAAAAAAAAACTTGAATTACTTGGATATTTCAGTAAGTAAATTTTTTACGCTCAATAGGCGAAATTATTTTTAGTGCCAGCTCTGAGCTGCTGTTCTCATTTTCAAGTTTGATCTGTAAGGACATGAATGAGATAATTCTTGTTATTATGGGGGTATTTAGCGACCCGAAAGATCTCTCTTTCAGGGACTCAAAGTAATTTTCTGATCCCAATTTTCCCAATAAATTTCAGTATTTGTCCGGTTTTGTGGGATTATAAATAAACTCTTACCATTTTTCTAAGAAAAGAAATGCCCTTTAACCTTCAGACTAGTACAGTTTTCTATTAAAATGTTGAAACTAACGCATAACTCCACTTTAAATTCTTCATTATGATTTAGCTTTCCCATTCTGGCTTTTGTTTTCATTCGCTCTTTTGCGATGTTGTAAATCCTAATCCCAGCGGACAATTTGCAGACTTTATCATACGGCTTAAGTGGACATCAGCGCCGTCATCGAAATGAAAAGACACTTGACAAATAATAATAACAACAACAACCACAATGCCAGTTTGGTCCATGCAACCGATCGAACGAACGACCGACCGACTGACAAGCAACCATATCATCAACATTTATGAGCGCCCTGAAAAAGGATACCAAAAAAGTACAGCAATTCAGTTTCGCGTTATTAACAAAAACAACAACGTGCACTCAGCAAATAGTATGTACTTGTATGCATACAACGAAGAAAAAGGCCGCCACTGAAAATTCGTTTAAGCAGCCGGAGTATTAAAACCCTTTCAACAACACTAATCCATTGCGGCTGCCCAACAAATGAGTGTGGCAAAAGGAGTGCGCTCCCGCATATTTTGCACAAATCCAATTTAGACGCTAAGCCTTCATTTTAGGTTTATTGATTTCACTCTTATGCCTAAATAGTCAAAAGCAGACAGAATGTCAGTTGGCTGGACGGATGGCTGAACGAGCTGAACGCTTTTGTAGTTGGCCGCTGTGGCATGCCAATGGGAATTCCGAGCGGTCGCCGACGTCTCCCAACAATATAAGGACGCTGTTGCTGTACTTTTGTGCCTTTGACATTTTCCTTTTTTCTCCTTGTTTTTTGTTCTTTGGTGTCTTGCCCTGGCGAAAGGATGTCAAACCTAATGGCACGCGCAACCGAATTTTGGGTAAAAGGCGAAAAAAGGAAGTGCGAGTCGTTTGCTTGGTCGGTTAGTTTGCTCCAGTGAAATGGCTGGTATGGATTCATGAAAATATGAAAATTTAATAATCATTTTTACACAGCCTTACTATGCTTATGCACAACAAAACACACGAAGGAACAACATGCAACAACAGGCGGGAAGCAAGAGGCAGGAGGCAGTAGTGAAAGTAAAGTGAGTAACGACAGTGACATTGTGGGATTACCCCCCAGCGTAAAGAGCGCCGCCACCAAAGCGATGACTACAACATTTTTCCGCTCGCCTGCGTATCTGTATCGAGGGACTTGGCTTTGCTTGCTCGCCTGCTCGCTTGCTTGCCATTTTGCGCGTTCATACATAAATGCGTGCTTGCATACATCGATATGCATATATGATGAATACGCACGAGTATATGGCCGCGCGTGAGTGTGTGCATGCACGCGTATTGCCATCATTGCTGTCGGATTTATTTTGAATATTTAATAAAAAGAATTTAAGCGGCTTCTCAGCCATGGGAATGACTGCAATGAATATGAATAGCCAATGAAACACGGAGTGATGTAGTTAGTAGTTGTATGCTTTGTATGGTTTGTATGTGTGGTGGTATGTTGTCTAAAGGGACTAAAAACCTATAGATGGCTCATCAGTTCGGAGGAAAACGCAAGGCAACTCCAGCCACCTGCCGAACTTCAATCGATTTGTGGTTGTGCGTAGACGTTTTAGCTTGTGTGCGAGTATTCACACAAACGTTAATGTTTAATGCAATATTCTATACCTATTTTTCGTCAAATTAAGATGCTGTGTGCCTATGCCATTCACTCACTTCACCCACCGGCTCCATCTTGCAGACACAAAACCCTTGGAGATATTGCATTAAAAAAGGTTCTTAATCGCCTCTTAGTAAAATATTATGACTGCGAATGTTTTTTTATTTTTATTATCCTTTTAGGATGCTTTGCATGCATTTATGGCAAAATTTAGTTGAGGAAATATTGAGAAGATTAAAACTTAATTAAAATGAAGCGCTTTGGAGGTGGAGAAGGGTAAATTGCTAACGGGCATATTAAAGACATTGTAATGATTTGTGTGGCTTACCTTTTCTGTCTTATTTGCTGATTCAAACCTCTTTTACTTAAATAAAAAATATGTATCTTTAAGAAATCTAGTTTGCGTACAGATTTTAAGCCTTTGATTCAATTTCGTCCAAATAAGTATCAGTGCAGAGTCAGTTACAATTTTCATAAGACTTCAATAGTTGTGGTGCGGTATATTTCTGATGTTAAGTAGAAAAGCTGATATTGTAATTTTCTAAGACTAACTTTTTCTAATTTTTTTCAATTACTTACGTTTCACTACCATCTTCTTCCCTATAATTTCTTTCACTCTACTTCATTTTCGTTATTTCATTTCATTTATTTCAGTTTATTTCATTTTACATGAAAATACTTCTGACTCTCTAAGGGCTCGCCATTTAGCAGACAATATGAAACCACCAAATGAAAAGAGCGCCGATTATATGCAGTCATTGCGAAAGCGAGACGCACCGGGAACTGCAAACGTTTGAGTTCGAATGGCATATCTGTCGAGATCATTGGGATACGTGGCAAAAGTACGTCTAGACCATTGAATTTTTCAGTCAAATTTGTTGCCTCAATATCATTGATCATCATTTTCTTGCTGAGAGTCTGGTTTCGTTGCAAAGTCGTGGTGGATTTATGTTTCGAAGCAGAATGATGAGTACGCTAATGTTCAATGTACGAACGTACGGCGGCATGCCTGGCAAATCAAGTGAATTCAAGAATTCAGTTGGATAGTTGACAACCTCGTCTTGATGCTCCACAGTATCGATGGACTTATATGTTGTCGTTTCACTGGGTATTCCATGCTGAATGGTTAAGTTGATGGTTAGGTTAGGTTAGGTTAGGTAGTGATGGTTGCCCAGAGAGTGGGCCCACTTGGACGAAAAAGTTTGGTTCATCCTTTGTGATACCATTGCAAGAGGGAAAAAGAAGTGAAGGAAAAGGACGATAGGACGAAAGGGAAAGGGATGGAGAGGGTTGAGTGTTAGTGGACTATTAACGGTGACTAGTCTGCGGTTGTGTTAACCTCTCTATGCTGCTGATGAAGTTCATTAGATTTTTATTATCAAGACCCGCTATATCAGCAGGCGCAGAAAAGAGGTGAAAACCAAGATGCTTGAATCTTAGTCCCGCGAGAGCTGGACAGCTGAGGAGCAGGTGCTGAGACGATTCCACCTCATCCTCCATACAGCTGACACAAAAAGGAATCGAAGTGATTCCGAGCCTCACGGCATGTGTACCCCGCGGGCAGTGCCCCGTGAGGATGCCCACGAAATTTGAGAGATGAGATTTCGTCATCCTCGGAATATCCCTCGAACGCCTCCTATCCAAACGTGGCCAGAAGGACTTCGCGACCCTACACGTTCGTGTACTTACCCAGCGCTCGCTGAGTTGGAGCAAAGCCTATCCTTCTAGGAGTAGAGCGCAAGTTGTCAAGGGGATCCCGATCCTCTCCTTTCGCGGGCACACCGCCTCACAGGTCCCTTGTCTGGCCAGCTTGTCGGCTTCGCAGTTTCCAGTAATGTCACTGTGACCAGGTACCCAAATTATCTTTATATCGAAGAATTCTGATGCAATCGAGAGAGAGACCAGGCATTCCCTGACCAGAGTCGAGTGCACCATAATAGAGCCTAGGGCCCTTATTGCCGCTTGGCTATCGGAGGAAATATTTACCTTCTTAACAGTTATTAAGCTAGTAAGTAGCCAGTCAGCTGCTTCTTTAATTGCGGCCACCTCTGTTTGGAACACTCTGTAGTGATCCGGTAGCTTGAATTTGAGTTTGATGGGGAGCTCTTTGCAGAAAACTCCTCCTCCACCCCTGCCGTCCAACTGCAAGCCATCCGTGAACAGGTTAACCAGGCCCTGTTCCCAAGTGCTGCCCCCGGTCCACTCCTCCCATGATGGAATATGGGTGGAGAAAGTTCCGCTTGAACTAAGCGAAGGCACGCACTGATCCGTCGACGAGGGCATGAACTCAAAATTTCTGAGGATGCTTGATTGCCCATATGTGAGAGTGAGCTTATAGCCCAAGCCCCTCAGTCTAATTGCGGTACGTGCACCGGGAGTTCTGCCTGCGATATCTATAAGTACCACATTTAACATTACATTAAGCGCTAGAGTGGGAGTAGTTCGAAGCGCCCCACTGATTCCAATGAGTGCAGACCTTTGAACTCTCTCTAGCTTTTTAACTGATGTAGTCCTCTCTAGTGAACTCCACCAGACAACGTATGGTATTATAGAGCCAAAATACAACTCTAGGCGAGAGTCCCCATCTTTTGCGAATTGCGCCCTTGCGTCCATACATGGCGACTGTTGCCTTCCTAACTCTCTCCTCAATGTTGGGCTTCCACGTTAGCTTACTGTCAAGGATTAGACCTAGGTACTTCACCTTGTCAGAAAGCACCAACGGAGCGCCCCCTCGAAGGGACTTGAGCTCTGGGTATTTTATATTTCCTCGTGAAAAGAACGAGCTCCGTCTTAAGAGGATTCACCGATAAGCCGCAGTCCGCTGCCCCTCGAACAACTACGTTCAGATACCCCTGCATTAAATCGTACAGGGCATTTATAAAGTTGATGGTATTGACATCGATGTTTTTTGGCTGGTAATATAGTACGCGTACTGAGCCACTGATGGTTTTTGTAGTTTTGTGGAATGTTTGGGAAAACTGTTTGCACCAATTCGTCGATGCTTTCTGTGATCTTACAGAAGTTTGCTGGCAGGATGATACATTGTGTAGATTCATCAGTTTCCATTCGCCCATTTCCAATATCCAATAATTGTTTTACAAAATTTCTAGCCGATGCATTCCGTTGAAGTTGTACACGCATGTTAGTTTTCAAAGTCAATTTCTGTATATGACGCCATAGAACTGATGATCTAAGGTGTATGTCTTCAACCAAAATCTATGTTACATCTATGAACATGTCACATTCGTTTCCTCTATGTAAAAACAAATGGTCATACTAATTTGTATGATAATCGGTTGAACGGGGCAGAAGTTGCTCTCTGCAGCGCCACCTAGTGGCGAGTGGCATCAATGAGTATATTCTACAAGCCTTCTCCGTGGAAAAATACATAAATATATACCAATTTTTATAATAATCGGTCAAGTAGTTTTTGAGTTCATTGCTGGCATACAGACAAACATTCATTTTTATAAAGGGTGGTTAAATTTGAAGGGTCGATGTTGAATATGAACGACACCTAAACGTCAACGACAGCGTTGGACTTATTTCTTTGGGGTTATATGCAAATTTGGACCACCGGATGGAAGTGTTTTAAATTAATTTTATTTATTTACATATTTCATATTCATCATTTAAGACTTTTTCTCGCCTTTAACATGAAGATATTTTTAATTTTTTTTACAAATTGTTTACTTGTTTTTCATTTAAATTTTAAATAAACTTTTTTTATTTAAATTAATTTATTCATTTTATTTAATTTCCGTGAAAATATTTTTAATTTGCTTACACTGTTCCGCGCATCTTTTTTTGGTTCCACACTATAACTTTATTTCCACTCGCTTTGCTTTCACTCGCCGATTTTAATTGCATAGCTACTTTCCTCAATTCAAAACTGTTGGAGCAAAATTATATATAACTGCATACGTAAATATTTTTTACCTTTTTCTTTTATTTCCTATTGTCCGCAGCAGTTTTTCCGGACGACTTTTGCATTCACTTTGCGGTAGCGCGATTTTTTCGTCTTGCTGTTTGTGCGCAAATTGCATTGAAAAGTTCGCGAGTGCTTGTACATTTATTTAATTTACTTTAAACTTTACGAGTGGCATGAAATAATGAAATACAAAAACAATAAGCTCACACAAAGTGCTCAAGCGTTCGTCGTACATTCGCCAGAGGGGAAGTCAAGTGTTGCTCAGCCATTCAGCCTCTGGTTGCTTCCACGCTGGCCGCCATTTTTATGCCACACATTCACCACAAAATTCACAATAACATCAGCGGCGATGGTGGCGACGCGCCTAAAAGCATACCAGCCAGCAGCTATGCTGTTTACATATATGTGTGCCGCACTTGTTTGTGTTTGTGTGTAATAATTCGATTCTCTTCGGAGTGGCAGGCGCATACGCACAAAGTGGTGGCCACACAGTAGCGGCATTTTATCGAATTCCACGTACTGTGCTAACACGGCTTTTTGCGCTCGGCACAGCACAGCTCAGCTCGATTCCGCTGCCCGGCTAAGAGTAATGCAATAATAAATGTTCGCTTCCACAAAATGCATATACTACTTTAATTGGCCATCAATGCGTTGGACTTTAGCGAATTTTATAAAAGCAAAAAAATAAAAATATTTTATTTTCCTTGCCGTTAAGCAGTGCAAAGTCCACTGGCACTGAGAATGCGCTTTTTGTTGTGTGCTCGTCTGTCGGCTACACAAATCTCGTTATTGCGTATGGGTATAATAGGCCAATCTGTTGGTGAAGTGGCCGTTATTAAAATTCACCTATGCACCTTTGAGCGGCGACAAAACCGACATCAACATATAAAAAATGCTGCTCGACAACTCAACCCCTAAATCTGTTAAAATAAAGTCAATCAGTTGTGTAAGTAAATTGCGAAATTTGATTTGTAACTTTGGTTAAAAGGTTTCAGCCGCTAAGTGAGTTGCGGTTGATCCAAATAAAGGAAAATAGTAACAAAAATGGAGCAGGGAAACTTCTTATATCTCAATCACCGCGCAATGTAATGGCATTAAAGTGACAAGCAGATGTAGATGCCCAGCGATCGGGATAAATTGGATAGTTTATTTTTGTAATACAGATATACGAAAGGCACTCTGTGCATTGACGACGGAAAGATAATTTTAGGATTTCCTACTGCAAAAGTTTGTGCAGCAATCCAGCTTTAAGATCTTATGCAAACCGTTGCGAAACATAGGATATCAGAGCTTAGTATTACAACTGAATTAAATATTCAAGTGTAATTAAAATATTATTCAAAATTAATTACTTATTAAAGCTGTGAGCTTTTTCCCACCTCTTTCATAACTTTTTCGTATTAGAATTCATGGCAATGATTTATTCACTTAGAATCTACGAAAAGGCCGTGAGACTTATTAATTTTAGGATGTAGATTTTAATATAGGCCGAACATGTATTCCATAGTTTTTGGCTGGCATTTCTGTTGTATGGCCTTCGAGTAATCTATTCAAAGAGCAGTGACATCTTTATATTCAGAGCACTCAACGCAATCCACCTAAAATATTTAATTTTGTTTTTTAATTCTATTTTTGTAAGAGCTGGCCATAATACTAGACTTAACATCAATACCGTCATGGAAAGTTCAATAAATTTTCTTTACTTAGACTAAACAGATGCCACATCTCCTCCTCAAGTTACTCAGAATCACTCTCCACAAAAAACTTCCTCTTACAGTACTTCTTTTAGGCGCATATAAAGGGTGGTTAAGTTTCAAGCCCGGTGTTGATTTTGAATAAAATAAATTTTTTTAGGAAATTATTGTAATTTCTCTTTATTATGATAATATTCGTACGGCTCAATTACGTATGGAACGAAATATCGGCCAAATGGCCGCCGCGGCCTCGGCGGCACACCACCAAATTTTCGATGACGCTGAGGCATAATTGAAGTTCTATGCCCTTAACATGCCGAATTATCTCATGAAATGATGCTGGCTTATCGACGTACACCTTTTATTTCAAATTACCCCAAAGAAACAAGTCCAACGGTGTCAAATTGCATGATCTTGGCGGCCAATTGATATCGCCGCGACGTGAGATTATTCGGCCATAAAATTTTTCGCGCAAAAGAGCCATTGTTTCGTTAGCTGTGTGACAAGTGGCATCGTCTTGTTGAAACCACATATCGCCCACATCCATATCCTCCAATTCGGGTCATAAAAAGTTCGTTATCATCTCACGATAGCGAACACCATTCACAGTAACTGCCTGATCGGCCTCATTTTGGGGAAAATACAGCCCAATGATGCCACCGTCCCATAAACCGCACCAAACAGTCACTCTTTGTGGGTGCATTGGTTTTTCGGTAATCACTCTTGGATTATCATTCGCCCAAATGTGGCAATTCTGCTTATTGACGAATCCACTGAGGGGAAAATGTGACTCATCACTGAAGATGATCTTCTTCGAAAATTGGTCATTCACTGTTGCCATTTCCTGCCACCATTCTGACCATTGACGACGCTTGAAATGATCAAGAGGCTCTCTTGAGGCAATTGCACCTTGTAAGCGTGTAAATGCAAGTCTTTATGCATAACGTTCATCAACGACGAGCGTGAGAGGTGCAATTGTTGGACACGACGACGAGTTGAGGTGGGCGAGCATGCGCTGGTGTTGTCACATCTCCTACAGACCACATTTGCTCAAACTTTTGCACAATTCTTCCGATTGTACGCACATTTGGACGATTAAGTTGAACGAAAAAATCACTAAATGCGCGATATGGATTCTGATTTGAACACCCGTTTTCATAATAAGCCTGAATAACTCTAACGCGTTGCTCGATTCTGCATCTTTCCTTGTCTCAAATCGAATTAGTTTGAAATTAAAAAATGTCAAATGAAATGCAGAAAAAAACTTGACGTTTGGGTGTTGTTTACATTCAACATCGGCCCATAAAATTTAACCCCCCTTTATATGAATTTTTAGGTTGGATTTTAATTGAAGCTTTTTTCAGAATCTGTTTCTATCCCAGTAGAATTATTTTTAATAAGAATTAATTTGAATCAGAATTTAATAAGAGGCTTTTGAAACTAATTTTGGTAAAAAAATATTTTAGTTACCTTTCCGTAATATTATTTTCTGAAACTATGGACAATTTTTGTATTAAAAAAAAATACTTATTCGTATTTACCTACATTTACCTGCGTTAAATAACTGTAGTTACTGATAAGTGTTGACAATAAACAACTTTTTAAATGAAAATATAGTTCACTCTCCTACAAGTACCCTCTAATAAATCCAAGTTTCGATCTTTGTGCAAATGCAAAACCTCCTGTTTGTGGTGTGCGTCTTGATGTTGTTCCACATATGGTTCCATATACTTATATTCCATATTCCATATACCATATACTTTTCCCGTGGTTCCTAGATGTAACATAGGGTTTCACCCACGTAATAACCATACCACTTTTTTAAATAGGTACTTAGTCTTAGGTACGCAAGTCTTGGCACTAAAAATTTAACTGAAAAGGTACAATCTTTAATTATAGCCAATTCTTCATTATTCTCCCTGCTCTACTTCATGAATCCTTTTGCCTTAAATTACAATTGTATCCAAACGCCATTCACGAAAATAATGTCAAATAATTTTCAAAATTCATAAGCACCCGGCAGCAATTTTAACGGATTACTGTACACCGTATCAAAATAGTTGTTTTCTTTGCTTCCGGCTGTCAGTGCTGCCAATTAGATTTTCACACAATTTCACTTTGTCAGCAAATTTTTGACTGTCTACTGCGCTGTCTAACGGACTTACCGCGATATTCTTTTTTTAGATTTTTTATGTTTTTACTCGGCTGATTTGCTGTTGAGTTGACCCGTCGTGGTTGTGTCGTTTTAACTTTTGGCCTGACAATGAACTCCCATCAGTTGCCCTCCACTGATACCGACAGCCCCAGCCCTCCCCATTTCGATTTAATTTTATCCTGTACTCTTTTCTTTGATGCGTGAAAACTCATTCCGTTTGCAGGCTTTAAAAATTTCCCTATTAATGAGGTATATTTTTTCAATGCCGCCTTCATTCGTTCACCCTTTTCGTGCGCTCATTTGCTTGTAGCTCGGCGAATGGTTTTTAGCTGAATGCGAAATTTTTTCAATTCGTTCTTTCTATGCGCGCGCTTAATTAATTAACCTAATGGACCAATATGCTGCATGTTGGCTGTTTTAAAGCGAAATTATTCTATACTCTATGCCTAAAAAATTTACTTTGACTTTGGTTTTTAGTGATTTTGTGTGTATGTCGTACTTCAGTTATGGCAGCAGTGGGCACTTGTGAAGTTTTTGCTGGCCGAAGTTTATAAAATAAAGTGGTTTTAATTTTAACTTTAGTATGGAAAAGTGGCCCTTGTGAAGCATCAAACTGAGGGAGAGAGTTTGAAATAATTTCAATAATAATACAAATAAGTGAAAACAAAAATGCGTTCAGATAGTGGATAGTGGGATAGTGATTCAGATAGAGATAGAAGTGGAGAAAGAGATAGAAATAGAAATAGTGATAGAGATAGAGATAGAGATAGAGATGGAGATAGAGATAGAGATAGAGATAGAGATAGAGATAGAGATAGAGATAGAGATAGAGATAGAGATAGAGATAGAGATAGAGATAGAGATAGAGATAGAGATAGAGATAGAGATAGAGATAGAGATAGAGATAGAGATAGAGATAGAGATAGAGATAGAGATAGAGATAGAGATAGAGATAGAGATAGAGATAGAGATAGAGATAGAGATAGAGATAGAGATAGAGATAGAGATAGAGATAGAGATAGAGATAGAGATAGAGATAGAGATAGAGATAGAGATAGAGATAGAGATAGAGATAGAGATAGAGATAGAGATAGAGATAGAGATAGAGATAGAGATAGAGATAGAGATAGAGATAGAAGAAGTAGAAGTAGAAGTAGAAGTAGAAGTAGAAGTAGAAGTAGAAGTAGATAGAATAATAACAATACACAATAAATGATGGGAATTGGAAACTCGAGACACATATTTTTTTTTCGTTTCATTGTTCATTGTTGCAAGCAAATTCTCACCTGAAGTTTTGAACCCATCCGCAGCTCAACAGCCGAAAACTTAATCCAATGGATGGCAGACATCCACTAAAGAACCAAAATCCTTCGTGCTCAATCCTTAATTGGCTCATCTGAGGATCGATTTCCACAGAAACTGCTCTTATGGTGACAGCCTTACCAATTACTTCCGTGATCTCTAAATGGCTGGAGGAAGTTGTGCTCGATGGTAATTTTTATAGGTGGTTGATGCCTGCTATGCCATTATCCAGAGCACATTAGTCGGTAGAATTTTTTTTATTGAACTCCCTGCTCTTACCTTCATGGAGATGAAAAATATGAAGGAGTTTTTTCTGCGTGCCAATATTTTGCAAAACGACGAGCTTTCTTTTGGCTTTAGCCTGACTTAGGCCATGGGCTTCCCTAGAGAGCTCAACTGTTCACTATTTTAAATTTTATTAATGTTTACAAATTCCTCAGTCTTCTTCCAAACAATACCTACAAGCCTACGTGAGCCTCCGAACCCAAGGGCACAGCCGTTGACATTCGTGGTCATTTGGAACGCCAAAAAGAGTGCTTGATTTTTTGTTGGAAATTCACAAAATTCTCAAAAAAAAAACGAAAAAAAAACAAATGCGCATGGGAAAAAGAAAAAAACCGCACTGAAAGCCAAAATCTCCGACAAGTTAGTGAAAGGAATAACGCATAATCATCAGTTTTAACGATGCTGTCCTTTAGGACATGCACATTTGGCACAGGCGAACGAGCCGTGAAAAGGACGTTAACGAACAATGCCAAACGATAAAAACACAACAACAACGGCAATCAAAAAAGCCTAAAAACTCAACTACAACAACAACAGTGCGTGGTATAATCAACAAGCTCATATTGTTTTTGTAGCGCATATTATTTTGCTGCTGTCTAAAAGGGCAGAGACAGCAGACAAAGATGGGGACTCATCCACCGCTACGACGCAACAGTCCCTAGCCCAGTCTGGCAAATGTGTGCTGAAACTGTTGGTATCACTGTACGCTGCATTGTTGTTTCTATGTTTGTTGTTGGCTTTGGCTTTATCGCCGTTGTCATTTGTGCGTATGAATGAATGAATGAATGGGCGACTGAATGACAGCAATTATCGTAGTCAACGGAGCTGAAAACGTTGCAATCAGCAGCAAGAGCAGCATCAGAAACTGCAGTAGCCGGCTAGCCAGCCAGCCAACGAACCAGCCAACCAACAACAATAACTATGCAAACACGAATAGATGGAGTGGAAGCAGAGTAGCTGGAAGACACAACACAGCGGGGTTAAGGGCAAACGGCAGAAGTCTCATAACAGCGACATTAACGCACAGAAATTTACACCGCTGAATACCACTACACATGCACATCCACACATCTGTATGTAAGGACGTATGACAACACATGACGTACTTTGGTACACTAAAACACACTGGTGCGCCAGTAAAGCCCATGAACAATGGCATTCATAACTGGCATCGACTGACCGCTTGGCTCACACACTAATAGGCTGTCATTTTTCCTTGCTCGTAGTTCGCAATGTAGCCTGCATCGACTGTCCAACGGTCTGTTGCAAGGGTTGCAGGATATTAAACGCAGATGCGTGTGCGGATTTGAATGCCAAAAAAAGATGAAGAAAACGCACAAAAACAAAACAGCCTATAAAACTAACTGCCAAAAGTAGGTGGCGTCAATGGAGCAGGCCAAGTAGGCGGTTGACGTTAGTGTCGAAACCGCAGCCGCAGCGCACACTTTGCTCAACGTTGCATGTGGCTTCGATCAGCTCAAATGGGCTCTCAAAAAACGAATTAGTAATCTGGCAACTGCCGGCATTTAGCCGGTTACAGCTCTCAGCAGCTGGGCATCTAAACGGGCAATTTGGTGCTGTCTTCATGGGGCTTAGTATGGCAAATGAGTCGATAGCCGCCTCTACAGCAAAGACTAGAAGATACAAAGTCTTTGTAGGAGGTTAACCGCGCTGCTTGGAGAATTTGTTTTGAAGAATAAAAGAATTTTCAGCTATACAAATTCTCAGCGGCTGATATTTAAGCTCAGCGCTACTCTAAATGCAAGCACCTCATTTTATTTTTTTAATATTTTTTATGTTTATTCTATTTTCAGTTTTTCTAAACTTCATTTGATTGTTTTCAACTTTATATTTTTTTAACTTCTAAATTATTTAGATATTATTTAATATTCCAATTTTTTTTAAATATCATTTAATATTTTGGGCTTTCATATTTTTTCAAATTCTTAACCAAAATTTTTATATTCCTTTTTTAATATTCAATTTTTCAAAATTTCATTTGAATTTTTATAGTTTATTCTTTATAGTTTTTAATTTTCAAAATATTTATAAAAGTTCTATTTGCTTTTTATAATTTTTTTTAATTTTAAATTATTTTTTTTATATATTTTTTGATTTTTATTTTATAGTTTTTTTTCGAAATTTCATTTCGGTTTTATAATTCCATATTTTTTGAATTTCTAAATTTTACTTTTCATATTCTCATTCATGTTTTTTCAATTTCTAAATTCCTTTTTTCAAATTTTTTTAGTTCTTAATTTAAGTTTTGATATTTTTTGAGTTTTATATTGTATTTAATTTCTTCTCACTTTCACCTCATTTCTATAATTAGATTTTTTTTTTAATTTCTTAATTTAATTTTGTATATTTTAAATTTTTTTTTAAATTTCAGTTATTATTAATAATTTTTCAATTTTCAATTCCTTAATTTTATTTTTTTTTTCTTTAATTTTTATATACGAGGTGTGTTCAAAAAGTATACCGAAGTTTTAATTTTCGCAGGATTTCGATTTTTTTGCTGCGATACCTTGGTACTCATGTCTTTCACTCATGCCAATGAGTTCGACCAATTTGAATGTTCAGTTAATTGTTGACACCTGCTTTGCTTGCAAGTGTTTCGGCTCGTCTTCGATGGAAAGATGAATCAAAGAACCTGTATAAAATTTTGTGTGAAAAACGAAACTAAGTGCGCGGATGCATTCCGAATGTTGACTGTGTCATACGGAGAAGCTACTTTGTTTATCGGTGGTACAAAATGTTCTCAGAAGGCCGAGAAGATGTGAAGGACGAAAAGCGTGCCAGACGCCCGAGCACTTCAAAAATAGACGAACAAATTGATGAAGTGAAGAAAATGGTATTGGCCAATTGTCAAATCACCGTTAGAGAAGTTGCTGAGGACCTTGACATATCGATTGGCTCGTGTCATTTGATTTTTTTCAATGCTTTGGGCATCAGACGGGTCGCCGCAAAATTCGTACCAAAACTGCTCAATTTCGACCAAAAGCAGCATCGCATGAACATTGCTAGTGAGATGTTGGACTCTGTCCGCTACGACCCAAATTTGCTCCAGAGGGTCATAACTGGTGACGAATCGTGAGTTTTTGGTTATGATGTGGAAACCAAAACTCAATCATCTCAATGGAAGCTGCCGTACGAACCAAGACCGAAAAAAGCGCGGCAAGTTCGGTCGAATATAAAAGGTTTGCTTACCGTTTGCTTCGATTTCAGGGGCGTTGTGCATCATGAGTTCTTACCACAGGGTAAAACGGTCAATAGGGAATATTACCTGCAAGTTATGCGCAATTTGCGCGACACAATTCGCCTGAAACGCCCGGATTTGGGGAAGAATAAAAATTGGCTCTTGCATCACGATAACGCCCCTGCTCACACATCGTTGCTTGTGCGCGACTGTTTGGCCAAAGCCACCGAATTCCCCAGATCTGGCCCCCTGTGACTTTTTCTTGTTCCCGAAACTGAAGAGGCCCATGAAAGGATGACACTACGCTACGATTGACGAGATAAAGACTGCATCGAAGGAGCAGCTGAATAAGTTAAAAAGATAATAATTTTTTGAAGAAATTCGAAGATTGGAAAAAACGTTGGCACAAGTGCATAATATCTCATGGAGAATATTTTGAAGGGGACCAAATAGATATTAATGAATAAATAAATAATTTTCGAAAAAACAAAAAAATCCCGATACTTTTTGAACACTCTTTGTAGAGTTTTTTGTTAGTTTCATTCCATTTTTGTAATTTTTTATTTTTCAATATCTGTGTTTTATTATTTATATTTTTAGATTTAAATTTTTTTTTTCTAAATTTCATTTAAATTCCTTCAACTTACATATACAGGGTGGGCCATATAGCGTTTGCTTTTTGAACCACCTATTTTTTTGAGAATGGTTACACAAATGACATGTGAAATGTGTTCATAATTTACTTAAAGGTTTGACATTTACGAAATGGGACGCTATACGCTTGAACAAAATTGGGAAATATTGAAAACCTATTTCCAAAGTGGTGAGTGTTCTTCTTCTTCCGCGGTTACAGTAAACGGCGAGCGTTACCGTGATATGCTCAACGAGTTTTTGCTTCCAAAAATTGAAGAGGATGACATGGACGAAATTTGGTTTCAACAGGACGGTGCAACTTGTCACACTGCCAAGGTTACACTCGAACTTTTGGATACCGTTTTTGAATTCCGATATCAATTGCCCGCCTCGGAGCTGTGATTTAAGCCCGTTGGACTATTTTTTGTGGGGACCCGTTAAGGACAAATGCTATGCGAACCATCCAGAGACGATTGATGCTTTAAAACACGAAATCGAAGTTGCCATTCATGAAATTGGAGCCCAAACAATCGAAAATGTGCTTAAAAATTGGGGTTTTCGAATGGCCTACTGTAAATCCAGTCGTGGCAGTCATTTGAACGATATTAGTTTTCACTCATAAATGACAATGTTCAATCTTCAAAATAAAAAAACAGTTTGAAAAAATATTGCTTAGTTTTTTTTTTTATAGCCGATTCAAAAAGCAAATTTTACATGGCCCACCCTATAGGTGTATATAAAAAGAATTTAATTTATTTAGCTTCCTTTGAATTCAGCCGATTTCCTTATAAGCATAAAATTTATTCAAAATTGTATCCGCTTTCATTTTTATTCATTTTAATTTTTTATACAAACTCAAGCCACTATTCAATAAATATTAAGCTCTACTGCCTACCTACAAACTCTCACCAACATCTCTACTATTCCTTGAAATTAGAGTATTTTTTATTATACTTTTCCACTCGAATTTTGTTCGGTTATCGGCACATTTGATAGCCACTCCATATCAATCAGAATGCTATCACAGCCACATATCGAAAACGATTCGGCAGCGCAACCAGCAGCCTGCAACAGCGGCAATACTTCCAATGAAATTCCCCCAACGAAGCAATAAATTTGCAGCTAAAAAAGTGCTATGAAAATCCAAAAATTCAACGCCAAACAAAATAGCGTTGAGTGGGTAAAGTGAAGGAGTATAAAAATAAAGGGAAATTCATTGGCAAGTGCTAAAACACATACATACACCCATATGTATCCGTGTACTCGTAAGGATTTAAGCTTAAAAGGAAATAAAATTTCGTACTAAAAAACCAAAAATATTATTTGCAGTACTGGCGCGCTAAAGGCAAAATCCAAATGAAAGTTCACTGCAGTCATCTAACCGCAATTAACAATCAAACGCAAACAAGCAATCATTTAACGAAAATCCCCAAATGTATGCTTCCATTTTATGTGATTTTGATATGCGGCACTGGTAACCAGTCGATAACTGTTGTTGCGCAGGGAAGGCGCAGTGTATCAGACAGGGAGGTGGTGAGTGGAAAGCAAGGAAAACACGTTCATGCGAGGCTCCCAAGTGTATGCTGGACTCAACTAAGGATGATTGAATGGCAGTCTAGAAGTCATATGAATTCAAGGGGCGCACACATACATATACATATTTTTTGCTTATAAAAGTTTTTCAAGTATGGAAATATGTAAATTTGCGCCACTTGAGTCGGAGCAATGTAGAAACAACTGGAATTAATCAATTTTCGTGTGCAGTCCTTTTAAGCTTTTAGGGACGTATTGGAATTTGAGGCAGTTACATTTCGAGGCCTTTTATGGGAAGGAAACAAAAAGAGCTGTAATTGGGGTTACTCTTCCAAGCTTCTGTTAAAACGCTTTCAACGTTTATGAGCATAAAACATCAAGTGATATAAAACGTTTTTATTAATAGCAGTCGATTCTCTGAACTTCTGTTGAAATCCAACTGCCATTAGGCAGGTCGTTCAAAATTCATTATTTTGCACATCAGTGGTTTGACATGCAGATTCGTCAAGTGCATTCTTGGTTAGATATTTAGCAGATTAGATTGTATAAAATGCATTTGAAAAAGGCAGAGCTCTTCATAATGCACGGCTCTTACCTAACTTTCATATTGATTACTTATTTAGGTAACTTTTCTGTAGTTGCTCACCCCGGTCCCGTAATCTTCATCATCTTCTTGATGTTGGAGTGTTCATAATCCAGCAAAGTGGAGTAGCGATAGGGAAATACTTTTTTTAGATTTAAATTTATTGGAGATTTTCATTTCGACCTCATGTTATTTAGTCCCCCTTACTCGTCACAGTACCTCATCCAGACCCAGTTCCCTTATTAAACTTAAGGGGTTACATGGGTTTCGTCGGGTAAAAAACGGCCTATTTTAAATTTTTTTTTTCTAAGTAAAAAATTATTTATTTAATTCAAACTTTTTTCTGTCTTATAGATACATATTTAAAGAATAATTTCTGAAATTTTCAAAAAAAAAAAATTTAAACTCCTCCATTGTGACGTCATTTCCGGTGACCCCTCGAAAAAAAGGTGCGTCCGCGTTGTCAGCATAACTCCTGACAGGCTCATCAAAAATGAAAAAACAAAAATAAGTGTTTTAGCTAAGACCATAAACTCGTGCTTGAACGAAGGAAAGAAAAATTATAATTTTAGCAGACATTTTTCCAAAAAACTGAAAATTTCGGTAAAATTTGCTTGACATTTTGGTTTTTTTAAATAGTTGTAATTGAAAAACAAAACAAAATCCTTCATTCAAGCACGAGTAAATTGTATTTCGGACAGCTGTGTAAAATTTCATCAAGATCGGTTGAGCAGTTTTCGAGAACATTTGACAACCGACTTTGAAAACACGGTTCCGAGAAAAACGCGCTTAAAATTTTGAGTAACAATAAAAGTGGCTTGGAGCGCACACATTCCAAAGGCTGTATCTCCGAATTTATTATTCGGATCGACTTGAAAATTTAGGATAATACGAGGGGTGCCTTTTATTTGGCAGGATTTGGCAACCCTGGGATTGCAATCTGGCAACTGACAGCTGTATCGCAAAGTTTGACATTTTTTGGCTTTTACGTACTGAGAACGTTTTGAAATACCAGCCCTATTTGTGTTGTTTACAGTAACTTAAAAGATTCATCTCGGTCCAAAAAATGGAATTAAATCGGGAAAATTTTAGTGCGATTATTTTTTACAACTTTCGACGTGGATTAACTCAGCAACATTGCATGGATGAACTTAATTCATTTTTTGGCGATGAAGCTCCATCAAGGATCAGTGTTTATCGATGGTATGGTGAATTCAATCGTGGTCGTAGTTCACTCCAAGACGAATTTCGTGAAGGTCGTCCAAAATCAGTTGTTGTTCCGAAAACCATTGATGCTGTAATCAAACTGATATTGCAAGATCGTCATGTGATATATCGTGAGATTGAGACAATCTTAGGCATTAGTGGGGCCAGCATACATTCAATATTGCATAAACATTTGACTGTCAAACAAATTTGTTCGCGTTGGATCCCACACAATTTGTCAATCGCTCAAAAAAAGGCTCGTGTCGATTGGTCGAAGGAAATGCGAGCTCTCACACATCGGCTCAAACAACTGCATTTTTGAGCATCCAAAACATCGAATTAATGGGTCATCCGCCGTATAGTCCTGACTTGGCACCGAATGACTTCTTTTTATTCCCGTACGTAAAAAACAAACTGAGAGGTCAACGTTTTTCGACACCTGAAGAAGCGGTTGCGACATTCAGAATGCATGTTTTGTAGGTACCTCATTCAGAGTGGCAAAAGTGCTTCGACAATTGGTTCAAACGCATGCAAAAGTGAATAGATCTTCATGGAGAATATTTTGAAAAACAATAAAGTGATTTTCGATGATTAAAATTGGTTTTTGTTCTCTAATCCCGACATATAAAAGGCACCCCTCGTATTCGTGGGATGTTGTAGAAATTAATAAGCCAAAAAAAAAAAATCGATATTTTGAACCAACGAAACCCATGTAACCCCTTAAGATAGATTTTGTTTTTGTTTGGTTGGTGAGGTAGGGCTCAGAATGATTTCGCACTTACAGCGACCGTCGTCCACTGCATCGAGTTGTGCGGCCTCTAAAACAATATCTCCTCTCCTTCTGGAGAGACACCCTTCCCATGACTATTTTCTGCAATACTTCGGGAGGGCCTAGAACGGTATCATTAAAGGTTCATAAAAGCCAGCTTTCATGCTATAGGCCCGTCTACTTGTGTCTCTATCTGCGCGGTTTCGCTTTGATCAACTGGATCGAGGTCTATCTTTTTCCCGTAATACGTTCTCGATGTATTTCTTTACAGCGTTCCAGCTGTCCTCGCGTTCGAGCATTTTTGTGATTGTTATTGCTCGGCACGATGTCGCCAATCTGCTTTCTCAAAGCATTTCTAGAAAACGTGTGTTCAGCGTCATCCCTCTGGGCTTCACAGTATATGCACTTGGGATCGCTTACTTTACCCATGACTCGAGAGGGGCCAAGAGATAGGATGGTCGGAATCGTCTTCCTTGACCTTACACTGGTCGTTACCACGACCGTCGAGTTTACGTTGCCAGAATAACCTGGATTTATATCTGGTTTTCAGGCTGTTGCTTCCACAGCATTCCATAAAAATGTATGGGCATGTTTTATATTGATATAAATAAAACAGCAACCATCTTATTAGGAACTTACTTGCACTTTATGAGCAATCAGATTTCGTCTGCAGTTTCAGCTTTTCATACTATCAACGGCCTTGCTCTCTTCCTTTTTAGGAAGCGTTTTATTTTTTTTTTCTCTAGTTTTAAAACCCTTCACAACTCAAAAGCTTTTCTAGTAAGTAAAAAATGTCCGTCTGCATCTTGCTTATCTTCCTTTTCAAGCAGAGAATTTTATCCCTATTATTTTCTTTTCCTTTCTCTTTCTCCATTATAAAGACCACTTAATCGCTATAGTTTCCTCGGTCTCCTTCTTTCTGCTTTTAAAGCCATTAACAACGGAGCACCAGTTTTAATCTATCAGCTTCTCTCAGAACTAAGCCATATTCTCTAATAGTGACTTACTTTTCCGCTTTTTCCCTGCATTATAAGAGCCATCGGCTCAGCATAAACCTAACACTGATCTTTCAGAAACTAAAACCAACTGCATCTGAGCACATTTTTTTCTGTTTCCCAGTACTTTCTGAGCTTGTGGGTCCATCCCACCATCCTGTTGTGGACTGAAGCCCCACTACCGCAAAATTAATCAGCAAACAAGCGCGTGAATACTACCTACCACCGTTGCCAACATGCTCTTCATTCACTTACTCGCCAAAAACAATATTTACCCTCCTCTTCATTGCGTACGTTCCCATTTTCAACCAAACTGATGCCATGCATCATTTTTGTTATGTGCCTCAGTGTGGCAATATCTTAGCGCGTTTTTTACGGCCTCCCTGCAGCCTGGCAGCTTTTGGCTAACAAACATTTTATCTCTTCTCCGTTTTTCCCCTTCAGCTTGTCCCTCTCTTTCGCTATATACTCGTACGGTGGAGCAGCAATAGCAGACCAACCGGTCAACCATAAAAGTTGATGACGCTGATGCCAACGATGATACCAGGATAATGATATTACCACCGATTCTACCCGTTTTCCTTTTACACACTTTGATACTGCGTTGATTTTTGCCACTTGACAGCTGAAATCGCTCCTAAATTTCGTACCAATGCGAAGAGTTGCGAAGAGATAAATAACAAATATTGTGGAAGGAAGATAAAGAAGATGAGACAGCGAAATCATTGCATTTTTTAGTGCGCTTTCCACTCCATATATGAGCAGTCCTGCTTGGATTCTCCTCGAGTACGTTCATTTGCCCATTTTATGCCCAGCTGAGTACGCTTGTAGGCGCGTAAAATTCATGAGGTTCTTTGATAAGCATGTAAAGTTATACCTTGTACAGAAGTGTGATGTTTTTGAGGACTAAAAATTCAAATTGCGGCAAGGAAAAAATATTTGCTTACAGTAAAAAAAAAGCAATCGAGTGGAAGCAGCTTTTTGATGCAGTAGAAGAGCAGACCGGACTTATTACCATAAATGTTCGATAAGCGAAAATGAAACAGACTTAATAGCTAATTGAGTGCAGAATAATCACCTGACTTATAAAAATCACTAAGCAGCAAATCTTTAACTTGATTCCACAGTCCCGAGCGCAATTAAAATAGGTAAATAGTTGTGTAACTCCCAACTCATACTAAAAAATCCAATATAAAATGTACAAGTCTTCCAGTTGTCACACACCTTTGTCGAGGCCTTTTTTTAAGCGTGAAAGGTATGAATTCTACAAAACATATTCATCGCAAAAGCCATAGGGACTGTGAGCAAAAACCTTCTTTACCTAACTAATCAATCTTCACAGTCCATAAGGTGTTATAATCTTCAATAGAGTTCAAGTAGACAATCCACAATCTTCTTACGGTAGCCCTCTGGTAGCTAATTAATAGCTTTGTCGTGTTTGAAGAGGAATAAAGTATAATAGAACCTAAGCAATTGTTGCTCAGAACCCATAGTGGGGTGTAAGTCATGACTTGTGAGCTGTGACCTCAAGTGGCTTCAAGTTATTAAGCATTTATCTACCAATGGTTTTTCTTTCACCTTACTGAAAAATTATTAAATGAAAATTATCTATAGGGTTGCTTTCCCCATAAGGTTCTTAGTGGCACTCCCTCTCCTCTTCAGTTGAGAGCGAAGGCTATCGAAATAACTATTTCCGCGGCTATTTATTTATTTATTTTTGCCGTGTCCGTGGCGGCACAGTTTCCAATGCAGAAAGTGAGGCTTCTTCGTGTTTATTATTTATTGGCCACGTGCTAATATAAGACCTTTCGGTGGCCAGAAGCAATGGTAAGGAAAAAGGAAATGGTATCCTACGGTGGTGTCCCAAGTCCACCGTTCTCACCGGCTCGGTAGACACTCGCGAACGTCCCTAACTGCAAACTATATAATGAACATGAAAACGCATGATACCCTGAGTGAGAAGGGAGTGGCAGTGATCTTTGAAAAACAGGGTCACAAGGTTATCATAAATAATATTAGATGCGCACCTAAGCTCTCGCTGTTTTTTTGATGAAAATACAACTTTATTCTGAAAAAATGGTTGCAAGTGAATCATTGAAAGTATCGCCCATCACTAGTAAGTAGCTAGCTACCTTTTCCCATCTTTCTGGTAGATCCCACATACCGTCGCGGTAAAAGTGTTCATCTTTTGAGGCTATCCATACGTCAAGCCATTTTTGGATGTCTTCATATGAATGGAACTACTTGTCAGCTAGACCACGTGACATCGATCGAAACAGGTCATAATCGGCGCAATATCTGGAGAAAATGGCGGGTGGGGTAGGATTTCCCATTTCAGTGTTTCCAGGTAGGTTTTAACGAGTTTGGCAACGTGAGGCCGTGTGCATGCCTCTCCGCGTATTGCGGCCGCTTCTCGCGCAGTGCTCGGCTCAATCGAATCAATTGGAGTCGATATCGATCCCCACTGATGGTTTCGCGTGGTTCTAACAGTTCATAATAAATAACACCAACTTAGTCTCACCAAATACATAGCATAACCTTCGCAGCGTGAATATTCGGCCGAGGCGACGACGTGGAAGCATGACCGGGCAGTCTCCATGGCTTTCCTTTCTTAGGATTTCTGTAATGAATTTCATTTTTCATCACCTGTCACGATGCCTTTGCCGCTGGAGCAGTTGTTCACAGGCGAAAAAACGATGTTCAACATCCCTTGGTTTTAACGCATAAGGAACCCAAGTCCCCTGTTTCTGAATCATGGAAATGGATTGGCGGGTGACTCCTAATACTGAAGCAAGCTTTTCTTGCATTTGACATGGATTGTCATTGAGCAATGCCTCCTATACAGCGGCTTCGAAGGTTTTTGGCCTTCCTTCACGCGGACGGTCGTCAACATTAAAATCACCGTCTTTGAAGCGACGAAACCATTCTCGGTACACTTTTTCACTTAAATCAGCATCTTTATAAATTTTTTGTAGCTCTCGATGCGCTTCAGCCTTCGTTTTTTTTCGAATGAAATAGGAAAATCAACACTTCCCGCAAATGACGATTATTTGGCACAAAATCAGACATTTTCACAATCCCTTGACAAACAGCGGGAACTTAGTTGCGCACCTAATACCTCATTGTGCACTGCGGTTTTGAAGTGAGAGTGGCAAAGTACTTGGTGCTCTGGATAGTGTTCTGCGCTGCCTTCATACTCTGCTAAGCGCTCAACCTTCATTGAGTAATATAAATAAAAACAAGTTTATATAGGTGCCCGTAGGTATTAGGAATGTTTCTTTTACTTGGTGAAAAGTTGGACTGTTGAAAGTTATGTTGAAAGTTGTTGTCTTCGAGCTCAAACCATTATTGTAAAACGCCAACTTAATTTCAGCCAACCTCGCTAATGCTGCGAGTCTTTTATTTTGAGGGCCCCAACATTTTTACCAAGACTAAATTTCCGTCTTAGAAAAGTCTTCTTCTTAGTTCTAACTGGAGAACAGTAGACGAGTATCCTGATTAGCTCAAATCAGAATATTTCCGCGCATTTTGTTAATATTTCAACCCATGAAAACTAAAACATTTACTTAGTTTTATGTGTGTACGTATGAGTGTCCCCACCTAACCTCGTCGCATTTGCCAAAAATTGGAGAAATTGTGAATTAAGCCAACGTGCAATGTGCGGTGCGCCTATAAATAGAGTAAAATATTTATTTTCAATCGCACGAATGGAATTGAATGTGTACAAGGGCAATACCTACGCATACATATAAAAGAATGGCTGTGTATGTGCATCTGTGTGCAGCCATGCAATGAGGCAACGCTTCGTTGGCTACCTATTAAAATGGTCACACTTCATCATTATTGCGCTGATATGGCCTCGGCGAATTTGCTGCAGTGACTGGTGATATACACATACATACATACTCCTATATACAGATGCACGTAGGTGAGTGCTTTTTGCCCTTGTATGTATGTACGCGTGCGCAATGCGGTCATAACGTGCAGCCGGTCAGCGTCAACTTCATTCAAAATGATCCACCGATTTGACTTCGTGTCCTTTGACGTCACATCACATCCGCAACAGCGTATTTTGGCTTATTGGTATATGTATGTGAGGGCAGGTGTGTGGTTGTGTGTGTACGTGAATTTGTGCGTGTGCTCGTGGCGCATTTCATGTGTTTTTTATCGCTTATGTGGCATTGCACTCACTCTCCGCTTTGCCACGCTAATTGTTAATGAGATGTCGCGCGCATTGCTGCGCCTGGAAGTATGCATCATTCACACATGCAAATGCTGTTGACTGCGCTATTTTGCGGTTATGCGACCAAACGACCGACCGGCCGACCGGCCGACAGACTGACCAGCACGTTGCGGTCCACCTGCCCCTCTCCCTGCTCGGTAAACGTTAATGTTTTTCGTCTTTTTGGCTCTTTAGCGATGTTTTTGTTTTTGCTGACGCCTGTTCCCTGATGCCTGCTGCCACCGCAGCAATATGGTCGGCTGACTGCGCTCATTAAAATACATGAACGAAATATTTTTGGTTTGCCTTTGAAATGTCATTTTGAATTTCAGCTCGGTTACATGCGCCCGAAACACACACACACATATTTACATTTTTCCGATTTTTCCGCATATACGTTTTTATGTACGTACAAAAGTAATGTTCGTGGCGCTTGTGGCGTTTATTTTTAAATGAAATGGGCTAAATGTATGTGCGTATTCGTGTGGTTTGGTTAGGTATTGCAGCTAATAGCGGACGATGACCTCTAAAATCGCACAACTCGAAATTGATTTGTTCTTAAGTCATACCATGGGTATTTGTATATCTCTACAACAACGAACTAAAAAATAAAAACTGCTTATTGATGAGCGAAGATAAAATTTTGTAACGGCCTTTTAGGCTTTAACTCCTTTATAAACTCATCTCACATTTTGCAAAAAAAACACCTTTAAAAACTGATTTTATAAAGGGTGGTTAAATTTTAAGGGCCGATGTTGAATGTGAACCACACCTATACGTAATGCTTTTTCTGCATTTCATTTGGCATTTTTCAATTTCAGACAAACTCAATTTCAACCATGGGAAGACACATAATCGAGCAATGCGTTAAAGTTATTCAGGCTTATTATGAAAACGGGCATTCAAATCAAAATGCATATCAAAGAAAATCATCTTCAGTGATGAGGCACATTTTCACCTCAGTGGATTCGTCAATAAGCAGAATTGCCACATTTGAGCGAATGATAATCCAAGAGTGATTGCCGAAAAACCAACGCACACACAAAGAGTGACTGTTTGGTGCGGTTTACGGGACGGTGGCATCATTGGGCTGTATTTTCCCCAAAATGAGGCCGATCAGGCAGTTACTGTGAATGGTGTTCGCTATCGTGAGATGATAACGAACTTTGTGTGGTCCGAATTGGAAGATATGGATGTGGACGATATGTGGTTTCAACAGGACAGTACCACTTGTCACACAGCTAACGAAACAATGGCTCTTTTGCGCGAAAAATTTTATGGCCGAATAATCTCACTTCGCGGCGATGTCAATTGGCCGCCAAGATCATGTGATTTGACACCGTTGGACCCCTTTCTTTGGGGTTATTTGAGAGAAAAGGTGTACGTCGATAAGTCAGCAACAACTCAAGAGCTAAAGGATGAGATAATTCGGTACTTTAACGGCAATAGAACCTTAATTATGCCTCAGCGTCATCGAAAATTTGGACCATCGGATGGAGGTGTGCCGCCGAGGCCATGGCGGTCATTTGGCCGATGTTTTGTCCCACGCGTAAATAAGCCATACCAGTATTATCATAGTTAAGAGAAATGTAAAGAATTTCTTAAAAAAATTGTACTTTATTTAAAATCAACACCGGCCCTTAAAACTTAACCACCCTTTATATAAAAAGCTCGATTGTTTGAAGTTACTTTGAATATTTTCCCGAAATATTTTGGCGGAGGTTCTAAAATATAAAACAGTGTATAATTCCACCCTCATGTATATAGGTACATATGTACGAATATTTATATTCGCCACTTTGCAAAGTTAGTTCTTCCCCAATATAAACTTACTTTTTAAAAAACTTCTAAGTTGTAATGATTCAGAGGAGTAATACAAAGATATTTGAATTATTTGCGCTGCCTACTATTTCCGACTTAACTTTTGCCCTCTCTATTTCCAATGCAAACAATTAACTATCAGCTCATTATTCATTATAAAATTTTGAAAAAAATGATGCGGTACCCGACAAAATTTTTATTTTTTTTTAATGCTACTAAGAAGGCCACCACAAATGCCATGGGCTGGAGAAATCATCGGCCCATGTTTCTTCAAAGACGAGGCTGGCGTCAATGCAACAGGGAATGGCGAACGCTAGCGTGCCATGATAAAAATCTTTTTGATGTCGGGAAGTGATGCCCGTCATCTCCACAATATTTATTTTTTTTTTTGGTAGGTAAGGTAGGGTTCAAAATGCCTTCGCACTTACAGCGACCGTCGTCTGCTGCGTCGGGTGGTGTGGCCACTAAAACGATCCCTCCTCTCCTTCTGGGGGACACACTTCCCGGAACTGCTTTCTATATTACTTCGGGAGGGCCAAGAGCGGCATCCTTAAAGGACCGATTCTATTCACCCACGTATGGGTCCACCATATTTGTAACCAGCTTTCATGGTATTGGCTCGTCTGTTTTTATCTCTATCTCTGCGGCTTCGCTTTGTTCCACTGTGTCGAGGTCAATCTTTTTTTTTCGTAGTACGTTCTCGATGTATTTCTTTACCGCGTTCCACCTGTCCCCGCGTTCGACTATTTTGCTGATTATGTTGCTCGGTTCGATGTCGCCGATCTGCTCACTCAGAGCATTTCTTTCTTCAACTAAAAAACGTGTGTTCAGCGTCATCGCTCGGTGCTTCGCAGTATACGCACTTGGAATCGGTTATCTTGCCTATACGGTATATGTAGGTAACTCCGGAAGTATCCGTGGCCCGAGAGGAACTGAGTTAAGAAGTAGTTCACTTCTCCGAAAATCCTTTGGACCCATTTATCAATTGATGGAATAAGTTTCGCCGTCCATCTGCCGCTCGGTTCAGTATCCCATCGGCTTTGCCACCGCAGCATGGTTTGACGGCTCCGTTCTGAAAGGCTAGTTATTCCGTGTTTCTTCTTGGAGTCCCACGCATCCATTCGTTCCCAGACCATGAGGTCGATGGATGCCGATGTTCGTTGCACAGCCTCCAGTGCTTTGCGCTTGGCTTTGCAATTTAGCACAATTTCCCATACTTCGCTGCCGTACAGGAAAATTGAGCTTGTGGCCGCCTTTATTAGCTTTCTTGTGCTCTGTGTTTGCCCACCGATGTTTGTCATTAATCTACTTAGCATACCCGTGACCTTTGCCGCTTTGGTAGCCGCATGCCGTATCTCGCATGGTAAAGGGTGTTTTTTTAGAGGTTAGGTTTTCAAGATGAAATAAAACATATATAATTTAATGTTATGGCCAAGAATTTAGCTTTATTATAAAGATAAGGGTTTGCCATTATGTTTTAAAAATGATTTCGGGCAAGTGGCCGCCGCGGCTGGCTCGAATAAATTCCAGCCGAGAGGCCCAATTTTCGACCACTTTTTGCAGCAATTGGGGCCGTATGTCAGCAATAACGCGCCGAATATTCTCTTCCAAGACGTAAATCGTCTCGGGCTTATCTGCGTAGACAAGCGACTTCACATAGCCCCACAAGAAATAGTCCAGCGGTGTTATATCGCACGATCTTGGAGGCCACGCCACAGGTCAACGGCGCGAGATAATGAGCTCACCAAAAGTTTCCTTCAATAAATCGATTGTTGCGTTGGCTGTATGGCATGTAGCGCCGTCTTGTTGGAACCAAAGGTCGTCCACATCAACATCGTCCAATTCAGGCACGAAAAAGTCATTAATCATGGCTCTATAGCGCTCTCCATTGACTGTAACATTATGGCCGGCTTCATTTTTAAAGAAATATGGACCAATGATTCCCTCTGCCCATAGAGCACACCAAACAGTGACTTTTTAAGGATGTAACGGCGTCTCAGCAATGGCTTGTGGATTATGTTCACTCCAAATGCGACAATTTTGCTTATTGACATACCCATTCAACCAAAAGTGAGCTTCATCGCTGAACAAAATTTTCTTCGATGCGTCGCGCGAACCGTACCATTATTTTCGTAATAAATTTGCACGATTTGCAAACGTTGTTCAGGTGAAAGTCTATTCATTATGAAATGGCAAGCCAAACTGAGCATAAATCAAGTGACAGCTGTCAAAAAGACCATCTACGAAAAAGTAGTGCCAACTTGAAAACCTAACCTCTAAAAAACCACCCTTTATTTTACTACTTTTTGGGTCACTAAGGACGTGTCGCCTATTTGCATGCTGACCTCGAGTGGCTGTGATCTGAGGTCATAAGGATGACTTCGGTTTTATGTTTGTCGAGTTCCAGGCCGTGGTCCTCAAGCCATATTTCGGTCCTTATCATGACTTGGTTCAGCTTCCTTCTAGCGTCCTCCGAGTCCCGAGCTGGTATGACCGCCACTATATCGTCCGCGTATCCCACTAGGTGTGTATCTATGCTCAATATCTCAACGTAGCTCAGATTCCAGAGATCGGGGCCGAGAATAGATCCTTGAGCTGCGCCAGACGTTATTGCTTTTGTTTTCTGACCATCTGGTGTGTCGTTCAGCAGTTCGCGCTCGCTCAAGTAGCACTGGAGAATCCTTGGCAGGTATGCAGGTATTCGAAACCTTTCTCGTAGTGCCTTTATAATGTCTGTCCATCGTAGGCTGTTAAAGGCATATTGTACATCAAGCGTAGCCGAGGCGGTGATGCGATTCGGGTAGTGCCGTCTGCGTTGAGCGCTGCTTACTACCTCCTCTATCGCGCCAAGGGTTGATTTTCCGCGTCAGAAACCGTATTGTCTTGCTGACAGTCCTACTGCTCTCTCAACAGACACTGCAAGTCTACGCTGTATGAGTTTCTCAGACAATTTCCCGGCGCTGTCCAGCATGCAAAGCGGACGCCAAGTTGACGGTTGCGCTGGGTCACCCTTACCCTTACTTATCAACATCAGTTTCTGTATTTTCCACAGCTTAGGGAAGATGCTTTGAGCAATGCATGCATTGTAAACTTCGAGCATCACATCTGGTCGGCTTTCAGTCACACGTTTGAGTGATTCAGCTGGGATGCCATCTAGGCCTGGAGCTTTGTTTTTTTTAGGCTTCTTGACGCGGTTTTAAGCTCTTCCTCGGTGAAGGGTGGGAGCATCTCCACAATATTTGATTTTAACAAGACTGAGCTACTTGCCATACAGGCCGTGAACCAATGGATTTACTGCGTCGTGATGCCAATCTCTTGAAGCTCAATCTAGCAGATCTTCCTCGTTTTATGAAATCTATGATCGGCCTGATTGGACCAGAGTCTTTATGTACCATAAGAGGAGCCAATTCGGGCCATCTACTTGATAAGAGGGAGGCACTTACACTGTACACTGCACAACCGTCTAAGTGCCTGCGACGGTGAGTTGCTCTCGAACTCCAGATAAAATTAAAAAGGCCACCATGCAGCGCTTGTAAAATAGTGGAGTGCTCAGTGGTGAATCTTGTGGTAACTCACGTCGCAACTTTGCGCAATCTTAAAAGTAACTGTATACATATACGCGCACATATACAAATCCTCTCTTATCAACATAAGTATTTTACCATCACTCCCTGCGGTAATAACACTAAGAGCACATTTTGGCATGATAAATACATTAGCGCTGAGGAATGTCGGAACAATACACATGCAAGCACATATACACTCGTATGTGTGTTTAAAAGAAATCCAGTCAACACGCTGAACTGTGCACTAAGAATGCTTTATATCGCACATCTACAGTGAGAATACTGCATGTGTGTGTCCGCAATAGTGCTAGGTGCCGTTGCATATGTAAATGACTGCTGTAGCTCAAGCAGAAGAGCCGATATCTGCTGGATGAAGAATTTACTACCGTCCACCACACGCACAACAGACATCCAATTCACATGGCAATTGACTCCGGCAACCGGCAAGAAGGGGTCAGAGAAAATTATTCTCCTCCTGCGAGAGTTAACGAGTGCTGCTATAGTTAACTAGCCAGCCACCTTTCATTTGACTTAATGGCTTTACGAGAAATCAACTAGCAAAAGTGAAGCAGTGTCAAGAGCAGGAGAAGAATGAAAGATAACAGCAACAACAGCAATATTAACGGCAACAGCAGTAAAACGAAACAACGGCACAGTCAAATAGTCAGTCATGACACTTGCCACAAATAAAATCGAATTGGAATGCAAGTGCAAGGAGTGGAACTTGGTGGCGGACAGAAAAGTCAGGGTATTTAAGTTGATGGTAGCAGTGGAAGTTGTAGTGGCAAATAGTGGGGGAAAATAGTGTTAGAGGAAAATAGTGGCAGATAGCTGCTTAGGCACTTATGACCACATTGAGTGTAAAAAGCTGAGCTCTTAAAGAAGTGATACAACCGAAAATTGGTTTCTGAAATGCGGTGGCATACCGACAAGAGAAATGCAGGCTAATGGGTTAGCTTAGTACGAGGTATGCAATTCGTATGAGAGGAATTTGCATCCAATAATTTATGAGGAATGTCAAACATATCCTCGTATACATATAGACACGTTTCCTGTAAATTTACATAGACATGTGAATGCAGTGGAATCTCAATATAATGAGGTTGAAGCGGTTGGGTTAATATTACGCCATATTTGTACGTAGAAATTTTAGTTTTATTTGTGTGTTAAAAAATGTTTATCATGTTCGGACGTGTTAACACCTCGCTCTCGAGTGCAACCTCCTTAAAGTGGTAAATCTTTAATTTAAAAAATCTTTAGTTCGCGAAATAGACGCTTTAACGTGCTAAACACAACTTAGTATTGTTATTAAAAACAAAAACACAACAACATAAGTGAAGTAAACAATATAAAAAATATAAAAACAACGATATAAACAAAATTAGAATGCCAGTAGAGCGCACTCCACCCCGTGAACGGAGTATACCGCTATCTACCGCGCAAACAACAAATTTAAGTCAGTGCTCAACTTACTCTGATAAAACAGAAATAGAAACAAGAGAAACTATGGCTAAAATAAGAGAATCAACAATTCCGCTATCGTGGAGTGATCAATGTAAAACACCAATAGCGTTAACGGCTAATCACCATCACGTGGAGAATCCGGTAATAAAGACTACCTTGGCGCCCTACAACTATCCGCAAGAGACAGCAGTAACATCATGCACGACAGCAACAGGTACTCACTACTCCATTATCACTACATCAGCAACAGCTCTAAGCTCAACAACAACAACAACTTCATCCACTTCTGCTAAACCAACCCACGCACCTTCAACTCCCTTTCAAACCGCAACACGCAGTGCTGAATGTAGCGCACCAACTACACTGATCGCATCGTCATCAACAGCAACGCTCAATACAAGAATGCAAATGCAAAATGAAAAAAAAGACTTTGTGCAATCACAGTTAAAAAGAAACCGAGATAAGCAATCACCAAACAAACTCGAACTCTCAAACAATAACAAAAAACAAAAGAACAAAATGCAAACCTCTACACAAACAACTCTACAAGAGTATTGGCTAGGCAACCCAGCTTCATCAAATAGGTTCGATATCTTGGATGTAGATAACGGACCAAATATCAATGAGCCAGAAAGCAACCCAGCAGAAAAAGACCCAGGTACGCAGCGTGCACAAAAACCGCCACCAATATATATACAACATGTAGAAAATGTGTGTACCCTAACAAATGCATTGAATTCCCTGCCAAATAATAAATTTGAAATAAAAGTTCTTAGCCGAAACGAAATTGAAATCCAACCGAAAGAAACAACACATTACACAAAAATAATAGACTTACTAAAACAAAAAAAAACAAAATTTTATATATTTAGACCAAAAGAGCAACAAGGGTTTAGAGTATTCTTACGACAGATGCATCACTCGACTCCTATCGAAGACATAAAAAATGAACTTTTTGAACTAGGTCATGAAACAACAAATATTCACAACGTACAAATTAAAAACGCTTCGGGTATAAAACAACCTCTGTCACTATTTTCAATTGAACTAAAATTAAATGAAAACAATAAAGACATATACAGTATAACTCATCTACTCCACTGTAAAATTAGTTTTGAGCCACCACGTCAGAAAAGAACAATTCCTCAATGTACAAACTGTCAGAGATACGGACATACAAAAAACTACTGTATGGTGGATCCAGTCTGCGTTAAATGTGCTGGTAAACACAAGACAAATATGTGTAAAATTAAGAACAAAGCGGAAACAGACCAAATTAAATGTACTCATTGTGGCGAAAACCATACAGCTAATTATAGAGGCTGCGAAATCTACAAAAAACTCCAAGTACAAAGATATCCGACACTACGCAAAAAAGAAATTCACGCCGCACAAGAACAAGGCAATAATGAACATCACCAGGAAAATCTCGGCACTAATACAAATCAAACCCTTATACCAGGCGTTTCTTATGCACAAGCAGCATCAACGAAAACATTAACAAACGAATTTAACAACCCTAATAGTACCACATCAAGTATAGATGATTTAACTGAACTTAAAACTATGATGAAACAATTGATAACTCAAATGGCCACCATGATGAACATTGTAACCATACTGGTATCGAAGCTAGATGGTCGCACTAAGTAAAATAAAAATAGCAATTTGGAACGCAAACGGACTTACGCGCCACGAACTAGAACTCAAGACTTTTATTCTAGACAAAGCAATTGATATTATGCTAATATCCGAGACTCATGCAACTCATAAAACTTTTGTAAATATACCCAATTACAACATACACTACACAAATCACCCAGATAACAAGGCTCACGGAGGAACTGCAATAATCATCAAAAAAACAATTAAATACCACGAACTTGATGGTTATAGAAAAAATAACATACAAGCAACGACAGTTTCAATAAATAGCTCAAATGGGCCAATAACAATATCAGCAGTATACTGTCCGCCAAAATTCAATAACACAAAAGATCAATACCTGGAATATTTAAACGGACTAGGAAGTCGATATATCGCTGGAGGTGACTACAATGCAAAAAATTCTATTTGGGGATCAGGGTTAACAACTTCGAAAGGCCGAAAATTACTAGACGCTATAAGAGAAAATAATGCACACTTCATAAGCACCAGAGAGCCGACGTACTGGCCTACAGATATCAGAAAACAACCAGATTTAATTGATTTATGTATTGTTAAAAATATTCCACAATCCCATATCACCATTAAGTCATGTTTGGAGCTATCATCGGATCATTCCCCACTTCTAATGACAATTCTTGGATCTCTGCACCAACAAACTTTTAGAGGACTATATAATAATAAAACAGACTGGAATTATTTCCGACAAAGTGTGGAAGCACAATTGAGTATAAATATTTCATTGAAAACGGAAAACGAGATTGACTCAGCAATAGCTTTTTTCAACGATTCCATCATCAAAGCCCTCACCCTTTCGACACCAAATATAAAAATTCAACAAAAAGAATCTATTCCAATACATATCAAACAAAAAATATAACAAAAAAGGAAACTCCGTAAAAAGTGGCAAATTACTAAACATCCCGAAGATAAGGCAAAACTTAACAAATCAACAACCGAATTAAAAACATTATTAAAACAACACCAGGATAAAAAGCTTGAGAATTACATACATAACTTGGGGGCCACGGCAGTTAACAATTATTCCCTATGGAAAGCAACTAAAAATTTAGTCAAAGCAGTTCCACATAAACCTCCCATCAAAACACATCACGGAACTTGGGCAAAGACCAATAAAGAGAAGGCAAACACACTAGCTGAACACTTTAAAACAATATTCTCAAACGAAAAAGACAACCAGCACATTGAACAAAATGTGAATACGAGTCCCCCGGAAAAGAGAATGAAAATGACAACCTCAGCAGAAATCAGATATCATTTGAAAAATCTGAACAGTAAAAAAGCACCGGGCTTCGATCTAATAAATGGTAAAATACTAAAAGAACTACCTGATGTAGCAATTACATATATACGACAAATTTTCAACAGCATATTAAGGACACAATGCTTCCCACGCCTCTGGAAAGTTGCACAAATAACGGCAATCCCCAAACCAGGTAAAAGTGCATCAGAAATGACATCATATCGCCCTATCAGTCTCTTGCCCATTCTTTCAAAAGTGTTTGAAAAAATACTCTTTGCCAGATTAGACAAAATTCTGATAGAAAAAAATATAATACCAAGCCATCAATTTGGATTTAGACGACAGCATTCAACTGTGCAACAAGTCCACAGAGTTATAAACAAAATATTAAATGATATGGAAAATAAAAGGTTCTGCATAGCTGTCTACCTGGATATTGCAAAAGCTTTTGACAGGGTTTGGCATAAAGGACTACTACATAAGCTCAGCCAAATATTACCACGGAATCACTTCACCATTCTCAAAAGTTATCTGGAAAACCGACATTTTTTTATAAAGTTCGAAGACGAATGCTCAAGCATGATGCAAATGACAGCAGGTGTACCCCAAGGTAGTGTCCTAGGGCCTCTATTGTACCTGATATTTACAGCAGATATACCGATCCCAACCACAAAAAATTGCATGATAGCCACATTCGCGGATGACACGGTTTTAATGGCATCGGATAAAATAGAAAAAAACGCGACTGACATTATTCAACAAACAATAAATAACACCGTATCATGGTTCGATAATTGGGGAATAGAAGTCAACAAAGATAAAACGGTACAAGTAATATATACAAACAGAAAGCCTAAGAAACATAAATTAACAATAAAAAGCAATGAAATAAAAATCCTTCCTAGTGCAAAGTACCTTGGCATAACTATAGATGAAAAACTAAATTGGAAACGACATATACAAAACAAACGAAATGAAATCAAAAACAAGTTCAGACAATTATATTGGCTGTTGGCTAAAAATTCAAAACTAAGCCTTAACAACAAAGTAGTGATATATAAATCTATAATCTCACCTATTTGGAAATATGTCATTGAAATCTGGGGCACAGCAAAAAAACCAATATCAAAATAATTCAAAGGACGCAATCTAAAATACTTCGAACAATAACAAAAGCAGGCTGGTATATACCAAACGACGTGATCCACAGCGACCTCAATATCGACACAATAGATGACACAATTAGAAAATACAGCATCAAACATATAAAACGACTAACAAATCATCAAAATGAACAAATGCGCAAACTACCACAATCGGAGAAAGCGGGAAAACGAAGATTAAAACGATTAACTCCAACAGAACTCACAATTTAACAAAACAATAAAGAAAAACAAAAATAATAATAATAATAAATAATAATAATAAATAATAATAGTAATAATTAATAATAATAATAATTATAACACAGAAAACAATATAATGTAGCATAATCTGAAGCAAAATTGAATGTTTATCTAGCATTGGTTAGAGAACGAAGAATTCCAATACTACTTTAAAAATAATTACTTATTGTTAAAATTTAACAGATTGTAATTTAAAAAGGGAAATAATAAAAAAAAAAAAAAAAAATTTGTGTATACAGGTCCACCGAAAATTTTTTCCTAAACTTCTAAAAACACAAACTAATTTTTAAAATAATTTACAGCGTAGTTTTCAAATTTAAAAAAATTTAATGTTGGGAAGCATGAAATACAAGCACCCATAATCTTAAATACAATTTTTATCAAGCAGCCAATTTTAATTAATTGGTTTATTCTTTAGTTAAAAACAAAAAAACATCCGACCCTTGAACTAATATTGACAAAAGTGGGCGCACAAGTGAAAAAAATATTTGTTTAAATGTTCTTCAAATTTGAATAGCTCGCAACCGGTTGAGCTCTTGGCATCTTTTCATATAACCAAATTAACCCGAAATTACCTAAAAAATAATGTAATATATAATCAATTCAGGATCCAGCCATTATATTATAAGAACATTTAGACAAATATTACTATCACTGTGCGCAATACTATTGTCATATTGTTCAAGAGTCAGATGTATTTTCTGTTTTTAATTCAAAAGATGTAAGCCAGTTATTACAATTCGTTGTATGCAAATTGGTTGAAGATTTTGAATGCTTAGATTTCATGTTAACACGAATTTGTTAAATTATGATAAACACGCTGCATTTGTTTTATACATTACTTTGTAGTTTGTCAGTCTAGCTAAATAAATTTTCTTTGTTTTATACAATTTTTTTTTTTTTTATTATTTCCCTTTTTAAATTACAATCTGTTAAATTTTAACAATAAGTAATTATTTTTAAAGTAGTATTGGAATTCTTTGTTCTCTAACCAATGCTAGATAAACATTCAATTTTGCTTCAGATTATGCTACATTATATTGTTTTCTGTGTTATAATTATTATTATTATTAATTATTACTATTATTATTTATTATTATTATTTATTATTATTATTATTTTGTTTTTCTTTATTGTTTTGTTAAATTGTGAGTTCTGTTGGAGTTAATCGTTTTAATCTTCGTTTTCCCGCTTTCTCCGATTGTGGTAGTTTGCGCATTTGTTCATTTTGATGATTTGTTAGTCGTTTTATATGCTTGATGCTGTATTTTCTAATTGTGTCATCTATTGTGTCGATATTGAGGTCGCTGTGGATCACGTCGTTTGGTATATACCAGCCTGCTTTTGTTATTGTTCGAAGTATTTTAGATTGCGTCCTTTGAATTATTTTGATATTGGTTTTTTTTGCTGTGCCCCAGATTTCAATGCCATATTTCCAAATGGGTGAGATTATAGATTTATATATCACTACTTTGTTGTTAAGGCTTAGTTTTGAATTTTTAGCCAACAGCCAATATAATTGTCTGAACTTGTTTTTGATTTCATTTCGTTTGTTTTGTATATGTCGTTTCCAATTTAGTTTTTCATCTATAGTTATGCCAAGGTACTTTGCACTAGGAAGGATTTTTATTTCATTGTTTTTTATTGTTAATTTATGTTTCTTAGGCTTTCTGTTTGTATATATTACTTGTACCGTTTTATCTTTGTTGACTTCTATTCCCCAATTATCGAACCATGATACGGTGTTATTTATTGTTTGTTGAAGAATGTCAGTCGCGTTTTTTTCTAGTTTATCCGATGCCATTAAAACCGTGTCATCCGCGAATGTGGCTATCATGCAATTTTTGTGGTTGGGATCGGTATATCTGCTGTAAATATCAGGTACAATAGAGGCCCTAGGACACTACCTTGGGGTACACCTGCTGTCATTTGCATCATGCTTGAGCATTCGTCTTCGAACTTTATAAAAAAATGTCGGTTTTCCAGATAACTTTTGAGAATGGTGAAGTGATTCCGTGGTAATATTTGGCTGAGCTTATGTAGTAGTCCTTTATGCCAAACCCTGTCAAAAGCTTTTGCAATATCCAGGTAGACAGCTATGCAGAACCTTTTATTTTCCATATCATTTAATATTTTGTTTATAACTCTGTGGACTTGTTGCACAGTTGAATGCTGTCGTCTAAATCCAAATTGATGGCTTGGTATTATATTTTTCTATCAGAATTTTGTCTAATCTGGCAAAGAGTATTTTTTCAAACACTTTTGAAAGAATGGGCAAAGACTGATAGGGCGATATGATGTCATTTCTGATGCACTTTTACCTGGTTTGGGGATTGCCGTTATTTGTGCAACTTTCCAGAGGCGTGGGAAGCATTGTGTCCTTAATATGCTGTTGAAAATTTGTCGTATATATGTAATTGCTACATCAGGTAGTTCTTTTAGTATTTTACCATTTATTAGATCGAAGCCCGGTGCTTTTTTACTGTTCAGATTTTTCAAATGATATCTGATTTCTGCTGAGGTTGTCATTTTCATTCTCTTTTCCGGGTTACTCGTATTTACATTTTGTTCAATGTGCTGATTGTCTTTTCGTTTGAGAATATTGTTTTAAAGTGTTCAGCTAGTGTGTTTGCCTTCTCTTTATTGGTCTTTGCCCAAGTTCCGTGATGTGTTTTGATGGGAGGTTTATGTTGGAACTGCTTTGACTAAGTTTTTAGTTGCTTTCCATAGAGAATAATTGTTAACTGCCGTGGCCCCCAAGTTATGTATGTAATTCTCAAGCTTTTTATCCTGGTGTTGTTTTAATAATGTTTTTAATTCGGTTGTTGATTTGTTAAGTTTTGCCTTATCTTCGGGATGTTTAGTAATTTGCCACTTTTTACGGAGTTTCCTTTTTTGTTGAATTTTTTGTTTGATATGTATTGGAATAGATTCTTTTGTTGAATTTTTATATTTGGTGTCGAAAGGGTGAGGGCTTTGATGATGGAATCGTTGAAAAAAGCTATTGCTGAGTCAATCTCGTTTTCCGTTTTCAATGAAATATTTATACGTCAATTGTGCTTCCACACTTTGTCGGAAATAATTCCAGTCTGTTTTATTATTATATAGTCCTCTAAAAGTTTGTTGGTGCAGAGATCCAAGAATTGTCATTAGAAGTGGGGAATGATCCGATGATAGCTCCAAACATGACTTAATGGTGATATGGCATTGTGGAATATTT